>CM050406.1:2868265-3605765 GCA_027580255.1 Therioaphis trifolii | reverse complement strand
ACATATTTTACTCTCATAAGACTGTATAGACCCAGTAACGATATGTCAAAACATATAAATCCGGTCTTTAATTATGTTCGTATTGTCAAATACAAATTTTTGTATTTGCGTTAAAAATTTTAAATTTATACCCGCAAAAATGTCTTTCGTCGTACAGCGTTAGAAGCGAACCGTACGAGTCTTTGAGACGCGAGCCACGATTTTGGCCACCGTTGGTTTAGACGTAGGTTTTGGACACTCGTCGACGCGATAACCGTTCGTTTCGCGGGATTAATGCGCCGATTTTTCCACCGCCGCGTCTGCGCTCCGCAGAATATGACATGGACGACGACGTGTCACAACAACTACAGGTCGTCACTCGTAACGCGCGCCGTCGCGTCGGACACGGACGCTCGCGCGCGGTATGTAGTCCATTTCAGCAATGTTTTCCAGACACTAACAAATTAGTTTCGCGGGGGCAAAAAAAAAAAAAAACGAAAGAAAACCGACACTTGCGCAACAATAACGACTCGAAAAACGACTCGTTCTGCCGTGGAAACGTCACGCGTTCGCCGACCGTATTGCGTATAATGAACGACGACAACGGCCAAATCGGTTTTTTGAGTTTCAGCCGAGTATTTCACGGGAACAACATTTTCGAATCGATTCGAGTGAACTTTTGAAGGTTAAGAACGTCGTACGACGTTTTCGTTTTTTTTTTTTTTTTTAATTTTTCTCAACAACAACGCTTCGATAATAATTTTCCGGCGTTCGAGTTCGACTGCTAAAATTAAAAAAAAAAACAGCGAACGAGTACGTTTTCTCGAACGTTTATTGGAAATAAAGTCCGTCGGCGTCAAGAACGGAGACATTTTTCGACGTCGCGATGTTCCGTAAAACGTTACACGTCGAATACGTTTGTGCCGTGCGCTATTGAAATGTAAATCCACCGAATATTTACATATTATTGGCGCAATGTAATGTATCGCGGAAAAGTTTCGAACAACGGGAACACCTACTGCCACGAGTACGTCGAACAAAACATTACGCGAACAAAAGTGTAGCGAAAAGATATTTACGTAATGATTAATGTCGCTGTTCGCTATTGTTCGGTGAATATATTCGTACTAATCATGAACTATAGGTACGTATTTTCTATTCGATTTTATTACGACACTAATAAACACCTACGCGGAACGCTATTTCGTTTTAGCGCTTTATTGATTTATTAGATTTACTTATTTAAAATACGATTATGTATTTTTTTTAATTTTTTTTTTTATTAGAGTACATACAATCTGTAATTTATTTTTTACAATAAGCATGTTTGCTTTATTAGCTTAAGACAGGGGTTCCCAACCTTTTTATCATCGAGTACCAACAGACACTTTTAATAATTCTATAATCAATACGCGTACCACCTCAATTCTAAATCTAAATTAGGAGTAAAATTTTTTTAACGTATATTTTTATTATTCATTCAATTCTTTACATTTTTATTATTCGATATTTATGAAAGTAAGAAATCATAATTTTTAGTTAAATCTAAATATTTAAATTTAAATTTACAATTTTCAAATTAATAAAAAAAATAAATAAATATAAATAAATATAAAATTAACTAATATCAAATAAACTTAACTAAATAATATTGAATGCAAATATAATAAAAACATTTCTTCACGTACCACCTAGGAGCCTTCCGCGTACCACTAGTGATACGCGTACCACGGGTTGGGAACCTCTGGTTTAAGACATGAATGTTTTGATTAAAGAAGTTACTCAGTAGTAACACTTTGACGTGGTTTTTTTTTTTTTTTTGTTTAATTCAGGCTAGGTCTCGACACCGTTTTCTTTTTAGCATTCTTGGTGGGTTTTCTTTCTGGAAAGCTGTTTGAATCAAGTGCAAGGCGCGCTCGAAAAAGTTTGTATGATGAAGCTGCCACTTAAGTGACAGTTGGTACGTTTAAATCTGTATGTAGGGTGTGGTTTGTGATATAGAAGAGTGCTTATGCAATGATATGTAATGAAATCGATGTCATTTGGGATTTTGAAACGGGTGTTTAGGTGAATCTTTTATTTTGACGAGAGATACAAGGGGGTTAATTTATGCTTTAAAGACGTTTAGAAAATTTTGCCAATGTGTTTTCGTTAGATTGATTTATTGAAATTGGATTTTTATTAGATGCTGCTTGAGCATAAGAACTAGGGAATGGGTTTGTTTTGGGTGGTTGCTCCTGAGTAACTTTACAGCAATTATTATTTACATTGATTGTATGATCATCATTATTCTTATTATTATTGTTATTGTTTAGATAAGAACCTTGTTTTTTGAGGTGGGTTTACGGAAGTTTTGAATGTCCTTGTAGACTTGACAGCATTTATAATTTGAAGGGTGGTCACCTTTGCAGAGGGCACATTTGGCGGGCACAGTGTTGAGTTTACTGCAACTGGTGGATGGATGATTTTCCCCGCAGTAGATTTATCTTGGTGGGTATGAGTATTGGTTCCTTGTTTTTTTGTTGCGCGTTGAAGAACGTTTGCCACTTGGTGGACTGTGAATCCTTTTGCTCCTATTGCTACACCAATTTCTGTGGTTGGTCTAGACGGGAGGAGGTTGCGAATGACTACGTGAATGGCTTTTTTCTTCTTGCGGCTGGTATGTGTGGTATTGTGCGTCTTGATTTTTGAGAAAACGAATTACTTTACGTTAATTTTCGGATTTAGTTGTTTTGACTTTTAAATCATTCGTAGATGATTTGAATCGAAAATTTTCAGATCCGATTAGATTTATTAGTTTGTTGCGGAATCCTACAAAATCTAGTATACCACGTGCGATTATTGGCGGCGGTGATTTTATTTTTATTTCGTTGTCTTCTTGTGTGTGGTTTTCATTGCTGCAAGGGATTTTAATGTGTTCTCTGTTCATGGCGAGATAGGAAAATCTGTTAACAGTCTTGAACATTGGTTTGTTTATTTTTCTGCATACGACAGTATAAAATTGGAGAAAAAGAAGTAAAATTTATGATAGATAATATACGTTGTAATGTATAGCAGACGGGTTCACACGTGTGTCGCTGACGACGTTTACAATGAAACTGTTGGAATATTAAAAATAAATAAATACAAATATTTAAAAAAAAATAATAATGAATTCATCATACACAAACAAGTTTTGAATGTTTTAGTTAAAAAAAAAAATGTCTTCTTCGTCAAAAAAAAAAATTGGTTATCATTTTGAAAAAAAAAACCTACCGATAATTAAACGAAAATTAATGGTATGTATGAATGGTATATTTTTAACATTTTTAGAAAACTTCTTAAAATTTAATTTCATTAAATTAAAAGTAAGGTTTTAACCATACTCATACAATTCTCTAACGATACTGAAAATATTGTTTAAATAAACGTTTAAGTAAATTATTTTACTATTTTCACGTCAATTTCCAACTTTAAATATTTATTTAAAGAAATTGTTCCATTCGAACAGCATGCTTCTGTTGCTTTGCTCTGAATCGTTGAATGATCTATCATTTATTTAAAATTCAATACGCCTATCTTCATTAACTTGCCCGAGGGACGAAGAATATCCCACGGGGCGAAGTATTTAATTTTTGTTAAATCGTACATATTTTTTAATGGGTCTGAATTGTTTTTTGAAGGGACTAAAGCCCCGCCTTGATCCCGCTTGCCACCGTACCTGGTATAATTGTTGCATACGCTTAATCGATAGATTTCCACATCGAGATAAGTGTACCTTAGTATAAGGTATCCAATAGTTTTATTTTCAATCTTGGTGTTAATTTCGTTAAAAGTTTACATATATGTTTGGTCAATTTTATTGTATATTTGTGCAAATTTCCTCACCACCTTAGCTCAGTAAATAACAAGCAGTCTTAAATTATTATTATGATGTATTGCTTGTTATTTTTGAGCATGAGGTATTGCAGATGGCGCGTTTTTTTTTTTGGAAAGTGGTGTCCCCAATGAGCAAAAATTACTCATCAGGCCTAATCCACTTTTCTAAAAATTAAAAATTTTTGATTATTATGAAACAGAGTAGACCAATAGTTATAATATTATATGGTCTTTTAAGTTATAATAATTTATAAATATAAAATTAATATAAAAAAAATAAAATATTTTTACTTGGATTAAAACTGAAATGAGCATTAAATTTAAAGTCTACTCTAAAATAATTATAATTTATCAATAAAAAAATATAATTTGTATTACATAGGCGTGCAAACAATATACTCGTAATGGCAATGGGGGCAAACATTTTGATTAGTTGTCCACTCAGGTCAATGTCTAAGGAAATGTGTTATTGGTAAGCAAGGAGGAATTTTATAAAACAAAGAAGATCATGATTGAATCAAAAAAAAAAAAATAAATTTCCGAAATTCTTAAATGCAGAAACGAAAGTCTCATCTCACAATTTTTCCCTACCGGAACTTAAGCCTTTCAAAATATTATCAAATATACTATAATCTTTGTACAGGTTTCGTTTATTATTAAATTAAGTTATAAAGTACCTACTTTATTAAAATTTATAGACATATGAAATGACAAAATTGTTTTTCATTATGATAGTTTGATATTAGTTATTACTATTTCGAATCAATTATAAAAGTTGTAATAGAACTATTATTTTAAATTATAATAAATGAAAAAAAAAAAATTAACAATAACGACGAAGGTAATTTTTATTTTATATTTTACCCGGGAACAAATTAAAGTTTTGCGAATTTTTAAATGATGACCGATTAATATGTTTAATATTGTTAAAATTTATACACTATATTTGGGTAAAATTAAACCTATATGGAGGGGCAACTGTCCCCATATCCTACGCACGCCTATGATTATGATTTATAATATAATACAATTTAAATACATATTATTAAACTTTGGTGAATTTTCGGAAGTTTTATTAATAACTAAGGAAATTGTCGAAGTGAAAAAAATATTGAAGAACTTTTACCTAGAAAATAATATTTGACGAACTTTTATTTTATTATTTCAATTGTTTATCAGTACGAAAAAAACGAATTACTTAAAAAAGTGTACTACTAAATTCTCTAAAAAAAAAAAAAAAAAAATTTAAAAAACAATTTAATCAGCGGTTAAAAGTATTTGCTGTGCCGGGGCAGAACGTTGAGCACGAGAGCCTGCGAAATCGCCTATCGAATCGTGCGAGTTTTGTGTTGGTACAGATAAAAAACCTAGTTTCCCCCCAACCACCGGTACGCGGTTAAATTTTGGTGAATTTCGCGCTAATTTAATGGCTAATATAATAAAATATATAATTTCGCGCTGATATAAATATACTTTACGGTAAAACGCGTCTTACAACGTGCGTCCTATCCTCTGTTTCTCCCTAGTCGCGACGTCTTATTTATCGTCCGCCACCGTACGGCCGCGGGATGCGGCTGGGATCGGCCGCCCGGCAATCGCGACTTGGTCCCGGCGCCGGCGCCGGCGCCGCCGCCGCACTGGATCGACGTGGGGCCGCGGCGGCCGAATACCGGGCCGATCTCCTCGGCGGCGGCGGCGGCGGCGATCCCTGCCACCCGAGCGAGCTACGGTTGTCCAACATGTCGCGCCAGTGGTCGGGCACCGGCGCGTCGGACGCCATCGAGTCGACGGGCACGTACGCCCGCCCCGGCAGCAGCAACTCGCGCAGCGGCACCATGTCCACGTCCATGTGGTTGTCCAGGTAGTCCTGGACGGCGCCGTCGTCGAAAGTGCGCCTGGCTGGAGCCGCCGCCGCCGTCGAAAACCCGCCGCCTGCTCCGTGGACTATGTGAAAAGTGCCGGTCACGGAGAACGTGAAGTGCTGCAGCCCTTGGTGTCGGTGTGGTGCCGCCCCTGGTGCCGCCCCTGGTGCCGCCGGTGTCCGATTGAACTGGCCTCGACACGCGCCTCGTGCCGCTGGTGCCCCCGGTGCACAGTCGAAATCCCCGCGACACGAGCCCCGTGCCGCCGCCGCGCCGACAGAAGACCGGCGCAGTGACCTCTGCGCGTCGTCAAAAGTGTTGCGCCGGATCGGCGTCGACGCTGCAGCGGGGGCGGACGGCCGTGGCGAGCTCTGGTTCGCCCGCGGCTGCGCGGCGGCCGCCGGTCGGTGGCTCGTCGTCCTCCGTCCCGTCGGCGCCGCCGGTTCTTGTCGTCCGCGGGCGGCTCCGGGCCACGACCCGCGGCGGGGCTGCTGCTGTTCCTGCTGCCGCGGTTCCCGGACCCGCTGTTCCGCCGGCGGTCTCCCCGCACTCGGTTCTTCTTCGTTGCGCCTCAGTGACTGGCTCAGCGTCACCAGTCCCCGGTTGGCTTCCGGTCCCCAGATCGGTCCGGGGCACGGGGCGGCTGCCTGTTGCTGCTGCTGCTGCTGCGGCGGTTGCGGTTGCTGCTGCTGCTGTTGCTGTTGCTGCTGCTGTTGCTGTTGCTGCTGCTGTTCCCGAGCCCGCTGTTCTTCTTCGCGACGCCTCAGCGACTGGCCTAGCGTCACTAGTCCCCGGTTGGCTTCCGGTCCCCAGATCGGTCCGGGGCACGGGGCGGCTGCCTGTTGCTGCTGCTGCGGCGGCGGCGGCGGCGGCGGCGAATTCTCGCGCTCGCCGTTGTCGCTGCCGGCACCCACACGGCTCGTACTGCGACGGGGGAAAAATATGACGTTAGTAGTTGTTGACCGGAGACGATCGATTCAAAACATGTCGGAAAACGATTTTCAATAATTTTACGACACCATATTCGATCATCGTACAAAGTACTAACCATTTTCTAATGTTATTTTCCGTCTTGTTGGTGGCGTACATCACGGAACCTGTTTGCGTTTTTCTCTGGCCGCGAATGCTGTCTTTGGATAGGACGAATTTGACGGATT
This sequence comes from Therioaphis trifolii, assembly GCA_027580255.1. Lineage (NCBI taxonomy): Eukaryota > Metazoa > Arthropoda > Insecta > Hemiptera > Aphididae > Therioaphis > Therioaphis trifolii. The sequence goes on along the minus strand of CM050406.1, from coordinate 3,598,909 downwards.
TTGATTTAACGTTGAATGATTGCATTTTTTCGGTGAATAAAATGAAAATTGCTTGTATTTAGAAAACAATTTGAATTAAGTTGTTCAAGTGTTCAATGCAGTTTGTCGAGTGCTGTTAAAATAAATTTTGACTGATTCATTAACTAAATAATATTTCGTGTAACTGTTTTCTATTGTATCACTGAAAATTATGGGTAACGATAGTTACGCGTTAACTACAAAACTTTATCGCTATAAATAAATAACAACATATTTTTATAGGCTAATATTAAAATAATAATACGAAAAATTCGGAAATTAAGAGTGGCGTAAGTTCGTTTTTGTTTTCCGTTAACTTTTGACTGTTTTACTCATAGTCTTAAAATGTTATAATACATTAAATACGACTCTAAGTATATTATATATTATACAACCAATCGACTTGATTGACTAAATCGTTGTTTTGATATTTCATAAAATATTATGTTACTACAGATTATATTCTTTTCTGTGACATCACCTACAGTTTTTATTGTTAAGTTATCAGTAATTATTTATAAAACGTACCTATTGATTATATAAATACGTTCTTATCCGTGTAGGAATATAAAACAAAACGAAAAATGCACTCAAGTGTTATGAATCTAAATTATTTATTTTCATTATTTTAGATTAAAATCTTTGAATGGAGAAGAACAAAACATTGATTTATTCGAAATATTTAAAATCTATTAAAAAAAAAAAAAAAAAAGTAAAAGATAAATACATGAAAATTATTACTAAAATACGAATAATTTGTGGAGGGAGTGACGATGATGCAGAATGATTTTTTTGTTATCTGACCATTTATTAATAGTTGTATTATTTTTTCAAGACGTTTCTTTATAGAAACAAAAAAAAGCAATTATTTAATTTCAAATCGAACACATGCACTATTTATTATGTATTATTATTATTATTATTATTATTATTATCTATCGTTTATGATTTATGTACTATTTATTTATTCTAAACGTTCAAGGATTTTTTCTCGGCGAAATCGGTGACACATGGGATTACATTGTATCGCATTCGTATGATGGGATTAACTAAGCATTGTATTGTTTGTTTAAGATACGACTTTTCGTAGTTTCTACATAGACAAAAATGGTCGAATTCGTTATAATATTATGTTCGATGCACACGACTTTTGATGCGATAGGGACTGGTAGTGGAGTCAGGCGGCCTCGGGCGAAACGATCTCACGAGCAGCCGAAGACGCCCCACGGCGCGGCGTCATAATCGTATGTATTTATCATTAACCGTTACCGGTCGTAACGACGACTGGTGATCGACGCCGTAACTTCGTGCGAATACGCTCGTCGGTGTCGCGTTCGGACCCCAGTTGCCGCTCGATCAAATCACGCGCGAACGAGACGATTGTCGATTCGCGTCGACGACGATCCGCGGAAATCCGATCGAAACCGGCCGGCGCGCGGTGTGTACGCGCGCTGTGCATGCCGGGCCGCGGATCCGAACGGTACGCGTCGCAGAATAATTATTGTTAATATCGTGGAATTAAACGAGTCGTGTCTGTACGTACGCGGAACGTGGGCTCGCGAGCCTAACCCCCCCGGGGACGGGAAACCACAACGCTCGTGCGTCGTCGCGCGTGAACCGCGGCCGCGAACAATGGCGTCGGCGCACAGAAATACAAATTTAAGTGGACAAAATTATTTTATTTTTCAAAATGTGTTCCTTATGTTATTACATTTCAAATTTTAATTATTGCAAAATTTCAAATACGATGAAAACGTACTTAAATGAAAGAAAGTTGTATTATTTATTTTTACAAAACAGACCCTATTATAATGTTAGTTTTAAAATTGTTGTTGTTTCATTCGGAATCATCTTCGTTGACACTGTCACTGTTACTATCAGAGTAACTATTTGTGTCTACCTCAACAATTATTAGTGCCCTAATATCTTCATCTAGTGATTTTAAATTAATTGTAAATTTTAAGCTAATGGCAGATATTATGTTAAACATAGACGCAACTCGACGCAGATAAAAATTATGTCATTGAAAAGCTAAGAAGTTTTTGAGTAATACCTATATATTTGTTTATGATCATTTTAGATCTCTTCTAATATAATGTATTTAAAAATGTAAAACCACTACTAAAAAAAAAAAGTGAGATGATGGTGGTACAAGTTCGTCCTTCGTCCCTTCGGTCCTCGGACAATATATTGGTGATGAATGTATTAAGTTTTAAACAAATGATGACTCATTTCTTTAGTATAAAACGATTCTGAGCAAAGCTTCAGTGTTATATAATATATTATTATTTAAATACTGTTTACGTATTTTACGGTTATTTGTATAATTTTTGGTGAGTTATAATAATTTATTAAAGTGTGTATAAAAAAAAATCCTGACTTACGATTTTTCAATTTTTGTTAGGATAATTAGGTAGGTATATGAGTAAGGTCATATTAAATTTTCAGAACTTTTTGTCAAATATTTAAAATTATATTACATAAAAACTTTCAAACAATTTGGTAAATTAAAAGTTTTATATTTAAGTCAAAAGTGCTATAATTGTTCTGAAAATGTTGTCCAATATAAAAAAGTATGTATTAGATATTGGATAAAATTTTCAAGTTTCTAACTTCAATACTTTTCGATTTATGACTAAATACCTAAAGTCTGAACAGTGAAAATCTCGTTTACGGCGGATTTTTACCGATTTTACCGTTTTTACTCAGTTTTTCGATCGTTATTCTTGATTACTGGAAAAACTATGGAGATTTTGGAAAAATGACCTCTCTAATGTACCATCTCAGCTCAATTTCAAATCTAAAAAGTTGCTGGATGAAACTTTTGGACAAGGATTTCTATACGAAAAAGTGTTTACAGAAAAAAAAAATAAAAAAAAAAATAAAAAAAATTAACATCATTTTAAAACCATAAGATCCTTCGCTTCACTCAGAATCTAAAAAATGTTTGATATTGATGTAATATATATACACCATGCATTCATTAGAATAAAATGTATGAATTTAAATTTAACTTACCATTTATATTGATGTCCATTTTAAAATAATAACTTATCTTTTATAAAATTGAACAAACACACTGAACGTGATCGACAAAGAAGTGAATTGATATTCTTAATCAACCGTAGATATTGTAGATTTTGTCTTGAATCGTTTTAAAGTTATCGCGTTTTAAAGTGGTTATAGTTGTTATAATAACCCAATGCCTATTAAATGTTTTTCCATTTATTGTACTGATATAAAATAAAGTGTTAAATATCTAATTTTTAATCTTTTTTTTTTTCTATTTTGTCCGCCTAAATTTGTATTTCCGACCACTGTGCGGCGGTGGCGATTCGTCCTCGTCAACGCCCTCGCGCACAAACGAACAGATACCGATCGAACGTCGTACACTGCTGCCACCGCGGTGGACGGACGTGTCGTGACGAACAGACGGACTGAGCTTACTCTGTCGACTGTATCGAATCAAAATTTGACGCCGCAGAGAGGCAGAGCGAAGGGTTTTGTGGGTACAAAAAATGTTTTATCAATACGACAATTATTATTATTTCAAGCAATATTTCATTACGTCCATACGTAGATACACTAAAAGTAGTAGAAGTTTAATCGCTAATTCGTCGAAACTCGTCGCACTTAATTACCGGTCGGAAGAATATACATTTAACGTGTCATTTACTCCACGAATCTCTTGGATATTTAACTTTTTCTTTTTTACATTGACGAGACAGATTCTCTCTCTCTCTCTCTCTCTCTCTCTCTCTCTCTCTCTCTCTCTCTCTCTCTCTCTCTCTCTCTCTCTCTCACTCTCTTATTCATCTCTTATATACCTGTGACCAGTGTTGGGCAAAATTTTATGCAGATAATTATTCGAATACATTTTTATTCGAATAATGTTCAACTATGATTATTCGTATAATTTTCAACCATGATTATTCGAATAAAAAATGATTCGACTAAATTTCAAACACAGTTATACGAATGATTTTTGGTCATTTTCTTTGATTTAACATAGTTGATAACCAATAACCCTGTGTTAACCAAAATAAAATAAACGAAAATTAAACGAATTTCTATGTTTGAAATTTAGTCGAATAAATTTTTAATCGAATATTTGTAAAAAAAAATCATTCGAATAATAATTTATTCGAATAAAACGTTATCTAAATAATCATCTAGATAAAATTTCATTCGAATAACGCCCAACTCTGCCTGTGACTTACCTATCCAACGTAATGGACGTAAAACGACGACGTGTTTATACATAAATATATAAAATGTTTGTTATTTTACTCATTATATGGAGTAAATATTAAAACGTGTCATTATTTCGTCACTGAATCGATCAAGTTGACCGTGACCGAGTGAAATTTCGACTCACTGTGTTCAGCTCTTCCCGGGCTCGTTAATAAATATTGATCACGAGTTGTTGGCATCAAGCCTAGCCCGGTCTCAGATGCCAGTCACTAGAGTTCTAACACAAGAACATAGCTAACCTCACTGTTTTTTGATCAAATATAAGTAAAATATTACGTTATTGATCAGCTTCTATAGAACAATTAAATTCGTATGATATTTGCCACTGATTTCGAGTTATAATGCGCGTTATGAAAAAGCGAACAGAATGTGCTTTGCGTGTGTTGTTCTCGAACGGAGATTGCGATTTCGTCGCAAATAACCTGTGCGCTTAACTTCGTTGGCACCGAATTTGACTGAGAGAATTTTTTTTTCCGAATCATTTCTCAATTTTTTTTTTTTCATTCATAATATTATATTTGAGCTTTTACCGGGGAGTTTTGCCGTGGAATTCGAGAAGAGTCGTAAACCTCTGATCGACGGTCACGGAATTTTATCGATTCAATACAAGGCGTTTCAGAGTGAAGTGCAATCTTATTGTATTACATTTTTGTACGTCCGCCGTCGTTTTGTCGTTTTTTAATTGTCTTAAAATTTAAAATATTCGAAAAACCACGAACGCAACGTAACCCGTATGATAATGCAGCATGATGATAAATCCGCATTAAAATATTTTCGGTCCGCGAAGTGAAACTATTGTATTGTAAGCGGAAAAGTAAACTCTAGTATTAGGTAATAATAATAACACGATGGTAATAATTATTACAATAGTAATCAATTCAAAATAATACAAATCATACACTAAAAAAATAGTGTGTAAATTTAAAAAAAGAATGTTGTTTATTTTTTACTAGTAGTATGAAATAAGGTGGAATTTAACCGCTAAACTGGTAAAAATTTGGCTTCTCAAATGGAGCCAGAACATGCATGCGTTTTTTTGGGCAAAATAATCACACGCTAAAAAATAGGTGGAAATCGCCGGCCAAACCGGAAAAATTTGGCTTCTCAAATTGGAGCCAGAACATACAAAACCATACTACTAATAATAAAATGTGTACGATTCTTAAAAGAACGCAATCGGGAGTTTAGTAATCATATCGTACAGTACACACGCTTGAGTTTACATAAAGTTGCGATTATATTTCGAACAAAGCACAAAAGGCCTCTCGTCATTGTATAATATATCCCGTACAAATTAATAAAAACAGATCACGGTGTGCGTGTGTTTCGAGAAAGTTTTAAGACGTCACGAACAGAATCTCATAAATCACATTCGCGTGTGGGTTCGTATTCACGAGCGTCGGTTTCGGATGACATAAAAAAGCAAATTTGAATTACAAATGTTGACTCTCGTTGGTCGGCGACGAGGGTTAGAGAATCGTTTTTACTGCCGATTGATATTGAAAAACGGTTGAAATTCCGTAGAAGCGTCCAAATTTTTTCGGTAAACTATCGAACCGTAGTGGCGGCGTACAGACGAATAACGTACGAATTGTGTGCACAATGTTGAAATCCCCGAATCGAAAAAAAGAGGGGAAAAAAATGAAAAAAAAGAGAGGTCAGCGAAGTGTTCGCGGAGAGCGAGCGGACGATATAAATGAGTTTCGAGATATGGATGTTATTGTGGCGGGGCGTAATTAGACCGGATTAGATCGGAAGACGTAACACGACGGGCGAAATTAAACTGTTGAGCGACCGCGCGATACCGCTGGCGGACGGGGTCGGGGAGCGAGACGCCGTCGGACCGAAAACCTAGAAAAATAAATGTTTCAAACGTACGAAACGTGCGGATCGGACGAAATTATCGTTCCATTTATAATATATCCGGACGCGTACGGCCGATCGTTTAATTCCGGTCAAGGTCGACGTTAAATAGTCGAATGCATTGCCCACTGTCGCTGCGGTGCACGATTTGCGCGAGATACGTCTTGTGCGAACTCGAGACGAATTCATTTTATTGATCATTCGGCGTCCGACCCTTTCGCACTGTCGGCTACTCGAGCTGTTCAAGTGATGTATGCGTTCCGGAATTTGCATTTTCACTTTGAACTCTGCATGTCCGTGTGCTAATACAGTAAATCTGGACGAATTTTCAACAAGGGAAATATAATTTTTTATTTTGTTTTTTTTTTTTTGTTTTTTTTGTTTTTTTTTTTTTTTTGTGATATTAATGCGAAATGCAAATTCATAAAATTGCTAATATAATATTGTCGTCGTGCAAAACTTTCATAGAATTACACCGAGCAATAAATAATTTCAATTTGCTTCTTTATTTCAAGCACGTCTCGTCTCACACAGTATACGATATACATGCACTTAGCAGCCCCTGCAGATTAATTTATGGACTAAATAAGCCAACGTCTTAGGACCTGGGTTTTTGTGGCCTGAATTAGTCGCATTTGTTGTTGGTCATTATTTTTTTTTTTATTTTAGCCGTGATAATTTTCCATATCAGACACATCATGTCAATTATGACGGATCGTCTTTACATCGCGTTTTTTTTTTTTATTGTGATTTATTATATTTTTGTTGTTGCATTTTTTTGGCATCAATTAAGTATATTACGCTACTGATGTTTTTGTTGATAAACATTTAAAATAGGTACTCATGTTTGAAACAAACCTTATTTATTTTTCATTCGTCTTACGTCTACGTCGTTGTTAATCCGGGCCTGAGTGAAGGTTGTCCGACTTCCGTAGAAATTATTCGAGATTTTAGATAAATGTGTATAATATATTAAAAACATGTATTTTTTAATAGCTCTTTGTAAAATATAAATAGAACATTATGGACAAAAGTGACATAATATTATTTATGAAACAGATGGCTCGACATTTTTTTTCGCGTTTTAAATAATTCATATTTAAATACATAGATATGAACATTTACGCGTTCATTTTTGTATACAGTTTTATAAGATACGTATTCGTTTATGATTCGCTGTGACTCGAACTTAAAACGAGAAACTGAACATGACTTCGAGGATTGATTAATTTTAAGAAACTTAATTCATGGACAAAATTAAAAATACGAACCAAGTGAAAAGTGTCCATTTGGAATATAAATAAAACATTTCAAAATTGATAAGTGAATAATTATTTCACCTTTTTAAAATCTACGATGTTCACTTAATACGTACATCGAGTGCATTACATTGAACTACATAGGTACTTAAAAGCTCAGTTTTAGTGTACTGGAGGTCACAGTAAACAATCATAATGACGTAACGTTACACATATATACATACATTATGTACACGCTTTATGCTACTTATATGGATTAATGTTATGACACAACTCGTACATAAATACTAATGTATACCAACATATATCGCGTACAATATTTTTGTTCGTAACTTTATGCTGGTTTGCCGGGATTCATTTTGAAAACCGACCGTGACACGTGAATTGTGAATATTTGAAAATCGAAATCAAAACGTTATCGTTTCATTTTAACATTTGATTGATGTACTCGTAAATTTAAATTTCTCAATTAAAAATCTATTTATCGTATTTAAATCGTACCTGCGTAATTATATCGTATACGAAATATTATGACAATAAATACAGCATAGAAAATACGTATTCAAATCTTTTGATTGGTTTTGGGTAGAAGGTATCTATTTCTACCTGAGTCACCGTGCGCAACTCAATAATAAGTACGTTTCACAATAAGACGAGCTCGAGTTATCGTTTACATAATTCTGAACAACCCACGTTTTTATAAATCAACATGATACACGTTATTATTAACTATCACACCACTGGGGGGATTTAAAACTAAATAAACACATTCATTCAGCCAATCGAGTAGTTCATGCGTGTAATTATTTTGTAGCATACCGTATACGGATCGATAATCCAGTGAACAAAAGTCATATTCTCTCATATATTTTGACCAGTGCTGGCAAGATCGATTGGCGATATTTTCCTTATAAGGATTCAAACATATCGTTTCAAAGAACGCCGCCGTGTGTCCGCTCTTACTGTGTCCCGTGAAAATTCAAAAATAGTGTTATCCATAACGTCTGCGATACATATTAGAATAAAATAAACAATTATCTACAATAGGACGAAATCGACTTAAATAGCCACAAATATATTAATGTCTGAGTATAAAAAAAAAATAAAAAAACATTACATTCGAACACCTGGCGAGTATACGTATAACAGGTAAATAAATGAAACGAGAAACGTACCAAGACGTTTGACTCTATGATAGAATGTTATAGCTGATTTTATAGTTTGAATTTAACTGTCGTGAATTTTATACTAGAGAAAATATGATTATAACGTTCTGAAATATAGTTTCCGATAATTGTATGGGTAGTAAAGTAAAAGGCACCGGACTATAAAACAATAATTTGTTCCGGTATTAAATTGCAGTAATTAGTAAGATATAATATACGCGAACTTGCAACACAATGATTAAAGACGTTATACTTGATGTGTTTTATCAGAGAGAGGAGTGGTTTTATGACTAAACAATAAACACGTTTATTAGATTTAGTTTTATTTGAATGTGAGCTTTTTTCAGTCAATTAAAGACTTTTGATGTAAGTGTAAAATTATAATCACAGTCGTGCGAGAAAATGACCTTGCGCGTAGACACGTCCTCGGGTTTAATTAGTTAAAAAAGTACCGGTAAAAAAACAATTGTATTTTAATTCAGCGAGATCCAACGCTGAATATTGATTGTTGAATATCAAATGTACACTCGTAACATTGTGTTAACATTTGAGCACACCTACAACGTTATCGCGTGTTAAAGTAATAATATGGCACGACGCGCACGTACTTGGATAGCAAATTGGTTTGTATAATACATTATGTTTAGAGAAATTTGTTTTTAGTTTACGAGAAAATATGAACCCGATATATATATATACGTATATCATCTACACCTGCGAGATACATTAAAACTTTATAATTCATTTTTGATCAACGTTTATTTGAAGCAGCTCCATGAGTGTTCAGTAAACAAAAAACATATTGTTTGTTGGCTTTGTGATAAGTTTATCAAGTGTACAGTAAATTAGGAAGTTTTGTGTACTTTAAAATCGATAATGACCGAGTTCATTTCGAATTATGATTTTATTTTAGCGTTTTGTCGATAAATCGTCCAATTTTATAGACGGCAGAGGCAGCACTGTTCGTTTCAAAGTCGTGGAGCTATTGATTTTACAATAACATACGTAAGATTTTCTGTTGTACAAAAGCATACATGTCTGTAAATAAATAAATATTTATATACGTTTTTTATAAACGTCCTTTATAGTAATGGACGGGCTCAGAAAGTTTTATGAACGCCAAATACTGATTGAAAATCGAATGTCGGTAGAATTTTGACACGTATACATTTTAAAACGTCTTTTGTTTTATGGGCAGAAATGGCGGTAGGGGAAAGTACCAAACTAGAAATTAACCTTACTGCCGACGGCGGCGTACGGCAAAACTTGAGGTGGTTTTTAAGACCGGGCGATCAATAGTTTTGAGATTTTTTTTCTTTTTTTAAACGTCCGTTTCACGCCACCGTCTTCTACGCGGACTACTTGAAACGTGATTTACACAATACTTCTAGTCCGGTTTAGTCCGACCAAGGCACGTCGAGGCCAGAGCGAAATCGCCTTGAAATCGTCTCCCGAGCTGTAATCCCCCCTACCCCTCACGTCAAACACTGATCGCTAATCTCAATCTCATAGTCAATACACCGTTGAAATCCAAGAAACGTGTTCGAACCTTAAAACTCGTTCGATATCTCTTGCCACCCAGCGCTGTGGTGCGAATGCGGGCGTTTCGCGCAATGAAATTAAAAAAAAAAAACAAATAAAAAACGACACACGAAAAAACAAAAAAAAAGCTGAAAATTCGGGAAACAATTGATAGCCGGTAAACGCGTGGACGTCCACTGACAATACCGTCTCGTCCGCTTGCTGTTCTCGACGCCGCTGGTTTTCGCCGCGCTCTCCGGCGAGATGCGAATCGGACGAATTCTCCAAATTCTTCAGCCCGTGAACGATTACGACGGTTAATCCAAAAATCCGATCGTCCGATCTTCCGTCCGTCGTCGTATAAACAATTTGCTTCGAAATCGATTCCATCACGCTCCGCGCGAGTGACACTATTACAGCAGATATCCTATATTAAACTATCATTTTCATTATTATTATTATTATTTTTTCATCGTCACGTTCCAATGAACGCATTTCGACTCCCGCTATACCAAGTTGTGACTCATACTATTTACGCACCGTATTAGTTTGATGTCATGAAAATCCTTATGATCGCTCCGTCGAATTTAACAGTTATGTCACGTCACCGGTATAAATACTATTATAACATTGAATTTGGTTAAATAAAATATCCGGCTCGCGGATGCATGAACCGTTTGATGCTTGGTTTCTCGAATTGCTCCTAATATGGAAGTTGAAGTACAACGTTTTTTCAATTTTGAGAGTTTTTTTTTTGGACCCTCTCAGAAAAATATTGGTTTCTCATATAATGTTTACGTGACATTTTATGAATTATAATTTCGTTATTAATAAAAAAAAAAAATTTCCGAAAATCTGTTCTACTGCTATAGAACAACGGTTTTCACTGAGTAGCCGATTTCTTAATCAATCAAAAAAAAAAAAAAAAAAAAAAAAAGCGTTCTTAACTCTTATTTTCCAGATCCTGGGAAAATATTTTAATCAGTACACTATAATATTACGAGAGACAATATATTGAGACGATATGGACATATTGAGAAAAGGGTGATCGACCGATCAGATAAAAAGAAACTGAAAAAAAAACGGACGAAAAAAGACAGAGTGGCTAGAAATTAATTAAGAGAGATATAAGTGCAATGTAATGCGAATGAAGAAATAGTGACAAACAGAGAATCGTTATCAACTTTTCCTGGACGAGTTTTAAATCTATTACGTATTATAAAGTTTTCACTCGATTTCCTAACATCGATGCTTAAGGGTTTTAAAACTTTTATTAGTAAATCTCTGTCGCCATAATTATATAAACTATTGTGTTACGACATTATCATTTATTGTTTTTTTTTTTAATGTACGTCATTTTTATTTTTATCATCTATTAATCGATAAAAAAAATATCAAGTCAATTATATGTCGTATGAAGTATAAAAGTAAACCGTAAGTTGTGCGTAAGAGAAAAACAGAGAGAAAATAAATAACGGATTGGACTACATGAAGATATCTCACAATGGAGATACTTCAAAACCGTATATGGAATCGCAGTTCAATTTTGAACCAACTACCATCAACTTAAATTTGTATCATGCAATTAAATGTTCTAGTGATATTCAGTACCTGTTGTAACAAATCGTTTTTACAGAGTTTCATTAAAAAAAAAAAAAAAAAACTCTATTAGGATCGCCATGACCTTTACGTCACGTGATTTAAATCACTGCAATCCGTCGCTTTCATCACACGTGTAGTTGGACCGAAATTTTAACCTTATTAGTACACGTCATTTGCATTCACTCGATGACATTTTCACACTGAAATAAAAACTGTATGCAATTAAAATGTCAACATTCGGAAATTAATTCTATTAAAATTCTCGTTTTTCTTTTTTTTTTGATATCAAAACGTTTCACGGTTGTATTGAGGCGGTTTCTCACGTCTCCACTAGTTATAAAATTTGATTATTATTCTACTGTCATATCGTTGAACACGGCCCCGGCTGACGTGAGCGCAGCATTAAAAAACGCAATAAAAATAGTTAAACGAGTGTTACTCAATTAATACTATTAAACGTTATAAAACTAGTTTCAAATTAAAATCATACTTATTTAATTATTATTTTAATGAAAATTCGAGGATTCATTTCTGGCTATTTTTTTTTTTTTGGTTTTGATATTTTATAACTCATCACGAATATCGTGCTTTGACAGAATATCTACGAGTGATTTTGAAATGTCGTCGATTTCGAGGGAGGGGGGGGGAAATAATGAAATCAATTTTCAAAAAATAACACGAGCGATTAATTTTCTCTTTTACACGTGAATCGCTAAACGTACCGCATTGAAAGCCACCGCAGGCAATTTTTAGGCCGTACAATACGGTTTTACTACGTATAACGTCGTGCAAATAACACTCGCATTGGCCCCCTCCGATGCAATGAAAATGTCCTCGGCACGTTCCACGGTTTCCTGTCGTTAGTAATGGTTTAATTTAACCGCGTGCCTCACGAAAGTTCGGTAAAAGGTTTCATCGAGTCTGCGAGCATAAAAAATGTATGACGAAATCGGAATCATTAAAAATACTTTATCGCTTGTTTACGTGTTTATCTACCTATACATTATTCGCAAACCGTAACCACTGGAGAGTTTTTCTTTCGTTATGAGCACATCGGTACGTTAGACGTTTTTAGTTATGATTAAAAAAAAAATTGTTTTTATATAACGAAAAAAGTTTTCGAGGTCGGTTTACTTTTGAATTGCGTTTTTAATTATTAGTAATTTAAAACTGGGTCCAAAACAATATATGATACGGTTAATGGTCTAATTAGTACTTGTGCATATTACATACGCTGCTTTTTTTTTTTTAAACAACGAATATTTCGTTTTCATGATTTATCGACTTTGTTTACAATCCTTTTTTAATATTCATAAAAATTAAAATTTTGAAAAAAAAAATTATAGCAGCTGGATAAAAGACTCATCTGTACCGTTTTTTAGTGTACTAAACTCGGTTACATTTACATTTTTATTGTAGGTTATAACACTTATCTAATAGGACACAGACTACACTGTACAAGCATGCAAAGCAGAATACTTAATAAAATAAAAATAAAAAGTATTTATGCACATTTCACTTTTATAATCATCAGCGGGGAATTCACTGAACGAGAGTATATTTTTTTTTTCGCTAAAACGTTATAAAAATAAATGTCTAAACATTTACGACGAAACGCTAACAAACTTTTGTCCTCGAGAAACGTATACGATTGTTTTTACAATTCAACGATTACACCAGCGTAAACTGTTATTATTAACGTAAGCCAGTGTACTATAGAGGTAATGTAAATCCATTTCAGTTTTGAATAATGATTCGCGATATTTGTTTTTGTTTCCATATATTTTTTTTTTTTTAGGTATGCACATTTGTTCGTCTATAAATTCGCGAGCGAAAAAATGGTATTCAGGAAATCACGTGAATTACACTGTTACCAGTTTTTGTCGTTATGTAAGTTCGTTTATGAAAAAACCGAATAATAACGAAAATATCAGAAAAATGAAAATACTATTGAATATTTATCATAAACAAAATGTATAGCGGTTTTACGGACTGTGTGTTTCTGAGCCGTGTCTCCGAACTATATTAAGTAGAACTGTATTAACGATAATAATGCAGGTATGTTTACAGTCGTGAAGTGATGATTCAATAGATATCACGTTCGAATCGTCGATCCTTTTTTCATTCCGATCATATATCACTACTCGACCTGAACTCCGGACGCACGTTTCTGCTCGACGTCTATCGTTAAAAAGTTTCGTCGTTTTGTGCGTCCGTCACATGCCGTGCGTAAGAGAACATTTTGCATTGTTTTTATAATAGCAAATGCGTGAGTGCTTGCGTACGTGCGTATGCGTGTGTATGTATGTTATGTGTGTGTGTGTGTGTGTGTGTGTGTGTGTGTGTGTGTGTGTCTGTGTGTCTGTGTGTCTGTGTGTCTGTGTGTCTGTGTGTCTGTGTGTGTGTGTGTGTCTGTGTGTGTGTGTCTGTGTGTGTGTGTGTCTGTGTGAGAGAGAAAGGGGTTTCTAAGATCTGACCTAACTCAATCCGACCACTGAGGAGTGGTTGGAGCTTTGGCTTCACGAACAGCACGTCCCGATGCGTCAACTGTCGTCGTCTGGTGCAGTCGGGCACGGGCTGAATACAGTTTTAGATAAAGCCGCCACCCATCGCTCGGGGCATTTCCCTACGCGTTCCGGTCGAAACGTTTCGTGCACTCGGTCACCGCGACGCGACGTGTACGAATTACAAAACTCCGCAAGTATACGTGTTGGGTCACATGCATATACTAATAAATCACACACACACACACACACACACACACACACACACACACACACACACACATATAAAATTATATACATTACAAGGCGTGAATTATATCGTTTTGGCGTAGAAGTCACGGGGCGAGAATAGATTTCCGAAGAAAAACAAAGGGGACATGTCGAGAAATAAATACAACGCCCACGACTCGCCGATTCCTCGAAGAGTGATGGGCTCGCATTTAGTTAGGTAGCTGTTTACAGTACCGAGGCGTCGGCAAAAGGGGTGGCGTGAAAATGTGAAAAAAATGTTATCGTTACACAAAGGGAATCAAGAAAAAACGCCACAGAATAATTGAAACGAATTTATTTTTTACCAAAACGCATTTGTCCATAATTCAATTGTTCAGAGTAAGTCTTGCTCCGTTGAAAGAAATATTATAGAACACGCATGAAATAATGTACGAGACGAAGGAACACGACACAGACCATGTTCACAGTTTTTGGGTTTAAGCATGTTGGATATATACGTCGGAACACTATTGCAGAGCACCGTACTGTGACTCGGATTATACACGCTCATAAGTTCCAGTGAGTTCGATAAATGAATGTGTGTGTGTGTGTGTGTGTGTGTGTGTGTGTGTGTGTGTGTGTGTGTGTGTGTGTGTGTATGTGTGTAATATAATTCTTGAACACACGTGTCTTGCGCGCAAGCCCAGAAAACCAATTCAGGACATGGTCTTTTTGAATAACCACTAACAAACTAATCAACCTGAATCTCAATCAGGAAATAAGAGATTCAGATCTAGAACCTCTTTATTCCTTTATTAGACTTTCGGTCACTTTAAATAAAGTAAATATTCTCAATAGCCAGTGATCGTTTTACAATCAAGACGCTGTCAATTTAGAGGCAAATGTAACAATCACTTTTATTTTAAAATGTACATGAATTAACAATTAAAACCTCGTCACGAAGTATTTGAATTATTTGATATTGATAAAAAATATTTTATTGTAACTATTTGTTGACAACACGTGTTTTCGAACAGATAACGAAAAAATAAAAACGATACTATTGGCTATTTCGAAATATCCCAAACCCGGATTATGTAGATTTCGTTGTAAATATTTATTTAAAATTTTTCTTTTCGATTTCACTCGCTCAGATCAACTTTATTCATAAATTATTCAATAAAAATCGAATATATTATTACCCTGTGATTTAATGAAAAATTACGATTTTAACGTTAATAGTGAAAAAAAAACTTTTAATTAATATAAATTCAAGTGTTAAAGCCGAATAAATTATTGTTATTGGCTTTTCAGTTACTCGTTCAATGCGTATAATTGTATTTATTCATTTTTTTTCAAATACGTTAGCATAACTTAGTAATCACTCTTTATGCACTTTTGCTCTTCGAGGTGTTGGTGTTATGAATGACATAAAAACACATAAATCATAATAATGAATAAGTGTATTCACGCGTACACACGTCCATGACGTTGGAATTACCGACGGAATGAAAAAAAAAAACGTTCTAATGGTAGGCAGGCACAGGCCCGTGTCCGTAGGTAGTATACTCGTAGTGATCGTCTCCCCACAGTCCGTTGTTACCGCGTCATTATTGTTGAACGCCTACAAGGCGGTTTCCAATTATTACCTACCGAATTGGTTCCCGGATCGTCTACACACATAGGTTACTCGTATGTATTATGTAAACGATTTTGGTGGGCGATTGTAACCTCGGCTCGGCAATAACGAGTGTTAAATACGATTTCTGTTGCACGTGTTTAACCGAGTCTTGATTTCGTCCGATTAAATTATTCACATCACATGACGTCAATTCGGTTCACTTAATGTACGAAAAGCACGTTAGGTTTAAACTTTTGCTAAAACACTACAACTATGTAAAATTTCATTTTTTTTTTTTTTTTGCTAGTTTTGTATTCGAATATAATCATAAAATCCAATAAAAACCGTTAAGATTCGACAACATCATAAGCTCTCCTAAAATATGACTTGATGTCATCAATTTTTCATGTCCGATCAACGGACACACACACACACACACACATATCAGTAACATTCTTGACTTACTTGTTTTAGATTCTGAGTGAAGCGAAGGATCTTATGGTTTTACAATGATGTTTATTTTTATTTTTATTTTTTTTCTGTAAACACTTTTTCGTATAGAAATCCTTGTCCAAAAGTTTCATCTAGCAACTTTTTAGATTCGAAATTGAACTGAGATGGTACTTTAGACAAGTCATTTTTCCAAAATCTCCATAGTTTTTCCAGTAATCAAGAATAACGATCGCAAAACTGAGTAAAAACGGTAAAATCGGTAAAAATCCGCCGTAAACGAGATTTTCACTGTTCAGATTTTAGGTATTTAGTCATATATCGAAAAGTATTGAAGCTAGAAACTTGAAAATTTTATCCAATATCAAATACATACTTTTTTATATTGGACAAAATTTTCAGAACAATTATAGCACTTTTGACATAAATTTACCAAATTGTTTGAAAGTTTTGATGTAATATAATTTTAAATATTTGACAAAAAGTTCTGAATATTTAATATGACCTTACTCATATACCCACCTAATTATCCTAACGAAAATTCAAAAACCGTGAGTCAGGATTTTTTTTTTATACACACTTTAATAAATTATTATAACTCATTAAAAATTATACCAATAACCGTAAAATACGTAAACAGTATTTAAATAATAATATATTATATTACACTGAAGCTTTGCTCAGAATCGTTTTATACTAAATAAATGAGTCATCATTTCTTTAAAACTTAATACATTCATCACCAATATCTTGTCCGAGGACCGAAGGGACGATTGTACCACCATCATCTCACTTTTTTATCACTTCACTCGAATGATTTTTCGTTAGCGATAAATCAACTCACCAATGCTTGACGTTTTAAAATAAGGTTTTCCAGTCTGACGAAAAAAAAGGAAAATTGCCCACGTTTATACCCGTGTAACGTGGAATACGGTCGGTTTATAGGTATGAAGGGAAGAATATCGTTTTCGGAACCGGGTATTCGTAGATTATTTTTACTCCCGGGAACCAACACCGCAGTTTTCTAAATTGTCAACCGCTACGCGGAAGAGTGTCAAGGGTGGGGTCCCCGACACTCGGGTCGAACGAACGTATCGCACCACTCGGGTCTCGGAGTATTTTGGGTGATTTGAAGCGGCAATCGGAATGTTTACACGACGAGAAATTCGAAGTTTCCAAACAATACGAAAAGAAACGGGTTTTCATTAAAAGAGAAACGTGTACGTACACGACAGAGTGCGTGGCTGAAAAAGTAATCCGATTTCGTAGGATATCCCATACTGTTTTATCGACGACCGACGAGGGACGGACGAAAAATTCTGCTCGAGACCGCGTCTGTGTCACTGTGTTCGCATCGTCAGAGCCGTAGTTATCTCTCGTGCACGTCGCCGCCGCTGTCGTCGACACGAGTTCGTCCTTCGCGGATTCGCCGCCACCGTCGTAGACGGAACGACTACCGCCGTAATCGAGTCTACTCGAGCACGCGTACGCGACACCTCTGCGGGACCATTCGGCACGCCACGCCGCGGAGATCGGTGTCTTTTCCTGTTCGTGTTTCGCATTCGTACGTCACCGTCATCAGTAGGGCTCGGAAGTTATTGCACTAAAAATCTTTAAAAATTGATTGCATTATTGCACTAAAAAATACCCGAAATTGCGTTTAAAAATTGCACTTAAAATATTTTTATATTGACTTTTAACTTTAAAAAAATACCAATGGTATAAGTAGTGATAATGCCTTATTTATTTAATTAGAAAATGACATTAGGTACAATAATTATAATTACATTTTTTAAAATATAAAAAATTAAAATTAAAAATATAATTGAAAAAACATTAAATATAAAATAAAACCAGATGGTTAGGTTAAACTGGACGAAACTTTGGCCGGATTTTTATGAACCTGCAAGCAATTTTATAAAAATTTAAAAACAATTTTTTTCTTTTTTACAGTAAAAAATTGTATACCTTAAAAATGATTGCACTGCACGATAAACGATTTCTTCATGTTCTCAAACTCACGTTATTCCTAATAATTGTCAAATAGGTATATAAAATTGTAATATAAATGAGAAAATTGCAATTAAATTTAAAAATGCCCAAAATCGCAAAAAAATGCATCAAAAACTTTTAGTTTTTTTAAATTCATGCTCTTGAGAAACAAATTTAAAACGTACTTAGCGACAAATCCAAACAATAGGAAAAAAGTTGCAAATGCAATAACTTCCGAACCCTAATCATCAGCATAATAATAATAATAATTATTATTATTATTATTATTATTATTATTATTATTATTATTATTACCGTCGACGTTGTCGTCGCTATCGTCGGGAATATTTACGATACCGTGACGAGTACGGAGTGCTCTCTCCGGCCGTGTGTTTGTCGAACGCGCGACGGTCGCCGTCGGATTAATGTCAAAAAACCACTCGCTGGTCTTACGGACGGCCGACTGCGTAGCAGGAGATAAGGGATAATCCTCGGACCGCCGCCGCCGCCGTCGCGCACGGTGACACCGTGTGGGCCACGGACCCACGCTTTCTGTCTGTCTGTCTCTCTCTCTCTCTCTCTCTCTCTCTCTCTCTCTGTAACTCGCCCGGATTTCCGGAATAAATTAAAACCCGAAACGTACGCATACACGTGTAAAACTCCTTACGATAATAATATTATTGTCGTCGTCGCCGTCATTATCGTTCTCTGTATATTATACGGCCGTCGCGTACGACTTTTGCACGCGCCGGCCGGGCCGACCAGTCCCCGGGCGAGATTCGTTCACGCTCCGTCGACGACGACTACGAGCGACCCGTTTCTTGCGTCGTTCTATTATTATTATATTATTATTATTATTATTATTATTATTATTATAATTGAACGCTTTCTTCGCTGTCGCTGTGTTGTTATCGTAATCATAATGTTTCTACCGCGAGCTTGAACAATACTAATTCAAAAAAAAAATAAACAATAATAATAAAAACCTATAAAAAAAAATTATACACTGCGTTCCGCGTTTGACAGTCTCCACGCACACACCGCGGTATACAGAGTGTTTAAGATCTTTTGGGTAAATTTAACAATGCAACTGATTTTGTTCCATTCAATGTTTTTGAATTTATTTTTATTTTTTTTAATGACCACTAGTGGACAACTTGAATACTAAACTACAACCTTATGAAAGATTTTATTTTTTATCGACTTATTTTTTAAGGTTTTTTAGTCCGCTTGAATGGTTACCAATATAAATAACTGAATACATACAATAAGAACGTTTGTTTTTGTTTTTTATAAATGAAACGTTTATTATTGGATTTGTATATAGATTTTAAAGTCTAATATTATATATCACTTGCCTATTATATCACTAACCTATTATATATCACTTGCGATATGCAAATATGTGTTCCATTTGATACCATCATGTACAGCTGACATTGTCTGTTCGCGTTCTGCATTTGACGAAACACGAGTGTAGGGTTTCGATTTTAAATAATGCGATTAAGGTAAAATTGGATACGTAAGTAGTAGGTAGCGAGTAAAGCGATTTCGTTTTTAACTTTTCCCATTTAACACGGGGCGAAGAGTGCGCAATGTAAGTACATATATACACATTATAATACCATCACACGCGTATTTATATCTCTCGAATTTACCTATCAAATGGGTTTTCAAATCGTTTCGTCACAAATGATCGAGTTTTCGCAGCGAATACATTAAATTATATGTATAGATGTGGAAAAATATGAAAATTAAAAAAAAAAAAAAAAATGATTTGATCTCACATTATATACACGTATTTATTATTAGATTTTAACAGAGCCGATTATATAAAACGCAGTATGACGTTTTTTTTTTTTTACACTCTAAGGTGTACGCGCAATCGTGTATCCATATAAACGTGGTAAACTAGAGAAATATGATATAAGTAGTTTTCCGTTGCCGATAAGACGTTATTAATTTTCAAAAAGTGGTCGACATACGTTCTACATCACAGAACCGATTAATAAGTGTTATAATATTAATAATTATTAATTATTATCAAACAGTTGTACGGCTGCATCGTTGGTTTTACACGATAATAATTAAAAATCATTCCGCTAAGTTCCTGAGTATAAACACTCAAAGACGCTCATAATATGCTGAGATCGCACACATCCGGCCGTCAAACAAACGATCGAATTACGATGTATATTAAAATTCCTCGAATAAATCGTTTCATTAATAACTTAACCCCATTATATCCATTCCTCAATTGTAACACCATAGACGCAATTATAATATTTTACATCACATGGCCTTGAAAAATGTTTTCCGGGACTGACCCCTGGGAAGCTTTGCACCCCACACCCCCCCCCTTATTCCTTTTAGTCGTTTCAAACCTATGACGATTAATTACAACTTTCTAGAAACATATTACGTTGATTTTATTCAATGAATAATTAATTAGCAATTACTGCTGAAAGCTGTCATGAAATGATGTGTAGAAGCGGTTGTTTCTCATGTGTATTGTATGATTACACAAACAATACTCAACATAACTCAATAAATTAATACCTGGAAATGCTTAAACAAATAATAAACCAAAGAAAAAAAATCAGTTGCAAGTTTTGATTTTTTATCATCATTCAGAGTTCATACAACATACAGACGCTCGCTCATATAATATTATGCTCTCGATGTGTTATCATTCATAAAAAACTATCAAACGACTATAGTTGTCTATTATTATTATTATTTTACACTACGGATTACTTGCGATCGGTGCAATGAACTTAAATACAATTATTTTCGTATTGTAATTACCAATATTCTCGAGCTCAAGATACCGTCTGTTATCTTAACACATTCAATATTGTATAACGAGCGTGAACTTTCGCGTCTCGAGGGGGTTTCAGTCAGAAAGTGCTTTCCCACAAGTTCACCTCCAATTGCGCTTACGTGTGAGATCAATAATATCATCGTTTTATCTACTTTCGTCCACGCGCCCTAACCGCTTCAGTAAAACATAATCGTATCCCGTTTTCCTATCGTACTTCGTAGGTACCGCATTAACATCGTATTTAATGGCGTTCAATTACGTATTATTATGTGATACCGACGTGCGTCTTAATATCGTTTATGACTTAGTCGTCGAACCGAATTATCGTTCGACAGTGGTAAGAATGAATAAATAAATAAATAAATAAATGAATGAAAATTTAAGTAAAAATTAAAACGGTGTTCCCAGAGAGGACGAGGACCGGGGAAGGGAAGCCGACGACGACGGCAACGGCGACGACGAGGACGAGAAAACGAACGCGAACGACGTTTTGGAATGGTTCCCAAGGTCGATGTCCTCGGACAGCATCGTGGAGTCAACGTATTGTGTGGACCTGGTGAGAAGGTTACCGTCTCCATTGTCCATAAAGATGAAAGGACGTTTCTGCCCCGGTAAGTGCCTTCGTGTTATACTTGCAGTCGTCGCGTACGTATATGTACATTGTACACCTCTGGTCGTCGCAGTTGTTGTACATCGTTGTTGTATCACATAGTGTTATTATTATTATTATTATTATTTTCCCCTCCACCCCCACATCACTCGTCCGCGCTTCGGGACCGGATCACTCGAGCGCCGCCTGCCTCCACCCCGACGCGAGGCTCTTGCGTCTCACGCGTTGCGTCCCTTCGAACGACGATGACACAGCCACGCAGTTGTTGACGGAGAAAACACGTTTTTACGTTTTTACGCCTGGGGTCTACGACCTTTTTAGGCGGCGGACCACTTATAATTGTTGAAAATGTTCACGACGTCACGTCGGTGATTATACGACGGTAATGAACCTCCCCCTCCAAAAAAAAAAAAATTTATATACATCTATAAAAATGGTTTTCTACTTTTATTTCTCGTGCGTAACACTGTTTGTATCGCTGTATATATTAGTTTTGACGGTGCTGATTCGGTATGCGCTCATACGGGTTTTCCTCGTTCTACACCGCTCGACCTACGCTCGGGCTCTTATCGGCCGAACGCTTTGTCTTCAGAGTTCAGGGGGTCTATTTTGTATGCCATACGAATATTGTTCGTATACGAAAATTTGACATTTTTCGTATGAATTGCTGATTCTGTATTTTGTAACTACTTTCGAATACGGAAACTCACCGTACATACGATTGAATTCCGTACGTACGAACAATGTTCGTATGTGTCACAAAAATGGTATTTTGTACATCATCATACGAAAAAAACGTTCGTGCGAAGGTATTTTGTAACTATATTCGTACGGTGTAATTGTTCATATACACGAATGGTTTTCGTATATTTTCATCGGATGGTAGCGAGCATGTGAAAGCCCGTGATTGTATAAATATTAAAAATTAAAACTTTATCCAACGTTGAATAATATTGTTGTAAACTGAAAATTTTGTTATTATAGATTTATTATTATTGTAAAAAGACTATTTAAATTTTAAATTGTAAATTTTAAATGTTTTAATTTTCAACGTTTATAAAATATTTAAGAATAAAGCTCGTGTCGCATCCGTTCGGTTCGGCCGAGCGCATTAAAATCGATAACGATCCTCGATTTGCTGTCCAACTTTGAGATGATAGAAAATTTGCTAATTACTAACTATTATATTATTGGCGATTTATTTATTTGGTGATTATTGGTGATTTATTACAAGTATGAATTAAAACCATTTTATATGTGTTTACTTTTTATATGGTAATACAAGGTTACATTATTAATATTAGGACCGGGAAATTTTATACATTTAAGTATAAACAATACAATGAAGACATACAATTATTTAATTTAATCTAAGTATATAGTAAATGTACAAAAAAAGAAGTTTATTATGACCAAATTAAATATCTATGATGCTGTTTAAGATAAATATACTAATACTACGGTAAGGAGTACTGCCGTAAATCGTAATCATTTCATTTTTAGACGGACGGCTATTCAATATACGTATTTTATAATTTATCCACACGCTGATCGTATACGAAAATAAAATACGGAAATACGTCATCATATAATGACGTCATACGTACGAATATTATTCGTATTCGAAAAATATCCGTATGATCAACGATTCGTACACCTAAATTTCGTATGGCCTTATAAAATACCAAATTCCGTTCGTATACGAAAAAATTGCACACGAACGATCGTATGCACGAACAATATTCGTATAGCGTACAAAATAGACCCCCAGATACTACGCGGCAGTGGTTCCGTGGTTTTTTTTTTTTTTGTTTATATAATCGTATAATATAATATTATTTATCAATCGTTTTTTAAACGTAACGACTTATGGCTATTCCGGTGTAAAAGCGAGTAAACGTAGCACCGAAATTCGGGAGAGACGAAGCAAAAGTAGATGACGAGAGGTTATGGTCAGACGCAAAAATTAAATCGTTGTAGAAAACGAGGAGGTTTCCTCTGAATAATTCGCAGTTTCGTCCCGATAATCACTACTTTCGGTCGACATCTAACGTAAGCAATGTCCTGGCCTACCTTTTTCTCCCCTCGTCGAAAGCCGTTCGGAACGAGAAACAGTAAAACAATAAAACGTTCTCATACGAATATGAAATACTGAAATAAACGACGTGGTGTAGAGCACATACGGGGATAGAACCATACCTGTAGAGCGCACACCGAAACAACACCGTTTCGACGACAAAATATGTGGCGAGATAGATGATTAATTTTTAAACGACAAATTATCCATTGACAATCAGTGAGTATAACGTGCAACGTTATGTTTGGAATAGTGATGGGCACTACCGAATAGTTTAAACTATCGAATAGTATTCGATAGTTTGAATAAACTATCGAATATCTATTCGAATGTTTTTTACATAACCGAATAATAGTTTTTAAATAAAAACTATCGAATAGGTTGATAAACTATCGAATATTTCGGAAGACTATTCGAATAGCACTATCGAATAGTTCGGAAGACTATTCAAATAGCACTATCGAATAATTCGAATAAGTTTCAAACAGTTTTATTTTTATGGAGATGGACTATTCGAATATTTCAATTCGTAAATTATTACTAGAGCAAAGATTTATAATTTAGTGATGGGCACTACCGAATAGTTTACACTATCAAATATCTATTCGAATGTTTTTTACATAACCGAATAATAGTTTTTAAATAAAAACTTTCGAATAGGTTGATTAACTATCGAATATATCGTGACTATATTCGAATGTTTTAACTATTCGAATAGTTTTGGAATGACTATCGAATAGTTCGAATAGTGAACTACTATCGAATAGTTCGATAGTGACTATTCGATAGTGCCCATCACTAGTTTGGAATTATTTTATTATTTTTTTTATGGGAAGTTTAATTTTTTTTTTTTTTTAACGTGTCCGTGGGCCCCGATCTAAAACAAGGCCGTGAGTTGAAGACCACCGTTTCGTGCACCGGGCTACGATCTTAATAATAACAACGTAACGCGTTACGTTGTATGACCGACGTCGTGTGCCTCGACGAACGGCCGGTGGACCGTGTGAAAACGACAGGCGATTACGGTCCGGCGGCCGGAACGCGTGTGTATAGTCGAGTGATTCGCTCCCGCGGAGTGACGTGTTTGTAGTCACGTCGATCGCGTCGTATTGTTATATTATGTGGTAATAATACAGTGCCCGTCCAATACCAATAAGTTATAGGCCATAACATTATACCGTACTGCTGCACTCTGTAATGCGTGCGCGTGTTATATTGTCCGAGGCGTTGGCGCGACAAGGATTT
This sequence comes from Therioaphis trifolii, assembly GCA_027580255.1. NCBI lineage: Eukaryota > Metazoa > Arthropoda > Insecta > Hemiptera > Aphididae > Therioaphis > Therioaphis trifolii. The sequence goes on along the minus strand of CM050406.1, from coordinate 3,573,693 downwards.
TTTTTTTTTTTTTTCGAGGGAGGTGAACCGGTCGGTCGGTAAACTCACAGCTGGACACGAGAGAGAGAGAGAGAGAGAGAGAGAGAGAGAGAGAGAGAGAGAGAGAGAGAGAGAGAGAGAGAGAGAGAGAGAGGGTAGACTTAGTTCTACTTAATGTTCTAGTTGTATGTACTTTGAATCGTAACCTTTTTTACTTTATTTTACTTGATTTTAGAGATGTAATCCTTCACCCTTCGAAAAACAATTTCGATTGATTTCTTATTACGTTTTATAGAATTATGATGACAGTCAAATGTGCCGCCGACATATTGATTTTTATACGAAATCTTATAAAGTGTTTTTTTTTTGTGAATTGTAATTATACCTTTTAAAAAAGTCAGATCACAAATAGAATTATAAATCGTAAGTAATAAATTAGTGTGCATGAAACGTTACGAGTTTGCGGATGTGCTCATGTGAAATAGTCAACCTACTTGTTAAGACACGTTTATTTCACCATCATACAAGTACCTACAGAAAACAATGCTTCCGAATTCACCACGGACACAATAACAATTATTATTGTGAAGGCGACGATTGTGCGTGAGAAGATGACACGGAAAACACCCCTCTGATTGTGTCGCTGGCCCGAAAAATATTTGAATTTAGTCTCAAAAGCGGACAAAAAAAACCCCAAACTATGGAAATTTCGGTCGATCAATCTTACGGTGTATAATGGGTTTTTTTTTCTCTGAAATTCACTTCGTATAATAACTATAGTATCGTACGCCACGGCGGCGGTAATGATATCGATACCGTCTTCTAGAAGGTTTCGCGACGTTAATTTCCAACACCTAGGGAGAAGCTGTTTGGTTTGCCGAAGTGCATTTCGAATACGCGAATACGAAAATTCGCGGAACCACGCGAATGATATCATTATATGAATGCAAGGAACGTTTTCAGCAACGAGTCTGATAAATCGAATCTGGATTTTGCGCGAGCACGTGTAACCATCGTGTGATCGTGCCGACTCGGAGCAATCGTACGGGTCCGTCATAATAACAATGGTATTATCGGAGGGATTCGTAAAACGTCGTGTACGAACCGACGTGTGTAACTCTGCCAGTTGCGCGGACTACGTCGTTCGGTCAAAACCGTCCGGCGGAGCAAGGAGTAAGCCCTAAGCATTGAAAAAAATTGAATTTCGTTACAGCCACTTTTGAATATTATTATTTTATATTATTTTAAATTAATACAGCGTCGTGAGTTTACAATCAAAATATCAATTATTTAATTTTTTTATAATAAATAAAATCAATGGGCACGAACATATTTAGATTAAATTTTTTTTTCGGCATTTTGCGTCGGCGAATTCATCAACGATATCGTCTTTTCTAATTTCTCTCAATAGTTCTGACTCTATTGATAACGGTGCTAGAGATGATAATTTTTCTTGACTGATAGTAGATACATTTGCCAATTTTCAATTCTTTTTAACACAGAAAATCACCGTTCACCTTCGTAAGAAGATCCGAATATCGCTAAATAAATTCTGAATGTAATATTGACATTTTGGAAAACTCGTTAGTAATTTTTTTTCAATTTGTTTTTGAAGCATGTCACTTGTGCCTGGTTCACGAAAATTTACAAAAATTAGAAATTCTGCTACAAAATCATTTTGCGATGCTGCAGGCAATGAGTTGTGCGACTATATTGATGGCCTATTTGGAAGAAAAGTAAAAAAAAAAAAAAAGGCGAAAACATCGACGTCGGTGGCAGACTGATTTGTACCCACTGCGATCCGTCGTGCGCACGATCGCGAAACGGGCCCGGGATCCGGGAGGAGTCGAACCTACGATTTTTACACCCCGGAGCGGGCCGTCGCGGGTTAGGTTTTGCAGCGCTCGACGCGTTCCGCACGACGACGACGACGCTCGTGGCCCGTGTTTTTTTTGTTTTTTTTTTTGGCGAGCGTCCGCGGATCGTCTCACTCGGGGCACGAAACCAAAAATAGACGACGCGTCGTGCAGAAACGTTTTGAAAAACACACACGGGCCAGCGGTGTGCGCACGTCTCGTCCCGCGGTCGATCGGTTTGATTATGCCGCGGTGTACGAGTGTAATGTACAAATTACGATAATACCACGATACGACAATTTTATTATGGTTTGCGGTCACTACCGCGACCGTCGAACACGCGCACACACGCACACACACACACGTCATGTACGGTTGTCCGTTTAATTATTTATATCGATCGATTCTTTCTCGTCCGCACTCGCTGTCGGGCATCGATCTCGTGATTAAACATTTTCTACAACACCGTGCCGTGAAATGGGTCTCACGGGAGTTTTAGAAATTTATACGTATAATTTGTATTTATTATTATTATTATTTTTTTTTTTTATTTTTTTATTTTTTTTTTACGACGGACAAGTCGTCATAATATTCGACACGTAATGGCAATAACGTTATTATTATAGACTGCTAATAAAGTATTTATTTTTTTTTCAAAAATATTTTATAGCTTTTGGCTATTAAATATGTCCGACACTTTTTGTAATAACTCCGGGAACCGACGAAATTATTTAATTTTCCCGTCAAATAATTGTTCTGTCTAAACATTCTAAACGAAAAAAATGTTCACCGATCACACGAGCGTTAAATTGACGACGACGGTGTGAAATTATTAATAAAACACACGACTCAATTAAAACGATCTGTTTCGTCGCACGGACCGGGACGCTCCGCGACGGTATTACTCGTCGTCGGTTATTATTATTATTATTATTATTATTATTATTATTATTTTTTTTTTTTTTCGAATCGGACAAACGTCGGTGCACTGATCGTTTTAGCGTCATTCAAAGTCCTGGAAAAGAATCGGCAAACAGATTGCGAACGAGTGTAATAGAGAAAAAAAAAGCTGGTAAATGAGATGATGGTGGTACAAGTTCGTCCTTCGTCCCTTCGGTCCTCGGACAAGATATTGGTGATGAATGTATTAAGTTTTAAAGAAATGATGACTCATTTCTTTAGTATAAAACGATTCTGAGCAAAGCTTCAGTGTAATATAATGTATTATTATTTAAATACTGTTTACGTATTTTACGGTCATTTGTATAATTTTTAGTGAGTTATAATAATTTATTAAAGTGTGTATAAAAAAAAATCCTGACTCAGGATTTTTGAATTTTTGTTAGGATAATTAGGTGGGTATATGAGTAAGGTCATATTAAATTTTCAGAACTTTTTTTCAAATATTTAAAATTATATTACATAAAAACTTTCAAACAATTTGGTAAATTAAAAGTTCTATATGTAAGTCAAAAGTGCTATAATTGTTCTGAAAATGTTGTCCAATATAAAAAAGTATGTATTTGATATTGGATAAAATTTTCAAGTTTCTAGCTTCAATACTTTTCGATTTATGACTAAATACCTAAAATCTGAACAGTGAAAATCTCGTTTACGGCGGATTCTTACCGATTTTACCGTTTTTACTCAGTTTTTCGATCGTTATTCTTGATTACTGGAAAAACTATGGAGATTTTGGAAAAATGACCTCTCTAAAGTACCATCTCAGTTCAATTTCGAATCTAAAGAGTTGCTGGACGAAACTTTTGGACAAGGATTTCTATACGAAAAAGTGTTTACAGAAAAAAAAAAAAAAAAAAGGAAAAAAAAAAAATAAACATCATTGTAAAACCATAAGATCCTTCGCTTCACTCAGAATCTAAAATGTTGTGGCTTAAAATGTTTTTAATATGTGTTTAAGTAAATCATTATACAATTTTTGCGGAACTGACTGTTTCAAGTCAATTTTCAACATTAAAATATTTACGAAACAATATTTATCAATCTAATTATTATGAAACTTTGGGTTCAGATGGAACGTTTTGAATGTTTTGGTTGAAAAAAATGTCTAATTTGTCAAAAGAGTACTTTTTATAAGTAATTGCATAATTATTTCCATTTGATCCATTCGACGAAACTTTTGGACAAGGATTTCTATACGAAAAAGTGTTTACAGAAATAAAAAAAATAAACATCATTGTAAAACCATAAGATCCTTCGCTTCACTCAGAATCTAAAACAAATCCGTCCTTCCAGATCGTATACGCGAAACCGAGAAAAGCGGTCGTATGGATTCGCATCGGCGTTCTCGGCGTGACACGCGACACGGGCCTAAGTGTATATTTTATAGTGTCGTCGAGTGTTTCTTTGTATTCAACGACGGGTGCCTGTGAAAAAGGAGACGTCTGATGTGGTCGCCGTACCGCCGCCGTCACTCGGTCGCTCGAGTGTCCGACGGCAGTTTTGCTTAACGTTATCCCGTGCTGTAAAACCGATTCTTAACGCGATACGACGGTGTTAAATAGTCTTTCCCGCACTCGGTCACATTACACGCGGACTTACTGCGCGTATCCTTAACGTCGTTGCTTAAAGCGTTTTCGGTAAATAATAATAATTCACGGTCTGTGTTATCCGGGGGGGGGGGCAGAGCACTGGCGCGTCGAAGAGCACACGAAGCTAATAATGGGTCTACGGTGTGTAACGTACTCTCGTTACGTACAGTTTTGGTTCGTGGCACGAACGTTTTTTGAAAACAGACAATACGCGGGTGACGCCGCGTCGCATATTATGCGCGTTCGCGTAAAATCAACATGTTTCTAAACGAATTAATCGACTCCCGTTAAAACTCCAGTACAGACGAAACCAGTTTATGGAAAATATTTTCGACTTAATTATTCATTCGGAATTTGTTCGAATACTCAATAGAAATAATACTCTAATATGAAAATGAATAACATAAAGTGATAACATAAAATATAAATAATAATAACAATGCATAAAGAATGTCACGTATAAAGAATTAATGACCAAAATACCGAAAGTGTTTAAAAATGTATTTTACTATTAAAAATGACGGCCGATTTCGGTCATAAGTCATCATCGGATTACATTATATGGTAATAATAACACGACAAGTCGTGAAAATAACGAACAAATACATTCGAAAATAAATGTTGTAACAAAATCAATAAGTGATGACTAAATTGGCAACACACACGCACACACACACATTTATAAGATCATTAATTAAGAAACTATGAATCGTTGTCAAGCATATAGGTATTAGTAAATACCGTAAAATTTAATATCAGTGAACAATTTTATATTTAATACATTTTTATGCTTACCTTCAATATAAATGAGTAATTATTCCATCTTTTACTGAATTGATGAATATTTTTTTATGTTTATTAAATCATTTTTTATAACTAATACCTATCGGGCATTTACTTGTTAAAAAATTACGATATTCTTTAAAACAGTATTAAATTACATTATTATTAGATTATTATCTCAACATCATTGTGCAAAATATCGTACAATTTGACAGGTAAATTTTTTCGAAAATTTTCAATAGTAAAAACAATAATGTAAAACGCTTCTTTAAAATTATTAATATTTCAACTAACACTATAATAATAAAATTAAACAATTTACAAACAATAATTTGACAGCTTACAACCAATCATGGTATACGTGCATACATAAACTGATCTGCCGGTGTAATAAATTGTCATCGGAAAAACTAGGACAACTTTCAAAGTTTGATATGGAAAAAATATATTTCAGAAATTAAATGCGAAAATCTACTTCCTAAATTTATTTTCGCAAAGCGTGTCATAAAATGTAATTATATAAGTACATTTGCAACATAGAATGCGATTCCATAACGTTAAATACTCATACAAATGTATACATTAATTTAGTATAAATAGAATTACAAACGTTTTATAATGAAAGTAATCATAATAATCGTTATAATTTATAAAATTTGTAATTTTAATTTCAAGATAATTATACGAGTATTTACCAATTTATACTTGACAGTGACATATTATTTTTTAACACCTGCTATCGCATATCTATTTGCCAGTCATCGTTTATTTATTTGTTTGCTATTACAATTTACTTTATGAATGTCTTCGTTATTTATTGTTTTTCATCGTGATTGGATGACATATTTTGGTTGAAATTCAATGTCACGGTTAATAAAATATATTTTTTTAAATATTCTCAGCATTTATTATGCATGTATATATTATATAATATATAATTTATTTTTATTTTCACTTGACTATGTTTGAAAAAATAAATTGCTTAACATTGTAAAAGTCTAAAATATATTATTTTAGAAATGTTTTTCATTCGAAATCACGACTATACCAATTTAAATAAAACTATTACAAGTAGGGCGTATTTATTTGTTAAATAAATTATGTTGTTTAAGAAGTTTCAAAAACAACTGGATAAATTTATGTTGATAATGCGGGTATATTAAAATACGACGCACCCATCAGTTTATTTACCTATGTAACACTCGAACAGAGGAATACATGGATTTCCAACCTTTTTCTTTGGACGACTTTTTCCAGAGGTTAAACTGTATGTTAAACACTTAAACCAAGTTGAAGTCTACTAGAAAAGCTATATACTCGGGCTGCTCATATGGGTGAAAATATGCCCTTCCCTTTTGGGTCTCAAAAGCCACCGCTGGAATAACCGTCACAGTCGATTGGACCTTACAACCCTTGTGCCTACAAAACGTGTTCCCGGTACTCGAGACGTTAAAAACCGAAAGTACACACGGCATGCATTTCACATCTACGCAAGAAACGCGATTGATGGCTTCGAAAGTATACTCTAGATTCCGAGTGAAGCGGCAAACAATGTGACTGCGTGGCATATCTACAAAAGAAAAAAAAAACGACAAAGTTCAATTAAAATCACACTGTGACCATATGTTTTGTGATACAGTAGACGCCGCTTATAAGAATCACTTTGGGACCAGTACAAAGTGAGTCTTATAACCGAATGAATCTTATAGGCGAAGTGGAAAAAAAAATTAATTACGCATTTGTAAATTTTATTTTACTACATATTTTGCTTTGATTTTAATACATTAACACATAGTATTACAGATTACATACTTTATTATTGAATACATTTCTTAATTAATTATTATTGAATAAATTTAATAATCCCGATAAAAAAAACTACGTGCACGTGTACATATGTGTATTTATGTACCCGTAATTACGATAACTGTGCAGCCGCCAGATAATCAGTACACTATAATAACGATAATCGTTGCGATTAATTTTTCGGTATCAATTTATTTCTAAACTGTAACTAAAAAAGTTTATGTTCTACTATTTATTTTACAAAATTTGATTCTTATAAGCGAAGTGTTGAGTCTTATAACCGAATTTTTTTTTAATGTATTTGGATACGCCCGGAGCGTTCCAGACGATTTTGAGTCTAATAAGCGACTGAACCTTATATCCGTGAGTCTTATAAGCGGCGTCTACTGTATATCATATATAATACACTCCATAAACGCTTTTATCCCGAACGATTCCCGGATAACATTGAAACGTTAAGTCATTGACGTCTGTGTTCAGATATGCTCGTGTACGACGTCGGATAATACATAATATCTGCACGTAGCACTATGTATCTTATGAATAATCGGTGTAAAACGAAACCGCAGCAAACGTTACGGGACACAGACAACACAATTTTCGTTTTTCGTAGTTGTGTTCAGCTCGTTAGTTAATTTCCGTTCAAAAGTTTACACTGAAAGTTTAGCGGTGAAAGTCGAAAGAAAAATTAACCCACGAAAAATATCAAACATTCATCAAAAAGAAAAACTTTTATTATTATTACTATTATTACTTTCTTTTTTTTTTAACATCCCTCTATAGTCTGTACGTACGTTCGTCACACTACATTAAACTCGGAGTGATATTTCCACTAGATTTATAAAATTAATATTATACTTTTGCACCGTACGTTTTTTTCGTACGTTATTATCGAATGACTTATGACGTACAAAAAAACAAAAAATCAATTAAAAAACAATCGATTTTTTTTTTGTTTTTAGCCCTCGTCTCCGTAGTTTATAATTTTAAACCACACGATATTCTTTTATATCTTTATTTATAATAATAATCTCTCTCTCTCTCTCTCTCTCTCTCTCTCTCTCTCTCTCTCTCTCTCTCTCTCTCTCTCTCTCTCTCTCTCTCTCTCTCTCTGTATCTCTCTCTCTATCTCTCTCTATCTATCTATCTCTCTCTATCTATTTGTCAGTAAGAGCCACGATAGTCCACCGTCGGGCCGTACACACGCGCATACAATAGATTCGTAGATACGCGTCTCTGTACACGGGTCGGCAGTCGGCACAACAACATCGTTACGGGTACGCGCGAGTCGACGAAAATAACTACCGCCGAGTTTGGCACAAATGTATATTATCGTACGTCGTCAACGGAAGTCGGCGCGGCGTGAGACTTGAAAATCACGTTGCCGATACGACGGAAAAACACTGAAAACACAAATGCGCGCCGACCGTCTTACACGCGTTCACAGTTCGACAAAAGCGAACTCACGTTCGTTATTGGCGTGTTCAAAAATGTGATGTGGCGAAAATTGCGCGCGATTTTAGTCGTCGCTCGCGTGGCGCGTGCCATTGGAAATCTAATATAATGAGAATGTTCGGCCCGAACGGTTCAAAGGCATGAATCTACTGTTCACAATAATAGTAGTGATAATAATAATAGTAATAATAATAGAATGATTTGAAATGCCACACGAGCTCATGCCGCCGAGAAACCTTACGACGTTCGAGTCGACAAATAATAATTGGACTCTGTCAAGTGTTTTAATGCAATCAGTTGGATACAGCTGAAAACGTCTTCCCTCGTTCGTCGTTCAGTTTTGTTTTATTCGTCTGGCGAAAATTGAGCTAAATTAAAGATACGTTTATTTTTTTCGGGGTACATTGCGAAAGAAAAAACAAAAAAGAAATAATGCATTCTCAAATCAGTTAACGAAATTTACCAGTACTAATGAATAACAAAAGTGTATATTTTGTTTTGTTTAATCAGATAACACACACTCGCGTTAGATAATTGAAAACAAATTACACGTAGGTACACTTACCTACCGTCCGTTCATAAATGTATAGAAGCACTTTTTTTTCCCTGCGTTCTCTTTTAATTCGATAATGATGATATTTATTGATACGCTGACTCTGCTAAATGACGCGCTTTAGCAATTATCATAATATTTAGCTATAAGTACTGCGGCGATACATTCACGTGACGTTAATTGATTAATACATTTACGATATTGACGGCTTGAAAAAAATATATATATATATATTTGTCTGTGCGATCTTAATTATTATATTCACCGTCGCGGCGTCGTACAATTTGACATTATCATAAATAATGCAGTGTTATGAATGGATTTAACTCATGGCAGTGTAGAAATTTATCAATGAACAAATCGCCGATCTGTGTAAATATATTCGTACGGTCTTTTCCCTCTATTTTAACATCGCGTTTATTTATTGAGTATTGGAGCTGTACAATATATATCTAGAGGACATTCTATTGAAATTTACTCAAAACGAATTAAAATCGGAAAATTCCAAATGGAAATTCTTTTCATGTATAATTTAAAGCTCCAATAGAATTACGTTTAAATGAAAAACGTTTTTTTTTTCTATTTTTATATACGTGATTTTTGAAACGTTTTAGTTTTAGCTTTTTTTTTTTTTTTGCTGAAACACTATATTTATTAAATAGCGTCATGAGAGAGAACGAAATCATTTTACATTTAGATACGTCAAGTTTTCAGAAAAAGTCGGATAATTATTAGTACATAAAATTGTCTATTGAAGATTTTTATGACTTTTTATGGTTTCCGACATTTATGTTATGTTATTAAATCTTAAAGTTTTTATCATTAAAATTCACATAAATCAATGGAGATTATTTGAAAAATACATATCTGAATTTATAGACGTTTTCAATCAGTTAAATTATTTTTCGATGCATAAAATTACAATTTTGTCCACGTCCGACCTATAGTCCAATGTATTCGTGTAGAATACGACTTGAATTGCACAGAAAATAAAGAATATTGAAAATCGATTTCTAATCAAAACTCGTACATCATTATTTTCCTGAGTCTGTATTTTTTGAAAAGAAATATATTTCCACATTACCACGTGTAACTTTTAAGTAAAAGTATAGTGAATAATACACGTACGTTGACTAACGATTTTTATACGTATCGACTTGTGACAATAGAGCTGTTCGCTTATGGAACAGACTAGAAGAAAATACTGATCGTGTATTTGTGCCTAATAAATTAAATGATTTAAACTTCATTTATATTTACGTTTCTAGGTCATGAACATTTGACTTAATTTCGAACCATTCCTGTCCCTCTCATCGAAGGCCAAAAGAGGAAAACTTAGTGTGTAGTTGTTGCGAAGAATGCGTTTTATGTTAACGTACGAAATCCATTAGAAACCATTAATGAAAAGACTCGGAAAAAGTTAATCTGCATAGTACGCACATTTGCCGGTCGAAAAGATAACAAACATCTGTGTACCATATTTGAGTATTCGACTCAATTTTTGTATCTCGTTTTAGATAATAATTGTGACTCGAACGAATAAAAATCAAAACCAAAACGACGTGGGAGTTTCAAAACTCACCGGAACGATCGCGTTGGAGTAAAGGTTTTTATTAGAAATACATCTGTGAATATGACGATGTGATGAGTCAATGATCGATATATTTTTGCGTGGAAACCGTGTTGATTAAACAAATTGTGTGATACGAATGTCGAATCGAAAACCGAAAGGACGCGTGGAGGGAGATCACAAAAATATCGTGCTTTGGTGATTTTGTACTATGGTAGAGGAACTTTATACACTTGTGTGGTTTCAAATTTCACGTACAAAAAAGTTTATGGATATCTCAGATTCGTTTAATTTTTGTCAATTATGAAAATTGCAGAATAGGTTTAGTGAAGAAAAGTGTTTATATGGAATCATATTTACGAAACAAACATGTCTGGAAAAGCTCAGTGTGTCACGGGTTATTATGCTTGCTATATTATTATTATATAAGGGGCAATCTAGAATTCGACATGACAAAATGTGAAAAGTCGAGAAACAAATAAAATTACGAAAATCGCAAGGTAACGTACGTAGTACGTTGAAATCGTATTATCTGTAGACGATAGGTGATACGCGTGTGTAAAACGCAATGTAATAACAGTAAATCGATCAAATCGTAAATAAATAAATTCATTCGATACAGTCTATCGAAACCGGTTAATAATATTAACCGATACATTTTTCGTAGCGACTGTACTAATGGAACCGATGTGACGTTATTATACGTCGGAAGCGTTGATCGATTTCGTGTTCATTGTATTATTATCGCCATGCGTTATTCGTGTGTACCGTGTTGACATCGTGTGATGCGGTTTTTCGAATTGATTGTTTACACAAAGTCGAACCGGAAATATCGTCCAAACACAATAATCGATCGCAATTATGATTTTTCACGCATATACCCAAATAAAATCGCATCGGTCGCGTACACAAACGTCGAACAATAACGTCGTGTCGACACGAAGATAATAATTTTAGCGTATACACATTGGCTGTATATCACTCGATACGACGTGGGCGCTGGGGCTTGACCTAACCGAAAGCGTTAACTTTTTCCGTGACACAACGCGTCTAAACGTACGCCTGCTGTGCGGTCGAGGACATTAATTTCGGATACGACTTGCGTTCGGAACGCTTTCGGAGCGTGTCGAAAGGGAAATAAACGACCGCCTCGTCGTAACACATCGTCGTCGAGCAAACCGATAGCAAAACATATTTCAAAACACACAGGAAACCGAATCCGTCCGAGTCGGCCGCGTGCACACGTCCTTTTGATATCGCACGAAATTCGAGCGATGTTCGCCCGGTCCCGATACGATTACGAAACATATTAACGTCATAGTATCGTACCGAAACGTCGTCGTCGACGTTTGTCTGTTATGGCCGCGCGTGTGTGTAACCTAGCGGATTCGCGTCGTTTCAATCACTTCCTATGACGTCAAAAAAGTTCTACGTCAAAAGAGCGAAATCAAGAGCGCGAACGTAAAAAGAGCGAACGACAATATGAGTGAATACAAAAAGAGCGGTAAAAAAATATCAAAAATAAAATTAAAATTATGATCAGATTTAGACATTAAATCTAAACTATCTTGTGTACCAAAAATTATAACTCGATTATATTTTTGGTACGCCGAAGTTGTCAAAACTAACAAATAATAAAAACGATTTCCCATCACTCGTCAGCTTGTTCTTTCATTTGGTAACTGTTGTTGTAATCGATCAAGAATTGGAAGATTTGGCTCCAACAGCTAAACTATTTTTTTTTTTTTGTCTTTTTCGTTGAATGGTGCGTTTTAAATATTCAATTTGTGGAAGTGCGGAAAACACAAAGGGCTTAGCAGAAGCTGAAGATTCCGCTATTTTAACTCCGGGGTTATCTTGAGCTACCACGGCTAGATTTTTTTATGGTTTCGACAATTTTTATTTTTTTTTTGCTTTTTTTTTACATTGACATCGGGAACATGACTATGGCCAGTTGGATGTTTTATAATTAATTCATTTTTCACACTCAAACGTCATTTTGTACAAGTTTTATCAAAAAACCGCCAATATCCCACGTCTTAATGTGTTTTCGCCTCGCGATACGAAAATTCATTTAGTTGTAATAATTTTTTCCCTCGGAGGAAATCCCTCGGATTAGTTACAAACTGAATTTTTGTGTTTAAGTTAACGCGTTACGATATAATATCGGCGTAAAACCATACCGCACCAACTGACGAAAAATCCGTAAAAATTGTCGGTGTGGATATGGCGTTATCGGTCAAATTACCGATAGCTATAGTCAAAAGCAAAAATAGATTTCAATTTAAGATTGTTGTTAATATAATAAAATTATTGATAATTTTTTCGCACTTTTTGTATTCACTCATATTGGCGTTCACTCTTTTTACATTCACGCTTTTGCCATCGCTCTTTTGCCTTCGCTCGTTTGACGGGATATCCATCCGTACACCGGGGTCAACCTTTCGACCGAAAAATCGGCACGCGCACGCGTCGTTATTTATTTTTTATTCGCCCCCCCCCCCGCCCCCGGGGTTATAAAACAGCGGTGAATTTCGGGAAACGCCCGTTCCGAGAGAGCTCGTTCGACACCGGATCCTCTCGTGCACGGACTCGCGTCGTATTCGTACGATAGGCTCGGCACGCGGGCGCGATGTTATTATTCTATCGACGACGACGACGACTATGTTGATAAATGTGTATACGTATCGCGATGAAAAACGTCTCGCTCGCGCGATAAAATGCAAATGTTTGAAATACCGTACGGATAAGCGGATTAAAGTTTTGAGACTCGACGACGAATGATTGTGAATAAGCGCGCGTTCGACGGGAAATTCGAGTGCCGTCTAAGTCGTGTACGTAGTAGTGACCGCTGACGCCGTCGTTGCGCCGGCACACGTATTTCATTGGACCCCGGGCCCGCGGCTATTCTTCTCGCTTGGTGCCAAAACGCACGATTCTCATCCGTCGTATCGAAAAAATGTCAATTTATTCTTTTTTTTTTTTTTCGATATTCAGAAAACTATAACGACTTGTGACGTGTTTTTAGTTAAAAACAAAAAAAAATACTCGACTTGAAAAATAAAAACAAGGCCGATAGTAGGTATGAAAAAAAAAAATAATAAATAAATAAAAATACCAAAGTTAATTTGAAAACGTCAGAGATAGACGACTCGTATAGGTGCAGTACTTCGTCTTTCCATAAAAAAAAAAAAAAAAAAAAAGAAGCTAAATAACTGAATGTACCACAAATAGTGTTTAATGTAATATCATATATAATTTTTTTTTTTTTTCGTTTACGAGAGACGTATTAAACACAATATTTCCCCGAGCAGTTAAAAAAATGCATTGACAATAAACAAAACTACACGAGGAAGGCTTCGGAAAGGAAAACGTCGACAATTGAATGGACGAGGAAAACATTGGAAGCTTGAAAAATATTGATATAATACATAATAATATTATGTATTTTTTTTTCGCTTTGTTTTTCATATCACTTGGCGCCACCTCGCCTAGCGCCCTTGATCGTGCACGTTCTTTTACATATTATTATCGATACGATGTAACGGATCATCGTGACCCGAGACCTTTGTCGTCTATCTTCCGTCGTACAATATTTCATGTCGTTGGGAGTCTGCACGGTCGACAACGACTGTACTCCGGAGGTAGTGATGGTACGAAATAGCAGTAGCAGCTATAATAGCACTGCTATCTTTTCATTTAATAATAATAAAACACCAAAAACCTCAACAGTGACTTCTGACTTCTGAACTGGCTTCTTTTAAAGTCACAAGAGGTAGAGGGCTTGTGTCGTCTTCATTGTCTTCATCAACGCTTCATGTATTTAGGGCCAGTTTTCCCAAAATTTAATTTCGAATTATCGAGTGTACTTAAACGCATTGTTTGTGTTAGAATTACCGCGTTATTTTCAAGAGACCAAGCATTTACTTCGGATTACCGAAAGTTTCGAATATTGAAGGTTTGAATTATCGAGAGTCGACTGTACAATGCATGTTATGGCATCATAGACGATACGAACTTTCTTCTTTGTTACTGTGTACGCCAATAGTCGTACATACACTTTTAATTTTATCTTCCGTTCATCGCATTAGATATTAAAACGCCTAAATATAAATGTCTTTCATTAAATGAAAAATATCAACTGATAGATAGGAGTACAATAGGACGATCGGTTAAACCAGGGGTCGGCAACCCACGGCCCGCGTAGCGATTTTATGCGACCCATGATAATAATTTATACTTAATTTAAAAATATTACACAACTCGTAATCTTTACTGATAAAAATTGAGGAATAAAATATTTTGCCAAAAAACTTTGACCATATTTGTGAGCATTTATATTTGTGAACAAACTTTTTCACTAATGAAATATCGGAAAAGCAAATATGCTTCACGATTAACCGACGGTCACTTAAACGCTGTATTGAGAATTTCTACATCGAAAATAAAACCTCTTATCAATAAACTTGTTGATGCTATTCAAACTCAAAAATCACATAAATATTTATTAATTTATTTCATTTATTTTTTTTCCAATATCATACTATATTTTACTATGTATTTATTATTATTATAATTTTATTTATTTATTTATTTATATAACATCAAGTTATATAAATTATATTAGTTATTTTTTGTTTGTAGAGTAGATACCTCGATAGTTAATGTACCAAACTGTGATGTACTTAAATAAATTAAATTTTAAATTATCATAATATTTTGTTTAAACAAAAAAGGTCTATTTCAAATTATGGCCCGTGAAAAAATTTATTTTTATTTTTTGGCCCTTGACACTAAAAAGGTTGCCGACCCCTGGGTTAAACAATTACAAAATGTATAGTAAAAAAAAAAATGGTATTTCTTATTTATTTGAATTAAATAATCCGGAATTTTTCCGTTTTATTGAATAAAGCGGAAAACTGCTTAAAGCGGGCTTTTTTTGGTCCCATGCGATTCCGCTTTAGACAGTTTTCACTGTAATACTTTCGAACGTGTTGACGAAAACAAAGTGGAAATCACCGCGTGGCACGTAGCGAATACGCGCTCAAAACGCGACGCCGTCGTACGTTCATCGCACGCTTAAGTGGCCGTAAAGTGAATTCCGTTCCGTGTCCAAAAAACTTGGTGAATCTCGTCCCTGGTGTAATTTAACACTAGGTGAATGGCGCGTCCAATGATTCGACTCATATAAGCATTACCCAGAAGACACCACGAGGAGGTTTCCCGTTCATTCTTCCTAAAATTTGGTTTTCAAATTTTCAGTTTGTAGAAATAATTATTAATTCGTATAATAAGTGAGTATAGCAACTGTAGGTCGATCATTCAATTATTTATGTAAAAATAGTAAATGTATAAAAAAGTATGTTGCGTATAATATTAAATTAGTAAAAATTTAAATGAAATGGATTTGACGTATTCGAATCTGGTCAATAATGTATCATTATATTACTGTTTAGCGACTGTAAATCGTAATACACCTTGATCACATAACGAAGCAAGCACAGATACTCTTTATATGAGTTATCGTATAATAATCGTAAATCAATGTTATCGGTAGATTTTGACAGAGTTGGGTGCACGATACTTTGATAAATCATAATATGAATAAAAATCGAAGGCTCTATTTCACTACGACTCGCGACTGTATCGCTTGGCGTGACATATTTTTGTGTTTAGAATTATAGAAAACATAACCTTACCTAACGCGATTCGCCTTCTTGGAAAAAATATCCGGGACTCGATTCACCTAGCTGTGTATCAACAATTTTTTTTTTTTTGGAACGTAAATCACCGAACTCGGTTTATTGTATTATATCTACCTACTGTTCCGCGGGGTCTCTGTAAATTGCGTCCCATTTCAAATTTTTTATGTAAATTGCGGCCCGGGTATATTTTATATATACGTAAATTGCGGCCCGGGTATATTTTATATATACGTAAATTGCGGCCCGGGTATATTTTTTGTAAATATGCCTATCTAACTATGTCTTATTAATATGTAAATTACGTCTAAGCATTTTTTCCACAAAACCAATATTTTCCTTCCCATTTTTCAGACTCAGGACTATAACTATAACAGACTTAAAACTATCTATACAAATATTATTATCATCAAATTTCAAAAAATACTTACACGTTTTAACTGTGCAACACCAACATTGAATATCATTGTTTAGAAATTTATGAAAACGAAATTTGAAACCATCAACTATTTTCAACGTTTTATTCCTTTCCCTTTTCATAACGTCAATTTTTATTAGATTGAAAAAAATACTGTAAACTGTAGGGCAACCACAGATATATAAAACAACTAGATAGCCGACTCAACGAATAAAATTGAAGTCTACAATCCATATGCGAACAGGGCAAAATATGATTGATTAATCCATGACATTTTATATTATTCCATGAAATATAATTTTTCCGTGATTGAAAGTTTCAATTTGAAACCAAAGATATTATAATATAAAAATTTTGTTTTATATATCAGTTATCTTTTTATATGGATTCGGATTGAAACACAATTTTTCGATTATAATTTATAAACTATAAACTATCAAGTGCAATTCAAGTAATTCAACATCATGGTGGTTTCTTGTTCTGTGTCTGGTTGAGTCAATAGAAGACTGAAAGGAATCACAGTTCATTTTTTTTTTTGTGTATGTACACGGGCCGCAATTCACGTATGTTTTAAAAGTACGCGGGCCGCAATTCACATAGTATAATATGACCATGACCGTACTTATAGGGACGTAATTTACCGACTCCGGTTCCGCGTTAATGTTTGAACGCCGCCGTTCGATGATACGTTCGATCGGTTTCGGTCGAATCGTCACTTAACAGTAATTATTCGCAAATGTTTTTACACCGTCACCAGTCGAGCGGATCAAATTACATACCATATATTTGTCGTATTCAGTATCCAGTTTCATTTACACGTGTCGCTTATAGCAGAGTAAATTTACTATAACGCTTAAGCGTTATTATTGGTCACGTGCTGTACTGCGAGTTGGGAGTACAGGAAGAACCTTTTAACATTTTTGATTTTTTTACTTCAAAAGTTAGTTGTTCGACTTATTCGAAAATAAAAATACGTATTAAATTTTATTTTATATTTATCCACGTGAATTTTAAGTTTTTAATTTTTCTCGAGCGATAACCATTATAACATAATATTATAAAAGAAAATGTTTTTTTTTCGGGTAACGTCGATATCTAAAACTTCATCGTTGGACCAATAGTTTATGTATTTATACACGTTTCAAGAGCAACGAAGTAGTGAAAGTTAATTTTTAGAGAGTTCTATTGCTTGCAGTAGACTCCGGTAGTTGAAACTTAAAATGCTATTTATCTCTTAAACTATTGTTCTAGCAACACAAATTTGAATATTAAAATTTTCCAAATTTTCTATTACGTCATGTCATATTATAAATAGTGGGTGTTACTCGTGGATCCTAAATTTGAACACGTGCTCCACCTTTGTAAAAAAAAAAAAAAAATTATGCGTAAATAGGTATACGCATAAAACAGAATACACTGAAACGTATTTTACCCATTAACTCACATTTAATTCAATTCAAAGCGCTTCATATGACACTCGTCGTTCTATTACTACACGCATACCTATATTGCATGTACGCGTAGTTATAAACACATACACGAAACACGTATACAATATACATAGTATTATGTGTACGGTATGAACAACTTTATAATTGAAAATACCACGGGCTTTTGGATTATTTTGCTCCGATCTAATTATATACCGATTTTAATTGCAATTCATGACAAATAATTTAAGTTTATTTTATAATTTACAATTAAATTATACTTCCACTATTCGCACTGTCAACACGCCCACAAACGGGTAATTTTTCGCGAATTGTTTTATTAATTAATCGAGTCGTTTCGAATTATTTCCGTAATTCAACCAACGCGATATAATATTTCCGACAATAGTTTTTATTCTATTTGCGTGAAAAAATAACTGTCGATAATTTTATTATTCAAACACCCAAGGTATTGTATCGTAAAAAAGTGTTTCAATAGTCATGAATCATAATTATATGATCAAATATTAACATATAATCGAATATTATTTCGATTGTTTGTGACTTAAATGATTCAATCATACCTAATTAG
Organism: Therioaphis trifolii; assembly: GCA_027580255.1. Classification (NCBI taxonomy): domain Eukaryota; kingdom Metazoa; phylum Arthropoda; class Insecta; order Hemiptera; family Aphididae; genus Therioaphis; species Therioaphis trifolii. The sequence continues at coordinate 3,554,997 of CM050406.1, read as the reverse complement.
AAAAGCATTTTCCGTGATTTTTTTAAATATGTTAAGAAGGTTATTAGCACGGAACTCGATTTAAATTATTCTGAAGTTATCGAAATCGTGAGTATAAAAATATGTGTTAAAGGCGATATTCGATACTCATTTCATCTATACCCAGTTAACCGACGCCCCATCCACTAAAACCTCGTATTTTATAAGTAGAAACTATAGAAAAGAACAAACTATTATATTGAACATACTATTTATATTGAACAAAGAAATACGTTGAACATTCGCAAAAATATGCAGATTTACATGTTGATAATTTGGTGTGATAAAATAGATTGAAATTATATTTTATTTGTTTTGATCTCTTTTAAAGTACATTAATATTAAATATTTAACGTATTGATAGGATCATGTTATTTTATTTATTATTTTATGTTGATTACATATCATTTTATATTGCTATCCCATGAAATATACCTTAATTTTATGAACTATGATAATATACTTATTTAAAATTAACTTAATTAATTTTGCCACTCTAAATGTAATAACAACAGTACTGATATTATATACATGTATATATATTTAATATTTGTTTAATAATTACATATTATCTCATAAACAAACAAACAAAGTATACTCATTACAATATAATGCAACACAAGTTATACAAATAGAAAATAAAATAACATAACATGCTAGCGAATTGAGAACTTTGTAAAAACAACTTTAAATCTGGTGTTTTTGTCACTGATGTTGATGTTGACAAATTTTTCATAGGCCGTATACTTCAGAAATTTGAATTATTTTTAAACTTAATTTTTTTTTTTCGACCACAATATTAGTCTAAGAGATAAAACTACGTGTGTATTTGAAGTTGAGAGTTGTAGCAGAGTAGAAAAGTCGGAGTAGCCCATCAAAATGTCACTACATTTAATCGAATACCTTTAAAGTCTTAACTTTAAATTCTCGTATCTTGATTTGTTGAAGAAAAAAAATATTTTTACATCAAAAAGTTGAAAAAAAAACTAGTTGTACATAAAAGTAACTCAAATTTATGCGTTATACAGGGTTAGCTCGTATTTGCCAAATCCCTTTGAAACGCATATTGTATAAAGATACGGGGTAGTTTGCGCTACGCTCGAAAAACATCCGAGAATAAAAAAAAATCGTACTAAAGGGATGAGAATATTCATAAAAAAAAGACGGATCGAGAGAATGTATCGAGTTTTTTTTTTTTTGAGAGCGAGCGGTTAGGTAAAGTTGTCGAACACGTGTTACGGGTAATCCAAAAAAAAATATATATATTTATAAATAAAATTGATTGGGACAGTGAAATAGAACGTGGTAAAAAAAAAAAATAAAATAAAAAAAAAAAAATAAAATAAAATAAAAACCTCGGTATAAAAAATAAAAAAAAACGGCCACGGGATCATTGTAAAAGCGAGTGAGCACCAGTATTTGTATTATATGAAAACCGTGCGGGCGGGCGGTAGCGAGCATCAGACACGCGAGTGCGGAAGGATATGTTTCTTTTTCTTTTTTTCTTTTTCCGTGTTTTTCTTTCCTGTTTTTTTTTTCTATACGAAACGCGTGCGTCGAGATTTTCGTTCCACAAAAACATATTGTGTGCGAATCCGGAAGGGCAGAATAACATAAACGATTTTTCGCGCGGCGCCTTCACCTATAGATTATGATTTACGATGTATCGATGAGATTTACGTTTGAGCAGCGGCCGCGTCGGCTAATACGTCGTGCGGACGTCCTGCCGCCGCTTCCTTGCCATCCCGTTCCCCGTGCGATCTCGCAAAAACGGTCACCTGCCCGCGTACAGGATCAAAAAAAAAAATTAAAAAATTAAAAAATTAAAACCGTCGGTTTTCGTTTCGGTCGAAATTCATTCCCCCGTCATCGAAACGTGGACCCCCCCGATGACGGCGGCGTACGATCAGCGGACGCACCTGCGAGTATCTTCCACTTTCGTTGAATCAAGTCCCGTTATTGTTTCGGGTGTCTATTGCGTTTTATTTACGTACTCTTCTCCGGCGATCGTTTCCCGTCGTCCGTTTGCCCGGCCGACGCGTCATTATCGTGATTGTTTTCCGTCGACGACCCGCTCCGGTCGTCAGAAACGACGACGACGACGACGACTCGTCGAAATAATCTCGGACCCGTCCCCGAGCACAGTCGTTCGGAACGGTCCGGGAACGCGGTGTTAATTTATTCGAGTTGGCGTTAATAGTACACGCGGCGGACTTCATCCGGTGGACGCTCGGCCACGTAACGCCGGTCTCGTGACTCCCGTGCCGTTCGTCGTCGAGACGCGGTCGTGTGTACACCGATTATCGTGCGCTTAGACTGGAAACGCAAGAAACGAACCGAGCACCAAGATAATTATAATATTATGCGTATTACGCGTGTTGTAGATACTTTTTTTTCGGTACGGTAATTGCTTTTTAGAGTTTAACGTGTCTCACGTAACCTGTAAATATATCAATGTATACTACGTATACACACACTAAGGTTAATCTTCACGCACGTAAAATTCTGTCAAACACTTTTGATTTCCAAAAATATCAGAGCTCGAAAATAACGACTAATCCTGCCTGCCGATCCGAGTTTGATTAAAATCGTTCATCTCTCTCTCTACAACGCATCGATTACAATAGTTTTCCGACGTTGGTAAAATATATCATCACGTGATCGTTCTCGGATATTTTGTGAAACCCAAAAATAAGCGATAATTATATTCATCTTTAAGTGACCCATTGTTTTGCTTTGATTCTGTAACATTTAGGTACAGATGATAATGTAACTAAATGCAATAATATGTCCGTCGCGCTATGCAAATCAGAAAAAATATATTGTAATCAAAACGAATAACCACGAAGTTTTCAGTCTCTTACCAGTGAAAAAGATCTGAGAAGACGCGATTTATTTCTATCGCACGCACACGTTTTAGAAGACATTAAATAAATATGAGATACTTTCATTCGTGTTCTTACAACGTGCGGATGTTATGTAAAACGATACGACATCGTATATATATATTCCATGAATAATATTTCCGTTTTTCATTGTTAACATCATAACAATTCGTTTCTGATGGATGGAAATTACACGTACGGGTCAAGGTCACGAATAACACAGACGACAGCGTTTGTCATCATGCAATGAAGTGTTGGAGAGAACGATTCGAGATACGTGCAATTTGTCCGTACAATTTTAGTTTAACAAAGGATGTACTCGACGAGACAATTTTAAAGGATTCGGTACTTCTCGTGGTTTCGAGGGAGTACGGGAGTAGGGAAATAGTAAAAAAATACTTTCTTATAAATCACGGGATTTATTGAAATAATCGCGGTAGAGACCCGAGGAGATTACGGACGATCGAGTTCGGTCGGAAACGATAGAAAGAAAGCTATTAAACGACGGCACGGCGGTTCACGCAAAGCTCGGTAAAACAAAAAAAAAATAAACAAAAATGTATGATATATATATATAATATAATATACAGTGGGTTCCGCTTAATGTGATCACTTTGGAGAAGGCCGTTTTGATTGTATAAAACATTTACAACATTTTTTTAATAATTTCAATCTTTTAATACAATAACATTTTTATTTATAATTACATATTTAATAATTTATAACACACAAAATTATGTATTTTTACATTTTTTATTTAATGGTTCTATATTCAGGTATGCTTGAATTAAAATTAAAATTAAATAAATACATTTAAAACAAATTAAAGAAGCTAACTATTTTTGATTGTGCTTGACGGTCTACTGATTTCATTTCCATATTAGCCTGGAATTACATGAAATCAAATCGATATTGATAGTCAGGTTTTTTTGTTATTTTGTTTACAATATATACATTGTACATACCTGTAACTTTTGAAACAACTCAAAAGTATCGTTATGGCCGTATTTTTGAACGGTTCCTTTTAACTTTTCCAAAATAATTCTTGTATATTTTTGAGTGATTTCCTCATTGATCTCTTCGTTATCATCATCATCATCATCATCATCAATATATGTATATAATATATAGACTGATTGATTCAGTGTGGTCCAGCCGGAGCTTATTTGGAATAAAGGTGTGCGTGATTAAAACGCCGTGTGCCGGTCGTCATAGCGAGTATACAACATAGGATTTGAGTATCGAGTGAAAATTTGTAAAAACCTTTTTCACCAGATGCTGCGCGTCAACGTTTCGTTCGAATCTTAAGCGACCGACGTTTTCGAGCTCACCGCGACTCGTCGTCGTGTGCCACACCAACGCATATCGTCTGTCGTTATATTTTTATTTACCTACGTACATATTAGGCGAGGTGCCGTTATATCGCGAAGTGTAATCGGGCGAAAACGATATCAAGATCGGACCTGTCGGGTGACCGGGGGGTAAATGATCGGACACGCGCGTCGTTGCGGTGACGATTTGAACTATTCAGTAGGCGTCAATGCAATACAGGCACGTGTGACTTCGAGGCGTTTTACGAGGTTGGTAGCGAAAAACCACCACCACCACCACCACCGTGTAATTCGACCGTTTTGTTGCAACTAAAACAATTATTTTTCTAGGGGTTGTTGATAATCCGGCATCCGAACCCGGGGAGTCAAAAATCGAAAACCACCCCCTGAGCGCGTGAGTACGTCTGGAGATAAACGTGTATCATCACACGAAACTCCCGGGTACCCCGAACCGACGAAAACGACCGTGGTCATGATAGTACTGAAGGTGGCTATGAAATGCATAAAACACCGCTTGGTTCCGTAGACTTAGAAATGTGTACGTATAATGTACATCGCACGTATGTTTTGTTGGTTTCTCTTTGGGGGGAAAGACGAGAGAAATAGACCAGACGCCGTATAACCCTGATAGGCTGTACTCTGTAAGTCGGAAACACGGACGAATTATTTATGTAATAATACATAACTTTTTTGGTTCAACAAGTGTACAAAGATTGAAATTAAACTCGTAAAAAGTGTTTCTCGGTAAACTAATTCAAAATAGGTACCGAAATAATTTAAAATGCATTTTTCACTCGTTTATGTTTTTAATAGACATGTGAAATGAAAAATTATGTACAACTATAACAATGTATAACTATGTATATTGTATAATTATGTATAACTATAACACAACTCGAATGAAAATCCATAACACAACACAAACAATGCTTAAATGGCGAGTTTCCTAAAACCTTATTATGTTGTGTACATACTCTATTGTATTACGTTTTTAATTTGCTAAAATAAATATTATGATTATATTTAATCCTACGTACACGTTGTATTGACACTGACTACGCATATAACGCAATGATCTCATGATATGATTCGATCAAAAATGTACAGTAAAAATATTTTTGAGCGTATAACATAATATACATATTTGTGAAAATTTAGACTTTTAGGACGAGCGTTTACATTTTGTAGATCCGTATTTAATCACAGACAATCAGTTTACAAACTTTACTTTCTTGCAATGCTACAATTTTGACAGATCATTTACTCGTTAATGAGTTTGTAGATTCGAGAAAAATTAAATCATTTTCAGATTTTATGTAAAAGATATTTCATTTTTTCTTTTTCAAATATTTGTCTTCTTTTTTTATGAATGCTAATTAAAATAACTATCAAAATTCAGCGTATATTTTGTTTATGAATTTTTATTTAACTTTTACAAATCTACTCGTTTCAACATTTATGCCATTTAAACGAAAATAGAAAAGATGAATTTACTATAGTTATAATCAAAATATCACACATTATTAAAATTATTTAATATTCACGACTATAATGCGAATATTATATCTTTTTTTTTTTCATTTTATCGAAGTAAATTATAGTGAGTAAGTAATATTATACATGCCTTCATTAATTTTTATGAGTGAAAATAACTCTACAATGTAAAAATAACACGAATGAGTTAAAATGATACCGAAGAAAATGTTTATTATTTCATCTGATTATTTTAAAGAAGTTATCGCTATAAATAAAACCAATGAGGTAGTGGTGGTCAACGTTTTTCCTTCGCCCCTTTAGTTCTCGGATAAAATAATGTCTATGCAAGGTGCATATAGAATTTTCAAGAAAAGATTAACGACGACTTTTGTGAATCGATTTGGAAGATAGTTTGATTGTAATGTATTTTTCAGGCCATAAATGAGTTTTGTTGATATCAAACTGACGAATATTTCAAGTTTCCAGGATACATACTTTTGAGGTTATAAATTAATTAACTAAAAATTACTTTTTTTTAAAGCTCTTTCACCGTAAATTCCACCGTTTTTTCGGCGAATTTTTTGTGTTTTTTTCTAGCGTTTGGAAAAAAAATTGTGACTAACAAAAAAAAATATATATTGATAATAATGATAATAAAAACATAAAAATTATTATAAAACCATGGATCTTCCAACTCACTCTGAATCTAAAAATATGCAAATGTATTTATGAATCATTTATATGAATCTATCTCACTAGGTCAAATAAATTATTAATTCATGTATTTTTTTTTTTTTACTACCGGTGCATGTGTATAATATTGAAGTAATAAAAAAGTAATTTTAAAATAATTACACTTTTCTTCATTTATTTAATAATAATGGTTGAAATAAAAGCACTTGACTGCATAATTAACTGTGAAATATTTCCAGACACTAAATCGTATGATTTGTATTACTTATATTATAATATTATAAACTAGCTACCATGAATTCAAAATAAATATTATTTAAATAAATATTTTTTTTTTTTTTTTTTTTAATAGATTTAAAATAAATTACAAATTCAAGGAATTTACATCAATTAATAATTTAATTTATTTGTTAATCAATTAAAAAAAAAAAAAACTACGACAGTTGTTAAATAATTGTATTCACGAATTGAATATTTTTTTGAAACACTCGATGAGTTACCTTCCTTTGAAAGTGTTGGTTTTTCCCCCTTTCGATCACTACAATGGTTTATTATGCGAAATTATCCGTCGAGTATTGTCGTAGTCGCACGGTTTTGTAATCTGAGAATTCTCATTCTCCATTGAAATTCGCGATTCGATCAGAGTTCGACGTACCTACGCCCGACAAAAACGTCTGTTGATGGGTGCCTTTGATACAGTCATACCTCGCGGTCGAGTACCTACGTTTTCCGCGCGGCGCCGACACAGACATTCAGCCTTCAGACGTGCTCGCGCGCGCACCAGGGGAACTTGGAGGTGCGTTTGGAGACTTTGTCGCGGCGTGGGCCGAGAGGGTATCCGACACGGTCGTATCGAGTGTGCCGTTGACGTGCGACGAGGATTAATCACGGTCTGACGTCGTCGTCGAATGGATCGCGGTGACGGAGGTGTGTGTGCTCGTGGAGAAGTATATTATACAGAACACGACTACTAGTCGTGACGTGCAGTGCGAATCGTAGGCGGGCACGGCATCGACGACGTCGGGTCAACGCGCGCACACACACACACACACACACACACACACACACACACACACACACACACACACACACACACACACACACACACACACACACACACACACACACACACACACACACGCACACAACGGTGAACAGAGGATACAATCGACGAGCCACTCGGGGTGTACGCTGTCGGATATTACGACGTATTACACACGTCCGTACACGTATCATTACGATTCTTTTCGATTTCGTCAACACCGAATGGCAGTGGGTGCGTGTGAGCGTTTGACGTCATCGAAGATGAAAAACTGATTGGTCACCCGAAAATAAATAAGTGAATCGGTCGTTTCAAAAACAAAACAAGTCATAAAATTGAAATTTAACATCGACTACAAATAACTGGGGATAACTCTAGACATTTTCATTTCGCGGTATGCGCACTTGTGTATTCATTCGTTTTGTGGGTCTGTGACGTTTATGATTTATAATCATTTTTTACAGTGATTGCGTAATTTACGAGTATAGATATGTAAAATGACAAAATGTCGTGACTTGCATACAAATAGTGACTTACGATGTTTTTGAAATGACCGATTCAATTTGGAGTCTGGATCCCGCGGACAGAACGAGTGGAAAAAATCTACGGTTCAACGGACCTGTATTATTATCATAACACTCGAATAACATTTCTAGTTATGGTTTTGTTCAATTTTGTTCACTTTTACCACGGGCTTTTAATTTTTCAAATAATCCGTTACGTTGAGAAAATTTCAAGGATTCAACGACATTTTCACAGAGTTAAACCGCAGAAATCACAATCCAACCGTAAAATGTACTTTGCGGTTTTTTTTTAAGTCTATAGGTAAATGCGATTATTAAAAAAAAAAATTGTTTTCCTTATTTTAAGATTAAATTTACTTCAATACAAATAAACTACGTAATATAAAATTGAAAAGAGCAATTTAAACTTTAATTATTATGAACATTGAATACGAGACGTTGTCGAAAAATAAAATTATTTTACTATTATTTAACCATTAACTATTATTATTATTTAATGAAATCCCAAAGAAATTCATTTTAAACTCGATAATTGAAATCCGTATAAAATTTAGTTTGTTTAATATTAAAACATTGCGTTGATGAGTAAAATTAATTAACGAAGTTTTTAAAATATAAGATATTTACATTATTACCACCTCGAAAATTAAAACGAAAAAACATTTGACTGCATCTATCGAACTATTGCATACGATGAATATTTCACCGTATTGAACTGATTATATCAGTAGTTTTTTTACGAACTATAAAAAAATAAAAAAAATAAAAAAATGACATAACTAGTTATTTTATTTTATTTCATAAAAATGAAAATCACATCAAAATAAACCGACAAAAGAGATAAAATTAAAACTATAATATATTTTTATTGTTTATAACATGTGTGAGTATGTGTATGTGCCGACGTACATTTTTCTTTATCGATTCTATATGTTATTTTCCCCTTGGCATAAATGAATTTCTTCCGTCGTCGATTCAGAATAAATTATCTTCTTTCACGATATAATTTTAGAAAAAGTATTAATTTCTAATGCATTATTAAATCGTGTTTTGATTCAGAGCGAATTTCGAGGAAATTCCATAATTTGGTTTTACAGTAATACATTTATTTATTTATTTTTTGTAATGCCGTCGAATAAATAATGTGCAATTTTAAGATATCTATTTTGATACGATCTGTTTGATTAAAAGTAGATTGAAATTATTGTTTAAAATAAATCCGTTTGGATTTTACGTAAACATCATATCCCGTCTTTAATTTGTCCATAGTTACGTCGTTCTAATCATGATTTACACGACGGACGTTATGAACTCGTTGAAAAATGATGTTTCGATTAACCCCCTTTAGTCTTTGCCAACGGACTCGTCGTCCGGTGGCCGACGGAATCGTGTTTTGATGGAATATTAAACAACGACCCGCGGAAACATTTATGCCCGAGCTTCGATGAAACCAGACGGAAACAGATGCGCATTATTTTTTTCCTCTCGCACATAGGTGTTATTTGTAATGAATTATATACAATATATACGCGCACAAAGACGTGACAACGCCGTACGTGTATCGTTTCCGTGCGCGCGGAAGCGTCGACACCGTAGTGTACGAGTTACTCTGTCAACAATTTCGTTTGAGTTGTAAAACAATAAAACGCAATAACGAAACGTATGCACCGCGAAACGCATTCGGCGGGTTGGGTCGACGTCGGAAAACGTGTTGAGACGGCGTTCAAAAACATTGAGGTGTCTCGTTCTCTCGTCCGGTGTCGACTCGTCACGGATAACAGCCCGGACGACTTCGCGTCACGCGTATTTAGCCGATTATTTTCCACGCCGTGGAAAATTCATTTATCGTCAATTACCGTCCGTTATTCTATTCGCCAATGGCCTTTACGCCGTGCGTTCACTACGTTTCCGGTATCCTTTTCTTCGATCGTTTTCGTTTTCTTTTCGTTTTGGTTTTTGACGAAACACAATGGTCTCGTATGAATATTGAAACAAACAAATTTCATAGCGTTTCGTGGCCAGGACGTCGCGACGTAGCGCATGAACATCAAAAGTGCATACACGTACGCGTATATACCCATAATAATGTACTATTTAATATTCATGTATGTGCAGTGAACATCGCTCACACTGTTTACAGTGACATTAGTGGGAAAATTACACGTACGAATCACTCGGTGTAAAGTCAATTTATTGTAATATAAAGACGTGTAATTCTTCTTAGAAGTACTAAATTTGCGTTGGAAATAAAAATTTAAAAATCCGGTAACGTTACTTTTACTATTACGTATTTGTTTTGAGTTTTAGTTTCAAATATATTTATATGTACGTACGTATCAGTAAAAATATTACTAATGGATACTAATATCCACTTTTAAAGTTGATGAACCATGAAGCGTCGAGAGCCTTAGGATCAGGATAAGTCTAGACTTAGGACTAGGACAATCCAAGCAAAGCTAGGAAGATTACAAATAGGACACGCCCCACCCTTCGATTGTCAAAATATCATTATTTCCTTTAGTTATAGCGTTGTCGATATAAATCCGACGTCGTATCGATATTTTTTTCCGTCAGTGGGAGACCATTACGAGTTAGGAAATAATTGATAAAAGAACGAAGCTTCAAGTGAAAACTATTAAAGACATACGTGATACGAATATTACAATTACCGTTAAAGCAGATTACTGCTCATCTCGAAATATCAAAATCCATCACCACGTCGTGGCGAGTTTATATGGTTTTATTGAAGAAATATTTAATTTTCATTGCTTCCTTCAAAAAAAAAAAAAAACATGTGAAACGTATTAAAAGTATTTTTTATTTAATTTGATAGAGATTTTTTTTTCCGATTTGAACTTGAATAATAATTATAATGATAAAAGTTTTATTTTATTTTAGATTGTTTTGGTCTGGCACCATAAAGTATGTCACCGGACTTGTTTTTGTGTCGTTCGACTATTTGTAAATCGTATTTTATTTTTTTTTTTTTTTCTTGTCGTCGCACTTAACATCCCCTGACGTGATGAACACGGCGCAAGTATATGCAATTAGGTACGTACAACGATGTGACTCTTCCGAACGTTTAATTACATTTTTTTTATCGAATACCCCCCCTCCCCCCGCTGTCGTCGGCGGAGAAACGTTTTCGTTTCGACCTGCTTTCGGGCACGTCACGTCGTCTCGAACGCCACCGATTCCAACGAGCGCGATCGGCGATGTCCACCGCTCGAAACGTCACAATGGGCGAAAATTTCTAGACCGTCGCCGACGACGTATTGTCGTTATTATAATGTATTAATATTATTATTATGTCCGCGCGTCGTACACGACGGAATTTGTCAGAAAATCGATGGAACAATTTCAATGCATTAGCGTCGCGTTTATTATTAATTTACTCCGTAACGTTATGACCGAAGTTTTACGTTCCACGTACGTTAATCGCTGTTATTTTACGCATAAATTAAACGCGGGTCAATACCAAAGATAAACCGTACGGGAAATAATAATAATAATAATAAAAATAAATAAAAAATATGCACGTATGGTGGGTATCTACTAGCGTACAGAGTGGGTGTTGTGGGCACCGGTGCACTGGTCTCGTTTCGCTCACCTCGGCGGAGCGGCTGCTGGTGTATAATTATTTCAAATATGAAAGCGATGGCGATAAATCATCGCATATGTATTCGGGAAACGACTATGATCAGATTTCGTTTCGCTGCAACGTTGCGTGGATCAAAGGTCTTTTAAAAAACTTTTAAAAATACCCGAGAAATTGAAAATAGGTAATGCACCTACGAGTGAAAGTTTAGAAAGAAAATAATACGTTAAAATTAAAATTTGAAACTTAATAATAAAATATGAGCGAGTGCAGGCTGACATCCATAATAACCAATTAAATGTTTATACTTACTACTTACATAGTGACATGTATCGAAACAATAAATTTAAAAATAACATTCTCAGGAGATTTATAGATATGAAAAAAAAAAAGCTAAAATATGTTGCCAATAATAAATAGCATGTGTTGAAATTGTCGAAGTAGTTTAGTTGTTCCAAGAATTAATTTAACCTTGAATTAAAATCTCAATTTCAAACCTAAAATTATACGTTTTGTGAAATTAAATAATAAAAATCATTAATAATTATAGTACAAATTGTAATTCGTGAAATTTATGTGTACCTATTTTAATGTAATTAGAATAATTTTAAATGTTTTTATTTATGTATACACATTCATAAACTATTGAAACCGAGTTTTCTGATTTATAATCGATAATTAAAATACATTTTACCGTAACTATGTATTATATTTTCAAAACTTCATGATTGAATTGTCTTGTTTTAAATGTAATATTTTGGAATTATTCATTATTTTAATTTATATGACAAATATATATATTAAATTGTAAACAGTATTTCAGTGACTTATATCAATTTCACTAAAATGTAAACTTTAAATGCTTACAAAATAAACTTTGACGAAGGAGTTTTGTAGTGTTGTTATAGTAACAAATGTGCATTGTTAAGCTGGTTTTCAACTCCCAGTCTTAAAAGTTAAATTTTCAAACTTTAAAAATTTAACAATTTTCAAATACAACGATTACTATGCGCGTATACATTATTGTATAAACACTATTATGTATTGTAAATGATAGAACTTTACACTTTTTTTTTTTTTAAGAAATGGAATTATTATTTCAGAGTGAGAACTAAATTCGTTTGGTGAAATTCACATTTAGATTAAAAACATAATATTTTGTAATATTTTATTTTTGAATGCAACGTTTATCAATTTTTAAGCTTTTCTGTGCAATTTTTAAGTTTTTTTTAAGAAGTCGCAAATTTTTATAAAATGTGAACGAAAAATGTAATTTTGAATACGTTTGATGACGATTGTATCTCACATTGCTTACAAATAACTTTGTCAAGTTTAAAAGAAAACATTGAATAAGATTGATATTTTTGAGTTGTATACGTTAATCGCTATTTAATTGTTTTTGTTCGACTATTGTCAACATTTAAAAAAAATTGTATTTCATAAACTAAATTGTACTTTCAAATTATTTTTTCTTTTTATTCAAACTTATATTAATTTTAAAACACATTTTTAGTGTAATATCATAGTCTTTTTAAATTGATAATTTAAGCAATTTTAGTCACTTTTAATGCAACGGAGTTTAAACTTAAATATTACGAATGATTTACAAAAAAGTTTCACTTTGAACCAATTTCTAGTTCAGTTTGAAAGCCATAAGGATTTTATATAGAGCTTAAATGGGTCCAATTTAAACAAAACAAAAAAAAAAAGGTTTACCAACAAAATTTATCAATAAAAAGTCTGTCATTCATCATAGTATACATCATTTTCAGATTTATAACGCGTTTTGAAAATGATTCACGAAATCAATCATCATGAAACTTCAAAGGGAAAAAAAGTTTGGTATGAATGGTTTGAGAAAAATATATTTTACTGAATTAAAAAATTGAATATTTTCTTAGATAAAAATAAATCAGAGACTAACATCCATTGTATGTAATATACCATCTGGTCCTATTTTTTTTTTTTTTTTTTTTTGTACTTATAAACGAAGAACTATAATCAATAATGATGACTACGCTCGAGAGGCGTAAATTTTTACGGTGTTTTCTCGAGTTCTCGGTAACTTTTCTGTGCACCAGAGGATATCCGAGAGGTCGTGAAAATCATCTTACAAGATGAAGCACCTACTAGATTGATGTTTAAGGCAATCTGGTGTGTTGACAAACTGAATGACGTTTTCGGACCAATGTCGCTACGAAATCATGTAATCACGGTTAAAACTTAAGAAAAGCACACCATTTCAAAAACCCAATTATTCATCAAATACGTTTTACGAGCGGAACGAATAATTTAAAACAGTGCGTTTCAGAGAAAGACCTGTTTACGGTTATAGGGGGGGGGATTTAAAACTTTCTGAACTCTGTATCTCCGTAATACGTCGTCTGAAAATTCGCGGACAAACACCGTGTAAATTTATCGGTCGCGTCTGTCGAACGTGCCTTGCCGAGACTTGGGACGCACGCGAAACTTTCAGCAACCTGCTTCCGTCGTCGTGAAAAGCGGTTAGACACGCGTTAACGACGATAACGAAACGAAATTACGGCGCACGATAATAGCTGTCCACCACGACCTGACACATTGTGCACGTTACCCGCTTTACTCGGTGCACGAGACGTGTTCGGTCGGACGAATCCGATTATAATTCCGTCGTAAAACCAATTATCGAGATTACACCATGTCCAGAACTCGACGAATTGCGTCCGGCGTAATAATATGTACCTATTCGAAATCAAAACTTTCGAGACGGCTATCTATCGACGGATTACCGAATCGGATTAATCACGGTACGAGTTCGATTTCAATTACGAGCTTATCAACCCATTCCCCCACCCAAAGTATTTACTTATTCGGACGTTTAAATTTTCGGATCGGCGTTTCGGGTGCGCAGACTTTGGTCGACGCTCGAAGATTTTTGCGGAAAAAAACAAAACAGGCGTTCCGACGAATTTCACATCGGTGTACTTCGGTTTCTGGTTTTTTCAAAATGCGGTCTGCAGGAATGATTAAAATGGCCCGCTTCCTACGTGACGGACTTGACGACTAAACGCTTTCATAGTGTACTACTCCATAGACGTGTGCGAAGATACGTTCGAAGACTCGCAAAAGGACCGACGACGCCGGCGCGTCACTGCGGTAGAATATAAACAAAAAGTTTTTTCTCATCAAAGAATATAATTTAATATTCTGAAAAGCATCTACATTTTTCAATACCTCCTTGACGAGGATTTTTAATTCCATGAAAGTGTTTATTATTATTATTATTATTATTTTGTTATTAATATACTTTGTTAGATTTAAAAAACCGAAAAGCTAATTACTCTTCAAAATAGCGAGTGTATTTTACGAGATGAAAAGTTTCTGTGGTACGAAAACGCGCGATTTACTCGCGTGAATTTATTTATTCTTGAAAAAAAAACAGACGTACGGGTTTCACGTCAAATATTTGACTGTAAAGGTCGTTTTTCTTTTATATTATACGGGGTGTCTCCTGGGACTCCTCCGGGCGATCTCGCATTTTAGCGTGACGTGTTGTATTTTTAACACGACGATACGCGCCGGAGTTTTGACCGTACGCAAATAATATAACATCACCTTTACCCTTGTATACTTAAATAACCCCATCGTGGCCGATCTAAAAAGACACCGTCACGTCACTATGACATACTGTGTGGCGGACAAAACATATTTCGTTACTATTATCGCCGTCGCTTAGATGTCATCGTTTTATGAGTATCAAATGGCTTTTTAAAAAAATGCCCCGGAATCGATATTACTCGATTGATGCTTGTTTGACATAGCCGAGTGCCCGTTTGAATAGGTTCACGTGCACGGTTTTTGTAGACCGTATCCAAATAATCGAATAACACAATTTCACCTTATACTTGTTTAGCTCAAATGCAATAATTAAATGAAAACACATTTCTAGAGCTGCAGGTTTTGTACAAATGCGTTTAATGAACATTCCTGAGACTCAAATACTCTAACTAAAAAAAAAAAAAAAAACCAAAACAGATCATAAATGTTCTAATAATTATATTATATTATTCAAAAATAAAAAAGAACTAATTTAATTAATAACTTTCCGTTGTCCGTACTTTTATTTCTCATGTTAAATATTGTGCCTAAGATTTAGTTTTAAGTAACGGCATAGTAACTTTTAACAGTTTCTCATATTTTAGGTCGAAGTACGGTCTTTCAAACTTGAATATTAACATGAAACTTGTACGAAAATGAATTATGCTCCATTGAACCATTAATGAAGCACGATCATCTCATGTCATCCGTCTTACTTTTCGATTTTCATGAATCACATGGAGACAAGTAAATACATAATAATAAATGGTATACAACGTTTTACAATGTATGAATGCTTTTCTCAGATTAATTTTCATATTGTAATAAACTAATAAATGCCATAAAACGAGTTTAAACTTTAAAACAACGTTGATCAATTGTTCAACACTTCAACACACACACACACACACACACACACACACACACACACACACACACACACACACACACACACACACACACACACACACACACACACACACACACACACACACACACACACACATACACACTCACAAACACATACACACTTATATATATATTACACGTTTATTAAAGTTGGTTCAAAAGAATTAATTAACCTTAATCCGCTTGAATAATAAATTCATATGTGATGACTGGTGGTTAATGAGTTAGGGCCGGGACACACTATGCGTTTTTTCGGTTGCCGATGAACCGCATCCCGATAAACCGCAATCGGAAAGACTGACTACACTACGCGTTTTATCGGTTGCCGATTTAAAAAGCGCGGAAAATATTTTAAGTCAAAATAATATGTACTTGGAAATATTAGACTATTGTTACATTATATTTTATTTCAATGCAATTTAGCTGGTTTATTATTATATAATTACTATATACTACTAAGAATAGACCTATCATAATAATAAGGTTGTTGACTTGTATTCCATTTTGTAGAATAAACTACCTCAGCTATCTTCATCCAACATGATTTTTTTAAGTCCTTATTAGTATAGTCATGAGATCTCATGTCCCATAAACAGGGATAGTTCTGAACTTCTGATATTAATCTCTCCGTTGAGTAAATATTTATAGGTGGGAATGTTAATACAATTGATAAAACCGATATAATATAGTTAAAATTATGTTAAAAGCATTATAAAACGCAACCGATAATCCGCAAGTGTGGTCGGCTCAATACGAAATAAAGTGTTTTGAAGTACTTCCCGAAACGCATCGGCAATGTCAAACCGCAACATGTTGCGGCCGATTCCCGACGATTTTAAATCGGTTCGCCGAATCGGTCAGTCTGGCCCTGATAATGCGGTTTAATGTTAATTATGGATGTCGCGGTCGTTTACCGATCGGTTGCGTTTTATCGGCAACCGACAAAACGCATAGTGTGATCCGGCACTTATGGTGTATAACGATGTTAACACTTAAGCTGGTTACACACGGAGCGGTTCGTCCGCGCGCGGTAGCGGTTTTTATCCGCGACTGTGTCCGCGACCGTGTCCGCTGTTTTCTTACACACGAGACGGATTGACCGCGCGCGGACGCGGATTCTTTCCGCGACTGTGCCCGCGTCCGCGTCCGCTGTTTTCTTACACACGAGGCGGATTAACAACGCGGTTTCTTTATAATTTAATATATTTCACGCCAATTCATTGTTATTGAAATTCGTGCTATTTTGTATCTGAGATATATTCAATTAGTCAACCATACTACGCGCTTGAGAGTTGAGCCCCCACGATCTATCGTATATTCGTATATAATTTATTCTCTAAAGTGTTTCAGTGCAGATCCGCTTTCAAATCGCGGCGGTTGGCGGTTAGTCCGCTTCGTGTGAATATGATCATTGGAAATACTAAGTTTAATTATAGTTAGCGGAAGCGGTCGACCGCCTGAAAATTGAACAAGCGCGATTAGAAGCGGTCGACCGCGCTTGTCCGCGGTCGTCCGCGTGTCAATATTTTGCGTTTGAATATTCCCATTAAAATATAGATGTTTAATTTTAGGTGAAAAACCGCGGCGGATAAAAACCGCTACCGCGCGCGGACGAACCGCTCCGTGTGTAACCAGCTTTACGTTTTCAATTAACGTTCAAAAATTTTAAACCTTTAATGACTTAACTTAATGTGAAATTGTTTCTGAAAATACCATCGCTAATAATTCATACCATCGGGGCGTATTTTCTATGATATTACAGCAGATAGTGTGTTAGGTTTTCTAAGAAACAGTATCACGGACCAACTACTGTGTTCAATAAAAGTCTTTATAAAACGTACTTGACGCACATAATAAATTGTATGACGTCACATATCATTGTGTCGTTCTTGGTTGTGCGCGCGTAATTATATCCTCGTGTGTGCTCGATTCAATATTAATTTCATTACATGCCTACTAACTGCCCCGCTGGAGTCTTAATCGATTTGAAATTGAATAAGAAAATATTTATCTGTAGCCGTTTTTTTTATGTTGTCCAATAAAAATTACGAACGATCCGTAAAAACAAAAATAACTTAAATATTATTTATAAGTTTGAAAAATGAATAGTTATTAATTATTGTATACCGTTTTTATTTTCTTTTTGTTAGTCGGTAAACCTGTAATTAATAATTCAAAACATAAAGTTATTCAAAGCATCCAAGATGCCTCAGTTGACATTAACATAAAAATCGTACATTATAATTTATAACATTATTTTAAGTTTGATAAGTGATCAAATAAACTTAAACACATTTAGTTTTGCGTTAGAGGTATTAAAAATGTCGACTAAATGAAAATCGATTGTCCACGACGTTGCCAAAAGTCAAACTTGTTGAATTTGGTTTTAGGCACGTGATTTCAAATACGCGTCAACATAATTTACCCCGAAACATTGCACGCACGGGTTTTCACTTTCCTTTACTCGTTGGGGCTAAATTAGATTCTGAAGACGTGTTATATCCGAAAAGAGTTCAGGAATGTTGCCAATAATGTAGGTAGTGACACATTTTTGAAATTTTATCCAACGACGTACACACTCATCTGATATTTAGAAAGGTATCTTTAAACAATTTCTACTCAGAAATAACACAGTTCTAGTATAATTAGTTGAATGCACGTGAAACGCGTGTTTATTTTCGACGATCATCTTGACATTTTTTAAACAATTATATTTACATCGAATAACGTGTTATATATTGTAACGATATCACTTTGATTATGTGCGTGGTGTATATGTAAAATAAACTAACGTCATGACTAATGAGTATTATAATTTCAAACCACTATATATGGTAAGAAACATTAAATAATTAACGAGCTGTAATCAATTAAGATATCGATGCAAACCCGAAATAGAAGATAAAACTAATTACTAGACGTACATAAGTACGTATGAGTTATGTTTTTTGAATTTCTCACCTCTAACCAATGCTAAGTGTGCACCTTTAATGGTTTTAAACGTAAATTAACGTAATAATATATAATAGAGCTTATTATTTTTATGAAAAAAAAAACCCGTGCTCGTAAATTTTTATTTATTTCGCAGTAGATTATTGAGTGGCAAAGGTGGAAAGTGAGCTGTTCCAGTCACGGGAAACGTGTGGCTACACGTGCCGTAGGCGAGAGGGCTGCATTCAGCCCAATACTCCAAGATTGAAATTGGTCTTCTGCTCTATAGCCACTCGTACTATTTTTTGGTCACGCTTTTTATCAACGTGATTGCGGCGAACAGTGAAAACCACCTGGGAGACGCTATAGTAGAATAGCCGTGACCAGGAAAGAACGGGAGAGACCCATCACCCGGTATTCGACTTTTTACGTTAAACGCCAAAGTGTATGTTCTTAAGTTTTGCTACTGATGTCGTAGTATGACCTTACCCCCTTCCCACCCAATGGAAATTTAAGAATATCCTAACACTCTTGATAAATATATTCTAGGATAATCTTATTGGGGCATGAATATCCCAATATGTTCTTACCCGGGGGTAAGGGGGTAAGATTTGACTGTAACACCGGGATCATGTAAGTTCATTAATGTGGCAAACATTTTTTTTTTTTTTTTGAACACGGGACATGACTTCGCTCTTCACAGTTCTCTTTGATGTCTTATTAAATGTATTTATAAAGGAAATATTTTCTTATATATTTGTAACACAATTTTTAATGCCATCAAAAAAATTCGGTTTCGCTATGCGGTGAACACTGTAAAATTAAAAAAAAAAAACAAACAAAAAATATAGACAGGAAAAAAGGTCTACCGGGATTTTCCAGGTGTTTCGATGCCTATCCATCTACGACCTATATACATACGTATATGTACATTAATCCTATTTGGAGTTTGGACAGACATTTTTCCGCTCAGCGTGGTCAGAAAACAATCTTTTTGGTGGCGGAAAAAGATCACTCTCCATTGATTCTACTACAACAACGAAAATAAAATTTTGGTACAAACGTGAAAAAAAATTTACCTTATGAATCAATTTGTTTGAAAAAATTAAAAGTACGTAATTTACAATGAAAATAGAACACTGTAATAAAATATCGTCAACTAACTTTTTTCTTTTTAAAACACAATTATTCAAAAAAATGTTATCTTTTATAACCTGAAAAATGTGCATTTAAAAACATTTAGTTGTAATTTGTATTATCGCTAGATAATAACGCACTAGTTGAATAACGTATTATGGTTAATATAGGTAGTTATTGTTTTCAAGTTCAACTAGAATTATGATGCAAGTCGCAGATGTTACACTAGAAAATAATTTTATTAATGATAGCTCAGAATAACAAATTGAAACATATTCAACCTAGAAACTCTTGATTAATTGTTGGAGTCATTAATTTTACAGTAAATATCCACAATTATTCAGTTCTGTTATCAGAATGACAGGATCGATAAGCGTTTGTTGGGAAAAACATGGTCAAGTTTAATATGAATTTGTCAAGCGAACTTTTGTTGAACCAATATATATATATTTATCTATAGACATTTATCAAACTAGTTATTTTACCGTCCGACACATAGTTTCTCGATTCCGTTGAATAACAATTCCATAGATTATCGGCCATACAAATGAATTGAAATATTTAATATGCATAAATTCATACTATAAAACTAAACCATTTCCATTGAAACTTTAGCTGATAATAATAAAAAAAAGAAAATACACAATAAACTATGAATAATAGTATTATGCGAGCATTCCTTTAAATGTTAGGTGTAACAAAATGTATGCATTCAATATCTGAAAACATTTGTTTTCGACACACGTGGGAAATGTTGTACACGCAACTTATAAAACAATGAATTCCTTTGGTCTTTGTTACGGATGCGAAATGCCAATCGTTGACCTTAAAAATAGGAAATAATTAAAAACACGTACAGGAGTAATTTCTCTTCAATTTGCGTTAGTAATAATGGTATCAGAAAAAAAAAACAAAAGTCGTTCAACTGCCAGTAACCTAAATTTAGGTCAGGGGCGGACAAATTTGAAACTATAGCAGACGTCGGTGACCATACGGTTTGAATCCAAACCGGTATGTAAGCCAATCGGGTATCGATTCTCATTAAACGGTCGATACTTGCTCGTTTATATATTATATATATATATATATATATATATAATATAAGTGCAATGTACATGTATACGTTGTGTTTTAATTATTGTGCAATTTGAACGTTCAACGTAATCCTTGAACTCAAAAAATAAAAATAAATTCAATGTTGGATGGTTCCAATTATATTTTTCGGCGATTAAAATCATAAAAAGTTTAGTTTTTTTGATAATATAACAGTACGCGTATGATTAAAATATTCGTATTTTTCCTTTGTATTCATACTATTCATTTTTTTATCTTTCTGTTGTAATACTTCATTTCCCAGTTGTGTTAAAATCATAATCAAATATAGCGATTTCCGTCACCCACTACTAAACTATTCAGATCTTTCATCTAACATGCTTCCTCAATTCCTCAAAAGGTAATTTTTACGCTGTGGTGCCAATTTTTCTTTTATTGATGCCCTATCTTTTAACAATATATTCTGAATCAAATCTGTTCTACATTTTATTTTTCTATCTGGTATGAAAATACAATTCCAATTCAGACTATGAGCTCTTCATATTTATTGTAGTTAATGTATTTTTGTTTTTGTTTAGTTCGTCAGTGCAGAAAAATAGTAATTTATGCTATAATTTCATTAATAATTAAAAAAAAAAAAAACTATTGAAATTTAAACTAACTTTTCTTTTATCAATGTTTTAACGTATTTGTAAGCTATGACATTACAGTAAGCTACATAGCTATTTTACAACAAGCTATGACTTTTTAAGTCATAACGAGAGCTTATAACCGCGTATCCACACAGGTTCTTTTTTCTTTTTTTTATAATCAATATTACTGCATAATAAAAGTAGAGAACATCGCAAAATGACTCTCAAGTGGTCATTTTCGTCGACTGTAAAAGTGTCTTTAAATGATCAACTGTTAGAGTACAAACTACACAGATTACTATTAAATTGTCAAAATAAAAAAAAAGTGTATACGCAAATAATTTAAAAAACCAGTAGATTTTCGGCAATATACATAACAATAACACAATTTCTCCCCAAAAATCACCATCAAATGAAAATATTTGACGTGAAAATTACATTTTCATGTCACACATATTATGCGCATTACTGTCACGTACGTACATAATCTTTTTTTCGTAAGCGTATAATTTGTGTAATACGGCATTTGAATCAACGCACACACACACACACACTAATGTCAAAAAAAGAATTATTATTATTAACCGTAGTAGTATGCTCCATGCTACTACTCAATTAAAAACCACTACGGAGTCTTTCGAATCGTGTAAATCGCAACCTCATAATAATAAAAATCGTTTCACCCGAACACGCCTTCGGGGGGTCTGGATGCCTGCGAAGATCCGGGTAGTCACCCCAGTCACCGTAGTCTTTTGACGGTGACGGTGAAACAGCGACGACCGCGCAGGCCACAATGTTATAATGCTTGCGCACTGCGTCCGGTCTGGATTTTTTGCAGCAACGACAGCAGCCAGCCATACTACACACTCACACACACACACACACACACACACACACACACACACACACACACACACACACACACACACACACACACACACACACACAATGCAACCGGATTGGGCCTTAAGTGTAGTGCATTTTTTTCATCCTCTTTGTAAAAATAATGTCCGTTGATTGGCGTCCGGTGTGCCCGTTTTCTTCTGTTTTTATTTTATATGCATATGTATAGAGATTTTATTTTTATTTTTTTATTTTTAATGTTTCCACTTAATACGGAAGATCGTGCGCATGTGTGCGTGTCGGTTGTCGCTGCGGTGGCGGTGGCGGCGGCGGCGGCGGCGGCGGTGGCGACGTTCCGATCACTCGGTAAACTGGTTTTTGTCGCGCTCGTTGTAACGTGCGGGGTCCCCCGGGGGCGATCGATCGCGAACGCACGAGGTCTCCCCGAGCCCTCTCTCCTCGTCTCGGCCGTCGTCGAACAGTCGCGCCGCAATCTCTTCGGCAGCCGTCACCTCCTCCTCCTCCTCCTCCTAATCCTCCTCTCACTCCTTCTCCTCGGCCTCCTTTTAACCGTCGCTGGCCCCGGCAAGAAAAAAAGGCACCGCATAAAAACCGTATTGTCTCTGTCGCGTTGACACGACGTCGACGCCGTCGCCGCCGCCACCGCCGCCGCCACCGCTGCCCCGTCGTCACCCCCGCACAGAGTCCGGAGGTTTTCCTCGGATCGCGGGCGGCAGAGGAGACGGCGCGGCGTGGCGGAGGAATTTTCCCCTCCCGGATAAATCCGTCGCACGTCGGCGGCGGCGGCGGCAGCGGCGGCTACGACAATAAAGGACGCGGACGAGCGCGCAGGCAAGACGACGTGCCGCCGCGCTGCAGGTGATGACAATTATTATTGTTATTATATTATTATTCTGCCGCGGCGGACCGCGCGCGCAAAATATTGCACAACTCATTGTCCGACAATCGCCTTTTACGGTGTTATTGACATTACGTCCTTATGCGCGTGTGATATTTACTCGCTGCAGCACACGCGCTCGCACACACAAACGCGCGCACATAAGCACACACACTGCACTTCGAATGCGAGTCCACCACGTACACTTTACAGACCATGACGTGTGTGTGTGTGTGAGAGAGAGAGAGAGAGAGAGAGAGAGAGAGAGAGAGACCTAATGACTGTTTTATTATACTCTTGGCAATGCGAACACGCATACGTGTATATGCATACAATCTACACGTGATGTACAAGTGTGTGTGTGTGTGTGTGTGTGTGTGTGTGTGTGTGTGTGTGTGTGTGTGTGTGTGTGTGTGTGTGTGTGTGAGTGCAGTGTGTCCGAGTGTGTGTGTGTGTGTGTGTGTGTGTGTGTGTGTGTGTGTGTGTGTGTGTGTGTGTGTGTGTGTGTGTGTGTGTGTGTGTGTGTGTGTGTGTGTGTGTGAGTGCAGTGTGTCCGAGTGTGTGTGAGTGCAGTGTGTCCGAGTGTGTCCAAGTGTGTGTGTGTGAGTGTGTGTGTGTGTGTGTGTGTGTGTGTGTGTGTGTTATATAGATATTTGCGTGGGCACGACACGACGCGATTATGTTGGCCGAAAGGGCTCTCTAGTGGATATTTCGCTTGGAGCGGACAATTAAAACGTACACACGACGAGTTTTACATATTATGCACGCTTGCGATTTCAACGGGCGTAAAGGTTAATTTCCGATAGAATTATCTGTTGGCGTACCCACTACACACACTAAGTGCTGTTATTGAGGCGCGCTCGCGATGAATTCTGCCGATACACTTTATTTTTCAGGTTAAATCGAAAAATACTTTATGGCGCGTTGAAGATTGCGTATTCGACACACAATTATAAATGTAATCACACACACACACACACACATTTAGTGCGTGGGTTTTAATCACGCGTACATGTATACATATGTACGATTTTCACTTACGTAGACTAATCTATAGATCGTTGTAAATGTAAAACACTTATGTATGCAACGGTTTTATTCTGTTCAAAGCTATTTAATAAATAATTTATATTTTTTGGATCACTATTGTTCGTTAACTCGTCGCGTTACCCTTGTACTGTTTCTAGTAATTCAACATAATGTATTATAGTGCATTTACTGCTGCTGCTTTTGCCTTAGACGTTCATTCGTGCTGTTTTTCGATCGATTTGCACTAGGTTTTGTTTTATTAGACGTACTGTTTGCGCCGAATGATTAAAAAAGCCATTGGCTAAAAAAACTATTTTTACATAATGTTTTTTAATAACATTGTATAACCTACAATCGGACGAAAAAATAGTCCAGCCTGAGGCGCATGGATATATATTATATTATCGGTATCAAAAATAGAACGAATGTCGAGTCCGGTTAGGAGTCGAATTGCCGTAACTATGAGTGAATGCGTTAATTAATGTTTATTATTCAGAAAACAAACACGATATATCTATTACGTTCATAATTTTTGCAACATAATTAATATTTTTTATTTCCTAAATGTTTCAGACAACAATCTTTGTCTTATACGAAGTGAATGTTATAAAATGAGATACGAGTTTTATTAACACGAATATATTCCACTCGAGCCATGGCGATACATATGGATTACCTCTTTGTATATTTTGTTTTAAATTATTCGTTGAATAAATTAAGGCATCGTTTTCGGCTAGGCGTCCACAGAGTTCAGGAAACATGACGATTTCAAGTCTTTATCGCAATAGTATTTGACGAGCAACGTAATCGATTATGAAATTGTTGCGGTGTTCAATCATTCGAATACCTCAAAAAAAGTAATTGATTTTATGCTCAACGTATTAATTATGGGTATTTTGTGAGCCGATTTTCGTCAAGCATATTACATGCTCGTGTCTGAGTCATTAGTCGTTCAAGAGAGTCAAATGAGTTTGTAAGTTGAAAAATAATATAATCTTGTGAAAATTAATTACCGACATGACTATTAGTATGTCATCAGCATAATCTCAAATCTGTGACTTTATGCGAAATTGATCAATCGTAATCTCAGTATATTTAATCTTTTAATCATTAACTTGACTTAAGAAAACTGTCATCAATAAATATATATTGACCACTTTTTAGACTCTTAGTATTATCATAAAATATTAAAAATTGCTTTTACGAATTTTAATGCACAAAAGATTCCTATAATTGATATAAATGATTTATAGTACAAAGTAATCATTTACAGTATTTGTTTATTCATCTGAAAATGTAGATTAATTCAACTTAACCAGTTGGGAAATCAATATTTAGTATATAAATATGGAATTCGGCTTTTTATTTCTTAAATAGTCTTTGGATATAGCTGTGAATGATTTAAAATGTTTGGTGTGTAATTTGTACTAAATCATATGCATACATTTATAAAAATATTAAATTAAAACCTTAACGCTAAAATATACCAAATCATATAGAAATGTGAAGAGTTTAGAACTTAATATATTAATTTTTTGGTTCGTGTAAAAATCGTATTTGGTTCACTAAATTATCCCTCCGTATTTTTTTCAAGCTATCCGATTTCTTCAGTGAATTTATAGAAAAAAACATTCGTTAAATTCTTAGAAATAAGTTCGATGAATAATAAAGGTTCAAAATGTCAATTTAATAAACTAGAATAATTTCATTAATTTACCGCGTTCATCGAGTAATTTTTCCAAGAAATATTTTATTCAAATATGTATTTATTTGTATACTATTTAATCGTTTTAAGACATTTCTTTATATTTGTGACTATTCATATTTCCCTTCATTTATTTATTATTGTTATTTTTTTTTTTTTATTATGTGTAAAACGATATTTCAGTTTGACTATTAAAATAACCAATTGATGGTCCGCAGATAAGGAGACGACGAAACTGTTGCATAATAATTTATGCTGTATCAAGAAAATTGGCTTGAAAAGAATGGTACATACAGCAGACCAATTCGTACTTTTATTGCAATATCTGACATAAATAATGAAAAAAAACAGCGATTATATTAAATTATGTTAAACTCGTTTCAAATTTAAATACGTCTATTATGTGTACTTTTAACAGAAATACCAAAAACACGAAATAGAATATATATGTTTCTAACGGTTCACACAAAAAGACTATAACATTACTATACTGTTTTTTCAACATAAAATACATGTTGGAAATGTTTTTTTATCTTAGTTAATAAATATATTCGTAAAGGGCAAAAAACTTAAACCGGAAAGAATAAGAATAAACTATTGTTGTTTCAATATACTACCATATAAATTGACTGAATCATTATTTCTTAACACTCAAAAAAGAGGAGAAAAAGTGGGCTTAAACCCACATTTTTAACTCAAATAAACAGAAAACATCAAACATATAGTAATATTATATAAAAATATAGGAGTCTGATAAAATATAAATCAAAAATTTGCATTTGAATAAATAGAGAAGTTTCAATTAATTATACAAAATTAAAAATTAACTAAACCCCACTTGATCGAAAGTATCAAAAATGTAATTGCCTGTTTGATAGTATAATTAATATCGATTACTTGTACATTTTTAACATCGTCAAGGTTAATGCCAGCATGTTTAATGACAATTAATATTGTTATAAAATATTATTAAATAACAGTTGGCATAGATTAGTATAGTATAAAACAAATATTATATAGTCGATATCATTCCTATGTCGTGAATATTTTATATCGCAACACCGCATTATTATAATTATAAATGAAAACCGAATACGTATTTCGTAGTATAGGATGGAAATATTTATGAATTTTAACCAATGTAATACCCACTTCAAAAATATTCGTATAACCCACTGTATAAAATGTCTTCATTGATTTAAATCGATAATGCATATCAGTTATATGCTCAAATATAATAAATAAATAAAGATATACATTTTTTTCTTTAGTATACGTTTATACGGGGGTCGTGATTGCAATAATACAATACGTTTTTATGTTGAATAAATCTTATTATTTATGCGTACTGATATCGGCGGATTTTTCAATAATGCATTATCAGTATTATTATTATCATACGATTAACATGCAGTACAATGGCTTGAAGAAAATCGTACATACACGCACAGCTGAATACACTGTGACAT
This sequence comes from Therioaphis trifolii, assembly GCA_027580255.1. Taxonomy (NCBI): domain Eukaryota; kingdom Metazoa; phylum Arthropoda; class Insecta; order Hemiptera; family Aphididae; genus Therioaphis; species Therioaphis trifolii. The sequence continues at coordinate 3,527,248 of CM050406.1, read as the reverse complement.
GATAAATAGGATTTATATCGAACCCATCCAGTCAGTCCCATATTTATTACGTGGAAGGATTATCTAAAATGTGTAAATTAGAATTGAACATACATTAAATTCAATTGTACTTGCAAGTAATATTGACATATTTATTAAATTCTCCACTAATTGTGAACACTCTGATAATGAAAAACATATTTTTAATTTACTTTGTTAATGTAAAACTCAATAAAAAAAGTATATTACATTATATTATTATCTGTTTCCAATTTGGGTTGAATTGAATTTTAAAAGGTGAACGAGTAAATAAACTGTGTTAGTGCAAAAACGGTACTAAACATTTTCATTCGATTACCATTGAACTAGTGAAGATCAACAGTCAAAAACAAAATTCGCCAGCCTTCGATATTGATAATTCTGCTCTAGAAACTAGATAAATGTGACACAATTCTGTATTAAAAACATAAAATCAATGTTAGTTATTTATGTACATCATTATTTTCATCGACGATAAAAATTAACTCTAAAAATAATTTTTACGAAGTCGTAAATTCAAAAAATAACGTTAGATTAAGTGACTAAAAATTGATGTAAAATGAAATCAATTTTTTAAATTAAATTCATCAACCCTATTAAAATCACAAAATAACCACACTATAACTTGTTTCAGACACTTAGTCGTGTGACAAGATCACATATTTCACGTGACTGAAATATATATGATATACATGTTTCACTGGTTTATAACATTGATTAACGAAGTCAAAAACGGTCTTAGCAGGATTAAACACGAACACGGGTGTTTACGAGAACAGTTCAAGTCAAACAAACGCGTTATCTTCACGACGAAGACGGGTGAAAATATGTATTCATAGAAAATCCGAAAGAACACAACATTACCCGCTGCAGGTACTGAAGTGTTCCCCCCGAATCGCGTGCGAGTGTGTGACCCAGACGAGTCCTCGGGCGACAAGCCCCACGAACAACACCCGTCAGTCATTTGGAAGATGAATTTCTTTCGTCTTATGCGGACGCTTTTTTTTTTCATATGTATATGTGTATGAATCAGATTCGGGCACGATGACCCCTTCGAGACAGTATAAACTGTGCACACACACACACACACGCGTGGCCGGACAGTCCACATATGCATACAAGTAGGTGAAGGCGGAGGACGTCTAGACGTATATCTCCTTTGTGTACTCGCTCGCCACGACTACGTCACTACAATAATATTGTACAGAGCGTTTCAGACGATGGCTGCATAAAATCCGTAACCGCCTACAGCTGTTGTGTGTTGCACTGTGTTCCAATGCCGTTTATTCGGTCTGTTCGTAATAATCGTTGACATTTAATGATACCTTTATTTTCATGCCTCGGGTTATTACGATATTTGGTCCATCATAACATGTACCATTTGCGTTTTGAAACACGCGTGGGATTTAGACTAAAATTTGACTTGGATACGAAAACGTGTGTGTATATATAAATAAAAATAACACTAAACATGTTCAACCATAACTTCGGTTTTTAATTTGTTCTTCGTCTTTATTCTAGAGTTCTATACGATAAAATCTACTAGGAAACGCCTCTCATTTTTTAACCCAAATTTCGTAAAATAATGGTGTTTCGCCCAACGTAAATTTACGTATAAAGATCTGTACCCTGCATTAAATATCGTCAATGACCATTCAATTAATCAAACATATATATTGTACAAGTTCGAATTTCTGTCAGGGTACATCGTGCTATAATATATTATTCAATTGTTTTTAATTTTAGTTTATATCTCTGTAACACGGAAATTATAATATCGTATCTATATTTTGTCATTTTGTTTCCATCTTTTTAATTTATTATGTCAGACATTCATAACTGTTCTACTTGTGAAATGTGTATTGGAAACCAACTCATCATTCGAATACTTAAAGATTTCGAAAATCCCAAGATCCTTTTAATTAAAAACAATAGCAGTGTATCTATTTCATAATATTGATTTCCAATGTCGCTCAGATAACCACATTAAAATATTATAATCAGTACCTAAATTTTGTATCTTAAATTCAATGCCAATTCAAATATGATATTTCACTCGGAGGACCAAATTAATGAAACGATTGATGTTAACCGAGCACGAACGACTATCGCTGGTTTTTACATCATCATAATATTATTATTGTACCCACTAATAAAGTATGCAGTATTTATCGTTCAAAGAACGAAGAGTACACATGAAATATATTATGTCAATAAACGAAAAGCGGGAACGCTGGTATGTACCAATTTGTCATTTACATTTTCTAGGCCTGATAACAAGCGGTAAGTATTCGACGTGATTTGCAGGCATGTATGATGAACGTATTTTATTCGAAGTGCACAGATACATAACATTCAAATGTGCAAACTATATTGAAGGATTATTGACGATGTTATTGAAACTGTGGTGGTATATTTTAGTTCGTATAATATTGTTCACTCGGTATTTACGTAGGGTAGCTTAAAAGATTATAACATTCCGAAATCGTTACACGTATAAAGCCTACGAAACGATTGAATTATATAGAAAAGTCAAGTGTGTATTGACCTCAGATCATATTATAATAGTAAATGATTAATGATTTTAGTCCCAAAAATGTATTTTATCTCATGGCACGAATATATATATATATATATATATATATATATATATATATATATATATATATATATATATATATATATATATATATGTATTTTATTCCCATATTATTGTCTATGTACACATATATAATTAAATCTTAAATATTTGATATAAAAAGATGAAATCATATTTTATGCTTCACTAACAGTTTTGACCAATTTTTTTTTATTCGCATTTTAAATTCGAATTTCGACGAAAATCATTAATTACACGTAAATTAATAGTATTTTTTTAAGAAAACACCATACAATTTAGAATTGTAAATCCAATAAAAATTTTCTTTGACAAATGCATTGGCCACATGTGTATCTATCTAGGATTCAAGTTGTATTGAGATGAACTCTATAAATTATTTTTTACACGCATTTTAAGTTGGAATTATAACTCAAATAACTCTTTTTACGTAAAATGTTGCATTTATACTTTTATATCATAAAATTTGTAGTTTTTGGTAGTAAAATCTAATATTTTTATACAAGCTTTTATATACTAAGTAGTCTACATTGTATTTACATTTGTATAGTAATCGGATGCGTTAGCTTTTTTTATATAAGCTAGAAATGTCTAAATACTATCAAGAAATGGAGCATTTTTACGAAAATTATTAAGTAAGCGTGGAGTTTTCTTGTTATTGCTCCAGTACTTTTTAACGCAAAACTTTAAATGTGCATCCATTGTTTATCATGAGGTTTTAATTTTTTTCTAAAACTTAACTAGTTCATACTAAAATAAATTATTACTTGAGTTTCGTTCAAAATCGTTTTCGGAAAACAATGATTTACAGTTGATTTCAAATGTCAATAAATTCTGGGGTAAAATCATACTATTCGTATTTTTCACTCATCGCAAAATTATTTCATCTCAAGTTCTTTAAATCCGTTACCATTATCTCGTCCAAAAAGCGAATAATATCCATGGTGCGAAGTATATGTCTGACTTTTTAAATTCCTTTAGAACCGAAAATGTACAAAGTATGTGTAATATTGTTGTTATGAAATCATAAATATTTTACAAATGATTTTATATGGCATGACAAGACAAACCAATGGACATTTTTGGCGACCGACCAAGTGCTTTCGATCGATAAGAACGTCATTGGTGACCATTAAGAGTAAAACGGGCGCCGCTGTCACGGATCATTTCAATACATATGATGTCTAGGTCTATTACGTTTACTAGCCATTAGTTATTCGAACTATTTAAATATCTTTATGTGATATTTTTCTCACGCCGTATTTTCTAAATTTTAGTCGACCCATACACCAGTTTCACGATTGTTTTTTCAAAATGAAATATACAACATTTCCAAAAATATGATTATCGTCGATGCTAATAATAAACTATGACGATCAATGAAATGTAAACATATTTTTTATTGATTATTTTCTTCAGAAACTAACACTTAAATGGTCATGTGAGGTGGCATAATGGTGCAGGATCTATGATAAGAATGTATGGTACGTGTAGATAAATAGTTCCAAATAAAGTATAAATTATACACAAGTTAAACAAATATTTGATAAAAATAAATTTTACCAACTACATCATAATCGCTTGGGAGGGATAATTCCCTGTATGCTTTGACATTTACCACATATTTAAAAACGTCCGGTACAATAAGAGCTTATATTTTACTCTACAGAAAGTACTGAAGGCTGTGAAAATATTTATTTTTTCAGTTAGATATGTGTATTTATTTTAATTAATTTCACAATATAAGCCAATGCGATTCTTAATAGAACATTTTGATTTTACATTACTTAAAAGTATTAAGCTTAATCAATATTTTCAGTGGTTTTGTTCACGACGAAGGGATTTTTTTCCTCGTTGTCTTCTGTTTTAAATGTTCAACTAAACGCGTCATAAAATTTTAATTTAATTTATACAGTTATCGTTCATAACAGTAAATCTTATTTTCCGTGTTCCAAATATTGCATACCATAATATTCTGTTAAAGTGATACTCAATCATATTCCAATTTTCTTCTTTAAACTAGATTGATGATATGAAAATCAGTTTCGGATCACCAAAAAAATCGATTTTTGTTTATATTTAAATGTATTCCTAAACTAAGTCAATTTACTCTAATGTTCGGTTGGAATTTGTGATTTTCAACTTGCAATCATTATACATGTATATGTCATAAATATTTACCATGTTGCACTTGTGTTGCTTGTGCACTCATAACATGAATAGTTAATAATAGGTGCACGGTGCAATGTTTCATTAACGCCCATACATCATACGTATTACGTAATGCACCTGAATTGTAATTTAAAAATGAGTTTTAATATTGTTTCTATTGTGAATGATATGGTATTGTTATAATTTGATTATTATCTAATTTTGATATCGATGTTCCCCGAATCAAATAATAGATCCAGTTTTTTATTTGAAGTTCTTTTAAAAAAAAATTGTATTCATCATTAATGACTACACATAATATGACGTGGTTCCATAGGCGTAGAGAACACAAAAAAGAACAATAATAATGAAATAAGGATAAAGTAAAAATAATTCAGTTTAAACGATCATACACGAATTCGGATATTTAATGCAGTGTATTCATTATTCGTATGCTATATCGTGTTCTCTTGTCAATTATATGTTTACGAAAAGAAATTTACGAACATTCAATATTTTTACCGTCACATAATCATCCGAAAATCTTTTGCGGATAAAACTGAGTCAATGAACACAAATGTTAAGCATTTTTGTTATCCATCATATTAGCACCACTATTAGATAAAAATTAATTCCCGAATCTGTTCGATTTAGTTCTGTAACGTATCCATTTAATTTTGACATCGTTTGACAATATCAACGAGCGGGTTTCATAGGAAAAAATCAATGAAGGTATGTCGTAGCTAAGACAATGGTATTTAATTTAAAATCTCATTAAATTTTCAGTGCTCTGAAGTATGGATTGACATTAAAACACAATCAAATATACGTTATGGTAATTATTTATCGGTAACACGATATTTATTGTGATTTAATGTCGTGTGTGTGTAATTTAATACGTTCGCATTTAAGTCTCCAACAGAACAGCCCGTGCACACATCTCTACTAGCATAATCATAAGCGCAAGTGTATATAAAGTATTATACGATCGTGTCTATAATATGGAGTGCGTGACGAGCGTGTGCGTGAAACAACCGGCACCGTCCTTTAAGCCTGGGAACAACGTGAAAACTGTTCGTAACTTAAGTTCAATAAAATGACATTCAATAACAATTTTGGACTTGGGTAGCTTTAGATTACATAAATTAATAAAAATAATCTATTTATTTATTTTTACGTACGATTTATTAATTATTAAATTATAAAATAAATTATAAATACATCAAAATGTTGACGGATTGGCACTCGTAACGACAAGTACGTTAACACACATCACCACGTATCATCAACATTTTAAAAATAGGCAACAGGTATCTTTGCTAAACTAAACGAACAAACTTTACGGCGCAATACAGCGACACCAAGTATTATTATTAATTGGATGTGTTTTCTTACGAACATACTATATATTAAGTCCGCGAGTATATTATTTAATGTTTTATTTCGGCAGTCGGGCAGGTTATACGTGTATATTTAAATAAATATACGTATATAGCAGTACAGTTAAAAAAATTACACTCGAGCTGACGAATATTACGTGATAAAAAATCCGATCTGACGCTAAACGCGCCAATTAATCTGACGTCTACTGACCACGGCTACTGCAGGCTACGTAGACGGCACGTTAAATTCACGGCGACTGGTATAACGTTATTATTGTTATCGTTGCATTGTGCAAACGTCATACACGACCGGACCACTGCTATTATGCCATGGAGGCGCACGACGGCCGTTCCGTCGTCGGTCTACAGGCGAAAACGGGGCTCGCTTGCTGACCTAACCGACAACGACGACTACGACCAGACGGCGCGCGACCGTCTTTCCCTACACAAGCGCCGCGGGGACACGCGAATCTGTGCTGCCGCCACCAGGTCTCTACCACGAAGCAGCGCGCAGCCTTTTGTCCGCGTTAAAATTACACACACACACAGACACACACACACACACACACACACACACACACACACACACACACACACACACACACGCACAAACAACACACACACACACACAAACAACACACACTCACACACACACGCACACACGAGCTGAAGCGTTTTCCGAATCGTCCTGTATACGTATACCGTTGTCTGCGATCACGGCGTAGAACCGGTTATGCGCCGCCACTATTATACTTTTTGTCGTTCTTTCTCTCCGGCTCCCTCGCACTCGTCCCGCGCGTACAGGTACGCCGACACGGACCGTATTTTCTTCGATCCGTTTGCGCACGTATAGAATCGATTTTACTATATCCGGCGACGACGACGACGACGACTGCGGCCGTGTTCGTGACGGTGGTGGTGCAGCTCCGATCGGTTGGTCGGTCGTACGCCGCCGTACGATTATATGTATTATTAATTCAGGGCTCGTGAGTTCATGCCTGTTAAAAAATGCCTGAACAAGTATGCACTTATGCACTAAAAGCTGGAAAAATATGCATTGAAATATGCCTTTAAAAGTTCAGAAATATGCATTTATATGCATTAAAAATCTAAAAATATGTAGATTGAAAAATGAAAATACCATAAGTAAATTTTGAAATAACAAAAAATGTCCATTCATATCATTCAAAGTTTATTAAAAGTGATATTTTATTATATTAATGTACTGAAATTCAAAAAATACGTACGTTTGTACTCGCTTTATCTGCTCTATACGTTTTATTTTTATTAATTTGATGTGGCGAAAACTCAAGTATATATTTCATACTGTGTAAAAATATAAATTATTGCGTTTTGATCAAATTTTGGTAAAAATATGCACAATAAAACAGAAAAACACACAAATATGCCAAATAGTTCAAAAACCTTTAAATATGCAAAAATATGCAACATAAAATTTCACATACTTAACCACAATACCTTGAAATGGATTTCTATGTCACCTAGCATTAAATACGACTTGGCAAGATTGATATGCAAATGCATAAACTCACGAGCCCTGATTATTATTATTATTATTATTATGCACTCGCACGCGAAACCGGGCCGTCATCGGTCCTCTCTTCGTGCTCCGCGGCGGATCGACAGTCGCGTCGCCTCCACACCGCGCAAACGTACACGCTCGGGTGATGTGTGAGCGATGTGGAAGTGATGTGATGATGTGTGAGCGTGTGGAAATATCACACATGGGCAGTAATAATAATAAAGGGCTGTGACGACGACGACGACAACGACCGCGGCCGCGCTCTCGGCGGCGCGGCGGTGCAGATCCGGACATCGATCGATCGATCGGCCGCTTCTTGCAGTATTCAATCAAACAGTGGCGTATTTTCAAATTTTTCTGGGGGGGGTCCTCAGTTTATACATTTATTAATATAAACTATGATATCTTGTAATAGTTACGTTCTTATGAAGTTTTCGGAGGAAGTTGAACAAAATATATAATAGTATAGTCTTATGTAATATTATATATATATATATATATACACATATATAATATATATATTTTAATGAGAGGTTCTGGGGGGGGGTCCAGTACCCCTGGACCCCCCCCCCGTAAATACGCCACTGCAATCAAACGATATTAGCACCTTCCATGGCTCTCTGTCACTATCCTCTCTCTTCAATTCTCGATATGAACTACATCCTTGATCTTCTATTATTCGACTAAAGTATTGTATTCTTGGCCTTCCTCTATGATCTTTTTCATCGATTATTTCTTCCATGGTTATAGTTCTAGCGACCCCCCGTATCTATAAGCGTGACCTATTACCTCATTTCTGTATATTTTCCCGTATTTATTTCCTCTCGGATACCTTTTCTAAAACTTCTTCATTACATACTCTATCAGTCCAACTTATCTTTTCCATCGTCCTATGGACCGAATTTCATCAGAATTTTTTTATTATTGTTATTGCCAAATTGTTCACTTGCGCGCGAAACCGGGTCGTCAACGTCGTCTCTCTTCGTGTTTCCAACTGATCGACAATCGCGTCACCTCCACAGACGTACACGCTCGAGAGATGTGCCCTGACTTTGGAGTGTGAGCGTGTGCCCGTGGAATTATCACACACGGGCTGTAATGAGAATAATAATAATAATAATAATAACGGGGTACATCGGCCACGACGACGACAACGACTGCAGCCGAGCTCGTGACGGTGGTGCAGATCCGTCCAACGATCAATATCGATCGTACGATTATACTCGTATTATTATTATTATTATTATTATTATTATTATTATTATTATTGTCATATTATGCCAGAGGTTCTCAAAGTGTGGGGCGCGACCCTCCAGGGGGGCGCAAAAGCTTTATTGGGGGGCACAAGACAATTTTAAAAATCAACATTGCATTGGTAGAAAAAATTTAAAAAAAATTGTGAAATGTCCGTAATAATAATCGCGTTTTGCATTGTATACAATTCGGTATATTTATACATCACATATAGGCAGCAACAATCAACACGAGCCATTATCTATGAAAGGTTTGTTGTTTCATCGATAAACCATTATTGTCGTATGTATAAGCTAATATTCTTATTTGGGAAGAAAAGATACAAGGCTTCATTAAAAAGTTGTCACTGTGGGAGGCTGCTTTGAAAACACCGGACTTAACTGTTTTTCCATCGTTATTAAACATGGTGCAAGAAGTTGAGTGTGAGGAAATTCCTCAAGAACTAACGGCATGTTTTGTAAATCATCTGTCAACTTTAAAAGAAAAATTTAAAGAATACTTTTATGAAGACTTGCAACCATTTCTTTGGGTAAAACAACCATTTCAACCGCTGAAGGAAAGTAGTTCGTTGAATTTGGAAGAACAAGAACAGCTCATCGATCTTCAATGTGATGAGTTTTTGAAAGCTACATTTGAAAAAGACAACTCTTTAACAAAATTCTGGGTAAGTGTAAAAGAAGAGTGCCCGATATTGTTTGAAGAAGCCTTGAGAATATTAGTCCCATTTGCAACTACGTATTTGTGCGAAACAGGATTTTCTGCCCTAGCATCAATGAAGTCTAAGTACCGTGGAAGACTGGATGTCAGCAAAGAATTGAGAGTAGCTATATCAAATATCTCTCCTCGTTTCACCAAACTTTGTGATGAAAAAAAACAAGCCCACCCATCACATTAAAATTGGCATATTAATTAAAATATTTTATAAAAAATACATTTTATTTCAAAATAAATCTGTAATATTAATACCTATTAATATCAATATTTGCTGTTTGTTTTTAACATTTTTTTACTCTAAACATGACTATTAAAATTATTTTTATGAGGGGGGGGGGCTCAGGTCTGGGGTTAACTAAAAGGGGGGGCCAGGCCTGAAAAGTTTGAGAACCTCTATATTATGCACTTGCGCGCGAAACCGGGTCGTCGCCGTCTCCCTCCGTGCTCCACCTGATCGACAGTCCCGTCGTCTCCAACCCGCGCAGAGACGCACACGCGCGTCATAAATATTATAGCTTACACGCTCAGACGATGTGCACCGACTACTCTGGTGTGTGTGTGTGTGCGTGCAGAGTTATTATCACACACGGGCAGTAATAATAATAATAATAATAATAATAACGGGGTACACGCACGCACGGACGTCACATGCACACGGGCGGACTACTATTACACGTCTCGTATGCGATCTCCGTGCGACGGCAGCATCGGCAGCGGATACAGCGGTAGTGGTAGTAGTAGTAGTCGTCTTGACTATAAGTAATACGCGCGCGACGATGGTGCAGACCGCCAAGGTGGTGGGGGAGTCTCACGTATGCAGTGACGACTGCGGCGGTGATGACCGCGGTCGTGCCGGCGGTGGTGATGGAGGTGGTGGTCGTGGTGCTCTTTGACATTGAAGTTTATTGACACCGCCGCAGCCGTCGCCGCCGCCGCAGCCGCTGCAGCAGCAGCCGCCGACTGCCGGCTGCCCCGTAGTCACCGTCTCCGCGCGGCGGCACACACCGCAGTCTTCGCGTACACGTTCGTCGGACCGGTTCGCCGCAGAGTCCTGGTCCGCCGTCGACGCATTGTTCCGCGTTCCGATTTTTTTTTATCCTTTTTTTTTTTTCTTTTCTGTTGTTGTTTTTGTTGTCTTTCGCTGCGCGTTCGTCCGAGTCGTCCCCAAATCGTCTTGTTCTCCTGGTCGTCGTCGTCGTCGTCGTCACTCAAATAATAAATTGTTGCCCGTCGTTGTCGTTATTATCGTCGTCGTCGTCGTTGTTGTTACCGCCGTCAATCGCGCGGACACGATCCGCCGCGCGTGTGCCGTCCGACCGACCGACCGACCGAGTGTGTGTGTGTGTGCTCCGTGCCGTGACAATATTTTTCACCACCGTGACGTGTGCTCCGATGTCGTCGTCGTCGTCGACGCCGCCGCCGCCGCCGCCGCCACCGCCGACGTGATTATTGTGAGCCGTACGCGTGTGCGTGTGCGGTGGTGTCCGGGGCGTGGGGTGTGTGCTCGACGTATTACATGTTTTCGCCGGAAAAGACGTGTATGGGCACCGGCGGCCAAAGATGATATGTTACATGCCTCGGATCCAAGTCAAAGAGCGACTTATCAAGTTTAGGATCGAAGGTAAACGGTTTTTGTTTTTTTATCTACAAAAAAAAAAAGACAAGAAAAACAAGGAAACCTCGTCTAAAAACGTCTTCGTCGTTCTCGTCGTCCCTGCGACCACGATTCGAGATACACGCCTGACGATCGTGTATTATAGGTATGCATGTAATAAGTAATAATAGGTGTAAAACGCTCGGATGAAATACGGCCTACTAAAATATTTGTCTAAAATCGTGTCCGTGACACACGTGGCGCACTGGACGACGCGACGACACGTGAGTTTTAAAATGTATTTTTCTCAATACCGATGATTGTATTCTCCGGACCACTGCAGCGTGTTAAACCATCAGCAATTATTTCCATTTCGGGACATCGATCCAAAAAGTCTGCTATTTCTTCGGATACTTTCACACTAGTCCAGCGTGTTTTTTTTTTATGCACAAATATCCGGTCGCAACCAATGCTCCGAAAAATCGATGTATTAAAAATATGATTCTGAATCGCATCGATTTCACAAATATAAGCACTTGTAATCTAGATTTATAGTGTACATTTTATTTTCATTTTAACTTACTGAATACACCCAAAACTGTAATTCATACCATATCCCATACGATATTTTCTATTCATATATTTCTATTATTTATAACTAAAGTATGAGTAACAGTCGATATTTCTTATTCTGTATCATATTTCAATTGAATGATTTTCTTAGGTACCTGATAAAATTGGCAAATATCGAGATATAATAAACATAATCATTTATTTGTTTTATGTTAAGTAATTTATTAATCGTCTATTCCATAACCTTTAAATCTCGCTTTAAATATATTCTGTCTGTATATATATATATATATATTTATTTATTTATTTATTTATTTATTTATTTATTTATTTATTTATTTATTTATTTATTTATTTATTACAAACACATATCATTGTATGTATTTGTATAAGCTATAATAATATCTTTTTTATTCGTATAATTTACTATCTTCACTGTTATATAAACACAATAAATAAAATTGATAACATGAGATGAATTACTTGATACTCACGTTTATGGTAAGACACACAGCAGCGCCCACCGAATTTTTAGATTAGTATTGCTTGTGGAGAATAAATTATATTACTCTATTTCATTTTTAAATAACATTTTATATATGAAGGTGGTTATGAGATTTACTAATGAAATGGTAATGGTACGTTTTAACGATGTCAAGTTCTATAACAAATAAAAACGTAGTTAAAATTTGCCACGCGTTTTTTTCATAAAAAAATGAAAAATTTAATAATAATATACATTTAATGATGTTCAATAGATAATTTTAGTACACAGCATGTCAATCACTTCTTTTTTTTCAATTAAATATTCTGTTGAAAACTGTGTACAACAAGGAACTATAAATATAAGTATGTTTATGCAACGTATTCACATCTGAAAAAATATAAAAATCTATGTCCAAAGTCCTGCACAAACATAATGTTAAATTGGTTACATTTGTAGGCTGAAATGTAGATTCAATAATTCACTTTTCATAATGTGAACTAGATAAAGTCAAAATTATTCTATCGTAATAAAGTATGATAAAATTTGTATTGAATCCGCTACAAAAAAATTTAGCTGAAAAGTTTTCTTTTAATTTAATCAGATTACCTATATGCGCAGAAACCTATAAGGAGACAGCTATAAAAAAAAAGTTTTCTCAAGTAGGTTTTAATAGTGTATAAAAAAATATTATAGCCAATAGAAATAATAAACTTAAACATTAATACGGCATTCTTTAAAAATTATGTTCTATTTCGTTTAAAAACTTTTAAAATGAAGGTTGATCAGAATATTCTCCGCCTACCAAAAATATTGAAAATATCAAGTTTAATACCTGACGTAGTAGTTTTGAAAAGATTATTTAATATAATTTAATTTTGCTTGATAATGGTCTTTGAGTATCATTATTACATTATTGGAATGTTCGCGAAGTGACATAACTAAAGCGTAGTCACTAAACTTAATATTATTTAGTGACAATCGATAATTGTAAGTTTTATAGTAGGCACAACAATCATTCAATTACTCGTCAATAGTCACCATTTATGGATAAACTTAATATTAAACTTTGATTCAAGCTTTTTTGAAAATTATTTTCTTTAATATATAATAACAATTATTTGTTTGTTATATTCATAATTCAATGTATTGTTCATATAGTATATAAAAAAAGGTATTAATGGTGAAATTAATGTTTAAACCGATGTTTAAACTTTCATTATAAAATACCAGTTAAATATTTTTCCTTAGAAGTACATACTTTTTAAAAATACAGACTAATGATTTTCAATTAAAATTTTAACAATAACATTATGTTCATCCGTTCTATGAGCAGAACGAAAGCATTTGATTATAATACATATTAAACATCATTTTACATTGTGAATAAAGTTTACAATCTTGATTCTTATACACGAAAATTAAATTTCACTCAGTAGATATTATATTGTGGCATATTATATTATATCTGATATTCCTTACGTCAATTACATAAATCAGTGAATAATTCTTATAACAATGCAAATAAATAATTCAACTAAATTTAAGTATAAAATTATCAACGTAGCACTTTCCTAAAATGACCTAAGTCAGTTGATAAAATAATTATTTTATTGTATTCATATATTGTATTCGTTTATCAGTTAAACATTGAATAATTCATGATTTAAAATGTTCTTGTTATGTAATTTCAAACGGTCAGACGTTAGTCTTCACAAAAAATAAAATCACGTCATATTTATCAATTTAAAAATAGAATTATTTTCTAATTCTTTCGTTAAATTGCATAAATATAACAAATAAAAACATTTATTAGACATAATTTCAGACTTGATATGTTGTTATTATAATTCATAAAAAATAATATTAATATATCCAAACCCAAAAGGGTTTATTTAACACATATTGATATTAATAAAATTCAAATTTCGGTTTCATAGAAATCCTTATTAATTATATTATAACGAATATCTTTGTAATTTGTGAGAATACTTCATACATGAGTTAGTAGTGTCATTTTAGTGGAACAGGGTGGACGTTTGCTCCTCTTGTAAATAGCGAGTCAGTGTCTCACTGACTATGGGCCAAAACTGGGCATGATCCACTGATATTTATGTAAATATCAGTATGTAACATGTAAATAATTATTAATTATACTACTATAATCTAAGTCTCGTGGTATAGTAGACTGCAGCTGCATGCTGGTGATATGTGAATTTAAATTTGAGAAATTAAAATAACATTCAAATTGATAGATCGATGCTATCAGGAGTATCAACTATTAGTATACTTCATATAATTCATGATAATTAAAAGATTAAAGGTAACAATAATTTATACATGCAAAATATAGCACAAATTAACATGACTGAAAAAAGTAGCCAGGTTGCGAATATACAACTATTTTTTTTTCTAGTTTCTTGTGAAAATCGTAAAAAAATTATAACTTCTGATAACTGTAATCTAACATCTATGTTGGCTGTGCAGGTTTTTTTATTTAGATTTCATAATATTTGGCTCAATTAAACGTGTATATCGTGGTTCGGTACCAACTAGTTCTTTGTCACATTCCGTTTAAAAATTTAAGATCGATATTTTCAAAAAGTGTAGACATATTTGTGCCAATAATATCTAATATTAAATTATGTAATTTGCAAGAAGATAGTAAGTAATGTAAGTGGTAAGTTATTAACGAGCGAAGCGAATGATTCTTCTTTCGAATATACTCGTATGAGCCGGTCAGGGTTTCTCCCCCCTTTTAAAAACTGAAATGATGCTTTTAACATGAGTACAATAAATATTATCTTAAGGTTAACAAATATTTATCTCATATTCTATGTCTCAAAATAAACTCGAATTGAATAATTTAGCTAAGAACCTATCATAAACTATTATATATGTATTATAAAAATGTTACTAATTAACTAATTCTGCCATTTAAACTTTATAACAACACATAACACATTATAATGTCTATTTATTTGATAAGAAATAAAAATAAATAATTTAAAATATTAACTGCTTAGTATTGGTACGTATAGAATATAAGCACAATATTAACAAATTCATAATTACTTTATTATTATTATTCGTATAGCTAACTTAACGACAAATCACCATTACAGCATTAAATTAAATTTTAACAGAATAAAATAAAATAGCATTTGAAGATTTAAATATAATATTTTAGATTAGAAAATATAACGAAATTATATGGTAGGTATCTATCTAAAATTACTAAAATTACTTAATAAAATATCACGTATCAATATTCATTGAAATTGAACGTCAAGAAAATATGAAAATTACTGAGATTAAAAACAATTAATATCAATAAATAAAATTATTGAAGTCACATTCATACATTTTAAGAGAATATTTAGTGTGTAATTTCAAATATTTTAATACAAGTCCTTCGTTGAAACGTTGAGTAATCCAATTTACTTATATAGTATTTATGGTATTTCAAAAAATCGGTTCAAAAGTTAATTTCATAAATACTATTTTTAAAGATGATAAAGGTATTAATAAAATTAATTAATTTGATATTTTAAAATATTGATGGAGAATAAAAAAATGTATATACTTTTTTTATATTAAAGACTTATGAAATTTTTATAATGGCTTTAAATGTGCTTTAAATAGGTTAACATGAAATTAAAAAAAAAACCCTCATATTATTATTCTTGACTAGCAGTAATGGAAAATAATAAAATAAAGTAACACAATAGTGAGCATGCATAACCTATGGCCTTGTTCATGGTAGTGACTATAAGCGACTCACCAAATATAGGCATAATATAATCTTTGAAAAGCTGTCTTGACGACATTTTTTATTATTTCAAAAGTTTGCCTTATGCAACTCCTACGTGTTATTTAGTTATTTCTTAGATTAAATACGCTGATTTCCATGTAATTTACACTAGTTTTTTAAGTCTGCGGTACATAATATATATTATTACTGTTGTGATTCACATAATTCTAAATTTGAATACACAATTTTTATTATTACATAAAAATATTATTTTTTAAATTTAAATAGTAGTAAAATAATTTTGGTCAGGATAGTAAAAAGTGCATTAAAGAAAAACAATTAAATATTTAAAAATGTAATGAATTTAATTAAGAGTATTTATGAATTGTTTCTCTGATATAATATAAATGTATGTCTTTAATTTGATTTTTGAATTTTTATATTTTTTAGTATTCGGGTCGTATAAAAAACGTATAATTATAAAAGTATCGTTTGTAATTGGTTCTAAAATACATAGGTATGCGTTTATTTTTTATTATTATTACTTTTTTTTTTTGTTTTTAACGTTTTTACGTAAAATTGGAGAATTGGCCCCGTGTCGCCGCGTCTACGTGACAGCAGGATGACAGCGGTTAAGTTATATATACCATTCAGTGCTCTCACAACGTTGCCGGTTACCGCGTCATCGCCATGACTGCCGACATAGAAGCAGCGATTGTTTTAATAATAATTAATATTTCAGTCCTGATCATTTGCCACAGTGCAATGTACAATGACGGCTTGGTGTATTATTCGTCCTAAATTGTCTACTTGATGAGGGTCGATTTATTTGTAAAAAAAGAAATATGCGTCAGTGAAAAGTCTAATTTTTCGTACTCAAATTTCCTTTAAAATAATACGTGCTCACATTTTTCAAGTATAGGCACTTACGAAAATCGTCTAATATTTTTTTAATATGTATAACCCATAACACCTACTTATATTTATTGTAATGAAAATATTATTATGGTATTAACCTAACATTTGTTTTGTATAATATTGTACTGAATTATAAAATAATGATAATTGAACTTAAACGTATGCAGTGGCGGCTACCCTATACCTCAAGTGTATCGACGGATACACATGATTATGGGGAGGGTGGGTTCTGGGTAGGTGGTTGACTGCTTGACATAATATTATAGGTATTATATTATAATATAGCGTAAATATTAAATAGTATACATAATTATCTTGCTGTATTGCTCTAATTAACGATGGTTGCAGTACTGCAGTAGCATTTGGATACACATAGTAAATTCACTGTAGCCGCCACTGAACGTATGTAAGAAATAAACATCATTACAAATTATAATAATAATTTTTTTCTATGCACACAAGTATAACGTGACTTATTTATTATGTACAAAAGTAATAATAATATTTTGACTCAATATTAATAAATTATCTTATTTGTAAATAACATATCTAATAGATTATCTTTTTACTCTTTTTACAAACATCTCAGGTAATTATTAATTTTAACGATTTAAGTACAAAAAGTTATTTTTAATCAATATAAGACAATGAGTTATTTATGGCCGAAAAGATATATTTAGAAATCTGAAAAAGTACATGTAAAATTTTCTAATCGTTTTAATGACAAAATCATGTTTTTTTTTTATCATATTAAATTATAGTATTGGAATAAAGTCAATATTGTTTAAATTTAAAGCAAAGCACTTATAATTAATAAAATATACAATAATTTAATGTAATAATAATTACACAACTATTATTATCCGTGAAAATATTATGTACTCGAATAAAATAATACGAATGTGTCAACATGTTGAACCAAATGTAGACACGTTAAAAACTTAAAACGCACTGAATTCCGAAAAGAGATTCAATAAATTATTGTCATAAAATATAGATGTAACTTTGATGTTTTTATATTATCTATACAAAAAACTCGGGTTTGAAGATTATTTTTAACTACACATATTTTATAATGATTTGGATTGGTGTACAACTCTATGGATGCAGAAACGGCCTGCAGCTAATATTATATTATTAGAATGTACGAACGTTTTAAAATCTACACTATACTCAATCAATTGAAAATAACTCCGAATGAATGATAGTGTTATGGTAAAAAATAGATAAATATTTGATGAGAAAAAATCTTTGAATTATTACAAAATAAATAATATTTGGGACACCTATAATTCACGGTGCACGAGTACATGTTGATGAATGAACTCGTTAATAATTTATCAAAATATTTTATTATTTTATTTTCATTTAATCGAACACAAAATCATTGTACCTAACGTTACACGTTGGAAATTTAGTAAATTCGTAATAAGATAAGATACATTTAACTGTCTAAAAATCAAATTTCAGCCTATATCAATTGCTGCGATTATACTATTTAAACACTTTTTGACTTTTTGTGACCTACCTTCACGTATAATAATATTTTTATCCGTCGAATTCCAAGTTTTAATAATGACCTATGACAATATTGACAGCACTTATCGTTTTATAACGATACTTATGCGTCTCATATTCTCATGAAGGTTGTGTACGTTACGTTCGTATTTTGTAATTTTCTGATAATATGACGATGTATAAATTTTTTAAATGCAATATAAAATGATGAAGTTTTTACAGCTCTGAGTGTATCCCTTAAAAGAGGTTTAAACCTTATACACTGTATAGAGAAATACTAGTTGTACGGGCAATAAACGCTGTATTTTATGAATAATTATGGATACAGATTGTAGACATATACATTTGCGCAGCATACGTATTTACACGTATAAACAGTAGATTAAATGTTAACACGCACGATCCTCTATCGTATTATTGAATTTTTACGGTCAATACAGCAGAAGAAATAGGAAATTACTAATGAGAACATTTCCCATTACCATCACCACTCTGCGCCGCCAGTTTGATGAACGTATTATAAATTGTGTTAATCTTTCAGAAAATATGTGCAATTACTATGAAAAATAAAATTGTTTCTTCTTCTTTTTTAATTGTGATTAAACAGGTTTTGCTGTTTGAACACGTTATACGCACTTATATACTGGTAACTATTGAATTCTTGTGTCCGTAGCGTTAAGTTTCACACGAAAGTATAAATCCAAACGTATAGTATGTATAATATACAAGACTATATATTATGATATATTACACGTACACGCATACATCTTCAAAAGTTTCATTTTATTTCATTGGCATTAAAATTCCTATGTTAATATGACAAACCCTCTCCTCGTATTAGGTACTTGAGGTACAAAAAACGGCCTTCACAAGTAATATGATATCTACCGATACCGATTTGAAGTTGTAAAACAAGCGTGCCGAGACTTGGAGATTAAAAAAAAAAAAAATGTATTCCTTTATAATTCATTCCAAATTTCTAACTGAATTGTCTCGAAAACGTTATTCGAGTATGTCACGCCCACGATTGAACATTAAATTGTATAAATGATGTAAACTGTTGACCTAGAAAATTGATTGGTAATATCATTGTTAGCATAATAGTAAAGGATTTTATATTAATTACAATTATTTACGCCATTTAGATTTCAATTGTATTAGAACAATTATTAAATTATACTATTATACATTTTATGACTTTGGGAACTTGCGAGAACAATCGATTTAAATTTCTAATAAATTATTGTTTAATTATTAATTTTAAATATCCGTATGAAAAAAACTGTGGCATAAATTTTAAAATGAATAATTTTAATGTGTCAAAAATATTCATATTTGACGAATAATTTTCAAATAAATATGCATAATTTGAACAGTTTTAAGGAATTTTTAAAATCTTAAATTGAAATGTAAAAATCTGTGTAAAGGATGCGTTGGATTTATGATAATGAAATTTTTTTTACATTGACCTTTTATAAATCTATTGATTTTTTATATAAAATTGGTCAACATTTACAATGCATTATAAATACTCTAAAGTTTGAACGTTCAATATACCAGTTAACATTATTTTCCAAATATTATGGTTTGCCATTGCTTTTAAATTTCAAATAAATCACAACATATTGTGTAACGCCATTAATATTGTGCATTACCATTTATGCCGTAGTGAGTGAAAAGAACAAGTGGTCAACACCTGGTTGTTGTATTCTATTATTTCATTTTTAATTAAAAATAACATTTTTTTTTTTTGTAAATTCTCTTTTCTAGATCATTAGATGTCCATGTGATTTATCTAAAAACGAGCATTAAGATTTTATGGTAACATTAATTAGAAGATTTTAATGATAATGAAGACGGTTATGCGAGATCTTTTATCATTAACCATGTGATATATAGTTGTATAAATAGAAAGGAGAGTCAGTTACATTCACTGAGTATAGATTACAAAACTATTTTATATTTGATAAATATACATTTCTTTAATTAATTAGTGCCATCTCAAATATATTTTGTTAAACAAAATACATAGTAATAACTATTTTTGTTTGATTTTTAATTTAATTTAATTTTATATTTAATTATTATGTATTTATTTATTTAAGTTTTAATAATATTTCAATTGAATGCCTAAACTATATAACTTAACTTGCATTTTCGATGATTACAAATATTATAGCAATGCCGTTTTTTTTTTTAATAAAATTTCAAATATTTATGAACCCTTTATATCGCTTAGTCAGTATATAATTTATCAACATGAATATTTTGTGTATCGAAAATCCGTAGATAAATAATTGATAAGACACCATGCTACCGATAAAATTAGAAATACATAATATAATATTTGGTGAATTAAAAAAAATGTTTAATTCAATTGTTTTATTTGTTATCAAACTATATAGATTAGTCATTTATACCACGTAGCGGGCGTTAGTTTTTGAATATGATATATTGAACAGCGTAAAATTTACATTATGGAATTTTTAATAAACTGTAGTTTTTTAAGCACTCTCGTCCCATTTTCAACCTTGTACAATACATACATTTTTCATGGACAATTTAAAACAATAATAAAAATACACACGATATAAAAATGAAAATACAATTTCTGCTTTATTTGTTTCCTAGTCTTATATTAAAACAATTTAACCTCATGGGTGAGCGATAAAGGTTCTGCTGATGAAAATCAAAATGAGTATAGACAATAAAATACTCGTAAACTTACTTGGTAGTATATCTAATTATGTTTTCAAGACTAATTGGTACATAGGTGTAATTAGGAGAACATGGAATAAGTACAACTACTCAGTTTCTACAATTTCATTGGAGTCGGTAAATTGCGTCCCTATAAGTACGGTCATACTATGTGAATTGCGGCCCACGTACTTTTAAAACAAACGTAAATTGCGGCCCGTGTACTTTTAAAACATACGTAAATTGCGGCCCGAGTATTTTTAAAACATACGTAAATTGCGTCCCGGAAACTTACGAAAAAAAATGAACTTTGCTTCCTTTCAGTCTCCTATTGACACAACCAGACACAGAACAAGAAACCACCATGATGTTGAATTACTTGAATTGCACTTTATAGTTTATAGTTTATAAATTATAATCGAAAAATTGTGTTTCAATCCGAATCCATATAAAAAGACAACTGGTATATAAAACAACATTTTTATATTATATCTTTGGTTTCAATCACAGAAAAATTATATTTCATCGAATAATATAAAATGTCATGGATTAATCAATCATATTTCGCCCTGTTCGCATATGGATTCTAGACTTCAATTGTATTCGTTGAGTCGGCTATCTAGTTGTTTTATATATCTGTGGTTGCTCTACAGTTTACAGTATTTTTTTTTCAATCTAATAAAAATGGACGTTATGAACAGTGAAAGGAATAAAACGTTGAAAATAGTTGATGGTGTCAAATTTCGTTTTCATAAATTTCCAAACAATGATATTCAACGTTGGTGTCGCACAGTTAAAACATGTAAGTATTTTTTGAAATTTGATGATAATAATATTTGTATAGATAGTTTTAAGTCTGTTATAGTTATAGTCCTAAGTCTGAAAAATGGGAAGGAAAATATTGGTTTTGTGGAAAAAAGGCTTAGACGTAATTTACATATTAATAAGAAATAGTTAGATAGGCATATGTACAAAAATATACCCGGGCCGCAATTTACGTATATATAAAATATACCCGGGCCGCAATTTACGTATGTATAAAATATACCTGGGCCGCAATTTACGTATGTATAAAATATGCCTGGGCCGCAATTTACATATGTATAAAATATACCCGGGCCGCAATTTACATAAAAAATTTGAAATGGGACGCAATTTACAGAGACCCAATTTCATACTGAACCAAATTATATATGATTAAGCCAAATATAATAAAATTTGTTCGTTAGTTAAATGTCAAAGCCGATAGAAGGTGATTGAAAACGTAATGGTGAAAATTCCATAGGATTGAACGACAGTGAATACAAATGTTCAATGATGGAAGAGCTTTTTTTTCATAAATATTAAATAGTCCTATAAAATTAAATGTATTAATTATACAACACAGCTGTATAAAAATAATTAAATGTATCTACGGAAACATAAAATAATAAAACTAGACCAAAACGTACTTATTTTTTAAATACATAATAAAGAAACCATTTATACTTTTCTACATATAATAAATGTTATTAAATGAAATAATTTAATTAATACATTTCATTTATATAATTCATTATATTTTGTAGGTATTTCCAAACTACGTTTTTAGCAATTTTGATTTACCAGTCCATGTCATTTAATAACAGAGCTACTGTAAATTTTGGCGTTTTAATCGAATTTTCCACTTGAAAAATTACATTTTAATACAATTTAAATACATTAGTTAAATTTTCAAATAGATTTTCATTTCAATTTTAACGCAGAAGAATAAATGCGTGCTAGATTAAAATTTATTATGCCAAAAACACAATGTGTTTGAGCTGTGGACGTGCTTGATAATAACAATTGACACTATTATAGATAATAAAATTGATAAATTTCTCAAATACGTAAGTATCTTAGCCATATATGATTAGATCTTTGTTACCATGAAAATTTTGAATACAGTCGTAAATTTGATGCTTTTTTTGATACTGATTATCTTTTAATAAATATGTGTTATCAGCTATATAACAGCATACAGTTAAATATTGAAAAACCTACATCACACACAATAATAAGACTATTATTATCTGTAATCCAATGATATGATCGTTCCTGCCCAAAAGTTTTAATGTTATACTATTTACAAAAACACACACACACACAGTTCAATTATATCGTAAATAAATGTCCATCACTGAAAGCATTTCTTTTTTTCTTCTTCTCTGTATCGTTCCAATTTAAAAAATTTGTATTATAGCAGTAGTCAATATATTGAGTTAAAAATAAGAAAATTACTTAATATATTAGGTACACGATACTTTAGATCATTTTATTGTATTTATTATAATGAACTATTATAATATTATATAATTGTGCCATATCTCATTTGTTGAGGCATAACACTGTTAATAGATATTAGAATACTAACTGATTTGACTTGAATATATTTTATTCAATACTATCATATATATAGAAAATAATAAATTATTTTAATTATCTACAACTGTCATATATTATGTGATCTTTGTGTATATAAGTTTGACTTTGGTAAAATAAAAAAGGAGAATGTAATATATGAGTTTTCGCCATAACTCGTCATGGTACACATTCGTGTAACACGTATTTCAATATTATTTTATTATTACAATTGAAACCGTATTTTTATAGGTTTATAAAACTAGAGATTTAACTATAAATTAATAAGTTAATTATGTTATTTTGTTATACGTATTTAATATACCTACACTTTTTGCGCGGGTGTTTAATAATGTTTATTTCGACACGAATGGCGTCGTTAACATCCTGTGTTCACTATTGTTCGGACACTCAGTTTAATAAATAATCATCGTATGTGGACTGTAAAAAAACACTTTCTTTATTTAATAAACTATAGACTTTTTTTATATGACATTCAACGCGTGCACGACGGTGTCGGTTACGCTCACATTATCACATTCATTCCATCCCGCTATACAGTGTTGCCACCCTACTTAAATATTAACAATCGACCCGTCGTCACCGACACCGAACATGCCGCCCGCCTTGAAACATTGTTTCAAAATAAAAAAAAAATAAAAACATACATATAAATGAAATAAACCAAAAAATAATATAATAATTATACAAATAAAAATGGATAAATAAGTAGCTATTTCCACACTTCTCCTTTAGTTTGAGGAATTGTCCTCGAAAGGCAATGGACACAACTTACGTACAGCACGGGAAACCGTACCACCCACCGTTTGGACTTCTGCAACTCGAACCACATCATCCTTTCCGCTTATTACCTTGGACACACGTCCCATACGCCATCGTAACGGGGGGAGATTTTCGTCTTTCAGCAACACTATGGAACCAACCTTCAACTTTGGACCACTCGCTCTTGCCCACTTGCTTCTTTCTTGTAGTTGCGATAAGTATTCCCTACTCCATCGTTTCCATAAGTTTTGAGAATATTGGGATACGCGACGCCATCTATTCAGCCGATTGATTGGCACAGATGTCTCGTCGATTTCTGGTATAGCGGTAAGTGAATCTCCTATAAGGAAGTGACTAGGAGCTAAAGGAATTAAATCATTTGGATCCGAGGAAATAGGAGTTAAAGGACGACTATTTAGACAGGCTTCGGCACGTGTAAGTATAGTTAATAACTCTTCATAAGTAAGATGAGCATCGCCCAGTACGCGACGCAATAAATACTTCATGGACTTTATCCCGGCCTCCCACAAACCTCCGAAATGGGGAGAACGAGGGGGTATAAATCTCCATTCGACGCCTATAGTCGATAACATTTCAGTAGTTTTTCTCTGGTGATCATCTCCTTGCAATAATTCGTAAAGTTCTTTTAACTGACGGTTCGCGCCTACAAAATTTGTTGCATTGTCGGAATAGATTACAAGACTTCTGCCGCGTCGGTCAAAAAATCGATTTAGCGCGCGTAGAAAAGCGTCGGTACTTAAATCACTCACTAGTTCCAAATGTACTGCGCGCGTAGAGAAACAAATAAATAAACAAACGTAAGCCTTTATTATTGGAGAGTTTTTTCGTAGTCCAGATTTTAATAAAAAAGGACCGGCGTAGTCGACGCCGCATTTGAGGAAAGCGCGACCAGGTTCAACTCTGTCTTTCGGCAGATCACCCATTATAGGCTGTACTATGCTTGGTCGTTGTTTAAAACAGATCACGCATTTACGTACTACGTTCCGTGTGACATTTCGTCCATTTATAGGCCAATATCTTTCACGTATAGATGCTAAAACAGCTTGAGGGCCACCATGCATTAGATCTTCATGCTCTTCACGTATTAGATTTTGAGTAAAAATGCTTTTAGCTGGTAACACTGCAGGATGGCGCTTAAAAGTGCTTAGGGATGCCGCGTTTTTCAGTCTTCCACCTACACGAATTATACCCGCTTCGTCAAGATATGGTATTAATCTATAAAGAGAACTCTTTTTTGATACTTGATTATCGGTTTGTAGTTGCTGCACTTCCCGGGAAAAGTAATAATTTTGCACTAATTTTACCATTATTGTTTTTGCCTGTTTTATTTCACACGGTAGTAAAAATCCAACTTTTCTTTCATTTTTTTTTTTACGACTTAAACAGTTTGACTTAAAACGCATACAATATGCAACAATTCGCGACATTCTTTTTATAGAAGAATATCTGTGAACAATCAAATTATCTTCGGATATAGTTATACCACTGACACTCGTAATCTTTTGTTCCGGCATATTTACGAAATCATTTGATATCTCTTCCTGTTGGATAACTGGCCAATGTTCTTCATTTTGGATTAACCACTCGGGCCCATGCCACCAAAGAGTATGACGGGATAGTTCGGTCGGACAGCACCCGCGCGATATTATGTCCGCAGGATTCTCGCTGCCTTTCACATGAAACCATTCACTTAACAAAGTTTTTTCTTGAATCTCGCCAACTCGATGTGATACAAAGGTTTTCCATTTTTTCGAAGACGACTTTATCCAACATAAGGTGACTTTAGAATCGGTCCAATAATGATGTTTTGATAATTTCAGTTGCATCTTTGAAATTATTTTATACGCTACGCGCGACAATAATTGCGCGGCGCATAACTCCAAACGCGGTAAAGACACTGTCTTCAATGGAGCAACTTTAGATTTTGCGCATATCAGATTTGAACAATGATTCCCAGTATTATCAGAGCATCTTAAATATAGACAACAACCATATGCCTTTTCGCTAGCATCTGCGAAACCGTGGATTTGCATATCACATATTTCGTTCTTCATTGTAATTTGACGAGGTATACTTAAATCGTTGAGCTTTAATAGTTTTGTCTTGTACATGTTCCATTCGCGTTGTATATCTTCGGGAACAGGTTCACACCACTTTACCTGTGCCTGCCATAGAATTTGCAGCATTAATTTCGCAAGAATTACGACGGGTCCTACTAGGCCAAGTGGGTCGAAAATCCGCGCGATATCCGACAATATATCGCATTTAGTCACAGGCACAAACCGCTTATCTTCGTCTAAATTAATTTTAAAATGAAAACTATCTGTTTTCGCATTCCAGTACATACCTAAAATTTTAGTAAAGGAATCGTTTATTTCATGTTCATTTTTTTGTTCCTTTTCGTTGTAGGTAATATCGTTGAGAACACTAGAGTCGTTCGAAGACCATTTTCCCAATTTCATTCCTGCGGTAGCCATTATTTCTATTAGACGATCGCGCAATTTAATCGCTTCTGCTTTGGTCGGCGCGCCGCTAAGAAAATCGTCCATGTAGAAATCGCGCGAAATGGCCATGGCAATTTCAGTATTATGTTTGTATTCCTCCTCAGCCAGTTTCTGTAGACACGCAGTTGCCAAGTATGACGCGGGTACCGTACCATACGTGATGGTATTTAATTTAAATATTTTAATCGGAGAGTTATTATTTTCGCGCCATAAAATACGTTGAAAATCTTGATGTTCCTTTGAAACAATAATCTGACGATACATTTTTTGTATGTCGGCCGAAATTACCACATTATGTACCCGAAATCTAGCTAAAATATATATAAGATCATCCTGTATCACTGGTCCCTTTAAAAGAACGTCATTTAGACTAACTCCAGTTTCAGTCTTGGTAGAAGCATCGAATACGACCCGTAATTTCGTTGTACTACTATTTAGATTCAGAACACAATGGTGCGCGAGGTAGCACATTTTTCCTGGTATATCGATTTCTTTGTCGCTTACATACGTCATGTGCCCCAAATTTTCATATTCACGCATAAATTTGACGTATTCAAATTTTAACATTGGATTTTTTTCCAGTCGACGTTCGATCGACAAGAGTCTACGTTTCGCTATTGCATACGACTTTCCTAAACTCGCCCAACCTTTTCGAAATGGTAATTGTACTACAAAACGACCTTCTTCCCGACGTACCGTATTGTTGAAATGTTCAGCGCATGCCTTTTCTTCAATGGTATAAGGTGTCGGTCCTATGTATTCTTCCGATTGCCAGAATTGTTTAACTAACTTTTCTATATCGCTATATTCTTCATTTTCCGTGTTTGTGTTTGTGGATATATGTACAACAGATTTTTTATCGTGTGCCGTACCTTGTACCGACCCTGATACAACAAATCCGAACCTTGTTTCTTGATAACTCGGTCCGTTTAACGACAAATATTGTTGTTTACCTAAGATCTCGAAAAAATGAACAGCGCCTATTAATATATCGATTTTTTGTGGTACATTAAACAATGGATCGGCCAATATGATATTTGCTGGTCGAGGACCGTTTTCGGGAATAAATTTCATCGGCAAATTTCCCGTTATTTTCTTAACCATTAATGCTTGTATATTTAATTCGTAATCGTTCACGCAAGATTTTATTTTTAACCACGCCGTAGATGTGATATTTTGTATTGTGCCTCCAATACCGCTTACTGTATGATCCGTTTTCTTTTGCCGTAAACTTAAACTATTTGCTAATTCGGTCGATATAAAATTATTCATTGAACCAGAATCTAATAACACGCGCGCGAACGAGGATTTACCGCACGGATTGATAACGCGTACGACAGCTGTAGCTAACAATACGCGCTCGTAATTACTATTCGCGTGTGCGGTCGTCGACCTAGTCGCGTCGACCGGTTCGTGTCTATTTTGAACCGTTTCGACGTCCTTTCCGCTACCTCCCGAATCTGAGATCTTTTTTGGTGGTAGGTGTAATAATGTGTTATGGGGTTTGGAACATTTGAAACAAAATCTCGAAAAACATTTTCCTTCGTGTTTACGTAAACATATTTTACATAATTTTAGACACGCAATTTTCTCAATACGCTCGCTTATCGGCAGTGCGATGAATGTTGGACACTTATAAATTGTGTGTTCCAGATTGCACATAAAGCATTTTAATGTTGTTGTTGACACAAAATTCGCTGAGTATTTTTGACTGCCTTTTGTGAAATTATTTGTTCTCGATTGTTCTTTTCCTTTACCTGCCGCCATCGGTATCGCCTTATTGTTTACATCTCGCGAAGATTCGACACATTCTAATATCCTAAATCGTTCCTCAATAAACTGTGTTAATTCCCGAATCGATGGTATTTTATCCTTAGCTGCCTGTATTTCCCAGTCTTTTCGCGTTTCGTTGTCCAACTTCGCACACACGATATGTGATAATAATGGACCCCAATCATACGGTTTTTCACCTAATGCCTCGAGTGCTCGTATGTTGCTATTCAGTGTATCGGACAGTTTACGTAAATTTCCCGACGATTTTTCCTTAACTGACGGCAACTCGACAATATTCTTAACGTGCGTTTGTACCAAAATTTTCGTATTATTATAACGTGCGATTAACGTGGACCACGCCGCCTCGTAGTTCGCCGCCGTTGTTTCTAAACATTTAATACATTCTCTTGCATCACTCGACAGGAACGACCGTAAATAATAAAATTTCTGTATTGCCGTTAAACTTTTGTTTGTATGTATTAGTGCTAAGAATATATCGTAAAACGACGACCATTCCTCGTATCGACCCGAAAAAATTGGAATATCCAATGCGGGTAATTTTATCATGGCCTGCGGTTGAATGAAGTCCGCGTCACCACTACGTTCGTCGCTTATCACCGTTTCGATTGTGTCTTTCTTCTTTGTCGGGTTTATCAATTTTTCCGCTTCCGTTACTATTTTAAAATACAACTCTTCGAAGTCTTCTCTATACTGGAAGTGTTCATTTTCATTTTGCTCTGCACTTGCCACCTCTTCAATCGCCGCTTGAACTTGTTGAAATTCATTCCAATTGTCTTCTATTTTAGATCTTCGTATTTCGATTTGCGCAATATCACGAGACTCCGACCGTAGATACGTCACGAAACGCGTCAACGACGCCTTTAATTGACCCCGCCTTACCGTTAGAGACGCTATCTCTGTCATATTTACGTATTTTCTAAGTAACGGTTTTTTTTTTTTTTTTACTACACGTGCCAAGCAAAGTTCGAAAGGAAACTGCGGAAATATCTTTTATTTATAAGGAAAATGGATGAAAAACTCTTACCTTACGCTATCCAGTTCCTTTACCACGCTGCAGCTTTCTTCCGATTGCTCTATGCTTTTAATGAATGCATTTACACTAAACGACACGCTACCGTAATACGCACAACGCACACGTTCTTCTACGCCACGCACCGATCAATCCGTCCCGTATGGACCAAATGTTCGGACACTCAGTTTAATAAATAATCATCGTATGTGGACTGTAAAAAAACACTTTCTTTATTTAATAAACTATAGACTTTTTTTATATGACATTCAACGCGTGCACGACGGTGTCGGTTACGCTCACATTATCACATTCATTCCATCCCGCTATACAGTGTTGCCACCCTACTTAAATATTAACAATCGACCCGTCGTCACCGACACCGAACAACTATTTTCGTATAATATGCGACGTAGTAGCGTATACAGAGGGGTTTGTTAGGGTTATAACATCTCTCTTAAGCCGAATTACGTAATATTTTCATTAGAGCCCCGAGTTATATTGTTTGCATATTTTTATTAAATAATTTCAAAAGTACATAAGCTAGAAGTGTGATATTGAGCCAAATGATATGGTTGATCGAATATATATTCGCATTTTTGGAACAATTTTATTACTAAGCATTTTTTTTTTTTTTTTTTTTTATTTATGGAAACTTTGTAAACAATTAGTTTCAACAATTATATTTACAAGATATTACTAAGCATATTTTAACATATTTAGTAAATACAACGCATTAAAAAAAAATATTTATTTTCAATTATTATTACACGCAATTGATTATTATTTATTGAAGAAAATTTGAACGAATATTACACTTTATGATAACATATTTTAATTCAATTCAACTTATATTTTTGCGACTGATTCGCCAATCTCTTTGCTAAAAAATGTACTGTAAAAATGTATAGTCCCTTTTTATAAAAATCTCTTGACTCACAATAATATCATATTTCTCGTAATAAAATGATAACGAAATACAATTTATTTTTTTATAATTATTACTAACGCAGACAAAGTGACTAATTATTTTATACATGACCTATATATTTTTGTGTATTTTAATGAATTTAAAGGTATAAATGCATTTTTTTTTTATGTGTTTAAAATTTCAGGCCTTTATTATTAATTAAATAAATTAAATGTATTAAAATATCAATATAATCAAGATTAATGTTTGTTATCATAATATATATATATATATATATAATACACAATAAGCTATTTTATTAGTTAAGTTGTATTATTTTTTATACATAATTAACCAAACGTCAGTGAGCAATAAATATATACTAAATATGCATACCCAATATAATAAGATAGGTGTTTACAAGTATGTATGTAATGTGTGTGTGTGTGTGTGTGTGTGTGTGTGTGTGTGTGTGTGTGTGTGTGTGTGTGTCTACGTATATATAAATAAATAAATATTTATATGTGTGTATATATATATATATATATATATATATATATATATATATATATATATATATATATATATATATATAATGCATATACCTAATATTTCGGAATTTTTCACTGATATGACGTATGTATATAATAGTACCTACATGTAACTTGGTTTTTACACGTAAATTCATGATATATACACTAAATTCATCGGTTCAACGACGGTCACAAGTAGACTTGATCGTAATAATGCACGTCATAATTGTGTCTTGGTCCCTGATTAGACTTAATCCTGTTTCTGTATACGCAATACCCATTCGTAGTTTTTCAGTTCATGTCGATAATCTATATCGATTCGGGGGTATATGACAATAATTCGAACAAGAGACTTCTTGAGCACGTCTTGAGCGCTGAGCGTTTATCGCCGTACTCGCAATCAGTGTATTAAGATGTGCACGGCTCGAAAAATTCGAAAAAAAAAATCGCCTCCGACGATTACCACGCGTCTATATATTATGCCACTAACAAAGCGAGGATAATAGCGGCAAATCGCTCTCGGGGGCTTCCGGTCGGAGCGAACGCAGACACTCGGGAAAGAATATTGTATTTTCGACGCGAAACGTCCCGAACGCGAGTCCGGTTATCCGCCGCGCGCCGCTACGTATACGCAGTCTGCCGCCAGAATAATAGCTCGCCTATACTACTCGCGTCTCACACGCGAACGGAAAGAAGAATCGAAAGGAAGAGAAAAAAAAAACAATTTTTACAGTACAGCGATTACGCGCGAACCTGAGATTTCAAGGTCCGCCGAGCATACGACGGCGTTGGCGACTTACAGGGTGTAGTAGGTACACGACATAACGTTATGCCGAGCACACGGCGATATTAATATATTAATATACATATCATATTAAAATAACCTATTTCGTTCGAGCCTCGTCTTCGTTTCGCCGCACGAAACGCACATGTCGTACACGTATATTCATGTACGTTGTGTGTGTGCCTACGCACGCGTTAGTTTGTGTGTGTGTGTGTGTGTTTGTGTGTGTGTGTGTGTGTGTGTGTGTGTGTGTGTGTGTGTGTGTGTGTGTGTGTGTGTGTGTGTGTGTGTGTGTGTGTGTGTGTGTGTGTGTGTGTGTGTGTGTGTGTGTGTGTGTGTGTGTGTGTGTGTGTGTGTGCGCGCGTTTGCCGTCGTACACTATAATATAATACGCATGGCGTTATTAAAATCGCTCGTACTCAGAAATCCCACGGTGAATTAATTAAGGATACGGAAAAAAAAACACGATAACGATAATAATAACAACAATAATGATGAAAAATTATACTCGTGTACGTCATGACGCGGCCGCTCGTCGCTGGCACAAGTATGTTAGGTCGTACGTAAATCGTACAACTGGTACACGTTATAGCCTTAGTAGTTACTTAGGCTCAGCGCGCGTCGCCCGACGAGCGGGATCATTGTAATAATGATAATAATCATAATGATAGTCATAATAATTGTCGGTGTAGTTATTATTTCTGCCGCCGCGGTTCATCGACTGCTGCGCGCAAACAATATCACCTTAGGCTCCGCGACAATGCACTTTTTATTCTAACTGCAAACGCACACGCACACGCACACACACACACACGCACAGGGGCGGATCCAGCCAAAAATAACGGGGGGGGGGAGGGGCAGTAGTATTTCATAGACGTAAATATAGGGGCTGCTTCCAAAAATTAATAATTAATATACACATAATTTTGTTTTCTTATTTTATAATTTATATACATATACATATTACTTATATATTATATATATATATTGTTTACAGGATAAATACATTTTTATAACACAACAGTTAATTTTCTTGATGACTTAGAACAAATATTAATTACATCTTCAATATCAATTTCTACATCTTTATGAGTGTGAATTAAAGCAAGACCATTTAATCTGTCCTCTCCCATTCTTGTTCTTGTCCATGTTTTTAACCGCCGAAAAGAAGAAAAACAACGTTCAGCAGATGATGCGCTTGCGGGTAACACAGATAATATTTGTATCGAAATTGAAATGCATGGATATTAATAATTCTTCACAATACTCAAGTAAATCAATAGCTGTTTTAGGAATATCATCAGACTGAATTTTATTTTTATTTATCCAAAACTCATGCCATAATTATATTTCTCCTGCCAATTTAATGTGAATACTGGTTACCTATATATTTAATGTTAATTACGCTTGTATACTCAACAATTTTATATGGATGTGAATTATTTTTTAGAGAACGGGGGGGGGGCGATCGCCCCGATCGCCCCCCCCCCTGGATCCGCCACTGCACACGCACGCACGCATACACACACACACACACACACGCGCACACACACACACACACACACACACACACACACACACACACAACGTTTGAGATAATAAATAATATCATGGAAATACGCGCAGTGACAAAGGGCGGACGACGACGACGGCACAGGATACGGGTGGAAAAATAAGCCTTTTACGCGCACGCGTTTCGGTCGGACGGTAATTTATCACGGCGCCCGGGAAAGACCCGTTGTACGACGGCGGCCGAACGGGTCGCATATTATTAACGTCGCGTGCGAAGCGTGTCGGAGATAATATGCGAGCGGGTGTGCGGGACGTGCGTAGTACATACACGTCATGCAGGACGCGAAGAAGCTCGTCGTCGATACGACACGGTGATGTTTTTTTAGCTTCTTGTAGAAACAACTATAGTTTGACAATTATAATCGAATTAAATTAAACAATACGAATTCATAGAAAACTTAAACGCTAAGGCCAGCTTCCAATATAAAGACACGGTGATGTTATGATATACTGACCATATTTTAAGAAAATTTAAAAACAGGACTAAAACAATTTTCTTAGTTTTTTTAAATAGTTTTATCAATTTTTTTTTTCAAAATTTTGAATCGTAATAAAAACATAATTTAATAAACTTAAAATAGTACCTAATGTGTATTTGATATTATTTCTTTAATTTTAAAGCAGTTACAAAACTAATACATCATTTTTAATAAATACATAAAACAATTTTTTTAATTAGTATCTACCTAGTTACTTAATAAAATCAAACTTTTTATAATGTTCTCAAATACTTAATTCCTATGCTCAATTTTCTGAAAACGTTTTTTATTCATATTGATGATAATTTTTCGGATCGCGTATTCACACTTTTTAATTTGTCGTCTTTTTTTCGAAAAACTTCCGAAATCTAATAATTTGAGGTATTTTGTCTATATTGTACCTATAAAAAATATAAACATATTTATAGCTTTATAAAATTAAATAAAAATAAAAAAACAGGACAAAAGTCGTCCTGAGACACGTTTGTCAGGACAACAAGACACAACTCTAAAATAAAGTACAATCCTGTAAAAAACAGGACGTATAGTCACCCTATGATGTACGCACGTCGCGCCGTACGTAACGCGATAATTGCTATTTCGAAGCGAATGAACAAACAAATATAAATTATCGACGAAACGTGTACGACGCGACGACGAGGAAATCATACTATCGTACTCGTGAGCGGCACCGCGTCCGGAATCTGCGGCGCGCGTATATAAATTCGTCGAATAATAATTATTATTACCGTCGTGGCGACGACGTGTGAAGACGGGTTAAATAGCGGTCCTGTCACCGCCGAGGTCGTAGATCAGGGGTCGGCAATTGATTTCTATGACGGTCCAGATAATTTGAAAACAAATTTTCGAGGGCCAGAAAAAACTGAAATATTAGTTAGATAATAATCAATGTTTTTATTTTCGTATTAAATCACAGTTTAAGATAATTAATGTATTCGCTATCGTAATCTCCAATTTCCAACGTCATAACAAACGGATCAAATATCTAAATTCTATACGGAATTCTAAAATGTGCAGAAAACCAACGTCTAAGAAAAAATTGTTTGGCGGTCCAGTTATTTCCTCTCCGCGGGCCGGATTTGGCCCGCGGGCCGCCTATTGCCGACCCATGTCGTAGATTTATTCAGTGACATTACCGCCGTATTTTATAATATACGAGCGTATTTTTTTTTTTTTTTTTGGTTTCCCGTTTGTTTTTTTTCCCCTGCAGGGATCTCGCGGTACCCGTTTTCGTGCAATCACCGAGCGAGCGCGTTTTGGACTTTTTTTTTCTCGAATTATTTCAATCGGCACGGAGAAACGAAATAATTTTATCATCTCGATTTGGCGGCGGCAAGAGCGTTGGCTCGCGTGTGTGTCTGTGTGTATACTTCGCTAATTCACTAAACGCACACGTGTTCGTGAAAGAAAATTTTTTAGTCAGGCATTTTCGAAATCATTCGAGCGTAAAATTTTCCTCTCGGCTCAAAACGATTTACGATCGTGTACGCTGCACTTACACACATGGACACGCATTTTGGACGCTTTGAGACGAGGTGTTTGGGAACGTTTTAGTAAGTAATGTACCTCCGTAACGGGTATTAAATGTGTATACTCTAAAGTTTATTCGAAGATAAGTGTATCGGTTTATATTTACAATTGACCTATTTATTCGTGCAGGTTGTGGGACATTTGCGGTCGGCACCTTTTTCGTGGCATTTGCGGTCAATTTATTTCTATTTACCTTACTGTAAAATTTAAGGTGTTATGTAGTATATATATAATATATACTTAATTTATATTTTTATTAAATATTTGTCAATCACATTACACAATAAACATTTAGTACTTTACATTGATGAGTGGTAACACTTAAAACTTTATTACCTGTTGTTTTCAATCTGCCTTTGCATTTTTCTTCTTTTTTCTCGTTTAAACATACCCAGGTTATTATATTAGCATTATTTGTTCGATACTTTCTGTATTGGTAATCGTCGTGTAAAATTAAAGGATTACCTTTAGTTGTCTCTAACACTTCAAAAGAATTATTTATTTTTAATTTAAATTTAAACACTAAAACACTGTACTGACGAATCGAACCAAGGCGTATACAATACTAAAGAGTAAAGACTGAGTAAATTTTATCGATAATGTTGTCAAATAATAATAAAATATATCAAAGGTGATCGTCTTATCAATAATGACATCGAATATAAACCAAATAGCTACAAATCGGTGTTTCTAATAAAAATAATAATAAACTTTTAGGTATCTAAATAACATCTATTTAGCAGGTATATTATAATATATAATAAGCTACTAAAAAAAAAAATCACCTTAAATTGTATAGTTAGGTAAATAGAAATAAATTGACCGCAAATGCCACGAAAAAGGTGCTGACCACAAATGTCCCGACCGCATCTGTGCCGACACCATTCGTGCAATACAGCGACACCCGACAATGATTTTTTTGTACGTTTATTAAATATATACATAGTTGTTTTTCATTTTATCATTTTATTTGAGAAGTTTTTACTTCGAATATGTTTCGTGTTTGTCATTGTCTTTCATATATTTTGCGGTGGTCCGACAAGCTGACTGCTTTAATTAATGCCTTTGAAAACTGTTATCGTGATATCAGCGATGAGAAATTTACGACGATATTGCCATATTTGAATAATTTAAAAACCAGAAAAACCTTTATGGTTTTCGAATGATAAAATCAATATAAGTCAGAAGTCGTTTTTTTAATTTTAAAAAGAAAAATTATACGCGTGTATGGCGTTGAAACAAATACAAAAACAATTTTGAAACCTGATGCACCTATAACGGTTTGATTACAAAGACGTAACATACACAAATTGACACAAGTGATTTACTTACGCGTATAAATTAATTTGATTATAAAAGTTGTACACTTTACTTGAATATCAAATCATAACCATTCGTGATAGAGTATGAAATGTTTTTAAAATTCCTTATATTAACCGGCCAAGTATATTAATTATGCGCCTATAATATTTATAATCATGAATATAATAAAAACTTCAAAAATAAAAACGTAAATTATAGTTTATCGAGGGTATGGATTAACTTGAAGTGATATGGATTATGCATTTAGTGATATTGTACCACAATAACTAATTTTTATTACTATTTTATGTTCCTTTCGTCTTTTTGTAATGGGTGATTAGATATACGATCGCGTGGGTTTTACACTATATTTCAAACTGATGAGATCAAAAATAAATATGATTCCTTCAATCGATTTCAAAATTACTTTTCCGCAACTAACGTCGGTCTCTCGTGTTTAACGTTATTCAGCGGTTGGTCCATTATTAGCTAGAAGGTTTTTATGGTCGTTAAATTTGGTTTCGGGGCGTGTATTTATGGAGAAATATATATATATATCGTAACGAAAAAAATAATTTCCCAATCACTAGGCACCAACATCACCATCCACCACTGCCAACACGGTGCGGCTACGGTACGGTAGATAATGGCCAATACACGAGACGATATGTGTCGTCATATAAAGAACTAAAAGTAAATTGATACAACCGTCTCGCAAAAGAAAATAAACAAAATGATCTTATTAGTCTCTCAGAGGTGTGGTTTTGACGCAGTAACATCGTCGGAAAATGATCGTATTACTGTTGTAGCCGAAATTAGAGATGGTAAAAAAAATATATATATTTACCAAAAATCCCACAAATTGCATTTGACTGGGATTTCCAATTTAAAGTTCTATATTATTTTAAGAGTAGGTAACTCATTATAATAATAAGGAAATGCCGCGTATATATATATATATTTATTTATTTATTTATTTTTGTAAAATATCGCTAAAGTTGTTATAACTTCATTCTTCGCAAAAACTAAACTTAATAATTTGTTTTACAATTATTTATTTTGAAGATAATAATCTTTTTTTTTTTATGAAAAATAATATATGTATTATAGTTTAGAAAATAAACTGTGTTCTTTTGTGGTCGTTTATTCAATATTAAACATGAGAAACAAAAATATAAATTTTATTTAAATTTTAACACAGTTCATCGTCACTGATAATAAAATACTTTTGAATGCTGAACATACTTTGTTCTAAGATGAACTATTTTTACACTATTTAAACGATTCTAGTGCTGTTTTTGATACGTTTATAACTTACAATCGCAACCTAATCTATGATAGTGGTTTTTTTAAATAGAACTATAATCATGAATAAAAACCAAAACAAATATCTGCTCTGAATAATATTTTAATTTTATTAAATTATTTTACATAATATATTGTCATTTTTTTACTTAAATCGCCTAGTATTAGTTTAACCATTATTATTACTATCATTTAATGTTAATTTTTAGCGATTTTTTGACACTTAAATTTTCATTTAAATTCAGTAATAGTTTTACCAATTCCTGAATATTTTGAATATTTGAATCTAACCAAGTATTGAACATTTTTGCATATATTTTTATAAATATTAAGGGTGGTTTGATTTCATTGTTGAATCAATCTTAGCAAATAATTATAAAATACTAAAACTTGGGTAAATCACTCAAGTGAATATAATGATTAATTATAAAATAAGATATAGTTAAATTATTATAAAACTGTGAATATCAATTAGAAAACCCAATAACGAAAAAAATATGCTATAGAATTAAATATTTAATTGGAGTGATTAAAATTAATTGTCAATGTTTTAAAGTAGTTTTAATTATATACTATTAACTTTGTATAAAATAATAAATATGTTCTTGTTTTTATAATATTAAGGTGAGATATATACCAATTCAATATATTCGTATAATTGATTTAAAATTAATTGTATAAATACGTTTTTATTTAAGTCAGAGAAAACAAATAAATAATGTTCACATTTTTTTCTTATTTAATGATTCTATGAATAATTTATAATACTTTTTTTTTTTTTTGTTATCTACCGTAATATTTTCGTTTATATTATTAAGGGTTTCAGTTAGAATTTAAATTACGTATGTATCATACTTCAACCAACAATCTTTCATATTTTAAAATCATAGGTCTTAAAACTTAAAGGTTAAGTTCACTTTTCAAACAAACAAACAAACAAAAATTATTTAAATAGTTATAAATTATTTATATTATATTATGATATAAATCAAATACGGAGTTTAATACATAATTTCATAAATTATTTTTTATGTAAAATATAAATAATTTTATTGTTTGGTGGTTTAATAATGCATTTGTGAGAATTATAATGTGGCGAAGAAAAGTTCAGGACGTTTTTTTTATATTATCATATAAATTATTTTTTGATCATTTAGTTTTTTCAAACCTTTTGTACACGTGTAGAAGTTTCGTTTGAGACGTATATGTTTTTTTGGCTTCCATTTTATGGTCTTGTTATGTTTTTGTTTAATCAAAGTATCGTTAAGCGAATCAATAAAATCTAAAATAAGTTTATTTAAATTTTTTCTCAGTTTTTTATTTGAAATATTATTAATAGGTACCGGACATTTTATGTGTCAGACCAATTATTTTAATAATCATTATGATTTATTATATACATATTAATTCACAGTTATATTCCAACACGACCATTTCATCTGCATTATTAATAAATAAAATAATCGTACCTTGGTCGTTTTAATCGTATTTTTATTTGCTATAGCTCTCAGTTGGTATAATATGATAATGCTTTTATCAAAATTACACTAAAATACATGATATTTTATGAGCAATGATTTTACCGCAAATGACTAAGTTCCTTTTATAAGTAGGAAATATTGGAACTTTACAAGAAACGTCAAACTGATTTGAGATCTAGTCAAATTAATTAAAAATATATGCATACACTCTGATATTATATTCAAACATAAGTTGGCCATTGAATTTGTTTTTGTACTATTAATCAAACTATCTAACTTTGAATTTTAGGAGTATATTTTTGACACAGAAGTTATGTATAAATGATGAAAAAAATATAATATATGAACTATAGTTTTACTGTAGTAATTTACTATTATTTTTATTTCTTACAAATGGATAAAAAGTCACACTAATTTGAATAAACTACTTGCCTTTTGAAAATGATGTAAGTAAAATAATATTATATTTTTATAAAAAAAATATGTAAAGTTACAATATTATATTGACTGATAATTTCAGTATAAATGTTGAGTGAATTAATGCGTTCAAGTTGAATTTCAGTGATAAAATTTCGCATTTTAAAAACATAATATAATATAGTTTCATAATATTATCCTACACAGAATTGTAGAAATAGAAGGAAGTACTCACGGACTCTACATCATATTTGTTTTATTTGTCTTATCGAAATAATATTGAGCATTAGATATATAATATTTAAACAAATAAACTACCTATATCAAATAAAAACATTGAAATTCGCTATTAATATCTTATATATTGTTCTAGTTAGATTTTCAGCTATTAAAATCTAATAGATTTATTTTATTGTACTTTAAGACTAATTTTCGATAAAGTTTTAAATATTGAACAATGATCAATTAAAACTGGTCTCAAAAATATTGCACCTTTGAAAAAAATTTAATACCACTAGGATGATTGTTACTATGCACTTAACCGGGTGAGCGCTTTTATATGGAAAATATACCTTATTCTTTTTCACCAAATATTTAATTTAATCGATTGCCTTTTCGTCAAAATCATATCATTTTTTTTTCTTTAAATTCAATATTCCACCTAGTGAAAAACGTCAGATAGAACTAAATAATATTGAATAATGATAATAATAATAATAATAATCGAGATTATTACTACCGAGGTATTACGTACCTAATTAATTATAATTAGTTTAATCATTAACTTAGTTTATTGTAATATTATATTATATTTTAACTGTAATTATGTATGCGAATAAACTAACGTCATTGATGTCAACTTAACTGTAACGTTCCACTTTATGAACATCTTCATTTTGACTACCTGCGTAATATATTATGAAAAATCGTTGGGTAAACATTAACATTTCTAATTTGGTTATATTACTGCGTTCGATGGCCTTAGGCGTTCGTTACGATACTCAAAAGTATGTAAATTGCACTCGGTAAAAGAATATTTTCTTTTTACGTTGAACGGAACTTGAATTTTCCATTAGCGTTTACTTATTTGGTCGGAAAACTCCAAGAGATTTTTTTAACGTTCGTTTTGCGGTTATTTCATTTTACGTTTTACTCAGACGATGTACCAAAAATTATTCATGAAAAATCGTTAAATGACCAACGATAATACAGTAAATTTTTCTTTCTTGCATTGTATGACATAAGCACAAAGTTTAAAAATTCTGTCCGTCGCAAATTATTTGAGTAAGTAGTCTGAGACCAAATATGTTTTATTAGATAGTTACTAATGCTCACATATTTCATACTATAAAGTAAACACATACTACTCTCAAGCAGTCAAACATATCGCGAAGAAAGAAGACATATATTTTGGTTTGTTTTATTTTTGGAATATTTTATTATATAATGTAATATCATATTATTATAAACTCTAAAAATTAACCATACGTACATTTCGTTGTATTGATTCGTTCGCGACACCAAATAGCGGTCTGCTGGCAGTGCCAGTACAAAAAGACAAAAATGTAAAACAGTCAAGTTTTACTTACACGAAAAAATTATTTACATATAAATCCACGCGTATCAATCATTTTTTAAATTTTCTAGAGAAATAAAAAAAATATTAATGTTTATTCATATGACATCATTTCAATTATAAACTAAGAAATATCCATCATGAGCACTCGTTCACTTCGGATACTCTCGTGAAAATTGATAGTAACATCACTGATATCTGATAGGTATGTTTCAACATCTACTAGGTATATATTTTCCGTTATAAATTATTTTGAGAATGTATACTAACATAGTAACAGCTAACCGTTGTTTTTTTTTTTTTTTTTGTGTTATGTTTTTGTATACTTGGTATCCGAATTCGTTAAAATTAATATCGCAGTATTCAAACATGCGATAAATCAAAAGTTTTATATTATCATTATACCGGACGTTTTTTATTTTATTTTACTACGTTGTGAACGGTTTTATAAACTAATGATATTTCTTTATTGGTGTGATATCAAAACAACGTCTACAAGTATTAAAACATTCCATCGTTGTTTTTAGAACAAAAACTTCTCGTCGTCTTCACGAAGTCTATTACGAAACATCATCATTAATTAAACGCACCTGTGTGTATTGTGTATTATAATAAAATTTACATTTGATCATGATCCGAGCTCGTATGAAAATTCATGTGCACAATAAGCGAGCCTCGTGACCATTGTTTGTACATCGAATCATTCAATCTATGAAAATACTGATAATTATAATACACGAGTATTGAATGATGATTTCGACACAAAAACAGTACATTTGAACGTTCTCGCTTCTCTGCGCGGATGGCAACAATTTGAATTGTGAATAGACAAATGGCTAGTTATTGACGGGTAGTAGTATCAGTTCGCCTATAATGTTATGCACTTGACATGTTTTCCGCGTTGATGAAATCATCGAGGATGTATGATAAAATATACCTATACATTTTCATTTAAATGATTAAATAGTATGTATTCAATGTCCGTGAAACGATTCGCGGCCTATTGATCGTAATTGTAATTTATATTGATTAGAACATTCATCTACGAAATACGACTATTGCCAGAGTGTAATCGCCGGAAGAAAACCTCGCCAAACACGATTTACGGTGTACTGAAAAAAAAAAAAAATTAAATTTATTGAATGGGACCGGTCTGCGATTATAATATTTTATAGCTTTGTACATTATTAAATACAACAGTATCAAGACAAAAGAATTCCGTTTCCACGATGCTCTCACGACGATCAAATCGATATCATGTCGAAAAACAAATAACTGATTGCCACGCGCATGCTGATTATTTTGAGTTGTGCAATTGCACGCCGAAAAATCTTATCATTTCGTTTTATTTGCACAAAAAAAAAAAAAAAACAGAAAAGAAGAATTATCTCGTATTATTTTATCGTACCGAGTGATGCAAATTCATTTCTTAGGGCGAATTAAAATTCGCACATTTTTAATAATATGTAGCCGTTCGATAACGAGTATGCTGTGTTTATAGCT
This sequence comes from Therioaphis trifolii, assembly GCA_027580255.1. Lineage (NCBI taxonomy): Eukaryota > Metazoa > Arthropoda > Insecta > Hemiptera > Aphididae > Therioaphis > Therioaphis trifolii. Next base: position 3,484,125 of record CM050406.1, on the reverse strand, counting down.
ATTAGAAAACCGACGCAGAATGATTTATTTTTTCCTATATTATACGTTATTATTTATCATAACATAAATGTACGCAAAACACTCTAGTACGAAATACACTAATCATTTTTAATGCAAGTAGGTAGGTGTATGATATATATATATATATATACATCTGATGTAGGTACCTACGTCAAGTACGTCTGCACGGAAACGTGTGCGGATGATAACAGTGTTTATTGCTTTTGCGTTGAACGCTCAGTCGCGCGATCCCAGAGGCATTCCGTCGGATCGCGCGCAATTATTACTCATAATAAGAGTGTCCGATTTTCTGCATTCAATATCAGTTTGACGGAGTAATTAAACTCGTGCGTTTTTTCCTCGCGTTAAATTACAAACAGCCGCGGACCCGGTATGATCGGTCAACAAACGACGGCATCCGTAAGATGTTGTCGGTGCGACAAAACCTGCGCTATTATATTATTGGGTTTGCCGTGTTGTCGTCGCGAGTTGAAATCATCGCGGACCGGACCGGATATGAGCCCGACTCAGCGCGTGCATGCACTTCGTGTATAGCGCACATTTTTCCGTTCCGTTCATTAAATTCACTCGTATTAATATAATAATATCCAACGCGTGATTTTTTTTAATTTTTTTTTTTATTTTTTTGTTTTTTTTTTATTTGAGCTTTTAGTGAAAACTATTAAGCTCGACAATTACTTTAAAAACAATAAAACATAGTAGGTACATTCTAAAATAAATATTTACGCATTTTAAATAAGAAATCCAGCTTCACGGATGAAGGAGATAATTAGGATGATTGCGGGTTCGGAATTTGAATTGAGGATATCATGAATATCAACGGGTATATTCATAGGGACTTCAGAGAATTGAATAGGACAAGATGTTTAGAAGATAAAGAAGGAAAATCAAATAGAATATGGTTTTGAATCACAGATATTTTCGTCAAGGTGGAGTGTGCAGAGAGGAGAATCGTTAAGATTTATTCTGTAAGCATGGGAAGGTAGGAGATGACGGGAAGTACGAATACGGTTCAATTTTATAATGAGGGATCTGGATAAAAAAAGATCTTTGAACCACAACGTGTGATTATTTGTGTGTTTGGAAAATTTAGTTTCGGATAGACCGTTGCACATTTCGAATTTCGAGGACGGTCGCAAGAATTCATAGAAAATGAATAAGTACTAAATATTAGCATGGAAATACATTTTCATAAAATGAATGAGCGGAGGTCTAAAGAAATGTACGTACATATGCATAGAAATAATAATGTGTTTTTCAACAAGTAATTATTTATCAGTCCCCTACTGAGAGTACACTCCTGAATCCAATTTAAACGTCTTTGTGACTCCACAAAAATAATTAAATATATTTAAAAAAAATAAAATATATTTTAAAACCTCGTTACCATACAGGTAGTTGAACCGTACAAAGTAATCCAATAGTAATAATTATTTAACTATTTGTACTTTTTCTCTTAAAAATCCAACTATGAGTTTTTTTGAAAATCGACAATTAGGAATTTTGAGGGCAAATAAATGAATAGGTTAGGACCTATTTTTTGCGAAAATTCTGTTACGGACTAAAACAGAGTACTAAATGTATGCATCTTCGAGTGACGTAATAGGTCTATTGATTTAAAACTCATTTTCATTGGTTATTAAAAACATCGATAAAATATTTTCTATACTATAATATTAGTGCGTTTTAGTGAGCAAATTGTAAGTAGCCTTCGCTTCTACGGTCTGACCCCAACGTTATTAATGACATAATGGCCCAAAATAATAAGTTTAAAAAAATATTTTCAAGCTTGCACGAGATTATTTCAGATATTTGATGGGCGTTTCAAGTTTTTAGCACAATTACTTTTAGAGCTATTTGTTATTACTAAATAACTGACATTGATATCATGAAAATGTAATTTATATAATATTGGTACCTATATATACTACTCATATCATTAAATCATTATAGACTCTGAGTGAAAAGAAAGATCTAATGGTTTTTCAATGATTTTTAGTTTTTTCTGTCAACACTTTTTGATACACTTGACTTTGTCCAAAAATTTCTCACGCCCAGAAAGCTTTTAGGAATAGAGAAAAATAATCTTTTTAAAGTACTAACTAAATGGAATATCTGTTCTTAGAGATGCTGGATGAAACTTTTAGACAAAGGTAAGTGTACTGAAACATGTTCACCGAGAAAAAAAAAGAAAACACATCATTGTAAAACCAATAAATCTTTCGTTTCACATAAAATCCCCACAAAAAAAAAAAAAAAAAAAAAAAAATGTGATAAATACAAATATGTTTTTCTCGGATATTTCAACCTTCACAAATTTTGAATAATATCATCATATTTGTGTAATATACCAGTAACACGTGTATTCGTATTCGAGCTACAACCGGCTGAAATAACAACACCAACAACGCCCACGGATCACGGATTGTTATGTTTACACTCGAGAGATTTGCACTCGACAATATCGCATTTGCATTTTCCGTCATTCGTATTACGGAAGTCATTTCAGAACGCACGGATTTTTTCCTGTTTGTTTTCGGAGTTTTCGTGTACACTCGTGTGCTTATATTATATATTTTATAATTCGACGTAGACGCAGGAGGAGGAACCGATGAGTCGCGGTAACGTGTTCGCGCCGGTGAAATAGTTCTCGTCAGCCGAACGCACGGACCCCCGAACGACGCGCGACGCACGATATGGTTCCGAGAACAGCTAGAGTATCACCCGAGTGCGCCCGCGGTATCTATCTAAAATTATTTATTTTTCATAGCCCAAGTGCGTCTACAAACAATGTTATTCAAAATTATTTCGATACAGTCCAAGTGCGTCCAAAATATCATAAATGCATAACAAATAATTGTGAAATAGTCCAACTGCGTAGTGCGTATGCCATAGAATCACTAACAACTTAACTATAACCAAACTAAATCCGAGTTAATTTTTGTATAGCTGTGATTTCATTATGATACCCATTATGGTACTGAAGACGAAGTCAACATCGTTTCGTGCTACGTGCACATTAGTAGTAGTAGTGATCGAACCATAAATGCGTGCGAAAGTTTCCATTCATGTAATATTTTTCATTGCCTCCATCCAGACATGCCATTAATTTTTAGAAATTTTGAAAAAATTCAAATTCAAATAAATAAGATCCGTCAATGAATACTAATCAAATCCATAAAAAAAAAAAAAAGCTGGTAAGTGAGATGATGGTGGTACAAATTCGTCCTTCGTCCCTTCGGTCCTCGGACAAGATATTGGTGATGAATGTATTAAATTTTAAAGAAATGATGACTCATTTCTTTAGTATAAAACGATTCTGAGCAAAGCTTCAGTGTAATATAATATATTATTATTTAAATACTGTTTACGTATTTTACGGTTATTTGTATAATTTTTGGTGAGTGACCTCTCTAAAGTACCATCTCAGTTCAATTTCGAATCTAAAAAGTTGCTGGACGAAACTTTTGGACAAGGATTTCTATACGAAAAAGTGTTTACAGAAAAAAATAAAAAAATAAATAAAATAAACATCATTGTAAAACCATAAGATCCTTCGCTGCACTCAGAATCTAAAAAAAAAAAAAAAGCATTAGTTACATATCAATAGAATGTGATGAAATACGATTTTTGATCAGTAATTCATTTCGTGGTGCGTCCTAAGTAGTTCACAATGAAATTGGGACGTAGATATGTATAGTATGCAGTGAAGTTATTAAGAAATGACTTTTTCTTCTTGGGACGTCTTCTGATTACGAGAAAAAAAACATTTTTTTTTTCGTACGCACTCGGGTTCTTTATTGCAGACGCACTCGGTGCATTGAAAAAAGGGTCGTTTTGCGACTCCTTCACGTCGTTATCGTCCCCGTCGTCTATGCCGGCGGTGGCTGGAACGAGCAGCCATCGGAAACCAGTGTGGCAGTAAATATACAAATAAAACAATATATTACAACCCAATAATTACGGTAGTGATGAACAATGGTACGTCGTTTTTCTAGAAAAAATATTGAAAAATCATTAGAAGAATGCTAATAAAAAGTCGGAACGTTACTAAAAATAAGTGTTCAGAAAAATAAACTCTATACAAAATGGTTGTCTCCATTTTTTTTCTTTCTTTGTTTTTGACCGTGAACACTTTTCGGTAAACTTGACTTTGTAAAAAAGTTTCATACAGAATTTCTACGGATCAAAAACTTTTACCTCTTTAACCCAAAAAAATGGTTCTCGTTATATAAAAAAAATATATATATATATATATGTATGATTTAACCTAACCGTTATAAAACCATACGTTTTTCGCTTCGCTCACAATCCTGGTGATACGTTGTCTTTTAATAAACCGACGCATATTAATAACTTTTAACGCTTTTGATAAACAATGGTCAATGACTACAATAATATTATAAAAACACGCCGTGGTAATATTATATAGGTACGCCCGTGCGTGTACCGCGTACGTCAAAGGTCGTCGTACGGAACGACAGCGTTGATTGACGACGACTTAACCCGCAGACCGCAGCAGGTACTGTACATTACGGCATAAGCGTGTTACCCGATTGACAAGTGTTCGCGTACACGCGGGTACACGTTGGCAAATTAATAAATTGCAATAGCTCGTGTTGGAAAACGACTTTTTAAACGTACATTGTATTTCGTGTCACGGGCGGATTCGTATCGCACCGTATCGCGGGTCGGCAATACGATAATCACTCGAGTAAACACGGAACGGGCTCGTCCTACATGGGGAAAACTAAACGTATACGGAATACCAGTAGGTTTAATCAATGATTGATAGTTATGTCACTCGGATCGAATTTTTTTTCTCTTATTATTTAAATGCGTTTCTTTAGATTTTGCGTGAGATGAAGAATGTATCGTCTGTATATGTATGTTGATATGTCTCACCGAAATAATTGGTTTTACTGTGATTGATTCATTATTATTATTATTATTATTATTATTATGTCCACTTATTTAATATATTCCAAGTTTCACAGAAAAGTAAGACATTTGTCTTAACTAATTATTTTTGCTTAAAATATCAAAGATTTTTTAAAGAACTATTAAATTAATTTGGATTGTTCTCTATTTATTCCGAAACTATTTTTGCTTAAAACTTGAAAACTGCACTGATGATCAACAATACGGTTTTATATTTTCCAAAAGTTATCTAAATTATAAATAAAATCAGCTGTACTTGGTACAAAAGTATTTTGAATTGAAATTGAAGGTTCTATCGTATACAACATGTTTGAGTGCCAGATTACTGAATCGGAAAAATGGTTTATCAGAGTTAAGAGAACTCACCGACCATCACCATTATCTCACGCGTATTTTTATTACTATTATTATTATCTTTTACGGTGTCGTATATCCATTTATGGTTTAATATGATTTTTTTCATTTACGCGTCGCTTCAGGTCTTCGTATACACTATACGACTCTGAACATGGGATCGCGCGGTCTTGTTTACGCCGCGCCGTCTTGTTTCTTCACGTAAAAAAAATAATTATCAACATAAAACGTAAAAGCATTTACCGTATAAATAATTTTGAATAATGTTTTACTGTTCTGTTACAATGTATTTTGTTCCCACGAAATGACTGTCTTCTTAAAGATTATAATACTACGTTTTAATATCTTAATGTAATTAACATATATTCTTGACGTTATTTTGTAACTACTTCCAACAGTGTTTTTATAAATCATCTATTAAAAATACTGAACCCATGTTCTTTAAATTAATTACCTACCCTAACTGCTGTAGTATAATAAGCATGCTAAAATCATTGCCCTGAGGATATTTTGTGTCAGTTTCAACGCAGTTTTAATATTATATGTTAAAATCAGTGTAAAGATAAACACAAACTTTTATTTATTTTCATTTCTCGTATTTTCAACCCTTTGAAATTTTCATCTTAAATATGAAATACAAAATAGCCGTTGTTTTTAAAAAAAAAAAATTTTATAATCATTTTGGAACTGATATGAAGTGAAAAATCAATTAAAACATTTATAGTTTTTTTTTCAATTATATAGTAAACATGTAACGAAAAAAAAATATTGCTGATAATTGCATGATGTACATGTGAAATGTTTGTCAAATATAAACGAAAACCGTGTATTGTTTTTTCAACTCTATATACACACAAATATTTAATTGATTTGAAATCTTTAAATATAACAGCTTTTTAAATAAATAACTGTCGATAATTGAAGGAAGGGAATACCGTATGTCAACTGTTTCATAAATTACTCTTATTTTTCAATTAAATTGAAGAGAGCTGTCGATTTGTTTGTTATTCACACGGGTCGTTTTGTCACAATTGAGTTAGTAGAACAATAAATAACGAAAAGTGTATAGGAATTTATTCTGAATATATTATTATAATTGTTTAAAATGTGTGCTTTTGTCAAAACGTCCGTTGCGTATTTTATTGAGAGAAAAATCCATTTTAAGCAATCGCATTTCGGAGGAAAAGCATTTAAAAAACTACAACAGGACGGAAGAAAGAATGAATGTCGTTGCGATACGAACTCTTAACACTCTGTTGCCGCGACGGCGTCGTCGTCGTCCTTAGATAATCTGTCGACCGTGACCCATTGCCAGTGCCGCGTGTGAATCGGTCGGCTGAAACAATAACAAAACATAATAAAGTTCTGTATGCGGTCACCGTGTGCTTAACTATGTGTATTTATTGTATAGAATATTATTCGTATGAAATCGCCTCCAACACGACGAAATATTGAATAAAGTAAAAAAAAAAAAAAAAATCACGAGTACGTGGGAATGAAAATGATAATTTTAATTACATGCTATGAATTCAAAAATGATAATTGAAACGGTATTTACATACCTATTTAACATGAAATAATTTTTTTTTTTTATTTCACGAGCATTGTCTGAGCTCAAACATAATGAATTATACTGTATAAAGTAAACTTATATTGTTAATAATTAAAATTGAAATTTGAACGAACTCAAAAAACATACCTAAACTTAAAAGCTAAATATTTTTTAAAACACTTTTTAACTTGTTTGTCGAGTTTATGGTTGGTTTTCCACGCTGATAATTTTAACAATTAATAATTGTGCGCAGATAGTATTCCAAAGCGACATACTTTTTTATGCTTAGCGGTTTTTAACTAAATAGGACATTTTTCAATGTTTTAAGTTATTTAAACCTATTTTTAGTATCTAATTTATAAAATAAAAATTGACTCGAGCTATAAATGAAATATAAACAAAATTATTTTAATTATTTTATTTCTTTATGGTGACATCTTATACACACACATGTTTACTTGCACAATTTTTACATTTTTTTTTTTCATTTCATCAATTTATAATTTATGTTCTTTGAAAATAGAACAAACATCAGGATTGAATTATTATTAATATAAAAATATCAAACGTGAGTTTATTTTCATAATCGCAAAAAACCGGGTCAATTTCAGAGTTTTCATGTGACAAACGCATTTTTCGATTATTCCAGGGCGGTCAAGTCCGAAGCCGACCGGTAAACACGAGTCGGTTCCGCAGCCGAACGGTAGTCGTCGTTGCGTCGACAAGACGGAAACGTCATACGGGCGTATCTCCGTCGAATAATAATAATAAAAAAAAAAAAAAACAAAAAAACAAAAACCATACGTCACGCGTACGCGCCGCGACTGACCGCGGTACACGCGCACGTCACACGGTATTACAACACACGTAGCGTCGTCGTTAACCCGCGGCATCCACGTGGGCGCTCGACCGGTACGACGGCGCGGCGCGCGGGGCGAGCCCTCGGCGGCTACAAAGGGGGGGGGGGGGATATCGCATTATGCGCGCATCTGCTCTCTGCCACCCCGCGCCCGTCCGTCCGCCCGCCCGTACGGACCCCTGTGTGTACGCGACCGACCGCGTATAACGGCGCGCGCGACACAGCTGCTTCTGCTGCTGCTGCTGCTGCTGCGGCACAGTGATGTGCGCGTAACGGTCGCGAAGTGTTGCCCCGGACGAATACTACGGTCCCGTCGTCGTGTCTAAAAGGTCTGAAACGTTTCGGAAAACGACTGTCGCAGACCTCGTGAGTTTCGTTTTCGTTTTTCGTCGTTTCCTCCCGCGATGGCGGATTTCGAACGTCTCATACCGGTGGACGAACCGGAACACGACGCCGGGGCGGCGGCGGCGGCGGCGGTCGCGAGATCGTCGTCGTTCTCGCGCGCGTCCCTGGCCCGGTTCAGTCTGCAACGGTGGCGCCGCCGCGGCTGGACCGTGGGCGCGGACGACCAGGACAAAGAGAACGCGGCCGCCGCCGGGGCGACCGTGCGCCCGACCGTGCCGGGCAAACGCGTCACGTTCGACGAGCGCGTGTACCACGGTCCGGTCCGGTCCAAGACCGCCGCCGCCGTCGGGTTCCCGGTGTACCGCGGTATATTGAAAACGTCGTCCGACTCGCGTCGTCCCCGTCCAGCAGACGGCGCCGTGCCCGACCGGATGCGCATGTACGCGATGCCCGTGACCAGCTTTTACATCGGCGCCCACGACGACGACGACGAGCCGTGCGCGCGGGCCCGCCCGGACACGGTCAAGCGGTCGTCGTGCGTAGCCGGGGCGCCGCACCGGTCGAAGAAGGTCCGGCGGTTCGGCACCGAAATCGGTTCGTAGTCACACAGAACGTTTCACGTCGATCGCACGCCGTCGCGCGAAATGAAATCGCCGCCGTACGGGGAGGGACCACCGAGAGTGAGAACGTTTCTCGACGGACGGGCTTCCGTTTTGAAAACACATCGACCGATACGTTTTTGGAAAACCGGTTGAAGTTCGTAGCGTTTCTTCGATGCTTTCGTCCGATATCACGAAATAATTTTTGTCTATGTACAACTGTTTCGAAACGTTTTCGAGCGTAAAACGATCTTCTAACGTTCTCCGAGTCAAGAACGTTTTGACGTCGAGTTTTGACGGAAAAATTTAGTCGATATATATATTAAATTCGAAAAAATTCGGTTTCGGTCGATACGTTCCAATTCGATTCTACGGCGACGATATCACGGTAAAATTATTATTAGAACATAGTCCGGTGTCGTTGTTGTTGTCTATCTACGCGAACGCGTGGATAAACGTTTTAAAAACCTTTTTCGTCCGTTATACGCGAAGTGGGGTGAGTGCGTTTGTGGTACACGAAATGCCATTAGCTCTGGCCGTCACAGTAGTACTTATTAGCTCTCTTTTATGTTTTATTTTTACGTTTTAAATTCGTCTGTTTACCTCGAAGTTTCGTTTACACACGTCACTTCAACTCTTCGTATTTGACTCGAAACATCGGATCGCGTAGTCTTGTTTCGTGCCGATCCTTGCACCGTTTAAGCGTACTATCTGATCGACTCCGGTCTGCAACAAATCAGTAATTTTTTTCAATCCGGAAAATATGGTTTCACGACCACCGCAGTGGTCTATCAAAGTATGACGAACGTATATAAATATTTGGCGTCACAATTAGTGCTCATGGCGTGGTATATTTTTTTCAGTACGCGTGTATGTAAAAATGTGGTTAGAGTACGGTATTAGCGTTAGCACAAGCTATTGTGTAAAACATAATACCCTGTTGGTTTAAATGGATTTATGATAAATCAGTGCGTGTGGGAAAATAAAAATATGACTTTGTAATACGTAAACATACAATATAAATAATTTATAATAATTTGATATAATAATTAATATGCTTAAATTATAACATGACAAATAAATGACGATTTTCTTGTAACACACATAAATAAACGTGTTTTATACAATTTACAGTCATATATCTCTAAAAGCTCTTGGACGTTTATGTAGAGTTGAACATCGATTTGAGTTTTTTTTTTTTGGTATTTAACATTTTTTTCGAAGAATCTTCACTTGATGTGTTTTTTACTTTCATATTTTTCATGGTCATAAATTTAAAAAATAAAGAAGCTTACTAGAATATACAATAAAAACATTTTAAACGATCGCATCTTGTGTATGAAATCATAAACACGTTTCAGTGTTTATATTATTAAATTGTACATAACTTTTGTTACAGGAAAAACATTCTGTTCGTTTATTTTTATTTAAAAATATGATTTTGAAATCATTATTTACTATCTACCCAATTTTTAAAACGAAAATTACCTCACAGGGATTTCTCATGCATATGTTTGATAATTTTTAGTATTTTCATGCATTTAGTTTTAAAACGTAAAAATAACTAAAATTAATTATGGGCATTATCATTTGAAAGCGTAACTTATTTATCTGACGTATGAAAATTTAGAAAAACGATTATTATCATATAATGTAGGTAGTTACTATGAAGCAAAAAATAATATACAAATTATTGAGTCTAGAAATGAGTAATTGACCCATTTAATTCGCTAGCTTCTCATATTATTCAGATCAACATAATAATACGTAAATTACCATATTATTTATGTAAAATTTGGGTTTTGAATAAAAATAAAAACAAATAAATTCGTGTAGAATACTTAATTCTTGTCGAAAATATTTAACATCATCAATTTATCGCATTATTAAATTTTTTTTCATAGTTCTTAACCAGAAAAGTATTTATTTATTTTCTGCATTATACGTCGTTTTTACGTCTAAAATATCTAATAGATGACTCTACCATTATTACATACTTACATCGCATTGATTAAATTTGTGAGTCATAACCAAATATTTCAGTAAAATATTCTTGTATTTGTGGATGTGTTTGAGATACAGAAAATTTGGGATTAGTTGAATACAAATTTTATGAAAAATAAATTAAATTCATTTGAATTAAAAAAAAAAAAAAAAAAATACAATCTGATAAATACTTACAATTAATTGATAAAATAACCTATAACTTGAAATTAAACAGTTTCTCCATATAAAAGCTATGTAGATAATAATGACATAGCAATAGAAACTCATTTAAGAAAAACATCAATACAATTAACAGTAAAATACAATTCAAATTTTTGTTAGATTACCCTAGGAAAATAATAAAAATATCCTCCTTCGGTTTTATAGCCCATTAAAGCGCATTAGTGTTCAACACTACATCTTTCAATCCTCTTTGTCATTTGCGATTTCTTCCGGATTATCAACTCCAAGTATTCGGAAATTCTAATTTAGTTCTGCTATTCGCCTTTTCTTTGGCCTGTCTAGTGATCTCTTACCTTCTGGTTTCGAGTTCAGTGAATTCTTTGTCATGTGACTCGATCTCCTTACGTATCTCAGTCAGCTCATTTTTATTTTTTTAAGTGATATTTACATTAGGACGTATTCTCTTCTCAAATGTTCTTTCATTTTATATTTTCATATTCTCTTGTTTGATTTTGTTTTCTTGTTTCTTGTTTTTTTTTTTTTTTTATCTTTAAATGTGACGGAGAATTTCGGACACAGTAAAAATATAGCAAAAAAAAAGTTTAAAATTGATATCCATTAATAACTTTTAATACATATTTAAAGTTAACGTTGAAAAATTTTAAAAATAAAATAATTAATATGTCATAAAAGTCTTAGGTTCTTTGTAATTAATTTTTTTCACCCTGCTATAAAGTCTAAAATCTAAATGGATTGACTTCGTAGTGATTGCGATGTATATTTGTTTCATTCTTTTAGTGTCTAAGATTTTATAACAATTATTATAAAGTAATTAATTTGAGTAGGTATGAAAAAAATATTTTCATTTTTATTTATTATGCTATAATTAGTGTAAATAATAAATTAATAAATAATTATATACACATTGTATCATTAAAATTAAAATATACTTTTTAATTACTAGATTTCACGCAACAATTTTTTTCAAATCTATCAACCTCAAAAAAAAATTGTTACTAGGACACAAACACGGGAAATCCTCTGCCGTGCAGGATTTATTTAAGACAAAACGAAGTTTTTATTATCTGATGAACGTTTTACAAATCTTAACCCTAGATTACGAATATAGTAACAAAGCGTTCGCCTGGCACTTCATTATCACTAATCCATTTACTATTTATATTGTCAGATTAGTTTGAAACAATCTCGTTAATTTCAATTGCAATAGCAATAAAAAATAAATCAAATGTCATGTTCATAACGATTATCGTAAAATATAATATAATACATATTATAAATGATTTTGTTTCTGCTTTAATCCATATGTCAATCGACATGATAACAATCCATAATTTTTTGTTCGTTACAAAAATGTTTGTATGAAGTTGCATGGGTTGTTTGAAAAAGGGATTGTTTCAGAAAACACTAACTTGATACAGATATTACACGTCAAAATGTCGTAACGAGATCCCGTGCCATTTCATTAGATATTTATTGTTGTTTTTATTTGTGTATGTATTTTCTTTGAATTATTATAATATGTAGTATCCCTGATTATTTATTTTAATTTTAAAATCTAAATAATTTATCAAAATGCTACGACTAAATTATAATAATGAAGTTAAAAACAATAAATCAAAACAATTTTGGAATAAATAAAAAACTCCTAAAGCAATATTATTTTTAAAAAAATCTTAATTTTAAATAAGACAATCACAATATCAACATCAATACTAAAATAATTGTATATTCAAATATTATGAATATTAATCTAATTAAAATCTCTCTTTTATGGAATACATTTAACGCTTTCGTATTTTATATTTTTAAACAAGTTTTTTTTAGTTTTGATATTAAAACTACGACACTACGACGTCCATAATCTAAATTTAAGGGAAGAAAAAATGAATATTGAGTTGTCTTTATTATTTATTCAGTTTATCGTTATTGTTAAATATTTTAAAATTGGCGATAAATTATTCATAGGTACTTATAGCATTTTTCATTTATATTTTCATTTAATTAAAAATATTTAGTTATTTTGATGCTAGTATAATAAGTTTCACAGATCACTTTCAACATAAAATTTCCAACATGACATAATGTTCTATGTTAAATGATTTAAAAATCAAGTGCAAAGAGCTCAAATATTATGAGGAAGAATGGCGTCAAAATTAACTGAGATGTATCTAAGTTAAGTTGTAGGTGATAGAAAGAACAATTTAATATGAAACGAGTACTACCTTAGTGGTTTCGGGAGAAATGACAATCACTCTAATTACCGAACTTTCAAAGTTTTGTGAATTATTACAATTGAATGATAAATGTCACTCGACATTAAAAATGTATATCAAAAACTTAGCTTTAATTACTTTACCTTGTACGTAGGTGTTGATAATCTACATTGCATATTTCAATACAACACATTAAAGTTGACACATTTCCGTGCATGCGCGCGCGTGAATTAATCAAAGTATAATATTTTTACTAATTAAACATTGGCGTGATCAATGATAGTTTTGAAAATAATGTTTTAAATTCCGTTATAAGGAATTCGTTGACATGTGACTTGTTGCACTTTATTAAATTTTCGTTTTATTTCTTTGATGTTACAGGAACGTCAATAACGTCGCTGAAAAACAATGGATCTAGTTCAGAGGCACAGACGAAACAACGTCAACAACACCACCCGAAGGCACGAGAGTCTCAAGTACATAACATCAACATTCATTTGCAAGGTAAACTAAACATTCATTTGCTCTAATCCTTATATTACATAAATTATGCGGTAAACCCTGTGCCAGATGTTCAAGACATTCGTTTTACCCGACTAGGTACCGTAAGGCGTTTTATCAGATTCCAAAATTCTAAGGAAATTAGATTGTTTAACATAACGCGTTGAGTGAAAATATTATATTTGCAATTCTAAATGACACAAATTAATTAGTGTTTTATAATAATACATAAGTTACTCGGTACGCGTCAGAAATTCTGTCAACAATGATCGTTTACAATGTCGGTATCATTTTTCTTCACCATCCATTTTCTCACAAAGAAAAGATGCTTTCATCGTTTTCCACGCGTTTCTTTAGGACAAAACCATGTCTATTTTCTTTGTTATAATCAATTAAAATCAAAAATTACCGATAGTTTCTCTGAATTTGAGACAGCTCCAACTGCCTGTAACACTCGTATTATTAATAATACATACATAATTATTAATTAACATGACGACGATTTAGATAATGTATTTTGTTTTTCATTTTATTATTTTAGATCTGAATACAACTCAGTTATAGGAAATTCGCAATATTTTATTACAATGGTTTATGATTATAATTTATCTCATATTTTGATGTAATTCTAGTTTAGCCATTATTGGTAGAATAATTATTTGTACATATAATTTTTATATTGCGTTATTTCTACGACTTCTACCTATTTTTTTAACGGCGGAAACAACAGTCGAGCATACACAATGCGTGTTGTAATTAATGTAATTCGAGAATTTGGTCTTGCTTATTTAATAAATTAACATTTGATTTCTATTCACTTTCAGCCTTGTTTGCTGCTGTGGAACAAGGTCAGTTGGAAAAGGCGAGAAGTATACTGACGACATTCGAGGTTCAAGTTAACAGGTAACCGTTGTGGTAATCGTATACAATTTTACGCGGCTTCGTCTGAATATCTAAACTAACTGAAATCTGTTTTTTCTTATGCGCAGTGTCAACACTGATGGGTTGACTCCTTTGGACGTTGCTTTTTTGAGCGGTAATCCAGATCTAGTTCGACTTTTATTGATGCACGGTGCTACCAAAGGTAAACAAAATGATAAAATTGCCATTAAAAACCGTAAAGTACATTATTAACAATCTTCCTCTCGGTTTTTGTTTTTGTAATTCAGAGACGAGTATGAAACATTTGGAAACCCATCTATTGAATTTACTCGGAGAAGCCGAAAGACGGGTTCTTGAGTTAAGGCTTTGTGGCAACCAAGACGATATGCAGACCAAGTCACTAGTAATGTGGGAGAGGCGGAAAAAAGGCTTGAAAAAAATGCTTATTGGTTTTGAGCATGCTAGTAAGTAACCGTGTTTTAACGAAATCTTACTTAAAATTATTTGAAGAGGAATGAAAGATGGATTTGACACGCGCGGCAACCAGATCGTGTTTGCTTTGAATGAAAAAAAATATATATGTATATATATATATATATCTCAAAGAGCGTACCTCCGAGAGATGACTTTTAAACCTTCATAGAAAAAACAGTAAGACGCAAACAATGTTTGAGTCCGTAAAACTAATGTGTGCACGTGAGATTCTGAGAGTTCAGAGAATAACACTCGAGTCCTTGAGTCTGTAAGACATAAAATTTACGTTAGGTATATAATATCGTACGTGGTAATATCGGTTCATATTCTTCTAGCGTGAAATAAGGTTATGCACAGTGAACGCTTGATAAATGTATGAAGTATAATACGAGTAGTACTCATTCGAATTTTTGGAGAAATCATTTTCAAGCTTTTGACAGCGTAAAATTTTCAGGTTATTTTTGTTGTATTCAAATAACCATCGAAAACTGTAAAATCATTTTAGGACACCACCTGAGTTTATTGTATTATTTGATATTTCTTTAAGCAAATAAACATAAAAATGTACATGAAAATTCTGATATAATTTACCTTACGGATATTCTTCGCTCCTCGAACAAGATATTGGTGATGAGTGTATTGGATTCAAATTTTTATTGAAACGTTGAATCATTTCTCTAGAAATATACATGTTATATCTTTTTTATTTTTTATTTTATTTTAATTGTTTCTGATGTTTCTCATAGACGCCATAAGAAATAATAATAATAATTTCTCTAGAAATACATGTAGAGTGCTAGATCGTTTATGCAAAACTTTCAGGCCTTAGTATTAAAAATTAAAACATTTGAAAATAAAATATTTTCGTAGTTCTATTTAAGCTGAATTTGGTCAAATTTTTAAACGCTTTTAGCACCATTACATTTGAAGTTATGATAAAATAATAAAAAACGATTTCATAGAACATTTGTTCACAGCACATGTTACGGTTTTTATTTAGTTTTCCTCGAATATGGGAAAATTTCGTGAAAATAGAAAACAATTACCCATTAAAAATACAAATTGGATAAAATTTCGTATCTACAATGGATTTGAACGCTAAAAAAAAAAATACGTAATAATAAAATTAAATAAACAATAATGTAAAACCATTGAACTATTCACTTTATTCAATGTCTATAGTATTTGTACTGTAAAATTAATTTAATTTTATGATAGAAATATATTATTGTACGTCTCATTTTATTCTCTTATCGTACATACGTGAATATCATTTCCCGTAATCCGAGTATTGTTCTTAAAAACATGCGTTCTCGCATTAACACTGAGAACTTTATAGAAAATTATTAGCGACTGCCATACAACTGGTGACAAAATAATTCATTAATTAAACGCATTCATTACAGAACCGCCAGACATACCTGCTAAAATGATCGTGGAGGTAACGGGAAATGATAGTGTTAGGGTGACGTGTATTGAAACTGACAATCCGGAAAGCGCTATATGTACGAAATTCAATGGTGAGTGTATATTATTATGATAAATACGTGATATTATATTTTAATTAGCATCTTATCAATACAAACTATGCACAATATGTTAAAAAGTATCCAGAATCACCTTGTTTTTTTTCTCGTAAATATTATTATTAGTAAATTTGATTTTTTTTTTTTTTTTTGCTTAGTTGAATGGAGTACATCGGAATCCTTTAAAAATATAACAGGGTCCAAATGTTTTCCCGCTACCGACAGTGGAATTACCATTAGCGATTTGGAACACGGAAAGCCCTACTACTTCCGATGTAGTGCAGGGAACCTGAAAGAGTTTAGCGACTATCAGTATCCAACTCCAGTTTCTGTCTCTATTTCAAGTGAGTTCGCCCACGATAATAACGTTATCACTGTCTAAATGAATTATCAATGGTCATCGATTCTATCAGGTTGGTGGGACGTGAGCCAAGATACGCGTCGATGTTCCGTCACTATGAAAACCAAGATGGAAGACATACTCGACAAAATGATCTCCATTCGTCCAGACTTACATAGATCGTCGTTCGAAGTCAGTGGAAACGACTGTACGTTGAACACGAAAAAAAGAAAGCCGCCGACGTTCAAGCAACTCTTCAGCGGCAACACTAAACTTCACAAGAATCTCCGGAGGTGAGTTTTCATTTGAACATTCCTCGCTGCAATCGGTTTAATGTTATTTTTATGTATTCACTCATTCACAGAGGCGTATACCTCTCTTGTCTGCTGTACCACGAAGACAAAGTTCTGGTAACCAACGAGGACTACTTGCCCGTGGTAGAGATTGACGACACATACCCAAAAGAAATGCTCAACGATTTCCATTGGTTCTACAAAATAGCTTTCGCGTGGAAGGATCTCAAGTGGTTTAAGGACGATCTGGAGAAGTCGACCAACAACTCGGTTAGTTTCAGAACGAAACTCATCCAGGCCGTCACCCAAATGCAAGTAAGTCATCGGTCCCGCAACGAAACCGGAGGGTGGTCGGTCCAGAACAATTCCTAATATCCCGAATGACCGCGTGGTTGCAGGACATTTTCAATACGCAAGACTTAGGCAAAGTGTATTATAAGCCGATACGTGACTCGGACGGCACAACTGTGATATGTACGGTGAACAACGTGTGTCAACCGAAAAACGTCGTGAACCTAAAATGGACGCCGATGGCCAAGATATTGAAAAAGTCGTCTCGCTCCGATAACCTTACCGATTTGCTGATATCGTCTATCCAAGTAAGACAACTTAACTTTGATACGCCGGTCGGATTCGATTTACAAATGTAAAATTATAACGTCCCCAGGACCAAATCATGTTCTATCAAACTAGTAACGCAAAACTGCAGAAAGGCTTGTACGTCGGATACTTGCTGATGAGAAGCTCGGTGGATGTGCTGCACGTCATGGTGCCGTTGCAAAATCCCAACATGCCGGTTTGCTGCAAGATCCGAGATAATCCGCACGTCACCGCGTAAGTACAAGACGCACACGACTTTGTCGCGTAGTCGACAGGTTGACGGTTTGTCTCTATCGGTGTGTTAAGGTCGGAAATCGTGATAGAAATACGACGAATGCATACTTTTTTAAATATCATTATGATAATATTAAAATACAATGTGTACAGGATTACAGTACCGAGGCAAAATATTGAGTTTGTGAATTTTTACCCTTCTCGTGTGTGTGTAACTCGATTGAATTTATTCTACTAGGTTTTGATGAATATCAATACAATCTGTTTTAATAAAAATATGTATTTTTTCATGATTGACTTAATTACCGATTATAATAAAATTTAATATACTTTTAAATCGTGATATTTATGAACGATCTCGATTCTTGCGAAACAAGTTTTTTCGAGGGTAGAAAACACGTCGTGTGAAATTTCGCCCGAAAAAGCATAATCCATCGCTTAAACACGTATTAAAAAAAAAAACTCTTCCGAACGCCAACTGCACACGACTATTATATTGGCTACGAGCGGTCGTGGCGTTAACAGCCGTAGACGGTTTCGCCTGCGTCTTCCGTCGTTCACCGTTCCCCGTCACCCAGTTGAAAAGTCACCTCCCCACCGACGTCGTCGTCGTCATCGTCGATCGTCTCGCTTCCGAGAAATCCGCCTTTCGATTTTGGTTTCATTTTTAAAAAGCTGGTAAATGAGATGATGGTGGTACAAGTTCGTCCTTCGTCCCTTCGGTCCTCGGACAAGATATTGGTGATGAATGTATTAAGTTTTAAAGAAATGATGAGTCATTTCTTTAGTATAAAACGATTCTGAGCAAAGCTTCAGTGTAATATATTATTATTTAAATACTGTTTACGTATTTTTTTTAACAATAGATTTAAATATGTTGTTATATCTGAATCCAAAATTTCATAATAATAGGATGAACCAATTTCCATATATAAATATTTAAAGTTGAAAATTAATATAAAAAAGTTTATTCTGTAAAAATCGTGATAATAATTTACTTAAATGCTTGGAAAAAAAATCTTGAGTTACGATTATTGATATTTTTTCGGTAAATTCTTTCAATAATATTGTATTGGTAGTTTAGTATAAGAGTAAACTTGTATTGAAATTTCAGAATTTTCTAACAAATACTCAATATTTCATTAGAAATAAACTTAAAAGAAATCAAACAATATCATAAAAAATCGTATAATAATTTATTAAAGTGTGTATGAAAAAAAAATCCTGAGTCACGATTTTTGAACTTTTGTCAGGATAATTAGGTAGGTATATGAGTAAGGTCATATTAAAGTTTCAGAACTTTTTGTCAAATAGGTATTTAAAATTATATTACATAAAAACTTTCAAACAATTAGGTAAATTAAAAGTTCTATATTTAAGTCAAAAGTGCTATAATTGTTCTGAAAATGTTGTCCAATATAAAAAAGTATGTATTTGATATTGGATAAAATTTTCAAGTTTCTAGCTTCAATACTTTTCGATTTATGACTGAACACCTAAAATCTGAACAGTGAAAATCTCGTTTACGGCGGATTTTTACCGATTTTACCGTTTTTACTCAGTTTTTCGATCGTTATTCTTGATTACTGGAAAAACTATGGAGATTTTGGAAAAGTGACCTCTCTAAAGTACCATCTCAGTTCGATTTCGAATCTAAAAAACTGCTGGACGAAACTTTCGGACAAGGATTTCTATACGAAAAAGCGTTTACAAAAAAAAAAAATAATAAAAAAAATTAAAAAAAATAAATATCATTGTAAATCCATACACGATCCTTGGCTTCACTCGGAATCTAAAATGTTTTATTTCCGCCCCAGAGAGGAATGGCTGTGGCTGCAACAGGGCGGCGCGGGCGCCCCGTACGAGTACAAGTGCCTCGCGTTCGCGTCGCAGTTCAAGATGGCCACCAACCGGCTGTTCTCGCTGGTCCAGATACCCAAGGACAAGCGGCCGGTGCAGCGGCTGTACACCGGCGAGGTGATCGAGGTGGACCGGGACGTGAGCGTGATCATGATCGTGCCGCCGGCGGAGGTGGCGTGCGCGGTCGGCGAGGGCAGCCAGTCGGCGGTCCATCTGCAGCGCGTCGAGCTGGTGCCGCTCAGCGTGCAGGTGTTCGAGATGATACACTTCGGCACGTACCGCCCGGACGCGCTGCTGCTGTACGCCCGGCTGTCCAGCGTGGTGCAGCTGGACTCGGACGACGCGCGGTACTCGGTGCGGCAGGCGTGGAGCGCGTCCGACATGGAGGCGGCCAAGCAGCGGCTGGACGCGGTCGAGGCGCTGGAGGCCGGGCTGAACGCGGCGTGGAAGAACCTGCGGTGGCTGCTGGGCGTGATGAACTTCGCGCGCGAGAGGCTGTTCCAGTCGCAGATGTCCAACTCGAATTCGTCCAAGAGCGCCAGCAACAGTCAGCTGGAGATGAAGTCGGCCAAGAGCAATTCGGTAACGGCAAACCTCCCCCACCCTCCCATAATGTCGAGGGACGATACGGGTTCACACGGGTGTAATGCAATCATTGATTTATATATTTATATATTAATATAAATTTATTTATATTTATTTATATAAAGAGCGGATTTTTAGGTTCTTATAACCTTAAAATATGATGCTAAAATGCTTTAAAAAAAACCAGAAAATATTCTCTAAATATTCCTCAAATTTGTAAATATGCAAATATGATTTTTTTCTCAAATAGTTCAATAAATAACAGTTGAGCGCCATTCTCTTGGTAAAAGGTAAATTATTGAATAATACATATAATAAAATATAATAAATAAATAAAAAAAAAAACATAACAGTTTTTTTTTAACGATAACTTTGCACCGTTCCTTAGGAACATAACCTGAAATTCGATTACATACAAGTAGATAATTCAATAATTTTGAATTTTTCTCACTCTTTAATTAAATTTTTTTTCCTAGAAATAATTATTGCTAGAAAAAATCACATTTCGAGAAATTAACAAAATATACGAGTTTTTATGAACAATAATAGAATATATTCTAAAATATGAAAAATAGGCGAAATATTCTCTAATGTCCAAAATATTCTTTAATATGCAAAATTAAGTTTTTTCTACGAACTCTGTGATAGATAAATCGTCCAGATTTTTCATCCTCGTAAAGTTGCATAAAATCAATAAAAATATGTAAAAACCTAAAGATCCGCTCTTTAGTAATCAATAACGCGTTTAAAGTACAATGCGCGTTCGCACAAATGTCTACGTGCTGATTTCGTTACGGTTTTAGTAGTAGACTTTTGGAAATAACAATATTGTCCGTGTATGATTTCTACGACAAAACCGGTTGAGTACTGTTGACTTTGTCAAGGAATAATTTATGGGATTCGAGTATTAGGTATGTTGAATAATATTATTCCGGAGACAAGATTATTCAAGAACTTCGTCGAAGAATGATTTTAAAATTATTATCACTCAATTATGAAATATTTATCATACTTAAAGCTCGGCAGGCTGGTTGTGGATCTTGGGTACTTAATAGGACCGATCCAGCGGAATTTATATTGAGAACATAATGTATACTAGCATATTGAATACAATATCGTGAATCTGTTTTTAGCCGAGTAGAATATAATTGATAAGAATAAAAAATGTGTCTGAGCGGTTTTTACGAGTACTCGACATACTTAATTATCATAAACGAAATTTCTCGCAAAGCATAGAATTTAAAAACCCGGGTGAAAAACTAAAAACATGCATTGTTATTACAACTCATCGAGTTCGCAATAATACGCACTATAAATTAATGTTTATTTATAGTAAAATAATAATCCGACAAAGTTTTTGTAATTATTGTATTCGACTACCGATATTTTAGCCACCCGATTTATGTCACCTCAATACGTGTACGATTTCACAGCTATAAGTGAAACAGTATTTTTTTTAATTTTTTTTTTTTTTTGCTCAATGGTTGATAAATTACACAGTGACTTTGACGTCTTGTTTAAAAACCACTTACAAGGAAACGAATACAATCGTTGTTTTGCATAAAACTACTGTATCGCCGAAAAGTCTTAGACATGCCCGTTTCCCGTTTCTTATCGTGTTTTTGGTGTTGAACAGCTACTGCAGTTGCCCGACACGAAGCTGGTCAAGTCCCGGGGTAGTTGGCCGGGGCCCGGATTGAACTCGATGCGTACACTGGAATCCGTGTGCCCGGAAATAAGTCGCAGCGAACAATACTTATCGCCGCCCACTCAGGACCGCGAATTCGGGTTGGCCAACAAACAAAGTTGTTCCTCAGAAACCAGTTACGGTACGTGAATAATGTGCCGTGTTATTGACGTACGCGACGAGCGTCTTCGTTGTGGTTGATTTTCGTTTTTATTTTTTACAATGTCGTTAATTTTTCTTTTCACCGTCGGTCGGTTGCAGATAGTAAAGACGAGCCGGACTATAACGACGGACCGAGTTCGGATCCAGATTTGTCGACAAAGACACCACCCTGCAATCAAGTCGTGTAAGTTTAAACAACACACTGTACAAACAGCGGTTACGATTCGTCGAGCCCCGCGAAGTGTATGTTGAATGGTTTTTCTGTTTTCTAGATTGAAGGACGTCAAAGTGAACGACGAAGGGTTTTCGGACGCCACCATCAAAAACGAAGCGTCAGTGCCCGTTCCAGCGCCAGGCATCATAGAGGTAAAGATTCATAGTAATACTCTATAGTCCGCCATAGCATTACGCTGAAATTCTGGGAATAAAAAATCAAAAAAAAAAACAAAAACTTCTTTTGATTAAAACACTAATATAAACGATATAAATATAAAACCAAATAAAACATCATCATATTATTATTTAACTTCAAATACCTAAAACTCATGGACATAACATATTATTTTTTAAATTAAATTCAAGTCGATATTTATCGTACCTACTTGACAGAAGCGAATAAAATAAGATACATAATATCGAATAATAAATAGACTTATTAATTATTAACAAACCTACTTGAATTATTAATGAATGGTTTGATGTAGAGGCATAACCCAGAATTCTGTCAAAGAGTTGGTTTAAAATATTTCATCAGTTAAAAAGCAAAAAAAAAATAAAAATCACATTTCAGCATTAATAACAATAAACATAATATATCTAAATGAAAATAAACTTTTAAGATCGGTTGATATCCATTCAAACGAGTATTTATTAAATCAATAAAACTACTTAAAAATGGTCTACGAATTTAGTAATAGATATTTTTTTTTCCTTTATTATTATATACACAATTTGTACGTCGTGGGTACAATAAGAGTATTAGCTGAGATAAAAATATAACACATGAATAAGCTTGATAAAAGCAGCCACTTAGTGATGACACTTAAAAATTAAGGTTAATTTATTTTTATTTGGCGAGGAATTATTTAGAATATAATATAAATATTAATAATAATATGTTTTAAATAATAATACGTTATATTGTAATAGTTCTTCGCCATTTTATTATATTATTCATCACACTTTGTTTCTTTTAAGAAATAATTCCTCGCCAAGTAAATAAATTATTGAAACAAAATACGTTTACTTAAATTCAATATACTTAGCATTAATTCATGATATCACATCTTTATAGTACTTAAAGATCTAATTTTTTTTTTTACTTAGCCATTTTTACACGAAGTTTACGAAGGGTTTTTGTTGTGATTATTATATACACAATTTGTACGTCGTGGGTACAATAAGAGTATTAGCTGAGATAAAAATATAACACATGAATAAGCTTGATAAAAGCAGCCACTTAGTGATGACACTTAAAAATCGAGGTTATACATTAGTTTATATAAATATAAATATTTATTTATTTATTTGTTTTTGTTTTTTTTTCTTGTTATTATAATATTGTATTACGTTAGCGTATTTCTACACCAGTTGCGTTTTAAGCACTTCGGAAGATTACCCGGAATAACATTTGATGAAAGAGCTTTAATTAAAGGATTGGAACGAGTTAAAAGCCGATTATGGAATCGTTTTGAATAAGTAACCGTTACTGCTTCTTTTACAGTTTTAATTTTCAAGTCTGTGTGAAGGGTATGATTAGAAACATAAGAGAGGGAGTCGATCGATTTTCTTAACGCGATATATTGAAAAGCCTGAATACGATTTGTATGTGATTTTTTTTTGCGTTTGCCCACAGTTGGAGACCATAGGTCCAATCATTGATAATTTAAAACACTCGTCGGAAAAATAAAATATTGTGTAAAAACGATACGGTTTAATTTCGTTGAAACGTTCTAGTAGTACGAGCGTCGACGCTTTTAAAGTACAGATTTCTCATCGAATAATGCCACGAAAACGACAGAAATAATAATCGCATCGATATTTCTTTATTTTTTATTTTTTTTTCTACGTTTTATTTTCTGTAACTTTTTTAGTCGAATCCTCCGGTAAAACCACTGTCCCGGCGAAATCAACATCATCCCTTAGCGACGCACTACTCGTTATGATTTACGAAAACGTTCGAACGAATACGATTTAATACAATATATATATATATACGTACATGTACGACGATGTCATCTCGTCTTGTCTCGTTGATCCGCAGGTGTGCGCCGCTTACGAGACCGGACTGCCGCACCCCACGAGCCTGAAGCTGCACATCAGCCCGACCACGTCGGCCCGCGAGGTGGTGCAGCTGTTCCTGCAGCAGCTCAACATGTCCGTGCTGGTCAAGGGCAAGACGGGCCCGATCTACCCGAGCACGGAGTTCGGCAACTACTGTCTGGTGTCGGTGACCGGGGCCCGGGAGCGGTGTCTGCGCGACGACTTCAAGCCGCTGCAGCTGACCGCGCCGTGGCGCGACGGCCGCATGTACGTGCGCCACAAGCAGGACGTGCTGGCCGCGCTCGAGCTCCACTCGTCCATGCTGGCCACGGCGGCGGCGGCGGCGGCCGCGGTGGCCACGACCACGACGACGACGACGACGATGACTACGACGACGGCGGCGGCGGCGGCGGTGGCCATGACGGCCGGCGCGGCCAAACACCGCGCCGGACACTGACCACGGTCGTAGCAGTGATCTCGCGGCCGAGGTGCCGACGTCCACGAAAATGATTATAATAATATGATATTATTATTATTATTATTTAAACGTTACGATTCGCGCGCGACACACACCCACACACACACAGAAGCGCGCGTCGCGCGTTTTTCTTTTCGTTTTGATTTTTTTTTTCAAATGTTATCATCAAAATATGATACACATATAATATAATTATAACTATTATTATTATTATTATTATTATTATTACTATATAAATATATATATGTAAAATTAAATGTATAATTAAGTAAATGTTATTGAATTATGTGCGAAAAAAGAAAAACATAAATAAAAAATCGAACAATATTAATATAATTATTGTGAATTGGTCGTACGTATTATTATTATAGGTACTTGTCGGTTATCGCGACTGTCGCATTGATTATAAAAAAAAAAAAAAAATTTTATGAAAACTCGCTTCGCAAGCTCGTGTCGACATTGCTGTAATTGATTTATTGCTCGTGCACTATTTCGCGAGTACTGTGGTATTTATTTGTATTTTTTCGCATAATTATAGTAGGCAAAATTAGTAGAACTGTGGGATTAATACTTTTTGAGATGACGCCGAAAACGCGTATCGATGACTTGTGTTTTATATTGATTCGTTTATTTTTTTTTTTCGCGTTTTCACGTGTTTAATTTAACCTGACGGCCAATGCGTCAAGAACCCATATTGTCTACCAACGTGGTTTTACACTGCGAATCGAGCGACGTATCGAAATGAATGGAAAAAAAGCGAGGGGAGTTTTGCGACGCTCAATATGTTATTTGTATCGTACCCTTAGACCTTTTATTTAGACAGTAATGTGTATTTAATATTCAAGAAATTGAATTGTTTTCATTTATCCCATAGCATGGCGTAGGATCAATTGTGTTTTTTTATAATCGTCTTTTTAAAATATTATTCCCGTAGCCGCGATAACCGACAAGTAATACCTTGTTATGTGTACAGTCGAACGTTTCTCGCGGTCGGTTCACTGACTGACGTACAGCCAATACCGCCGTGTTTTGAGTAAAAGTACTTTCACGTACCGTGCATATAATAAGCTCGCCGAGAAAGAATTTTTCGGAAATCGTTTTTTAATCGGTCAGCATTAAATGTTGAATAATATTTCCAAAGTGCACATTTCCATCTAGTATACAGGGCCTGATTAAGATTTTTTGCGCCCTGGGGCAAACCTACCTAAAATCAATAACTGTTTTTTTATGAACATACAATTGTTTTATTATAATTTGGTATTTATGGTATTTATTAAATGTTAATCTACGTACGAATGTTAATCTACGTATGCCTGCGAATCTACATTCAGTAAGCTGAAGTTCGTAAAAAACAAGTATAGAATCCAGTTGTTAACAAGTGAGAACGTTGACAACATTTTGAGAATTTCAGTTTCTTCCCAACCTACTAACACAGATGCCGTATTAGAGAATTGTGAAAGATTTCGCCCTTCGACTGCAATGAATTAATAATTAATTCAAGTAGTATTTATGAAATGAAGTAAAAGACGTTTCCCTACTTTTTTATATTCAAAAAAGTAAATTTGTTTGATGCAATAAACTTATGTTATAATCATATTGTTTGTAAGTTATTTAACGCCACTTATTCATAATGTATTATAACAATAAGAAAAATTTATTTTTTAATGAACCTATACCGTTTAGGTTTAGACCCCGACTAAACTGTACAATTTTTACTTACAGCTCCGAGAAAAATTTGATTTGAACTATTTGGCTCCCTCAGAAATCCTAGTGAGGACCCTTGCTCTAAATATGGTACCTACATTATTTCAAAACTTTGCGTCTTTAAAATCTTGCGCCCGGGGGCAAATGCCCCCTCTGCCCCCCCTTTAATCCGGCTCTGCTAGTATATATATTAAATCCACGGATATTTCAGCTTATCGTTCTTATTTTTACTGAGTCTGTTCCGTGGACACCCGAATACGAATCGACCACATAAAGTGGTGATATATGATTGACCCTAGAATAGAATCTATATTACTATATAGACATTGTACGGATGAAATCTGAAGATTATTCGTAAATTATTATATCGTTATCATCGAAACAGCTGTTTTCCGTGGACAAACGAACGAATATTACGATTATACAACTTTACGTCGTACACATTAATTCAACACATTGTATAATAATAAATTACGTAAAACCAAAAATTAATTACATCTTTACGAGAATCGAATCGATTGTTATCGTTTTTAGGAAGTTAAAAGTGATAAATGATTTGTCGATTGAATTGCTTAAACATCATGGCCTTATAATAAGACTGTTTTATCAAAAAACAATTATTTAAATTCAAATTAATCGATGATGAAATTTAACTTTAAAAATTCGAATTCCGAATAAATATCAATGGAAAATATTTACGTTGCCAAAATAATTATTTATTTATTTATTTTTTGAATCCAAATCCTATTTTGCATTACATGTTTTCCAAACACTTAACGGTGCGTAAAGACATTTGAATAAATGCACTTATCGGCTCGGACCAATTATTATCCACACCGTTATAAAACGTTTGAATGAGTGACTTGGAATTTCCACTCGAAAATATCGTAAAACTTACCGGTAGAGCACGATTCCGTACGTTTTACATTTTTGGGAACACGATTGATTCGTAACTAACAATGGAGAGTATAAAAGATCCAAAAATAACACGATTCTGTACGATTTTCTCTGCAACTTTGCCGAAGTTTGCGTATAAATTGTGTAGGTATATAATAATAACGAAAAAAAAAATAATAATGCATTTCTACTGCAAGTCTACATCTTAATATAAAAATGTATCAAGTACATGATAGTTATTGAAATCTAACATTATTTAATATGCTATTGTTAAAAGTTAAATAATTTAATTGTTAGTTAATAATTAATAATAAACAATTGCGTTTATTTATCATTACTTGTTGGCATTATGCAAGCGGTGCAAAACTAAGGTAAACTTAGAATGGACAGGGCATTATCGATTTGCGGAGGATGAATTGTTAAGACGAGTGCTCACTAACAAGCCAAATAGAAAGTGATTGCATGCAGACTACAGCGTCAACGTTGGAAGGGTCGAGTAGAAGCCGCTTTAAACAGATTAAGAGATAGAGTGGAAATCGAAGATACAGAAGGTTGAGAAGTTTGAAGGGCTTTAGACGTTTAAGTAAAAGCTGAAAAGAGCCAGAATAGTTAGTAGCCAAAAAATAGTTTTTCCTGGCGTGAGGATAAAAAAGTTCCGAAAACCCGATAAAAACAGTAACATTTGCTGTTAACGATACTTTTACTAAATGGAATTTAGTCGTTCATTCATAACTCCAAAATTAATATAATTTCAACTCGACATTTTTACTACATATTAGTATCTGATCATTACATATTTTATCAAAGTTTAAAACAAAATGATAAATTTGTGCTTAAAATAGAACTTAAAAATATCTCATTTTTCAAAGTTTATCTATGAATAACATTTTTAACATTTGACCAAAAGCTCTAAAAATTTATATTGAACACATTTCCAAAATTGTGACCTTAGAATTTTTTTTTTTATTAGCGTTGTTGTAAATTATCATACGGTTCTTACGAAATCCACTGTTTTTACATAAATTTTCCAATTTAAAGTGGTATAAAATTTATCGGACGATCCAATCATTATAATCATTATGACCGTTGGACACAGTTAGAACAACATGTTTTGTATCTTTTGGTAAAAAATTCTCTTCTGATCAGAAGAAATTGTTAAAATGATTTTGATAAAATAAAAACCTATAGACAATTAAACTTAAAACAGTTAAATATACACTTATAAACAGAATTTTTGTTTACACTGAAACTGTGCGCACCACAACCGTTAAAACTAGACATTTTATCATTTCTTTTAAATTTAACACAACCATCGCCACTATCATTTCAATTTAGCGGTAAATATGGTGCAAAACAATCCGCTTTACGTTTCTTATAGTTTAAGAGACATAAGTATTTTGAGTTTAAATTAGCATAACGAAGAAACAAGAGTACCCTGAGAAAATAAAGTATAATCTATTGCTAGCTTAAAACGTCCAACGAGGAAAAATTTAAATATCAGCAGTCATATGAGAGTTTTAAGTTGTAAACAAACAACAATTCGATGTACCTATGCATTATATGAAGTTCAATCACATTTATCAAATTCTACGAAATCGCCTTGTGCGTGGAAAATTTTGCGTTAGAAAAAGCACTTAAAAAGATAAGGAGTAATAAGAAAAAACATCTGGCCCTTTAAATTTTCATTAATACTCGGAAGCACGCTCGATGAGTGACATTTCCTTCGCTTGTTCATCAAACGCGATTTAAGTTAACCGAACATTATAATGAAAAAATTATCAATTTAATGTAGACGAATATTCATAAGATACTGTAAAAGTAATATTTTAATTAAAACAAAAAAGATTGTTGTTTTCTCGTATTCACGGTAAGTAGTTTCTCTTCACCTATACGGGTTCTCGTTGTTTACCGCCATCCATTTTATTGAAAATTCAACGGTTCGTAAATGCAATATTGCTTTAGCGCATTATTTCATTTAATTATAATACGCATAATGGAAATATACATAATGTATATGTATATATATACAGTAGAACCTCGATTATCCGAACCTCCGTTATACGAACCCTCTATTATCCGAACTGCAATTAGAGTATCCGAACGTTCTGTTGTCCGAACGGTAAAACTCGTTGAAGCACTCGTATCCGCGGCCGGTTTATTGAATTTATCATAACTTTTGCTTTTGGTTTATTACAGTACATACATACATTAATATATACGTTTGTGAATCGTTAGTACGTATATAATCAAAACGAAACGGGCTTATCAATTAATTCGTCTTAAACGTTTGCGAGACTTGGCTGCAAAAAAGCGCGTTGCAGCTTGTCGTCAAATGAAAATCGATAATTTTTTCAAAAAAATATAAACATAATATATAATATAACATAATATAATATGTTCCTATGTATATAATGTATATTTAATAATGTAGATAATGTATGCAGTACTGATAAAATATTAGTAATAATAATAATAATAATAATAATAAATATAGAGTATCTAACTGTTAAAAAAAACAAAATTTTTATCTCCAATATCCGAACTTTTGCGTATCCGAACTAGGTGTGGTCCCAATTAGTTCGGATAATAGAGGTTCTACTGTACAGTAGAACCTCGATTATCCGAACCTCCGTTGTACGAACCCTCTAATATCCGAACTACAATATTAGAGTGTCCGAACGTTCTGTTATCCGAATGTTAAAACTCGGTGAAGCACACGTATCCGCGGCCGGTTTATCGAATTTATAATAACTTTTGCTTTTGGTTTATTACTAGTATATATATATATATATATATATATACATATATGAATATACGAGTGTGAATCGTTAGTAGATAATCAAAACGTAACGGGTTTATCAATTAATCCGTCTTAAATGTTTGCCAGACTTGGCTGCAAAAAAAGCGTTGCAGCTCGTCATCAAATGAAAATCGGTAATTTTGTCAAAAAAAATATATAATAAACATAATATTTATTATAAAGTATTTAACTGTTAAAAAAAAAAAACAAAAATGTTTTTTTATTTCCAATATCCGAACTTTTGCGTATCCGAACTAGGCACGGTCCCAATCAGTTCGGATAATCGGGGTTCTACTGTATATATATATATAAATAATTATTTGTTTTTATTGAATAAAAATAGAATATTTGAAATCTGTAACAAATTTTTAAAAAAAAATGTTTTAAAATAGTTCATTGTACGTAATGTAAACGTTTTACGAAACAAATACTCACAACAAAGGGGGTAGCGGGTTAAGGGGGGTCTGGCGGCCCCCACCGAATCTGGTAAAATCGTTTAAAAAATCTTGAAGAGGGTCGAAAAACAAGCAGTATAAGCTTTTTACCGTTATTATAACCCCAAATGAAGACACAGTAATGGCGAAAAATATGATTTTTTGTGATTTTTATTTTTTTATTTTTTTTCAACCAGTTTAATTTATTTTTAAATGGTTTAAACGCAATTAAAAATTTGTTTTGGATGTGTGGAAGTCCCCTGAATTTTTTCAGATTTTTTGGTCAAGTAAAAACATGTGAATTTTAGGTTTAAATGCGAAAAAATCGTGAAAAACGCGTCATTTTCAAGATTTAACCCTCTTGTTTTTAGGGTTGTTTCCATTTTCCCGAGGGGTGCTGTATAGTATAGATAGCGGCAATCGTCCTCTTTCGAATGCAGGCAATTGGACTCAATTAGGTCAATTCTGGTGAGCGGGGCGATTTTTTGAAAAAAACTAGAATTATCAACTTTCGGTAAATTACGGCGCATACTTGGTATAATGCGTCTTTGCTATAAAAATACATCTCTATAGGGGTTTTTGAGGTCACTGATTACGAATTTGATGTCAAAAAAATGTTTTGACAACAAATTCACCCATAAATATTTATCAACACAGGTTTGATAATGTAAAAAATATCATTGAATCACAGCATTTAAACAATTTTAATATCGTGTTCAACTAATATAATCAATGAAACTAAATTTTCTGGTATAAATCATATTTTATTCAAGCTTACGTAATAGTCACACAGTAATATAAAATAGCATAATAGGTACTTTTTTACAGAGCTAAGTTAACAAATTTACAGTTTTAATCCTCGTCACTATCTTCTTCAATAACAGGTTCAACGCTTTGAACAGAGAAAAGATTTGTGAGAATCTGTGCTGGACGAATAATTCGCGACAAATATCTCGCATGCCCTAAGAAGGAAATGATAGTGGCCACATGTGCACAACAACCGATAGTTCTGAGGCCATTCGCACAATCGCATACGTATTCTTCTATACCACTTCTTCCAATAGCGTTAGGAACGTATTTTACGTAACACCTGTACTTTTTCCGACTTATGTGCCTCGATTGAACTTCGCATTTCAAAATTGATTTATCTTCCAACAAGTAATGCATATTAAGAACTCCATCTTCAGTACATAATTCTGCTAAATAAGAAGCGGTCTGTGATAACGGGTAAGACCCTGTAAAAAGTATCTTCAGATCTCTTTCTGTCAACTCCGGAAAGTCTACAACATCATTTGACGTCAGAGGTCTGAAGATCCTTTTTTTTCTGTTCCAGTTTTTCTCTTCTACCACTTTCGCTAAATCATTATTCACGTTTTTTAACGTTTAATAATTCCGGCAAGCGATGTACCCGGTACGAATATCGACTGTGATATACCACGGCGTCGAGAATACAATTGCGTCGGGTGACGCGACAGCGAAATAACACTAATCCCGAAACAATATAATATAGTACGAACACGCGCGGACAAATCGCACGACATTTAAAATTGTTTAAATGCTGTGATTCAATGATATTTTTTACATTATCAAACCTGTGTTAATAAATATTTATGGGTGAATTTTTGTTGTCAAAACATTTTTTGACATCAAATTCGTGATCAGTGACCTCAAAAACCCCTATAGAGATGTATTTTTATAGCAAAGACGCATTATACCAAGTATGCGCCGTAATTTACCGAAAGTTGAAAATTCGAGTTTTTTTCAAAAAATCGCCCCGCTCACCAGAATTGACCAAATTGAATCCAATCGCCTGCATTCGAAAGAGGACAATTGCCGCTATCTATACTATACAGCACCCCTCGGGAAAATGAAAACAACCCTAAAAACAAGAGGGTTAAATCTTGAAAATGACGCGTTTTTCACGATTTTTTCGCATTTAAACCTAAAATTCACATATTTTTACTTGACCAAAAAATCTGAAAAAATTCAGGGGACTTCCACACATCCAAAACAAATTTTTAATTGCGTTTAAACCATTTAAAAATAAATTAAACTGGTTGAAAAAAAATAAAAAAAATAAAAATCACAAAAAATCATATTTTTCACCATTACTGTGTTTTCATTTGGGGTTATAATAACGGTAAAAAGCTTATACTGCTTGTTTTTTGACCCTCTTCGAGATTTTTTAAACGATTTTATCAGATTCGGTGGGGGCCGCCAGACCCCCCTTAACCCGCTACCCCCTTTACATAATAATATTTTTAGATAATGGACGTTCTAAATAGACATTGTTCTCAAGGACAGCATCGCGTATCCACTATTTACAATCAATATCGATATTATTATATACAATATATTATGTATGATTACGGATGAACACTATGGCGTTGACATTTGTTTAGTTGGTGTATTTCTTTCTTGGTATTCACATTCGGATGCATCCAACACGGTTCGGATTATATGAATTCCGGGTGACCAGAGGCAAGGACAAACGAGGTTTTTGTCACTATGTTAAAGTTCATTAGAGTTAAAAAAAACAAAAAACTGCTGGACAGCGTGCAGTAGTGTCGAAATGCAACGGTAGCGAGAAGTGTAACGAAAACTAATTATTTATTGTTTCTTTCGACATCAAAAGATCACTAGGCCTCATTTTAGAGAAATCATAAAATATAAAATCATTTTTAATCGAAATTCACTTCGCAGTGTTTACGGAGTTGGTGCAGTGTTTTTATTGGGACAATACATTTATCGCAAATAACGGGCATATATCTGCAGTACTCAAAACTGTGTAAACATTATACTAGAGAAATCGTATATACATTGGAAAAATACATGAGGTCACTAACAAATCGTTTAAAATAATACGTATCATTATTTGCTTAAACGTTTATAGAAAAATCCTTTGTCATGATTTTTGAAATGTATTCAGTAACGTTAGTGAAATGTATGCGTTATGTCATATGATATTTTAAAAAGTTTTTGTCAAATATTGAAAACTTTATTTGAGATAAACTTTTAAAAAACAAAGTATTTTCAAACTTCAATTTTTAATCTAAAAGACGTCAAATTTATTTGATATTAAAAAAAAAAAATCAAGCAATATGTCTATATGGTAAAAATTTCAAGTTTCTAGCAACATTTTTTTTGGAGGAATGGCGAAATCACTAATTCACATTTTATAAAAATGTGTCGTTCGAAGCGAAATTCGCCGTTTTAGGTCCATTTTAGGATATTTTTCCACTCACCTGGAAAACTATTAAAATGATAGATTCATAAACCCTCAAAGTCCCATAAATCTAAACAAATTTAAAAATTGTGTAGACAATGTCCAGCACTAACACTAAAGATATTCAGTGTTATCACAAAAGAATTTTACGAACCGATACTGAAACTTCTATCTCCCACGATTTTGACACTGGTGAATTTACTGAAAAAAAATATCAATGTCTCCACTAAACATCATGAAATTCTGACTATAATGTTGTCGTGGTATATTTACATCAAGAATTTAGTTGAAAAGGGCGATGAAATCGACGACGGAATCGATGAAGACCAAGAGTTTAAACGTCGGTTAAATTCGTTAACGTTAACAAATGTGCAAGTTGAAAGTTTTTTAAAATATTTCAATTTGACTAACTGTCGGGACATCAATAGTTTTAGTGAATATCAAAAGGACGTAAACGAAGACACTAAAATGGTAAACTACAAAAAAAAATCGATATGATATCATTATGATACAATAAAATATATTTTTAAAACGAAATGTGACGAGTTTAACAACATCGTATACCGTAAGTATTCAAGCGAAATCAATAACGAAAATAAATTTTTTATTTTCACTCCTGATACACATTATTCCGATAAGTTAATAGATATAATCAAACAGCATGTCTCGCACCAACCTGTAAAGATTAGATGGGATCGTATGACCGACGAAGACGTAAGTGTAGTTTACGAGAAATATATCGCGAAAAATGTTAATGACATCGAAACAATTTTGAGATTCCAAAGAATAATACTTCAAATGATAACCAAATTTATCGTCGCGTATGTGTCGGAAATATTGAACGATATCGTCAAAACGACCGGTGACACGGACGTTGTCGAAAAGTGCAACAAGATGACGATCGATCTGTTAGACACGCACGTACAAAAATTCAAACGGGACGGTCAACCTTTGTACTTGATAAATAATATGTCGATCATCAGAGCTGATTTGATGACCGTATGTTTTAAATATGAGACGTAAGTTTCGGAAAACAGATCACGAATGCGAGAACACGCTGAAAACCTAAAAAAATCAATAACCGAAATTCCGATTACGGGTGATTACAACAGATTCGTGGACTTTTTGGAATCGTTGTCGAACACAGTCATTTGTACCAAGTTACATCCGTCGGTGTCGAACGCGTTTTGGGAAAAACTTTATTTTGTGCCTACAAACGTCTTCGAGTATGTCGTTGATTTGAAAAAGTTACACACACAGAGATTCTATCAGAAGACGAACATTATAAATCTTGCATGTGAAGGAGTTATAAACAAAAGCGATGAAACAATCTTATCCGTAATGAATAAAACAGACGAATGCGAAGAACTCATAAATAAGGGAGGTAAAACTAAAGTCTATGATTGCTTTACCTAACTAAAACAATTATACGACAAGCAAAAAATCTATGACATTGGTTCACAGTTAAACGGGGTCGACGACTATAATTGGAGAAAATTATTTTTATTCTCTATTACGCTATAGACAAAAACGTATCATTCGACGACAACGAAAACAATTATAACATACTGTATCTTAAGACCGTGAATGAAGTTGTTGGCGATGATTTTACAGTCGGTATCAATCAAATTTTAATTTAAACAAAAATGGATTTTAAAAAAATATAATAAAATACGTTTAAAAATAAGTCGTAAAAAAACAATTTAATTAATTAGGGGGGGGGGGCGACGATCATGATGTCTTCAACGTGACGAACGCACACGGCGTCGTGACGTGTGCTGCGCTCCATAAACGTGGTGTGCACCATACCGTTAAAGAGCGGAGTGTCGAACTCCGGTCCGGATCCGACGCGTTCGCAACGAATCCCGAACATCCGGCTTTGACGGAGGTAATTAGAAGAAAAATGAAAAAAATAATAAAAATAAAAATAAATTCGACGCGCGGTGCACAAACGCGTCCGGACAGAATGATTTTTGTGACGTGCGAAGGTTCACCGTCCCCCCGAGTCGTATTGTGTAGTGTGCCCCGCGACGACGTTTTTAATAATAATAATTAGTCGCTGCACCGCGATGAAACCGTTCACGTACGTGTTTCGGTGCGCGGGTGCGGGACCAGAAATCACGTGGCGAAAAACGCGAGTAGACGGACCTCGCGGTGAGGACGTAGACCCCGGGGGCCACGTGACGACGACGCGACGGAGGGAGGGATTAATAAAAATTGTTTGAACGTTTTGGGGAAGAAATCGAATGTGTGTGTGTGTGTGTGTGTGTGTGTGTTGTGTGTGTGTGTGTGTGTGTGTGTGTGTGTGTGTGTGTGTGTGTGTGTGTGTGTGTGTGTGTGTGTGTGTGTGTGTGTAGATATAGATATCTTAATTATTGGAGACGACCGTACGAGCACTTCAATCAACGTTTTTTTACAATGCTTTTAATATTTATATATTTATACACAGCATTCATATTGCTATCTGAGTTATTACCTATTTTAAATTCATAATGATATTTTAATATCAGTTGGATACCACATCAATCATTCATATTATATGTAACATTTTATCGATAACCCTTTTACAAATTAGACACGAATAACATAATGCCATTATTAATTGAAATGTACAATTTATAATAAATGTGACTATTATAAAAATTACGTAATGTTTATAATATTTTTACTTGCATGTAATTTTTTTAGTGCATAGTAGGAGTTATTGACGCATGTGATACGTGTGTAGTATAAAAAAAAAAAAATAATAATAAAGCAATATCTGATCATTTTCAAATGATCTTGCGGCAACTATTGTGCATAAATCGTTCGTCATCGACGATAAATAAAATACAAATATGCACATTGTTCAGAGATTATCCGACGGCCCAAACCACTTATTCTCGGATGATCACCACAATACTGATAACAGTACATAACACAATACTGATACATATAACTAATAACAGTAATAATAAGAGACATTCAACAGGTGAGGGGAGGATGTAATTTTGTCCTTACTCCCGGTTGCATACGCCACTGATCGATTCGAGCGCTACTAGTTGCACGTTGCTCCGGGGCTCATCTCACCAGGGATGCTGCGATTTAAAGTGAACACCTCTCAGTTGCATGTCACAGTGCATTTGAGGAACAAGTGCATATTTATGCATTACACTGTCAGACGCTTTCCGATAACATCGCGGAAACCACGTAGAACATACAAATCATCTTAATGTATTATTTCCAATTTTTTTTTTTCGTGTTACTTTAAAGTGAGAAAATATGGGAAACCAAGAGTAAGTCATTTTGTTGGTATTCGTAATTCGTATGTCATAGTAAATAAAAATATACTTATAACCAGTATATTTTTATTATTATTATTTTTTTTTTTTTTTTACTTCAAGACTAACCACACATTTTTTTATGAGTCTATTATCCAAGTTCCTTAAGGATTGGCATGAGATATTGTTTTTTCATACGTGTTAGAGGTTACGATTTTTACAAAACTGATTACCGATCATGTAAAACAGTGATTTTTTTTTTTTCAATTAAAACCTTATGATATTTTATACTTTTTAGATTTAGTAAGAATGTTCTTTTCTTCACAAGATTTATCGTATATTTTTTAAATTATTATCCATGTTTTATCCAATAGTCTTTTGTCAGATTTTCTATTCTCTCACAAACAAATCAAAAAATAAATTAAATTATTACGCTTTATTTTACAAAAATAATAATTGTATCATTGGTTTTAAATATAAACTAATATCAATACTACCCATTACAAAATCAATTGCCAAATCATTTCGTCGTACAAATTACTCACATGATTTTTGGACCAATGTTCGAATGGTTTAGATCATATTTAAACGATTCGATCTCAGCGAGTATTTAGGTTTTATCCGGTGTCCCACACAGTGGACACCTATCGCCTTTACTTTTCTTACTGTTTATTAATAACGTTAAGTACAAGTATATTTAAAACATGTACATTCTTAATTTTTGCTTACGATCTCAAACATTATTTACCAATTTATTCAATTGACGATTGTGTTAAACTACAATCTGATTTGAACCGGTTTTATACTTGGTGCACTACAAACGGACTCGGTGTAAACGCTGAAAAATGCTCTAGTCGAAAATCAAACCTAAAATTTAACTATACAATTATTAATAGATCTAACTTAATAATGGTAGTAACGCAAATAAAAGATCTAGGCATATTACTATCAAATGACCTGTCTTTCAATAATCACACATATGATATTATGTAATAAGACCCTTCGGGTTTTCGGTTTTATACGTCGTAACTACTCAGACATTAAATATCCAAAGTGCATAAAAATCCTATATTTTTCTCTGGTCCGTTCGATTTTAGAATATACATCAATTATTTGGAACCCTCATCAAGTCAATTCGGTAACGAAGATTGAGCGTATTCAAAATAGGTTACTACGGGTAATTGCATACAAAACAAATAAAACAAACTTATCTTTAGAACAGCTACCACATGGATTTGATATTGAGACCTTGGTTAAACGCAAAAAGTTGAATTATGTGCTTTGGCTCCATAAACTATTGAACTCTCAAATCGACTGCCCCGAACTACTAAACCTCGTACCTTTAAATGTCACTTGTGTTAACACACGTGCACCACAAACATTTTACCTCCATACCAAACGCCAAAATTACAGTCTGTATACGCTCCGATCAATAGAATGCTAACAACAGTAAACGCATTAAAACATTTTGATTTTTTTAATGATAACTCAACCAGGTTGAAACGTCGAGTCTAATTCAATTCATACAAACTCAGTATACTCTTATTGTGACTTTTGTTAATTATCACCGTGTTCGCTGTACAATCTATATAAGTTTAATGAGTATTATTTTTAATCTATTCACTTGATCTGTACTGAGCCCAAAAAGTCGTATATATTATCAATAAATAAATAAATATAAGGTGCTTTATGTCCACCACCACTATAACTACCAACGGTGCGAAGTACGTCCAGATTTTTTTTATTGCTATTCATAATTATCGTGTGTTAAAATTTAACAATTAATTTAACTTCTGTTTTTTTTTTTTTTTTTTTTTTTTTAGTAACAATAATCAACATAAATAATTAAAATTTACTACATTTTTTGTTTTTTGTTTTTTTTTTTTTTATGTTAACTTCAGGCCAAGAAATTTTCAAACAATCATAAACATTGATGACGATGATGATGATGATAATGGCGTGAAATCAAAAGAAACACAAGGAACTGATAATAAGAATGATGAAAGACCAAATGCCGTAAGTAATGTATTATGTAAATAATCGTCACAATAACGAATTCGTATGTTCTAGAGTGTCTTTACTGATACAGTTGATACATCACGTTATGATTTTCATTCGCTTTCATTGTTATCTTGATCCTAACCATAATA
This sequence comes from Therioaphis trifolii, assembly GCA_027580255.1. Classification (NCBI taxonomy): domain Eukaryota; kingdom Metazoa; phylum Arthropoda; class Insecta; order Hemiptera; family Aphididae; genus Therioaphis; species Therioaphis trifolii. The sequence goes on along the minus strand of CM050406.1, from coordinate 3,444,696 downwards.
TTCTAACCATTTATAATTAACTTTATCTAACCATAAGTGCACCTAGAGTCCAAAATTGGGGGGTGCTAGAATTATCAACACCTCGCAAGACCGACGGATAAATTCTTCCCCGATACTATACGCTGCAGTTATTCAAACATAAATTCATAATTCACATATTATGAACATTTAAAATTGATTCGGTACAATAAAGGTCCATCGTCACTTTACTGACGGGTACAAAATTATTTTAGGCAGTTATTATTTTTAGAAATGGAAAATTACCATTTAAGTCGTTGTGCACAATACGATACATTCAACGAATAGTCTGTGATTTATAAAACTTAAAAAACTTTAATTTGACATTCGTAAAAAAAAAAATCCGTAAATCTTCGATAAATTAATGTGAACTGCATCCTGGGATGCTGATTTTTAGCTTGACGGTGCTAAAAGCACTACTCCGACTCCGGCTCCGCTCTAGGCGAGTCTGTGTAACTAACGTATAATAAATCGAATACCAAATGAGAAGGCCACAACAGTATTATTTTTTTCATTTTTTTCCGTTTACTTTTTCATCGGTTAGTAGGAAAAAAATTATTCGTTATAGGCATGTTATTCCCGGTGTCCCGGTATACTATATCGTAATTATAGGTTATCGCACGAATTTATGTTAATTTTTTTCGCTACTGTTTTTAGAGCACCGATCACGAGTGTCAAGATTATATAGCGTATATCGTTTTAGTGTGCTGGTTGATTTTCGCCTACGCTCCTCGATTCTTGCCGTTCTGCGTTTGATCGGCACCGGAGAACGTGAGACAGAAGAATCTTTGGAAAACGCCAGAGAACCGGTGGATTCGGCGGTAACTTTGATTCGGGCGCTGACGAAAGTGTCTCCACTATAAGAAAATACGAAATGTCCGAGCTCGCTTACACGGTTACGAGCAGGGTTGGCACGTATTATACATAAATGTATAATTCGCGTATTATACCATGTAATATACGTATAATAAACATTAAGTATAATACATATATATTTTATACATCATCGATGCACCTATATTATATTGTATACTGTTATGAAATATTAAAATCCAATCGTTATAATTATAAATATAATTTTGTTATGATAACTGGTCACACTGTTAATTTCAAAAAATCAGTTATTTAATTGATTTATTGAATTGGATTTATTTGTTAGTACCAAATGCATATTTTCTATTACCTACTCATAATTAATAAAGTAGGCACCTAATAATTGATAATTGAATGATTACACTATCAATTTCAAATTTTTTATTAAATTCTAAGAAGTTATTCCAATTACAGTAAAAACAATTTTTATTTAATATTTATACTATAGGTATGCATAAAAATGTTTAGTAATAATTTAAATATTTTATGAAAGAAAAATAGAAATATAATAAAAATTTATACTTTTTTTTTTTTTATTAATCTTGAAATCTATTAAATTTCTGCTTCGGCTGCAATAGTCATTAGCAGGGCTCGGAACTTTATGCACTAAAAAACTATTAAATATGTGCGTACGTATGCACTAAAAAAAACTCAAATATGCAGTATAATATGCAACTATTTTTATTGTAAATATTCATATAAAAGTAAAATTATGAAAAAAAAATTATTTTTAATCAGGTACAAAATAATGTTTTTTGTAATTTCTCCTTGACTATTTTTATTGTAAATATTCATATAAAAGTAAAATTATGTAAAAAAAAATTATTTTAATATTTATTCATTTAATTTTTAAAAATGTACAAATCTCTCATGTATTTTTCTAACTAAAATGTTAAAATACCAGCAGTTATCGACCATCCAACAAACGGCCGGTCATTAAGATTACGAGATCCAACTTATTTAACGATACCGTGGCATGACACGTGCTGTGACAGCTCTTGGTATAAATAAATATATTTTTATCCTCGAAAATTTTAAAATTAAATACTGGGCCAGTAAAAACAAAACTGAAATTAATACTAGGTACAACATAGTTAAATTTATTAATAATAAATTATAAGCATAAAATATGCATTAATAGGCTTAAATTATTTTAATATGCGAAATCATATAAATTTAGTTAAATTATGCAAAAATATGCAACATAAAATTTTGTATTTCAATTGTATGGACCATAAAACGAATTTGTATCAAATCAGATTTTGAATATGCAGCTTCCTGAAAAATATACAATTGCATGAAGTTCCGAGCCCTGGTCATTAGCATTACATTCATATACAATTTACATTTAGAAAAAGGAATACATTAAAAAGAAAAAAAAAAAAAGAATACTAAATAAATAAAATTATACATGGAAAAAATAAACAATATTTTTAAATTTGGTAATTTAGATAGTTTTGAACCTACATTACTTAAGTTGAGTATATTAGATTTAGTATTTTAATTGTTTTAAAAAATGTCATGTTGTTCATTTCATTTTCTGGATTTGGTCCTAGACTAGTTCCACTTTGGTGGCTTATATTGAGTTCGTAATTTATACGTTTTATACATGTACATAAATCTATAATACATCATAGTGTATACAACTTTTATACATCAATTTACCCAACCCTGGTTACGAGGCCTCTCGCATACGTTCCGTCGAGTTTCGTGAACGCTATCGTTATTTATCGAATAAATCTGATCTATAGAAATGCACATTTCGCTGTAGAATTAAGACCGGATTATAAATCACTGCGAACATACGTTAAACGCTTGAATCACGTTGATAAGTACTTAATGCTCATGTGTGCAATAGTTTTGGTCGGTTACATTTTATTTTTTATTTTTTTGGTTTTTCCTTGAACTTCAGCTCCGAAAAATTTGATTCGGTTCCGTTCTTTTCTTGTCGTGTCCAATAATAAAAATGCCAATAACAATTATATAGGATAATTATAACAAAATAAAATACAAAAACAAAAAAAATAAAAAATAAATAAATAAATAAATACCATACATAAATTTGGTACGTCTAATAAATCACATTTTTGGTAACGTTCTATATGTTGTGTTGCGACCAGTAAGCGGCCACCTCTATTGCACTTGTGTTTGTCAGAAACAGATCTTCCTTGGTGCATTGTGCTGGAATCATGGTACATGACAAAAGGGGTTAATCGGTCTGTCGTTCTCCACAGTCGCATGTGTCACATTCTCCATTAAATTTCCATTTTACCATGTTAGCTTTCGTCCTCACCACCCCGGCTTTCAGTCTGTTAAGAGTTTCCCATAATGGCCATGGAAGGTGTCCACCCATTGGAAGTTGTTGTGTAATCTGAGACATTTCTTCCGGTTGTAGCTCGTCTTGCCATCTATGCAATCTAGCTTTTTTTGGGGAATCGAGCAGTTCTTTTGCCGTTTGTATGAAACTTTTTCGAGATTTAAGTCTTGCGTTCACGATTTCATGTCCGAACGTAGGATGTCTTTCGTCCTTTATCTGTTTGGTTTTTTTTTTCGGTTCCGTACAAACGCGTGTTTGAAAACATTTGCGAAACACGAGCGTCAGTAACTACCAAACTTACCGTGTGAGTGTATTTATCTTGGGTTTTATATTGGAATACGATGTTTAGTGTTTTTCATTTTTAAACCTATCGACATTTTTATATATTTTACAATTTCGAAAATAATAATACATATAATCAAAATTTATCGGGACAATATTGTGAAAATATAATTGCACAAGTCAGTATATTATATGAATAATAATTATTGTTTAGTAATAAATAAAAATAAATGTCACACGACTGATGTGACCTTTGAATAATTTTAAGTCGAATCCGCGCACAGTGATAGTTATATAATTTTCGACCTTTTTTTTTTTTTGATAATTTTCACACGGTTTAATTATAATTCAACCAAAACTGTAATAATAATTATTAAATGTTTACCGTATAAATATTGAAATTGAGATTTCGCTAGAGTACAATGACACTTTGAAAACAATCAGGAGAATAACTATTTTTTATAAACCAACACGATAATATTGCGAATGAATCAACCGTAATATACGCCGCCGGTGCCGCGGCATTTGACAGGCGAACTATAATGCAACAGTAACCACGGGAAGGGTTGCGAAAAAGTAATCAATAATCAAGGTTCGTTTACGTAGGTGATGATTTCTATCGGATAATAACGAATCTGGTTCGATTTTTATGAACGCAATAATTTGATAGTCAGATATTTCCGTTATATTCTTGGCCGCCATATAATATAACGCTCCGAAACAACTCGCTTCGTTTTTCGCGCGCCCTGCACAAACAGATCGATATCTACTGCGTTCAGCCTACTGGACAGATATTTTTAGACGTGGGTAGGCAGCAACCCGGTATTTACACTGATTGAATATTGTTCTAGACTAGATCCGAAGCCAGTGAACGGAGATACGCCCACGTGACGTTGGTAAACACTGCGATTTCAGGCTTTCAGAAAATTACGCTGTGCTTTAACTTGCGACTTACCAATCCCATTATGCGCGTGGACGACCCGATAATCCAATTTCGCAATCAGAGAGCGTATATTCCAGATTTTTCGCAAACACCCGTTGATGTAATATCAAATTATCTTTGTCGGTATCACTACTACTACTACTACTATTTTGCCAGTTTGCAACGGTTTTTATATCGCTGAAAACATAATCAATTGTTTTTTTTTTCAAATTTACGAATGTTTTAAGATTTTAGAAATTTGATGATTATCCATTCAATCGAATCGAAATACAGAGAATACCTACTTGTCGTAATCACTTCAAATATGAAACAGTGCATACTGTTAATTATTGCCGTTCGAAAAAATTTAACGCGTAGCAACTTTTTCTTTTTTTTTTTGATTTAGCGACTTTGTTTTTGCCCGACCGAAGTCTCGCTTTATCGTATATTTCGTGATCATCACGTCCGTCGCGTCTCGACATCATTGCGCATCGGACGATCTTTCTTAAACAACGCCCAAAGTAATGCGTTTCGACAGCTCTCCCCGCGTCGCGCCGTATCGCAACGTTTCGTGTGGAAGCGAAACGAACGGAACCCCTTGTCGGCGGCGGCGGCGGGGCGAGTCTTTTTTCTTTTTCGCCCACACGCCAAATCCATACGTCTGCCACCAGTGCCGTATTTAGGGATTTTCCGCACGTAGACACTTTCCGATTCGCCGCCTCTCCCTCCCCTCCGGCTCTCTTAAAATTCTTCACAAAACACATTCGAATCCACAGTTTGAGAATTCGAACCCGCGTCGAACGCGCGCATTTCATCGCTACCCACACGCGTACCGGTTCGTGCCGTATCGCGTGTGCGAATAGTATTTAAGTAGCCGTTTGATTTTGAGCGAACGGACGCACGCGTTTACGGTTATGATTTGTAAACGAATTTCTCTAGTCGAAAAATAATACGAATCTCATGATGTCGAATGAAAAATACTTTTTGTAATTTTGTAAAAAAAAAAAAAAAAAGTGTTGAAATTTGCACAGGGCCTGTGCCTAAATACGCCTCTGTCTACCACCGTCGTTTCGGGCACGAATGCGCTTCGTTCCGACGCGACCAACGCTCCCCCCCTTCGATTGAACTATCGTACCGTATCTGTAACGTTTGCTGGACACGTTATCAGAACCGTTTCGATTACGACCGAAAGCACTGCCCCGTCATGACGAAATCATATCCCTAACACGTTCGTAAATGACAGCTAAAGACACACCTGTAGGTACCCGAAGACACCGTGTCGTTATAATTTATAAACGCACTCGGGATCCAGCTTATCGTAGGTACTCATAGCCGTCCCAAGGGAGGGGCAAATGGAACAAGTGCCCCAGGGCGTTCAAAGTACTATGAATTTAGAGGGCGTCAATGCGTCATAAAAGTTAATGAAATAAAATTTAAATTTAAAAAAAAATTGGTGTTTCATTTTACAATTCATTTTTTATACCTACTGTAATATCAAAGACATTGTTAATATAAAATTATATAAACAATGAGTAAGACTAGTCGTGACTCGTGTTACATACCTTCAATAATGTATTATAAACATCAATATTACCAATATAGAAGTAGGTACTGCATAGCCTATATAAGTATGATTTATACGTGAACTAAAACTGGAACTACGTATTGTTTCGAGAAAATAGTAATTTTTTCTACAATGTAGCCATAATAATGAAATCGGTGTCAACTTCAAAGAAGTCATCAAAACAAGCAAATATATGTATATGAATAAGATTACAATAATTATTAATAAGCAGGGGAACCTTTAATTAATATGTAGGTATTTAACATATTTATGGAATAAGGTTTTATATTTTTTAGAGGAGGGGGGCGTCAAATATTTTTGCCTCAGGGCGACAATGATGGTTAGGACGGCATTGTAGGTACTTTATAAAGTATCGACAAAAATTATAAGAAGGAACCAAGTGCTAACCAAAAATCAAGGAGATATTTAATTATTGTTATTTACTAACTATGATGAATTTGATATTCTTGAGTGTCGAGGATAGGTTATTTATTTGTTGCATAGAAGTTTGGTTCCTCCAGTGTAAACCTACACTTATACATTATACGTCAATATACACTTATATCAAATTTTTAATAATTTTTTGTGTAATAATTATAATTAATTTTGAATATAGGTACCTACCTTGTTATGTGTAAGTGCATTGTTGTGTGTTAAATAGTTATGTTGTAAACTTATAACATTAGTTCTTATGAACTGTTATTTTTACTATTATGAATATATGTATTACGAATCAAATTCTAAATGAAATAAAGTCTATTATGAATTAAAACCATCCTACCTGCCAAGTATAAATTATATTAAAGAAATGTTTGTCTGTTTTCCAATAAATTAGATGTAAAAAGCCAATTTGTTATTCCAATTTTCAAAAAACTCAAACATTCAAAATTGTAACTGTACGGTATTATATTAGTAATATTACGTAGTTCGTTTAAGTATGTACTTAATGATATTGATTATATATATATGTGTGTGTGTGTGTGTGTGTGTGTGTGTGTGTGTGTGTGTGTGTGTGTGTGTGTGTGTGTGTGTGTGTGTGTGTGTGTGTGTGTGTGTGTGTGTGTGTGTGTGTGTGTGTGTGTGTGTAATACTGTGTATGTATAACCAGTGGCGGCTCGAAAGAGGTATATTTGAATCACGTGATTCATAGAAATATTAATGGGTGGGTGGATGGGTGTCCTGTGGTTGGGAAATGTTGAATGAATAATTTTCTAAAGTTGTTAATTCAATTAGAAATATAATGTTTAGCTCGATATGTGTATCATCGTAAGTCGTACAGTAACAGACAAAATTAGGTTAAGGGACGTCGTACCCTAGTACCCGCATGTGTAAAGAATGGAATATAAATATTATATTTGTTAATTCGAAGAAATTATCGATGAAAGATAACGATTAACGTTACTCATAATAGTAGGTTACTGATTAGAGGGTGGGTGGTGTAAAAATATTAAATGTGAGTCAAGAAAAAAAAAGTTCAAGCCGCCACTGAGTCATGTCATATAACTTTGTACAACTGAAGTATTTGAAGTAATGAGAGCAAATGAGAAAATTCGTATTATTTTTTTTTTTTAACAATAATTATGAAAAAAAAAAGATAAAAATTGTATGTCGCCAAGTTAAGAAAAAGTAATATTATTATACATTCGTCGAAATCATTTATTTCGTTATTCATAGAAGAAATATGTATAAAAAAAAATGGCTATTTTTTTTAATGTAATTTTTCGGTGCAGTTATGATGATAGTATAAATTGGTATATCCATCGAGATATTATATAAACTATACTGGAGCGCGCACTGTGTATGCCGTCCATGCAATGAAAAACGAGCCGACGCGTTCGATCGTTTCCCCCACCACTGCAGGGCAACTATAATGCCATGTACTGTATACTACTAATGATGGTATAATACATTTTTTTTTTCAATAATTTATTATTAAATAAGGTCAATGAGGTATCAATAAAAACAATTTTATATCATTTATTTTTTTAATATAAAAACATGATAAATATTAGTATAGTATACTCTAATATATATTTGAGAAATATAATACTTATCATTACTATACATACAATATAAAATACTAATGAAAATATTTATTATTTCCTCTAAAATATTAATAACACATAATTTAATATTAATTTCCATATCATACTAAAATAAAATACATTAATATTATAAATAAAAGTTTAAAAACAAATCAAATACACTCAATGAGTAATTTTAACATAGGTAGTTTAAACATTGTTAAATAAAATTAATTTTGTTAATTTCTGCCTTAATGATGATTTATTTTTAAATACTTGTTTAGAGTTTATTTCTTTGGCATTATGGCGCATTCTTATATTAACAAAACATTGACTTGGTGCAGTGAAGAGACTATACTCATGACTTGGGGAACCAATATCAACAGTAATAGGGTGTGCATTTGGGAAGAAAAATAGAGTACTTTTGTTTAATTTTTTATTTATTTTTTTTTTGCTAACATCACAATGTTTTGTTTCACTTTGTTATGTAATTTTTTATTTATAACAACAACAACTTGAAAAGATTTTTCAAGCTCTTGAATAATAAGGGATACATCTGATTAAACTATTTTCAATTTCCCCCGATTTACAAAATATGTAAAATTTGCATCTTTTACATAGCTATGATCTGTTTGATCACTTTTTACTAATAGATCAATACAGTAAGGACACAACACTTTTTTGCAAATATTTTTTACAATATATCTAGCAATATAATCAAGAATTTCATTAGTACATTCTATTAACTGTACACTTGAAAGAATATCTAAATAATTATCAATTTCTGTATCATCTAAGTTGTCGTCAGATTTTATAATATATCTTTTCTCAGAACGAAAATCTAAGGCATCACCACCAGGAGCAACAAAACTTGAACAATTTCCACTTTCTACAGTTATATTTTTAGTAAATAACAATTGTCTCAGTGTTTTTTTAAACTGCATACAATTCGGATTATTGTTAGAACCTCCTCTTGAACGAATACAACCAAAAAAAAGTTCAAGATGATCTGGAGACATTTTGTAAGTAAGAATATATTTTAGGGGACTCTGAGACCTACCAAGGAGCTTATAAGCAATTTCCAAAGTACTCGTCATGGTTACGATGAACCCTATAAGAAATATTTTTCTTCCACTAAATATCAGTGGAATGCCATTAAACTTTAGAGTTTTTAAGTAGTTGGTAGTGTCAATGAATACAGATTTTATGGTGTTTATATTTCCAGGATGAATGGGACTTTTATAACCTTTAGAAAAAGGTATTCTTGAATTAAGTATATCAAAGAGACGATCAATTTGTCTAATAAAATATACTGTCTCTTCACTATTTTGAAACGAAGATTCACCTTTTTGACACAAGTATTCTATAGGATCAGCAACTCCACTACTCAATGTTTGTGCTGCCAGCTTAACTTTCATCACTGAATTTCTGTAATTAATATGTTGAGCCGTTAGTTTATTAGCAAATATTAATCCTAAATCGTGTTGAAATGTATTTAATGAGCATAAATAAGACCATTTTATATCACCATTATCCGATTGAAAAAAACGTTTATCTGCTAAATCAGATCAAGCTAACTTAAGCATAATATGGCAAGCGTCAAATGGAGCATAAACTTCTAAGGAATTTTGTACAGTAAATTTTGTGTTCAAGGAGTTAATGTAAAAATTGCAGCCCAATTTTTTAAAACATTGTACATTAGCAGAAGCTCCATCACAAGTTATATTCCACACTTTTATACCTATTTCATGCAACTTTATAATAGCAGTTGATACCAAAGTACATACGACACTACTTTCAATCTTATTGACATAGAAAAAACCTACTGGACATTTAAATTGTTTTATCTATCATAATTACTAAACATAATTACTAACTATCATAATTACTAAAACTTCAGGAGCAAGTTCTGAACTTTCTCCAAAGCCAATTTCAACATTTCCAACATATTTTCCTTTATCTGATTCCCAAATCAATTGTTTTCTTATGGACAAAACAACCATAAACAAGAGAACAATCTTGTAACCAAGTATTTTTAGTAATATCATGTTTTGAAAATATGAATACACCTTCTAAAAACCCAGGTTCACATTCTATGGTGCTTATCCAACTTCGGATAGTAGAGTGATGAGGAAGCAAAAAAAGCGTGCGTACATACTTATACGCTCTAGGAGAATAAAAATAAAGGGTTTTAGCAAATTCTTTCATTTCTGTGTTGTAGCGTGTGCCTTTTTTTTAGCAGTCTTAACTTTGCGTTCATGCAAAAATAAAGCCAATGGTAACCCACCGAATTGTTCCTCAAGCATCATGGTCACTTTATCTGAAGATGGAACATTTTTCTTAATGTTTATAATAAGACCTATAAATGAATAAATAACATAAATTTAAAATATAAGATTACCTATTGAAATAATTGTTACCTTTTAATGATTTTATTTTAGTATCTCTTCGCTTAAGACGTTGTTGCAGTATTTTAATTTTATTTTGAAAATGTTTTTTCTTAGGCATTTCGATATTGCACTGAATACTTTTATTACTCTGATTTTCATTATTTGAATCCTTTAATTATTTTGTTTTTTGGTTAGCAAAAAATGTAATAAATTATATAAACTAATATATTAGGTTTTATATAATTAAAATAAACAAAATATGAATACACATTTGAAATTTTGTCCTTACATTAATTTTACATATTCTCAGATGTTTAGCAAAACCAGCCAAAGTCAATTTAATATCATCACAAAATTCACATTTGAATTTTCTCCCAGATCTATTTTTGTTGCCGACCGTTTTTAAAAAATTTATAATTTTTGGTGTATCCATGAAGTCCTATATAAGATAAAATGAATTAAAAAATAATTTATTAAACCTGCTTATTTATAAAACTACAATTTTATCTTCTTTGCCATCTAACCAACAGAGATTATAATGAATACTGCGATGTTCTTTAGAATCATGTTCTTCAAATATCATTTGCTTTTTGCAAATACCACAAGTTACCTAAGAAATTCAAATTTAATTATTTATAACATATTATGTTTAAAAACAAATCGATTCCAACCGAAAACCGTTCGACTGTGTGGCGTTTGTTTGCGAAAGTCGGCAAGCCGCAAGAAATTTGACATATGCTTTAGCTACAGCATTTCAAGTAAATACCTACCATTAAATTAATTAATCAAAGCATAAATAACGTAGGCATATTGTTTTATTCGTAGTTGAAACGAGTTTTTAAAATTAGTACATGATAAATAAAAATTAAGTTGACCATATTTTTACTTTTCAAATTTAATAAAACCTAATAATAAACCCATACCCACGCAATAAATAAACGATAATAATTTACCTACGACATTTTCGGATACATTTTACAGGCTTACAGCAAAAAAGTGCGTTGTACCAGATCGTCTAAATCTCGTTTTGCCATCGATTTGAGAACTGCCGATGAACTAGCGATGGACCTGAAAAAAGTTGACTCCGAGGCTTAATTTTTTATGTACAAACAAATGTTGGTTTTATTTTTACTTTATTATTACGTTGCATTTTTAAACATTTATAGTTTTTAAAAATAGAAACTGTATATTGTATAATTGAATTATTTGAGAAATGTTATTTTCATTAGTTTTAATATATTTATCACAAATATGTAAATACAACTAGACTAAATAAGTTCTACTTTACCTATCTATATTGATTTATTATTTATTTTACTTAATACTTTACTATCTACTATATAGATGTAACATTTTTATAAATGATGAGTACCTATGACGAGTTCCCTTGATTTACAAGTAATAATTATAATATGTAAACATAAAAAAAAAAAGTAATAGGTGATGTATGACTTAACATGCCTTAAAGTTATGCATATCTATTTTTTATGACACAGCGAGTATACCTAATAGATTTCCTATTTGATTAAACTTTTAGGTTTATTTTGTTCTGTAAATTATTGTGATATTGTTTTATTATATTATAATATACTTAATATTATTTATAACACTGTGTGTTTGCTTTAAATAAAATAAATAGGAGGATATTGTACCTTCTAAATTTCAATAATAAATTAGTCCACAGAGTAAAGTATATTGACATAATATTGAATGTATTCAATCAGTTTCATTAATTCATAATTATAATAGAAAGGATTTTCAATTTTTGTTCAGAGTACCTATGAAAAAAGTCTTACTACGCATTTAAATGATTCCTGAGCTGCTTTTTCCTTACAACTCCAGAACCCTATACCTATTGACTTATCAAATCAGCATTCTAATATGATAATTATGAAGTATATATGAATTGTTATAATTATATTTATTATATTTTCATTATTATTATTTTTATTATTATATACCGAGAAATAAATAAGAAACGATTTTGTTTAGAAGGTAGTCAAAGTTCTCATTTTCCCCAGTCTATTAGAAAAAGAAACTCTCATAAGCAATTGGTATAAACTATAAACCTATTTGTCTAGCTATTTATACATTTGGTCTAAATTAAAAAATGAAAACTAATTAACACGGTATCTATTTGATTGCTATATTGTGAAGGGTCATCAATTTACAATTGTCGGTATAGTTACTGGCTATAATAAGTTATATCAGGTAATTTATTTGGGAAAGTGGAACTATTATAGAACAATATAATATGATACGTGCCCACGTGGGTATATACGTATGGATTTCTTCAATAGATCTACAAATTAGATATATAATTTACTATAAATAAATGATAAACATACTTCGTGCCATGGGTATTCTTTACTCCTTGGACAAGATAATGGAGATGGGTATATTGATATCGAATGCAACCATAAATCTTTTATTAATACCTAAATTATCTAAAGCAAACCTTTAGTGTAAAATACATCGTTCATATAGTTTTTAGTTTTAATTGTTGATAGGTTTTAAAACGTTTAACATTTTTTTCTGAACAAAACAAAAATTGTTTTCTACCAGCTAGGGCATTGAAAACATACTAGTCTACTTATTATCCAAAAGTTCATAATGACTGGATAGTTAAACAATTTGTAATACATATTTGGAAGTTTGAAATTGATGGAAAAATTGCCGATTTCGTAAAAATCGTATAATAGTTTACTGAAACGCAGAGAGAAAAAAATAATGTTTTATGATTTTTGAGATTTTTTCAGTATCTATAGTTAAGCATATGAGTGAATGAGGTCAAATTAAATTTGATGAACTTTTAATCAAATATTAAAAAGATGCATTGGAATTTCCGTCCAGTATGTAACAATTTTTCATTAATATATTGTGAAAATATCAAGTTTTAAGTAACATAACATTTGGAGTTTTGTCTAAATAACTTTTTTTTTTTTTCTTTTTTTTTTTTTTTTTTATTTAGAAAAAATATAACATTTACAATCTGTGCAATCGAGCACAATAAGCAAATTTGCAAACTACATAAACAACATAAGAAAACATGATAAGGGAAGCCATCCAGTGATAGGACCCTTTTTTTTAATTTTATTTTGGGTAAAGTGCTTAGATCAGGAGATCACGGCACCATCGTCTTTTTAAACGACGAGGAGGGTCATTTGGTAGTGAAAAAGAATATAGGTTTGAGACGAGTGGGTTGGAATGCAGGGATAGTGTGGAGTGGAATTTTTTGTAATGAGCTATGTTTAGGTTTTCGACTGTTTCAATATTTAGGTCTTTGTGGAGAGAGTGGTTGCTGACAAACCAAGGAGCAGAAGTTATTTGGCGTAGGCAAATAGATTGGAATGATTGGATATTTTTTGTGTGGGTTGGCTTGGCGCAGCCCCAGATTTGGGCACCATAAGCCCAAACTGGCCTTATCATGGATTTATATATTAATAATTTGTTTTTTAGTGGAAGATTAGATTTGAATATTGGACGCAATAGGTGTAGTCTGGAATTTAATAATTTTCGTTTTGCTTTCAGATGAGGGCCCCAGGTGAGTCTTTTGTCTAGAATTATACCCAGATATTTGATATGTGACTGGGAGGGAATAGGATTTCCTTGAAATGTTAGGGCTGGTGAGTTTTTTTTGTTGAGGGTGAAAGGAACATGTATGGACTTATCAGCGTTTATTTTTATTTTCCAATTGAGTGACCAATTATCGATTAAGTTTAAATGGAGTTGTAGAGCAAGGGAGGCTTCAATGGGATCGGAATTATCTGATAGTATTGCTGTATCGTCGGCGTACGTAGCTAAAATGGTATTGTCGGATTGGGGGATATCTGACGTGTAGATATTGAAGAGATCAGGAGACAGATCACTACCTTGGGGTACTCCTGCGTGGATATGAAAAATGGAAGAAAAGTAATTTCCTTGACGAACAGAGAAGGAACGATTTTCGAGGTATGAGCGAATTAGTAAGTAGTAAGGGGCTGGAAGAAAAAGTTTTAATTTGTAAAGCAAACCATTATGCCAAACACGGTCGAAAGCTTGCGCAACATCGAGAAAAACTCCTGGACAATATTTTTTGTTTTCAAACGAAGAGGCAATTTTGTCTACTAACCTATGGACTTGCTGTATTGTGGAGTGACTGGCCCGGAAGCCGAATTGGGTATTGGGGATGACGTTTTGTGAATTTACTATAGGTCTAATTCTTTTAAGAACGAGTTTTTCAAATAACTTAGCAAGTGCTGGAAGTAGACTTATAGGTCTGTCTAAATAACTAAATTCTATTTCGTGAAAGTGTTGTTTACGGCAAAATTATACCATTTATACTAGGTTTTTCGAAAGATTTTTCTCACGCCGGGAACAGCAATTCGAGGAAAGGGGAAAAAACATTCAAAGGATAATCATCATCATCCAGGCCCTAAAACTGTGTACAGTTGCACACAATATGTGCAGTCGCTAATTTAAATACGCAGTAGCAAATTTAAATGTGTGAAGCACTTTTTTTATGTTTAAAAAATTTTTTTCGATTTGATTAATAAAAATGAGCATATTGTATTACTTTTTCTCTCGAAGAGACGAAAACAAACGTATATTGAATTTCACGAAGAGTCAAACGGACTGGAAATATCATAAAGTTTATTATTCGAAGTTGTAGAACGCTGTTATTGTATTTGAACGTAGGAAATAGATTATATATTTTCATTTACTCGACGTTGAATTTTGATCGAACATTTTTGTTTTAAGCTATTGCATAGTTTTTATCGCGGGCTTTGAGCGCGGCGACCGAATTGAGAAAATCCGTAACGAAAAAAACCCCACACGGATTTTTTTTTATGTATGGAGACACTTTTTCTTGAAGAGACCAAAATACATGTAAATTGAATTTCATGAAGAGTTGAAAAGACTCGAAATTTCAAAAAGTTTTTTATTTCAAGGTGTTGAACGTTTTTATTGTATTTGAACGTAGGGTATAGTATATATATTCATTTACTCGAAGTTGAATTTTGATCGAAAAAAATTGTTTTTTTCTCATGAAAGACGAATGGCTATATAATATCCTAGATGAGTAGTTCATATGTCAAGGAATAGCTGGATTGTTTGAATTATATTCGTTATTATACGAAAAGACACGGATTTTTTTTTTTTTTTTTTTTAAGTCAGATAGTTAATATCGCTCTGATTTTCGCAGTAAGTACCTACGATCGATACTTTATTTGAACACTAAAATGTTCCTCATAAAAATACGTATTTTAAATGGAAAAAAAGGAAGAAAATTTGAAAATTTCCCCAGGGACTCGATATTGTCTATTCCCGTAGGTGAAAAATAAATAATTTTTAATACATATACCTAACTAGCAGATTAATACATTTGGCTTAAAATACGCCATCGTGTATTCCAGTTCCTATGAGCTACGGATTGTATAAAATCAACATATCGGTATTTAATGTAGATAACATTCGATCCGGTTTTTGTTTTAGTGAAAAGAGAAAACAGTTTTTTTTTTGCTCCTGACATTTTGACTATCACGAGAGAAAATCTTAATTATTCGACAATACAGTTTGACTTATACGATTTATATTTTTTATTTCTGATAATCTTATAATTCTTCCGGTTCGTACATACATAGAAGAAATGGCTTGCTGCAGTCACAGAGAAACCGAGTCGGTGTTCGGGATTTTTGCACTTGTGTCGAAATGCGGCTTGTGCAATTGTCGGATGTGGAACGTTATGAACGTTGTCAAATGCATTGGTAAGTTCGTTACACGCGTGTAGCTCATATAATTCAATTGATGTCATATTCTCACGCCATGGATATTAATCCATGGCCACGGGGAGAATGATGTCCTCTCCAGCTTTTGTCAGGCTGGCTTATCTTGCAGTACGCAAGACTAGCAGAAAATCATTTATTCCGCCCTACTGACAAAGGGCAATACACCGACCGTTTTTAGACTGCGTCCGTTCAAAAATTGTTTTCACCCGAGTCCGATAGGGCGATATAAGTAGTCAAGATTGACCGGGGTTTTTCACGACGGAACGGATTTCATTGACACCGCGAAAAACTTTTTTTCTCCGTTATAATATTATGACGTACTTTGTTATAATGTTTAAAGCGTATTTTTTCATTCGATACGAATAGGTATGAACGGGTTTCGAAATTTCCAAACTTATTTTGTCAGAGCGTCATCAAACTGGCAAAAAATGTATTGCATAAACTATTTTCATACTTGTTCGTGATGAAATCAATAACTTTCGACGGGGTTAATCGAACAGCTACACGAGAGCATCGAACGATATTTTGAGATTTTATGCTCGTTCTGCGAATACTTTTTCCGCGTTCGGACGTCCGAATAAAAAACATCAGAGCTCTGCAAAGATCTTTGCGAAAAATAATTAAACCTGTGTACACTTATGCTAAAACTCGCGTTTTATTTGAATTCGCAGATTGCGGTTGTAACTTGCACGGATCGTGCGCTTTCGATAACCTGCTGGAACACGTGGCCAAAAACACCATGACCCTGGCTGACGTCGAAAAGCAATACAAGGTAAGAGATCGCTCGGAGAATACTGTGACCATCTCGTCCGTGTACCACAGTAGCCACGAGTACTGAACGTAACGAAATAAACCCCACATGAATTTTTTTTAATGTATGTAGACACTTTTTCATATCGAAATATTGGTCCAAAAGTTTCATCCAGCTACTTTTTAGAACGGAAATTTTGTCGAGATGGTACTTTTGGGAGCTCATTTTTCGAATTTCTCAATGGTTTTTCCAAGCTTGGGCGAAACTACCGAAAAATTGACAAAAACCGGGGAAAATACCGTATTCTCGATTTTCGTTAAATCTGTTTTAACTTTTTAGCCATAACTCCATCAATGATAGAGCTAGGAACTTGAACATTTTACTGACTACTAATAATAGTCACGCGCAAGCTCAATTCAAATTTCAAAAACAACTTTTAACTTCTATATTGAACTTTGAAATTATTGAAAATTTCTCATTTTTTAGGAAGTTTTTGCTTCGTAAAATTTTAACCTTTGGATATTAAGAGCTGAAAAATCAATACGATAATACTCATAAGTATTTCTACCGATGATGAAAAAATATCGAAAATCGATGGTCGCAATATTTTTTTACAAGCGTTTAAAGTTTGCATTTTGACGAAATTTCTTATTTTTACATCAAATTACACACTTAAAACGCACGTAAGAAATAATTGGTGCTTCCTAGAATTTTAAAACTGCTATGCAATAGCTTTACCGCGGCAGTCCCCGAGTGCCACACGTATTTTTCAAATTAATTTTTTTTATTTACTTTTTGTTTTACCCCGAATCGCGGGTCCGGGCTCGAGGAACTGTTCCGGCTCGTCACTATTACAGACACTCGTCCTCACGGCCTTTCGCCGACCATCGTTTCGATCCGAGTGAAATGAGCGTGATGATGATTATTGTTTTCTTTTTTTCCGCAGACCGAAACTTTGGGCACTACCAAAGAGTCGAGACTGGCGGTGCGCATTGCCATGGCCAGGCACGCAATGATCAAGGCCGCCGAAAAGGAGGCACTGGAATCTATGACGCCAGAAGCGCGTCGCGTTGCCGAGAGAGAACTCAGGGCGCAAAAAGCCATCGAACGACGCGACGCCGCCATGACCGCTGAAAGCGTCGGGACCAGTGGCCAGGTCACGAGAGACGCGCAGGCGCACGGACCACAAGACGCGTGCGCTCAGCGACCGGAAAATGCGAGGGCCCGGTACTCGAGAGACGCGCGGGCCCGAAACCCGAAAAACGTACGGGCTCGACGGCCAAAAAACGCGTGGTCCCAGCAACCGGATGTAGCACGGGCCCGACGTCCGGAAAATACATGGGCCTATCGACCGGAAGACGTGCGGGCCCGGTACCCGGCAAATAGACGGGCCCAGCAACCGGAAAACGCGTGGGTCCGGAGACCGGAAGAGGCGTGGGCCCGATTCCCGGAAAATACCTGGGCCCATCGACCGGAAGTCGTGCGGGCCCGGTACCCGGAAAATAGATGGGTCCGGTACCCGGAAAACGCATGGGTCCAGCGACCGGAAGACGTGCGGGCCCGGTACCCGGAAAATAGACGGGCCCAGCAACCGGAAAACGCGTGGGTCCGGAGACCGGAAGAGGCGTGGGCCCGATTCCCGGAAAATACCTGGGCCCATCGACCGGAAGACGTGCGGGCCCGGTACCCGGAAAATAGATGGGTCCGGTACCCGGAAAACGCATGGGTCCAGCGACCGGAAGACGTGCGGGCCCGGTACCCGGAAAATAGATGGGCCCATCAACCGGAAAATGCGTTGGCCCATCAACCGGAAAATGCATTGGCCCATCGACCGGAAGACGTGCGGGCCCGGCGCCCAGAACACGCGCACACGACGGACGACGCGCCGTCGGGGCGCGACAGGCCGGCGCCGGAAGTAGACCCTTCTGTTGCGTCTAAATCGGTAGGAGAAACCATTTGCGCCGATCGGCCTGCCCCCTCCGCGACGACGGGTCGAGAGACACACGGGGCCTCGGCCGACCGGAAGTGCGGACCCTTGGCCGGCCGGGAATGCGGGCCCTCGGCCGACCGGGAAAGCGGGCCCGCGGATGACCCGGAGCCGGCCACGTACCGCGCGTGGGTGGCCCCGGAATCGAGGCGCGTGCTCGACACGAGCGTGCCGCCATCGGACAGGCCCGCGCCCCCGGGCCCCGGCCCTCATTGGTGGGGCCGACTGTGTTTCGGGCCTTTCAAGGGCCCATTAATGTGGCATCCGATCCACGAGGGCCCCCGATCGTTTGAAAAGCCAGAATGCGACACGGCCCCGGACGACGAAGAACCGAAGACGTTCTCGTTCGACGTGCCCGGTCGTCTGGACGGCGCCCAAGAACCGACGCTCTTCAAGGTCATCGTCACCGTGTGAACGGACCTTTTTTCTCAAGTACAAGTAGGGTTAGCGTTAAGTTCTCGTCCGACGTGAGTCCCGGAGTCAGGGAATATAGTCATATCTGTATGACGTCACGTCGGTTAAAATAATTTTAAAATATTTACGTCTCATTCGTTTGATCGCGTTTTCTTTTCCCCCGCGAATATCTTTTTAACCTTTGTAACGAGGTCCACTGATCGTGTATTTCACGAGATACGTATTCGTTTAAATCTCCGATTGTCGTACAAAATCTTTTTTATATTACTGTTAACAATCCGTAGGCATCTGTCGTAGGGTCAAGGTATAATAATTCTCGTCCGAAAACTTGGAAATATCACACTCTGCAATCGCCACTTGGCGTTAATTAATTCAATGGTTATAAAACAAATTAGCATATAGAAATATATTATACGTAAATACAAAATAGATTTAACAATAGGAATTTGAATATTACTCATACATGTTGAGCTAATAATACAATCTCTGATGTGTATCATTGTACACTTTGCATGCATATAAAATAATACATATTACTGCAGGGACTGGAACCGAACCGAAAAGAACCGGTTCTGGAACCCAAAAACCCCTAAAATATTTAGAACCGGAACCTAACCAGAATCGAACCGGAACCTATACTCAAGATGAAAAATATCGGGTTTCTTAAAACTATCCATTTCGTTTATTCTTAAAATATTGAATTTTTAGTTTAAACTTACTTTTATAATATTATACTATGACTAACTTGAGCCATCATTGTTTGCGATATAGCAGTAGAGTTAATGAATGTTATTTCGAATCACATGTATTTTCATACATATTATATCAGAGTGACAGGGCATAAACAATAAAAATCATTATTTGTATACATGAATGTACATATTGTTTTTAGATAGGTATACATTTATTCATTCATAAATGAATTGGTATTTTTGTACCGTATTACCTACTCTGTTTATAATAATTATAAACAGATATAATATGCCATAATTATTATGGCATATTATATTAGGTATAATACCTTGACAATTTGAAGATTATTTACACTGAATTGTAAATGTATATATTTTGCTTACCTAATACGTAGACAATAAACATGATGATAGAATTATCGATATTGCTGATTGGTAACACGTCATGTACAACTATTTTACGTATAGGTACCTATCAAAAAATTAAACACGTCATACTATAAATTTTTATTTTTATTTTTTTTAATAACATTTGGAACTCTATAAAACCGGAACCCTAACCTTAACCCTTATTTTGAATTTTTCAAAAACCGGAACCAGAACCTGAACCTTTAAATAAAAAAATTGAGTACCGGAACCAGAACCGTAACCGAAAAAACTAAAAGGTACCAGTCCCTGATTATTAGTCTTTAATACGATTCAACCTTAGCTTAAATGGGCTTTGATTTTGAAAACGATTCAATTTCATTAAAAATGCCCTAGTAAATAATACATTACATCCCGTGTTAGTTCAATATATGTATAATGTATAATATTTAATGTTTAATGTAAATAAGTTTTGTAAATAAGTTTTGAGAATCTACGTTTTACTCAATTTTTAAGTAGTGTTGTAAGGATAAATATTTGGTGTTTAATTTAAATATAAGATAAATTAATATGTTATAACTTATAAGTCATAACTATTGTTCATATTGTGTTACTAATGCAAGTTTTAGTGTATTTACATTTTTAGATATGTACAAGGATTTTATTTGAAAAAGGACAATTACGGAATATATTTGTAAATATATATTTAAAGTATGATTACCATTTATATAATATTATACAAAATGTTATTATAAAATATATCTTCTGCCTGGCTTTTGTAAGTAACAGGTAATTCTAATAAATAAATAAAATACAGTTAATATTTTTTACATGATTTATCTTAATATATGGATAATCTGTTATCATATAATCATAAAATACTTTTATTTTAACTATAAACAATAATTATTTTTAATTTTGAGAAGAAAGATATACAATCTCAGTCATGGACATCATTTGTATCATCAATGTTTGTTCATACTTGGTTTTCTCTCTCATTGAAATTGTTGTCTAGGTAATTATGCGTTGTCATGAAGCTCTGCAAATTACATGAAAAAAAAATTCATTCAAACCATACTTGCACGAGGATATCCAAGTTAAAAATCAATCATGAACACAATTTTTCACAAACTTTCAAAGTAAATTGTTTTTCCGGATGAAACACTTTGTCAAATTTTCAAATGATAATTTAGTATTAATTAACTTGTAGGTGTACTGTGTGCCGAGTTTCCAACATCCGCCTCTCCGACCTTATCGATTGAATAGTGAATGCAAGACTACTGGACATATGTATGATTTATATACTGGATTTGTATAAATTTGAGGACTTCGCTCCATGACACTACAACAAAGTTACAAAAGAGTTACGAAATACATGGAAGTATGAGATCACATATTCAAATGAGATAAATTACAAATAAACCCCGTAAAATTTTGATTATGTTTCACTCTAATTTCGCATTTAAATAATTAAATATAAAACTACATTATATTGTGTTTTAAAAAACTTATTATAATTTATATTTAATAGTAAACAGATATTAATAAGTAACAATGTATTTTATTCTGAATTATATTATATTTTTGTTCTATACAACAAAATTTAGTTTCCTAGATTTTTTAGATAATTCATCCACAACTTGCTAGTCAAAAAATCAAAATATTTCACAAATTACTGTTTACCAGTGTCAAAGAGGAATAGAGCTAAAATAAATTAAGATTTAAATAAAAAAAAGTGTTCATCTCAAATCTTGGGGGGATGGGATCAAACCCAATGATCTCGGATCTCCCCCCGTAAATACGCCACCGTATGTATTTATAACAATACACCGCACACCGGAATATGAACTCATCACAGGAGTAAGCTGACCAAAAATAAATCTCGTCGACAAAACACATCCCACTGGTATTTTTGCTGTTTGCGTCGTGAAAAATAAATAAAAAGTTTCATACGAATACTATCTCGGAAACAAATAAAGCGTATTAAATAATGCTTGTGTCGTACATTTTTTTCTGCACCGTAGGTTTTCAACACGCCACACGTAGCTTCATGCCATGTCCTAAGAAACATAAAAATATATTCTTACAACGGTTATTTCACGGTGTTTGAAGTTAAAACTGAAAATAAAAAAAAAACGTTTTACTCCACACAACAACGGTACCGGCAGTCTATCAATCTTTATTAAATCCAATACCAATATAAAGACGCACGGAATAATAATGAACTAATTAAAAGTTTTTACCATTTTTTGTTTAGATTACCTTGGTTTAGCTCGTGTACATCAATCAGTGTACGGGCTACATATGATTGTTATTAATATTATAATTCGCTATTCAAATTATTGAGAGTCGCCACGTTTTTAAAATTTGTAAAAACCATTTCATTTAGACATGCGAATTTAATAACACGAAGATATGTCATGTCAGTGGCGGCTCGAAGGAGGTATATTTGAATCACGTGATTCATAGAAATATTAATGGGTGGGTGGATGGGTGTCCTGTGGTTGGGAAATGTTGATTGAATAATTTTCTAAAGTTGGTAATTCAATTAGAAATATAATGTTTAGCTCTATATGTGTATCATCGTAAGTCGTACAGTAACAGACGAAATTAGGTTAAGGGACGTCGTACCCTGGTACCCGCATGTGTAAGAATGGAATATAAATATTATATTTGTTAATTCGAAGAAATTATCGATGAAAGATAACGATTAACGTTACTCATAATAGTAGGTTACTGATTAGAGGGTGGGTGGTGTAAAAATATTAAATGTGAGCCAAGAAAAAAAAAGTTCAAGCCGCCACTGTGTACAACAGCATGTAATAGTGAACTCTCACCTTTGGGCTTCGCTCATAGATGACCAACAACTGTTCTGTTGTTATTGTTACATACTTCCCCTATAATATTGTAATTATTATGTTGGAAATAAACAAATTATTATTATTATTATTATTATTATTATTATTATTATTAATGTTGTTGATTATGTTTTTACTATAATTCTGGTATTAACTGACTCAGAGTTTTTGTCAACCAATAATTATGATTAAAAAGAAAAAAAAGTGAGTAAACATTCAGTAAGTATTTAATATTCTGACATTTCGGAATACCTACTAATGACTACGAATATAATAGTATCATATCTTTATTTGTTATAATACTTAATTCACTCCTCTAGGAATACCATTACATCAATTACATTACATACAAAAAGGAATTTTTAGATTCTGAGTGAAGCGAAGGATCTTATGGTTTTACAATGATGTTTATTTTTATTTATTTATTTTTTTTTCTGTAAACACTTTTTCGTATAGAAATCCTTATCCAAAAGTTTTGTACAGCAACTTTTTAGATTCGAAATTGAACTGAGATGGTACTTTAGAGCCGTATACGAGATTTTCACTGTTCAGATTATAGGTATTTAGTCATAAATCGAAATGTATTGAAGCTAGAAACTTGAAAATTTTATCCAATATCAAATACATAATTTTTTATATTGGACAACATTTTCAGAACAATTATATCACTTTTGACTTAAATATAGAACTTTTAATTTACCAAATTGTTTGAAAGTTTTTATGTAATATAATTTTAAATATTTGACAAAAAGTTCTGAAAATTTAATATGACCTTACTCATATACCTACCTAATTTTCCTAACAAAAATTTGAAAATCGTGGGTCAGGATTTTTTTTTTTACACACTTTAATAAATTATTATACAATTTTTTTCGATATTGTCTGATTTCTTTTAATTTTATTTCTAATGAGCTATAATTGTTATAACAATTGAAGTTTAAATGAGTTATATCTAATTGAATATTTTATGAGGGTTTAATTACAAAAAACCTCACCAAAAATTATACAAATAACCGTAAAATACGTAAACAGTATTTAAATAATAATATATTATATTACACTGAAACTTTGCTCAGAATCGTTTTATACTAAATAAATGAGTCATCATTTCTTTAAAACTTAATACATTCTTCACCAATATCTTGTCCGAGGACCGAAGGGACGAAGGACGAACTTGTACCACCATCATCTCACTTACCAGCTTTTTTTCAATTTCATTTAGATTTAGTTGTAGGTGTAAAAAATTGTAGAAAATGTGTAGAAAATTATTACTTGCAGAAGAAATTATTATGACAGATAAACTCATTGCTGTTTAACAAATAAAAAATTAGTGCTTACTTTGGGCTTTGTTTGGTTGTATTAGCGAAATAAATCTTCCTGCAAATAACTTAATATTAAATCTAGGTAAACTCTCCCTAACAAACCAATTAAAGAAAATTTCATGTTAGCACTAAATTAATACAATTACAATGGTCACTATTCCTCATTTCTACTTCATTTAGTTCATAAAAAAAAAAGAAAAACAAATACACAAACCGCTTTTGTGATATATGTGAATATGCAATTTTACTATTAGAAGTACTATTATACATTAAATTTCATCGCCTTGAAAAATTTCATCATTACAGATTGTACACAACATTATTCAAAAATATTTAATGAAAACAATTTAATTAGACAGACAAGAGAACAATCAAAACACGACGTGCACCGTTGATTGCAATTACACAACATTCATATAATATATTTAGTAATTGTGGTTATGCTTAACTAAACTAACTAAAGGAAATTTAAATTATAAAATAAAAATATAAATTGACAATATCTAGCTGTTGGGTGCTTTCAAATTTAATAAATACCTTAGTTTTCCACGAGTCAAAAAAGGTGGAAAACCACTGAGGTAGGGGTTACTTACAGAAATTTTTGAGTGTGATCAGTATTTAAATTATAAATTTTACTGCAGAATTATAACTGAGAATTTATTTTCATAAAATATTATAAGGTAAAATATATGAATTTTGCAGTACATACCCAGCTATCGTTTTATTAATAGTAACGTCAGACATTTTTCAAAATTTTAACAAGTTATTGGTATTGATTTAGAAGTAAAATTAACTTGGGTACATATACACAAACTTTTATAGGTATTTTGATATTCCAGAATAATTATCATTGAGCCGTAAACATATGAAAACTTCCAGTCATTGGAAAGATATTTCAAGTAGTAAGTATGGTAAAATATACCAGTGGACGTGCACTAAAGACTAGCTCAGAAGGTACCACACAAATCAAAATGATTATAAAATCCAGTGCCTGTACTTCTTATTTAATAAAATCAAATTTTCAAAAAGAAGTAACAAAATTGTTAGGATTAGTCGAAAGTTTGTTAATAATTTATTCTTAGAGATCTTCAAAGAGATATTTAGGCATTATCATAAAAATTTACATTGAAAACATTTTTAAAAAAGCCGATAAGATAATGGTGGTGGAAGTTCGTCCTTCGTCGCTTCGCTCCTCGGACAAGATAATGGTGAGGAGTGTATAGCACTTTCTATCATGGGATCACCTGGTTTACGATAGTTTAGTTGTATGGTACTTTACATTTGAATGCAATGATAAATCATTGTAAGTTAAGTACAGGATACAGTAGTTGGGTGGGATACACGAGATGCATTGCTAGATTAGGCATTATTGGATAGATTTTGGAATTATTTTATATTATAAAAAAAAAAACGATTCTGAACGAAGATGAAGATGTCAGCCTTAAATTGTAATATATATTTTATTTTAATATCCTAGATTGGGTTAAATTTACATTTGTCTATTCATGTGACTTCTGCTCGTGAGCATTGGACAAACCAGGATGTGCATAGATAGGGCGTAGGTAAATACCATATTATTTGCCTAAATGCACTATCGTGACGGTACCACCCGACCCCGCCGTCCATATATGCTGAATGCTCCGTGGCTACGTATATTTAAATATTAATAATTAATAATAATATATAAAATCCGCATGTTTATGGAACTGATACACACATTAAAATAACTGGAAATTGGAAGTTAGTAACGTTCTATTCAACCATGTAAAGGTACGTTATACACCTTGTGTTTACAATCTACCAATATTTTGTATAGAACAGCTGTCAGCTACTGATTATATTATAATAAACTTAATCTATTTAATTATCTTTATCAGCTGTGATATTACATAATGTTTTCATTTCTTATCTTTGAATACAAAAATTTTTATACATTTTCAACTACAAAATAATTTGCAAATATTCGTGATTTTGACAAATTTTGTCGATTTTTGAACTTCAACTGCTTATAAAAAAAAATTGTGCCTATGTATTTGAATAATTTTTGAATCACTCTTAGATCAACTTATTCAAAACCTTCTATTAAATTTTCAAGCGATTTGGTAGGGCCAAAAAATTGTTATCGACTTTTATAAAAAAAAATCTAAGAAAAATCGAATTATTCAAATGCCTATAAATAGCTAAAAAATAAACGAAATATTTTGAAAATACAACTATGTAAAGAAAATGCCTATTTAAACATTTTGTAAAAGTTTTAAGTTTCTACGACCTATACTTTTTGAATAAGAACAAATATCAAAAATCAATGATGCCTAAATTGTTATTTTACGCGATTATGTGAAAAAATTGTAATTTCAAACACTCATAAAAATTTTTGATTTTATTCCAGTGCAAATTTTTTTACAGATAATTGAAGGAAAACGTATGTCAAACTTTGTACCGAATTTACAATTCTTAGTTTTGAATACTTAAAATTTTATGAATTTTCAACTGCAAAATACATAGCAAATATACATGATTTTGACGAATTTTGTCAATATTAGCACTTATAAACGCTTATAAAAAAATTTTGTGCCTATGTATTTTTATAATTTTTGAATGGGAGTTAGAACAACTTATGTGGACCCTTCTATTAAATTTTCAAGTATTTCGTCCGAGCTACATTTTTTTTATCAACATTTATAAAAAAAAAAATAAAAAAAATCGAATATTTCAAATGCCTATAAATTGATTAAAAATTAGTGAAATCTTTTGAAAATAAAATTATATAAAGAAAATGCCAATATAAACAACTGATAAAATTTTCAAGTTTCTACAACTTATACTTTTTGAAAAAAAAAACAATTAGCAAAAATCGTTTGAGGCTAAACCGTTGTTTAACGTGTTTTTGTAAAAATTTAAATTTCAAACACTCATAACATTTTTTTGTCTGAATCCGGTAGAGTTTTTTTTGCAGATAATTGAAGAAAAACTAATGAAAAACCTTGTACCAAATTTTCAAAACTTAGTTATAAAAGAAAAAAATTTTACGATTTTTCAACAACAAAATTATTTGCAAATTTTCGCAATTTTTACATATTTCGTATAAATTGGAACTTTGAGCACTTATAAAAAAAAATTATGACTTACGATTTTGGATTTTTTTTTATCAGTTATGGAACAACTTATAAGAAACCTTGTATTAAATTTTCAAGATTTTCTGGCAAAAAAAAAAAATTTTATCGTTATTTTAAAAAAAAATACTTAAAAAAATTGAAAATTTCAATTGTCTATAATTAGCTCAATAAAAGTCAAAAGTGTTCAAAAATTTTACCACGTATACCTAGATGATTTCAATATAAACATTTGGTGAAAATTTCAAGTATCTACAATTTTTGGTTTTTGAGTAACGGCTAAATAAAAAAATCGATTTCGTCGAAAACGGGTTTTGCACAAAAAGTACCGGTTTTTCCTCATTTTTTGTTTGTTTTTCCCGTGGCATTTGAAAACTTTTGGAAATTTTCACTTGTGACCTCTCTAAGGTACCTCCGATATTCGTTTTGCCACCGAAAACATACCCTGAAGTTCAAAATTGAAGCATTATTTCGAGTAGTTATGGTGTACACAGACACAAAAACAAAAAAAAAAACAAAAAAAAAAAAAAAAAACACACATCATAGTAAAATCAATACATTCTTCACTTCGTTCAGAATCTAAAATTTATTTTATATCTAACATTTTTTAAATTCTAGTATCTATACCAACTGATTTCTTACTCTCTAATTATCTTATTTGAGAGTTGATTTATAACCCAAAACTAAACTTATGATTCTGTGACTGATTTACACAAAAATAAGTTTTTTTATTCATATTATAACTTCAAATTCAACATGTCAAATTTCATTTTTTTATAACAAATTGAAGACAACAATTTGAATTGAACTTGTTTAACTCAATTTCAGATAACATTTAATTACTTAACTAAATTAACTTTGGTAATCTGAATAAAATAAAAATGTAAGTGCAAATAAACCCAAGCTTCTTTTAAATTTAGAAAAATAATAAAATGTCATGTGTATATTTATTTTTATTTTATTTTATTAACCACGTCATCTTCATTTACTAGATACAAAATATTCCATTTGTAATATTAGTGTCAACTGAACCAAGAAACACAATTTTACTTTTTATTATAAATGTAATTAAGTTTTTTGACCTACAAATTAATGAATTTACACAAATATAATTTTTGTGTAGCAAATATGTTCCCCAAAATATGTAATTCAATAATGATATTATTTTGAATCACGTTAAAAAATTATCATTTTAAAATTATCACTATCATTAATTATAATAATTAATAAATACCATTATACAATTTTATTAGCTACAGGTTACAATGGAATTAATAATAGTAAAAAATAATAATAAATATTACACATTATAGATAAAAATCTATTTTTTAGATTATTTTTAATAGCTAAATATTAAGTTAAAAGTAATTTTTTGCAAATCAACATTAATTTTATTTTCAAAAGTAAGTTAATTGGATTTTAATTCAAGGGATTGACTGTTAGTGTTTCAATTAAACATTTCATTAGGAGAACACATTCAGTCTAAAAAAAAATAATAATAATAATAATGTAGAAAATAGAAAAAAAAGGTGGAGACCCAGAATGTGTTTATAATTCATCTTTTGGAAGCTCATCTAAGTCAACATCAGACAAATCAATATCATCAGCAGCTGGCAATTCACCATCTTTACCATCCCAGGGTTCAGTGGCTTGAATTTCTGGTAAAGAGGCACCTTTAACTGGAGCAGTTGTACCGCGACCATAAGACAAATCTCTGTTTAAAATATAGCACATTGTATAGTTTATACCAAATAGAGTATAATGATAATACTAAATTTATTTATAGTATACCTTAAAAATTCTTTTATTCCATCTTCTGAAAATGACCCTCTTAAAATTGAATATTTCATTTTTTTAACATTAAGTACTGCTAATGCGGGGTATCCAAATCCACCGATTTCAAGCGTCGATTCTAGTTCTGGTTGCTTGCCAGCTTCGGCCCATAACCATCTAAATAATAAGTACATTTTAGTGCAATTTTAACAAACGAAAACTTACCAATTTTCATAAGGAAAATAAAGATACAAATAGGAGTGTATACAGGAAATTTTAGTAATAATTGAGGACGTTCGCAAGAATAAGCCGGAAAAATTGATAAATCATAAACAATAAAACATATATATATATATTAATATATATTTACCCCCAAAGTTTTTGTTTGAATTTTTTCTCCTAATGAGCGCAAAGTGTTCAAGTACTCATTACGACAACTGGCCTGGCAATCTAAAATGTGGGGTAGTACAGAAACTACGCACAGAGCATGTTCTGAACATCCAGCTTTGAATGTCTCATCGTTTACAATCTATTTAATGCATTATATAAATTAAATACCTAATATTAGTTTAAATTACCCAAGATATTACCTCAATTATGTCAGGTGGTGGCACATTCTCTTGATGTTTTTGCAATGCCCAGCTCACAATGTCTGAAGATGTTCTTCCACCGGTGTATTCTTCAGCTCCGCTCGAACTGGAAGTACTATATGGAAGTACTGTATTTGATAATTTTATTTGGTTTTTGTGAATACTAAAATATTTTGAATTAAATGTTTCATGCTTGGTGTAAGTTATACTGAAAAAAATTCTATTGACAAAGTACTTACACTAGATAAAACTAAAATAAGTACTAATTAAATAAATTAAATAATAAATATAAATGTATATTCTATGTATAAATGTATAATGTATATATATTTTTTTTAATCGTAGTGTAGCAACCCTGTATTATTTAAATCGTCACAATTTACATTTACATATATTTAATAAAACATTTATCTTTTGTAGATAAATATTTAATTCATTGTCTTTTTGCTTAACTTTGTTACAATAACAATTATTATTTATTTATTAATCTTGGCTATATCACTGTAAAAATATTTATTTGTATAGGTAATGATTATTGTATAAATTATTATGTAAAATTTCAATAAATTATATGCTATTACTGTTTTTTAAATGTGTACTGTGATTTTTTGTAGTTATTTTAATTAACTATTTGATTTTTGTGAAAACTAAAATTATTTTGAATTCAATTTTTCATACATATAAATTCAATTTTGGGTTTTAGAGTACAACAAATGATTCAATTAAAGAAGCATTAAGTAGAAGTTTGAAGTCTAGAAACGCCAAATACTCACCAGCAATGCGTAGTTTTGCACTGACGTTACAATTTTATTCATCAAAGGCGTATACATATGTTCGAAAAATGTTTAATAATTTATTACCACACCCTGCAACACTAAGAAAATGGTATACTGTAGTCAATGGTAATCCTGGTTTTACTAGCGAAGCTTTCAAAGCAATTGAATTACGTGTTAAAGACAGTAAACAACCAGTAGTATGTAATATTAATATTGATGAGATGGCAATACGTAGACAACTGTCATATTTCAATGGTAAATTGTATGGTTGTATTGATTTGGGAACTGGAAATCCTGAAAATGATCAAGATAATGTTCAAGAAGCTACTAATGCTCTAGTATTTTTAGCCGTATGTTTAAACGGTCATTGGAAACTTCCAATAGGGTATTTTTTGGTTCAAAGCTTTTCTGGTAGTGAAAGAGCCAATTTATTAAAACATTGCTTGGAGTTATTTGCTAACACTGGAGCAAAATGTCATTCCATAACATTCGATGGTGCTCCATGCAACTTATCCATGTGTACATCATTGGTATCCAATTTTAATTATTATTCACCAGATTTAAACCATGGATAGTTATAAACCATGAACCAATTTATATATTTTGGGATGCAGCTCATATGCTGAAGGTGGTAAGGAATACCTTAGGTGACAAAAAAAATATTAATGAACAACAAAAATGAAGAGATACAATGGAGCCATTTAGTACAATAACTGGAAGTTCAAGAATCCAAAGGGCTACATGCTGCAAATAAATTTAAAAAAAATCATATTCAATATTACGAGAACAAAATGAATGTTCGTTTAGCTGCGCAAACTTTGAGCTCAAGTGTCAGTTCAAGCTTGAAGTTTTGCGAACAACTAAAAATTTTAAAGGGAACAAAAGTTACTTCTGAGTTTTGTGAGATTTTTATTGATGCCTTTGATATTACAAATTGTCGAAACAAATTAGCAAAAGGGAATTACTATATTGCAATCAACGATCAGACTTTACCAAGAAAACAATCGTTTCTGGAAAAATGCAAACTGTATGTTGAGAAACTAAGGTATGAGGTTGAAGGAGAATGTATATTAAAAAGTCAACGGAAAACAGGATTTTTAGGCTTCATTATATGTATTTCAAATCTTATTAATTTGTTTAATTTGGTTAAAAATTATGGTATGACCTACTTACTAAGTTACAAATTAAGTCAGGATCACATAGAAGTATTTTTCAGTGCTATGAGAAGTCTTGGTGGATATAATAACAATCCCAACGCCATACAATTCCGGACTGCATACAAACGTCTACTTGTTCACCACGAAATAAAAGGATCGGAGTTTGGCATTTGTTCTCCACTTGATAGTGCCAGCATCTTATTTGTTGGCACTAGTTCTAGAAAAGATGCAGATGCAATTTGTGCAGACATACATAGTGATGACAATGAAGAAGTCCTTTTATTTAATGAATTTGACCATGATTATTATGAAAAAATACCAATATTAGAAGATTATGTTGTAGACATCGTAAAATACACTTCTGGTTTTATTGTTAAAAAAATTAAAAGTGAAAAAAATCTTTGTGACACATTCGATTCTCATTTAACAACAATTGTAAATACATCAGTATTATTAGAAATAAAATCAAAAGGCATGCTAATGAAAGCGTCAGCTGATGTTCAAAAAATATGTCTTACGGCAGAATATATATTTAGACAAAACACAGATATTTTGTTGAAAGACAAAAATATACTGCAAAAACTTTGTATCAAATCAATGAATGAAATAGGTCTGGATTCTTCAATTTTTAACACTCAAATAATGCTTAACCATATACTTACCCTGCAGGATATTGAACGAATGTTGACTCCAAAAACCGCACACTTTTGATAAAATACAGGACAAAACCGCACACTTTTGGTAGGTTAAAACCGCACAATTTTAAAAATTGTCGTATCCAAAAACCGTACAGTTATGATTTTAACCCCAAAAATGTCGATAAACAAAAAAATACCTATAATATTAACTAATGTCAACTTAAAAATGCATAAATTCAATAATTTAAAATATTAATTTAAAAAAAAATCTTAAACTAAAAATGTATAGGTATTTAAAAAATTTGAAATATTAATTTTAAAAATATTTAAAATATTAATTTTAAAAAAATTTTAAATATTACCTAATTTAAAAAAAAAATTTAAAACTCTCAAAATTTGATTGGTTGAAACAAACTGCTGACGTTTTTCAAAAACTTTATTCGATTTCCGTCATGTGAAAATTCTTCCCAACAAATAAACAAATGCTCCTAAAAATAAATACAATTTAATTAAAAATCAAAAATATTATTATTTTTTACCTATTTACTAACTTGTTTTTGTTTTTCAATTGGACGGATTATATTTTGACTTCCTTTATGGTACTGGTAGATATCATAGATGACACTATGATCATCTTATCTTTTCACTATTTTCACTAAAAATAGTGTGCGGTTTTAACTTACTATAAATGTGCGGTAATTGACCGATAAGCTGTGCGGTTTTTGGCTATCGACCTTTTTAGGGTCAAAATCAAAAGTGTGCGGTTTTTGGATGCAACCGATATATTTGACAATCATAGGACTCAACTTATTAAGCTCATTATAGAATATTACATGACATTAAGAATGCATCACTATGTAAAACAGCACAATCAGACAACGACTGGAAAAAATATAAGAAGAAATTATACTAAATTAATTTTATTTAAAAATCAATAGGCAACTCGAACCTCGATAGGTAATTTTGATTGTTTATATTTGTTTATATTTATTATGGTGAATCAGATGAAATGTCGAAGTTTTCAATTATTTTATTGTATAATAACATTGGTTTATTTCATAATTTATGCATGTATTTTAATGTAAGACGTAATAGTTTATCATGATCTAAAAATGTATTTTTTTTTTATCATTATTTAGAAATAATCATTTATATTAGTTTAATGTACTAAACAAGATTTTCATAAACATAGAGTATAAAACTAAGTATTAGATAACATACAACCTACCATAATTCCTGCAATGAATTATGAAAAACAGTGGCGCCGAACCAATATGTAAGGTGTGGCGACTGCCACACCTATTTTAGGGGGTGGGTACCCCCTAGCATTGGTAGTTTTTAAGTGTGCAAATAGCATAATTTTATAATTAAGATAAAAAGGAATACGAAATTCAATCAAACATGAGCTTATCAATGCCAAATATTTCGCCGTGTCTGTAGACACTACATTTGATATTTATCGAAAAGAGCAGTTGTCAATAGTGTTTCGGTACATAATTAAAAACACCGGTGATGTCTGTAAAAGACTAATAGCTGTCCGAGAAACCTTATCAACTACTGGCCAACATTTGTTTACAATGTTCAATGATATATACGAAGAAATGGGTATAGATTGGAAAAATATCCAATTGGCCAACCGTACGATGGCGCAGCTTCAATGAGAGGTACTTACTATGGATTTCAGGCAATAATAAAAGAACATAACCCTTCTGCTGCATATTTTGTAGTTTAAAAAATCGGTATGGACTAAGAGGGGTGGAGGGCTTCGCCCCAAATGTATTAAGTTTCGAACTGTGTAGAGGTAGGTGGGTAATAATTAATGTCTATTGCCACACCTAAAAATAATTAGTTGGGCGCCACTGATGAAATATGAATATTAATTATTAAATATTTTTGAGGTCTGAGCCCTGAGAGACAAATTTACGTAAATACGCAATCACTTATCACATCACGTATCATAATATTACGCATTCAGAGATACGCATACGAAATAGCTATAATTCCCCTTGCGATGTTGTCTTCAACACGTACGTATTACGCGTTTATAATGCAATAGCTCTATCCACTGTATATGATCTAAGGTCGTTACACTAAGTGCCGGGCCACACGATGCGTTTTTACCGGATCCGGTGTCACCGGATTACACCGGATGCGGTGAGAATTTTTTTTAAATACATTATATTAAATCAATAATTTTATTTTGGGCCACACGACGCGTTATCACCGGATCCGGCGATAACCTGCCGCAACATGTTGCGGTGCCACCGGATCACCGCTACCGGACGAATCTGAAATTTACATTGTTTTAATCTAGTTTGGCCACACGATCCGGTAGTGCCGCATGCGGTAAACGATTTTATACCCCTAACGTGCTTGTAAAACATAAATAATTTTTTTAAATCTCATAATTTAGTCATCGACATACGATAATATTCAACAAATTTCTCGGAAAATTTCCGAATATTTTCATAAAAACTAAGAAAACTATTTTCATTTTCTCTTTTTAAATGAACTGGATGAACCCAATATTTTCTCACTTTAGGAGTAGAAATAATTGGCTCATCCAGTTCACCGGCTGCCTCCGCGGCACATATAACCATCAAAATATTATTATCACACATAATTGAAATAATAATTATTAATTAGAACTGCACGGAACGCAAGCGAAAAGTACACTGATCTAGTGCGTTGTCGTAGGTACTTATCCTACAGGCCCGGACAAGAAAATATTTTACATGAACTATGTATAAATAAATATATGTATAATTTTCAGTATTTATAATTGATTTTATTATATATTACTGTGCCGTATCCGGTAGTACCGGATCGTGTGGTCGAACTTGGGCCATCCGGATCGGGCGTTACTGGATCCGGCAAAAACGCATCGTGTGGCCCGACACTAACACCGAGAATATTTTTTTCAAGTTCAAAGTCAATAGAAACTGATAAAATCGGTGTAAAAATAAATATAAAGTGTTATTGACAACACGCAATAAAACGAACAGGTCGCGCGCGCATGATTACTCGTATTTATCATATTTGTACGGCGGCTTGTACTCGTTGCCGTTTTTTTGCTCACACAAACGCACGCACACTCAACATCCGCGCATACAACGCCGGTATTCTGGTGTAATTGTAGCAGTAGTAGTAATATATAAAAATATAGTATACCGATTAAAAATAAACACTATGCGTTCGCGACTTTTATCGGTAATAATTTTTTGGCGTTACTGTAGCGTCACGTTCGAGCTGATTGTATTCCGTCGTTCTGTTACCGCCGCCGCCACCGGACGCGATACGTGTTCGTCGTCCGATCATTGCGGAATTTTATCACTTTTTACGACCGACGACGAAAATGCATACGATTACATCCGCTCTCCCTCCATCTCGAACGTTTAAAACACAGACCCGAACGTATATTATATCCAGTGCACGTTCAATCGACGAACGGTCTTCGTCGTACACCGACTTGTGTTTTTTTCAATCGCCGTCATCGATACCGCACCGTAGTCATCATGTCTCTTGTACGCAAACAGTTTCGCATCAACGACGATACCGTATTCGACTGTGACATTTTCGCCATCGCACGCGACGACGGTCCCGAACAGTTTTGGTTCAACGGACGTGACGTCGCCGAATTTTTGGGATACAGAATTCCAAACAAAGCTATAATCGATCACGTTAACGCAGAATGGAAATGTCCGTGGTCAGCGTTGAACGGTAACCTCGGAACCACGGCCACTGATGGCGTCATCGTGCCGAGCAACTGGCGACCGCACACGGTGTTCGTATCGGAAGCCGGCCTGTACGCTTTGGCGACGCGTAGCGAGAAACCCGAAGCGGTAAAATTTCAGAAATGGGTGATGGACGACGTTCTGCCGGCGTTGCGTCGGACCGGCCGATTTCCCGTGAACCGATCTGACGGCAGCGAACCGATGGACACGACTCCGATCCAGGTCGAGTTGGGTTTGCTGAAAAAAGACTTGGAAATTCAAGAAGTGAAGCGTCAAAAGATGGAAATAGAAGCAACGGCACGCGACAAGGAGCACGCTTTACAGATGGCGTTACGCGAAAAAGATTTCGAACTGCG
Source organism: Therioaphis trifolii (assembly GCA_027580255.1). NCBI lineage: Eukaryota > Metazoa > Arthropoda > Insecta > Hemiptera > Aphididae > Therioaphis > Therioaphis trifolii. Next base: position 3,408,011 of record CM050406.1, on the reverse strand, counting down.
CGTGGCGGATTTCCGTAGAATCGCGGAGATAGATCGTCTCGAACTGCACTTTCGGTACACATTTCAGACGGAGAGCGCGCAGATCATGGGTCGCGCCGCGATCGAACAGTACGCCAGACGGCGTGCGGAGCAAGAACAACGTGAAGAAGTAAAATCTATCGTGGACGACAAATACCGCATGATCCGAAATATGGACGATATCGACCCGTTGAAAGTCAACAATTTGGGCATCGTGTGGCATAGTCCGACCGACGAATACAAGATTATACGACAACAATGGGGGACGACGTTGAAAACGTTCTGTTTCGTACGCAAGTCGGTCGATTCCGAACCGGTACCGTTGGACGAGTCTCGGATCAGCGGAAAACGCAGAGACGCGCACTCGGACTGGATAGTCCAGGGCGAGATGATGCGTTGTGCGCACGGTGTCAACGTTTGGAATCGATTCATCGATCTGCAAACCGAACCGCTGTTGTTCGGACTTCGATTTTCCGACACGTCCGTCAACCGGTTCGGGTTGATGCGTGAGGACGAGTTGCGCGAACATTATCGCGCGGTACGCGACGACAAGAACAACGACCCCGTCGTCCGGTACACGAACAAGCGGTACGAGTATTACCGGAAACTACACGCCGCGCTCAAATTCGAGGACGAAAACGATTGCGTGTCCCGGTGTCTGGTCACGGACATTTGGCAACTGCGCCGGCGTCTGATCGCGTTCATCGACGACAACAGTTTCGAGTCCATCGAACGGAGCGTGTCCGAAGCCGGACGTGTTTCGGACGCCGCGTCCGTTATCGCGGATACGATCGCGAACGAGGACTACAACAACGGTGGTGATGACGACGCGGCACTGGCGCTGATGCGCGATCGGTATCCCCAAGAAGCGGAAACGTTGCGATGGCGACGGGCGTGCGAACGTTACGATATCACGAAACGCGAGCCGTCGTCCGCGATGATACCGCAACACTTGATGATGTTTCCGTCGTCCTCGGGCGATGCCGCGGTGTCCGGCGGGTCGATCGTCGACGGAACAACGCCGAACGGCACCGAAACGAAATATACGGTGCAGACGCCGAACACGACGCCGAGAAGATGCGCGTCGAATGCCGGCGAGTACGTGTCGGTCGGAGACGGCGAAGAATCCGACAGAACGCAGCAACAGGTGCTGATGACCCGGTACTTCCACGATTTGGAAAACAAACAACAGAGTCGTGTCGGACAGACGACCGTGGGCAAATACACCAAATAACTTTTATTTTATTTATTTATTTTTATTTTATTGGACTTAACGCCGCGCCGGTCGGCTTTTACAAAATTAAACGCGGAGTGTGTTATAAAAGGTAATTAACAATTTTTTTTTTTTTTTGAACTTAACTTAACTTAAATAAAGGTCTAGAATAAGATAATAACATTATGATAATAGAATAAATAATTACATGGTAATAATGGAACAATTATTTCCATTTTAACATATATTTCATATATTATTTTATTTGTATGTTTATAAACATTTAATAATATTTATTTTATAATAATAAAAAATACTCGTAAAAATCATGTGATGCTATTTTTTTTTTTTACAAACGTATAAAATACGCCCGAGTCCGAGCGTATACCGTATCCGTAGTATACATGTAATTCACCGAATGGGTTATGGACGATGTGCTGCCGTTGCGATTGTTGCGGCGCAGCTTGTTTGGCGAATGCGTACGTGACCCGGTATCGCGACGCGGACGAACCAGCACGGTTTTGCCACCACTTGGCCATATATAATAATATATTACATATACACTGTACGATGACATTTTTTACAAACGTATAAAAACCCGACTGATGACGTCGTCGTACCGAGCAACTGGCAACCGCACACGGTGTTCATATCGGAAGCCGGACTGTACGCGTTGGTGACGCGCACCAAGAAACCCGAAGCGGTAAAATTTACGAAATGGGTGACGCAAGACGTTCTGCCGGTGTTGCGTTTTTTACACCATAAAAAAGTGTATATGAAATAAACAATCAAAATTTTAGGAAATTATTACTTGCAGAAGAAATTATTATGACAGGTAAACTCATTGCTGTTTAACAAATAAAAAATTAATGCTTACTTTTGGCTTTGAATGGTTCTATTAGCAAAATAAATCTTCTTGCCAACAACTAAATATTAAATCTAGGTAAACTCTCCCTAACAAACCAATTAAAGAAAATTTCATGTTAGCACTAAATTAATACAATTGCAATGGTCAGTATTCCTCATTTCTACTTCATTTAGTTCATAAAAAAAAAAAAACAAAAACAAATACACAAACCGCTTTTGTGATATATGTGAATATGTAATTTACTATTAGAAGTGCTAAATTTAATAATATATTTTTTGTGAGGTAGGTAAAGCAAAGATTCCCAATCTATTAAACTAGAATTGAAAATTTGTTAAATGATTTAAAATATTAAGTAATTATATGTATTTTATAAAACTTTTAAGAAAAATGATTAGATGAAAAAGATAATGTTTGAAATGTTATTATTTGGTATTTACTAATTTATAGTTAACAGTAAAAGTATTTTACTTCTTATAAAACATAACATTTTTTTTTTTTTTTAAAAGATATTTATTTATTATAAATAATTGAATAATTTACAATAATAAATACTATCTACCAAATTTAAGCTAGGCTTGTGTTTTTGGTAGAGAGTTGCTATGATATAACATATAGTATTTTACATTTATCAATATTATTACATTATATTTAATTTTATATTTTACATTGTTGAATTGCAATTTTGACACACGAACTTACAACTAAGTATAAACAAACAGGCTATTCTAAAGAATCTATTAACCAATTTACAACAATTTTAGTTAAATTACATTTTTCTAAATTCCTGGAGTTACAGAACACAATTTTCTTAATACAAATTGGCATGGAATTAAAAAATGTTGACCCGAGATAGTCAACGAATTTTTGACCAAAGCTCTTTTATGTGAATTTTAATTTTACATCATATGCTCTAATCTCCCTTTTATTACATATTCTTCTCTCCTATATCCATGAATTAAAGTTGTTTATTATAAACATTATAGCTATTTTTTTATGCAGACTTTCAAATGGTAATACGCTGAATAGTTTAAAATATGTGGTGGTTGAACCTACCATGTTTTGTTTACTTAGACAAATCCTAATGATTTGTCTTTGCTGTATTAGAAGTGGTTGAATGGCATTTTTGGCTAGCCCTCCCCATACTAACAAACCATATTGGAGAATCGCTTGATATAACGCGAAATAGATTGTACGTCAAGTTTTGACTGGTAAAAAGGCTCTTTTAATTTATAGAAACGATAGGTTACTGTGCGCAATCGTGATACAATGTTATTAACATGTAAGTTCCATCTTAAATTTTTATCTATGGTCAATCCTAAATATCGAATACTAGAAACTCTATATATATATTTTTACATATTTCGTCCTTACAGATGATACCATTACCACAATTATGAACTTTTAAAAAATCGAAGTTATTTTCATCTTTGTTAATTGAGAAATTAATGAAGTTTGTTTTTTCGTAATTAATTGAAAGTTTTCTATAATTTAAATAATCGATAACTTTTTTTAATTCACGTGTAGCTTTAATTTGAACTTTGTCCCACGATACATCAGAAAAAAGAAGACAAGTGTCATCTGCATATGTTACAATTTTCCCATCTATTGATAGATCACATATTATATTATTAATGTAAAGACTGAATAGAATGGGTCCTGAGACACTACCTTGTGGTACTCCGCAAGTTATTAACATTTCTTCACCTGTAATATTATTAATTTTAACTTTTTGTTTTCTACCTACTAGATAACTTTCAAACCATTTTAAACTTGAGTTTTTTAAACCAAAATTTGGCAGTATATTTACGAATTCAGCATGATTAACTGTGTCAAAAGCTTTGGACAAATCTAGAAAAATTCCCGTAGACTTTTTGCTATTATCAAGATCATAGATATCATAGATACATATGAGATCTGAAACCAAACTGATTTTTGGATAATAGTTTGTTGTTTTCTAAATATTGTATTAATCTACTTTTTACTATTTTTTCGAGTATTTTTGCAAAATTATTTATCATCGAGATGGGTCTGTAGTTATTTATGCTTGAATGGTTATGCTTTTTGAATATGGGTTTGACTATGGCTAGCTTAAATTTTTCCGGAAATATACAATGGGAAATACTTAGGTTATATATATACGTCAATGGTATTAAAATGTATTCTTCTATGGATTTAATAGTTTTAACTGATAATCCATCAGGGCCTGCCGCAGTCTTGTCTTTAAGTTCTTTATAATATTAAGAACTTCATGTGTACTAATCATTTCATTAAAGGTTATGTCAAAAGATTCATTTGTATTAGGTTCAACAAATTGAGTACTGGGTGGTATAATTTTACTCTCAAGATGACTCCCAATCGTGGTAAAAAATTAATTAAATACGTTTGAGACTCTAACTGGGTCTTCAGATGTAGTTATAATTTCATTATTTACTAATATTGATTTAATCTCATTATCATTTTTTTTTTCGTACTAGTGATATCACTTATTAATTTCCATGTATGTTTAGGACTATCAGAGACTTCTATAAATTTGCTTTCGTAGTAATTTTTCTTAGCCATTCTTAATACTGTAGTAAATTTTTTTTTTATATTTTATGTAGTGATTACCAGTGGCGGCGTGAACTTATTTTTTCAATGACGCAGTAAAAGATTTTAACACCCACCCACCCACCCACCCACGGTTTATCAACACCGAAATATTTAAAAAAAAAATAAGACACTAAAAATCGATGCAGTAATATTTAATTGTTTTCAATATATATAGGTATGTAATAATATGTGTTTATATACATAAATTATAATACATATATTATAATTATTCATACAGATATTTTATTATATCTTTATATTTATTTGAATAATAATGATTTTTGTAAAAGTTCACTTGATTGAGCATATGTATCGATCACTTCATTCATGTCAACATGGATATCCTTTTCGCAGCTTAATAGCATTAAACTTTCAAGTCTTGTCTGCCCCATAGTTGATCGTAACCTTGTTTTTATTAATTTGACCTAAAACAAATTTTAATCAACTATATTTTATTATAAACTTATAAACAATAAACAAGGCATTTGTAATCTAACAATTTTTTATTGTTTATATTATAAACATAACATTTAAAAATTTAAATCATACTTTAGAAAATGTACGTTCCGCGGTTGATGATGAAGGTGGAATGGTAGCCAATGCTTTATAAGCTTTATATATATTTGGAAAAGCTGAAACTAAATCATAGCTAGACAAAAGTTCAATGATTGTAGTAACTGATATTTTAGCTGTGACCTTATCTTTTTCATTTATTTTTTCATTATCTGAAATCTCCTCCTCAGTAGAACTTGATATCTCATTATTGTTGTCAATATTCATATTTGAATTTGATGCATGTAGATCTGAAGATAGTTTCATTCCATTCAGTAGTTGATTTATATTATTTTTCAGTTGCACATATTCAATTCTTAATTGGCTTTCATTTACACCAATCCATGGAGCTATATGTTCAAAACTATCTAATGGAAGTTGTTGAGATTTACATAACAAGCGATCAGGATTTAATAAAGCTAGGTCTTTCATAATTTCTTTTGCTTGACTGAATCTTTCGGTTATTGATGTGATAATTTGATCCAAAGCAGCATAATAAGTGTTAATTTTGTACTTATGGCAAGCTGAATCTTGGATTTCATCTTCTGCATTTTCACCTGCCATTTTCTTTTTCGTCCTCTTTCTTACTTCTTTAAAATCACAGTTGACAACTTCATTTACTTTTCCATATTCTTTAGTAGTTTTTAAAAAATCATCAAAAGAATCATCAGACCGTAACTCCATTAAGTTTTCTTTTGCAATATTAACCAAATTTAATGCTTCAATAAAATCAATGTTTCTTGATTGCAAATAATTGGATAAAGGTGTAGTAACATTAAAAATATTTTTAAAAAAAATTAAACATAATATAAATTTGAATTCTGATATCGTATTCAAAAATGTTCTGGAAGTTGATGCTGTCACTCTGTCTGATGAATTAGATAACAGCTTCAGAGATTCAACTAACGCTTGATATTTTTCAAAAATAACGGTTAAAACTCTATCATGGGACGTCCAACGTGTATCAGAAAAACTTTTCATCCTTTGAACTCTTTTATTTTCATATAACTTTTTCTGGCACTCAACAAATACAGCAGTTCTTTTGCGTGCTTTCATAAAAAATACCAATGCTTGTACATCTCCCAAAAAATTTTTGGTATCAACACACGAGTCACAAGTATCGACTACAACTAAATTGAGAAGATGTGCAAAACACCATACATATATGGCTTTGGGATTTTGCTGTTGTATGAGCGTTCTCAGACCAGAGTAAATCCCTTGCATTGCCGCAGCACCATCATATGCCTGAGCACATAAGTTTTTTTTCCAATCAATACTGTATTTACTTGTTATTGTACAAAACAAGTCAAATAGCCCATGCCCAGTACCATCACTTGCTATTTCTAATGCCAATAACCGTTCTTCAATTTTACCATTTTCATTAACAAACCGAACTACAAATGAAAACTGTTCTTCATTAGATATATCAGTGGTTGTATCAATAATCACAGAAAAAATACCAGCTTTCTTCATATTTTTTAATATTGTTGAACGAACTATTTCACTCATAATGCGTAAAAGTTGATCTTGAGATTCGTGAGACATAAATGTAAGTCTATTTTTTTTCATTTTGTTAACCTTTTCAAGATGTACGGTAAGAGGTGAATTATGATGGGCAATTATCTTTAACATCTCAATAAAATTTCCCCGGTTCAAAGATAACTGACATTCAGAATGACCTCGTAAAGGTATATTCTGTCGGGCAGCAAAATATAAAACTTCTACAATAGCACGGACTACTTCTCGATTATCAGCAACTTGTCTATTGGCATACTGAGTAAGTTGTACATCTACATTGACCCGATTACTTTTTATAAAAAGGCCTCGACTAATTTCTGATTGTAAATGTTCTGGTGAATGTTCATGAACTGCAATTTTTCTAGTCAAATTACACCAATCACCAAAACCTTGTAATGCTAAATTATCTTTTTTCGCTTTTGGGAGCCCAAACAATTTACATGATATACAATACACTCGATCTTTAGATGGAGAATATGACAACCAAAATCTTCGTGGTGGGTTATTGGGAATTATCTTACTGTTACTATAAAAAGACTCGTTAAATGATCGATTATTGCCGCTCCAATCTCTTTTTTTGGGGAATATTCCCAAAGGTAACTCAAGTGGTGATGGCTGACAAGGTCCAAGATTTACATAGTAGTGTAAAAGTTCCTGCGATATAGAATCTGGAATACCAGCAGGATCATTTTTGAAAGCCATTTCTGTCAATAAAAAATACCACGTTAGTTTATATTTTATTAAACATATACATTTTAGTTTATATTAACAATAATAGGTACCTGTATCTTTAGTATAATCAGATGTACATATACTCAAATTGTAGTTAGAGGTCAGGGCTTCATTTTGACTGCATGTTGGGTTTTCATCTAAAAATACAAAAAATTATTTAATAATCGCTTAAAGAATAATACTTCTTTAGTTTTTATAATAAATAATAATTTTTTTTTAATGTATTTAATTACAAAGAACAAAAACTGTTAATACTTTTGAAAAATTACTAAATGGTGAAATTTAAAACTATTATACCTATTGTTAATTTGATGGGTGACTTCAAAGTAAGGATTGGACTCTGGCTAAATGGCAAGCTGGTTGATAAAGAATTGGACACTTCTTCATCCATTCCAACTAAAATAGTAAAAATCATGTACAAGGTGAAATGTGGTAAATAAAAATAAATAATATTATTAACAATAATAGGTAGGTACCTGTATCGGCTGTATCTTTAGTATAATCAGAAGATGTACATGAACTAAAATTTTTTTCAGATAATAGTCCAGAGTTTAGGGCGTCATTTTTACTGCATGTTGGGTTTTCATCTAAAAACACAAAAAATTATTTGATAATCGCTTAAAGAATAATACTTCTTTAGTTTTTATAATAAATAATAATTTTTTTTTTTAATGTATTTAATTACAAAGAACAAAAACTGTTAATACTTTTGAAAAATTACTAAATGGTGAAATTTAAAACTATTATACCTATTGTTAATTTGATGGGTGACTTCAAAGTAAGGATTGGACTCTGGCTAAATGGCAAGCTGGTTGATAAAGAATTGGACACTTCTTCATCCATTCCAACTAAATTAGTAAAAATCATGTACAAGGTGAAATGTGGTAAATAAAAATAAATAATATTATTAACAATAATAGGTAGGTACCTGTATCGGCTGTATCTTTAGTATAATCAGAAGATGTACATGAACTAAAATTTTTTTCAGATAATAGTCCAGAGTTTAGGGCGTCATTTTTACTGCATGTTGGGTTTTGATCTTAAAATTAAAATAACTCAATTTAGCATAAAAGTTACTTAAAAAAAAAATATGTGATATGATTGTAAACCAAAATATGTGTTGCTTTACTGAGAATTTAAAATAGTTTTGAAGAAAATGTAGGCACATACATTTTTATATTCTAACACACAAAAAATATTTTATTGATATACGCATAAAATATAACATAATACCAGTATTACCAGCTACGTGAGCTATGAATTTTATATGTATTAAAAAAATATATTATACAAAAAAATGAATTGCATTTTAACTATAATATATTAGATTTGGCAATTGCAACTTAACTACCCACATAAATCAGGTATTTGTACATCAAGTCTCAAAATATGTATTATAAATATTATATAAGTATATAAAATAGTTCAAACTTACCTTTTACACTTGTGGTAGTTTTAAAAAACTTGGAAATATTACTGTTGTTTGACATAATTTTTCTTTTTTTACTCGTACATGAATTAATGTGCCTTGTCCAATTTGTGTTATTCAATTTTCCACGATTTTTCCCACATTCACAAATTTCAGAATTCATAGTGAAAGTTTAGAAGCACAATATAATATTTGTATTTTGTAATATTAAATAGGTAGGTAACACGTAAGTTATTACAGACTACAGTGCACAGTAAGTTACGAAACAGATATGCATAAGTTAATCAACTCGTTGACAAACGTCAAACTCTAAGTCGCAAATCGCAATAACCGCATGTCCGCATTAGGCTATTACTTATTAGCATTTTATTCAATTTTCAATAATGATAAATTTATAATAATATCACACCAGTCACTCGTGCATATGTACGTCGTCGGGTGGGCGGGCGACGCGACAAAAATAAACACAGCCCACAGGAAAAACCCAACTTGGTGATAATTTGTAAATACCATGACGCGCGGTGACCGGGAGATAAAATTGTTATCGCTCACATTTAAACAAAAACGTTTCATAACGCTACGTAACATGATCCTTTGATACGTCCGATGTAGTTTTATAGCATCTTTAACATCTATTGTCCCGTTCACTATTGTTTATGTAAATGTTTAAATGTATTTTATATTGTTAATCGATGATGTTAAAATAAGTTTCTAACTTCTACTCAACTCCAGACGTCAACTTTCAACACCTACCCACCCACCCACCACCCACCACCCATTTTTTCTTGACGCAACTGCGTCATATTAACCCCGTTCACGCCGCCACTGGTGATTACGTAATTTATGATTAAGGGGGTGCTTTTTTACTTTATGAGATAAATTCTGTTTTTGGCGTAATGAGATAAGCAAACCAGCAGTCATCCATTCTTTTAGATGTTTGTTTTTAGAGTTTTTCGTTTTTGTTATTGTTGCCATATTTAAAGCAGAGACTATTTTATAAATAAAATTATCATAACATTAATTTACATCTTTCATACTAAATATCTCATGCCACGTCTCCTTTTTAATTAGTTCATTAAGTTTGTTATAATTTATAATTTTATACACATTATTAGTAGGTTTGATTATATTATTAATGTCTAGAACTACTACTGTAGAAAAATGATCCGTAATATTGGTTTGTAATACACCTGCCTCCAGGGGCGGACTGGCTATTTTTGGCCCGGGGTGCAAAATTTATTAGGGGCCCGTATTTCTTTTCAAACCTACCTAAATTAGGAGAGAGTCCAGAAAAGTGAATAAATACATAAAAAAAAAAAAAAAAAAATAAGAATAGTTATTTTTTTGGGAGTATGAATAGTATGATGAAGATATGGATATAATATAGATACTTATAATATCCATATTTGTTTTAACTACGTAGACATGACTGATACGATGACACGATGTAACATTATAAATATATTAACAACAGTAATGCCGATATTTTTTATAATTTATCTTTATATTATAAAATATTACAATAAAAGTTAAATTAAAAAGGGGCCCGACTGTGATAATCAGGGGCCCGGTCATAAATACGAATCGGGGCCCGGGGTGCTACTTGGTGTAAAGCACCCCGGGCCAGTCCGCCCCTGCCTGCCTCAATTTTACTGTCTACTTTAGAGTTATCTTTCATAAAGATATGGTCCAAGCAGGAGTGTTTACAATTGATTGGAGTTCTAGTAAAAATATTAATTAATGATTTAAATCCGTACTCAGATAACATATCTAGATACTCATTATTCGTTGAATTTGTGCCTAGAATGTTTATATTCATATCACCAATTAATATGGAAATCTCATTATTTTTGTTTTCAACTTTAAATATATTTTCAATAGCAGTTATAAATTCACAAATATCACTTGTTGGAGATCTATATACACATAATATATTTAGAGGAATATTATTTACTTCTAATTTTAAATTCAGTATATTTGCCACTGTGTATTTGTATTCTATACTTTCCACAGATAAATGAGATCTAGTGAAAACAATTATACCATCATTTTGATTTCTTTTGACAGTAGAAAAACATATTCTGTAACCAGGAATCTCGAAATCACATAAGTCTATATTGTGCCAAGTCTCAGTTAATATGATTATATCTAAATTACAGCTGAATTTATCACTATTTAAGAACAACCTAAATTCGTCAAAGTGCTTATTTATACTTCTAATGTTACAACAAAAAATACTAAAATACATTTTACTATCAAAGTGAAAGGTTTTTACAAATTCAGAAAGAGATTCAAAATACTTAGTTTTGTAGTCTAAATAATTGCTTAATAAATTAATACTATCCATGATAAAAATTATAGAAACTAAAAAAAAAAATATATATATATGTATAAAATAAATATGTATTAATTAATATTAAAGTAGTTTTAGTAAATCACATTCCTCCTGTATAATATAAGCTTTTTAAATTTCATTTTTTCTAATAAATATTTTTAACTCATTGAACCATACAAATTTAAATGCATTCTTTTTTGCAAACATCCTAACCTTATAAAATAATTCCCTATTAAAAGGCGATAATTCATTATTTATAAAAATGTTGCCTCTCCCCATGCCTCGTTTACATTATTTGTATTTAATTTTCTTTTTTTCATATTTTCCATCAAACTCTTTTTATTTTCAAATGAGTCAATCTCGGCTATGGTTTTCTTAGATTTTTCAAAATATTTATATGTATACGATAAACTTTAACGACTGATAATTTTACATCTAATTTCACCGCAATATTTTTTACTATATCCGCACAGTTTTCATTTGATGATTCAGGTATACCCAAAATCTCTACGTTATTCCTCACCGAATTTCGCTCAAACATATTAATCTTTTTCGATATTACTTTAAGAGCATCTACTAATTTAATATTCTTTTCTTTTAACATTTTATTTTCTTCTTTGAGTTCTTTAATTGTATTCATAGTTTTCAATAATTGTTTCGAAAATCCATCAAATTGTCCACTCAACTCATAAACTTAACAGAATCAGCTAGACCAGCTAGAGTTTCATTTGAGCCAACATTTTTTCATTTTCAATATTATTCTTGTTACTAACCGTTTTGCAGTTAGCACAGCTCCATTTGACCCTTGTTTGTTTGGCCAGTTTTCGAAAATTTGCTTCCCTCAAACCGGCGCATGTAAAATGTAAAAATTCTTTGCAAATTATACATTTAATTTCATCGCCTTGAAAAATTTCATCATTACAGATTGTACACAACATTATTCAAAAATATTTAATGAAAACAATTTAATTAGACAGACAAGAGAACAATCAAAACACGACGTCCACCGTTGATTGCAATTACACAACATTAATATAATATATTTAATAATTGTGGTTATGCTTAACTAAACTAACTAAAGGAAATTAAATTATAAAATAAAAATATAAATTGACAATATCTAGCTGTTGGGTGCTTTCAAATTTAATAAATACCTTAGGGTTCCACGAGTCAAAAAAGGTGGAAAACCACTGAGGTAGGGGTTACTTACAGACATTTTTGAGTGTGATCAGTATTTAAATTATAAATTTTACTGCAGAATTATAACTGAGAATTTATTTTCATAAAATATTATTAGGTAAAATATATGAATTTTGCAGTACATACCCAGCTATCGTTTTATTAATAGTAACGTCAGACATTTTTCAAAATTTTAACAAGTTATTGGTATTGATTTAGAAGTAAAATTAACTTTGGTACATATACACACACTTTTATAGGTATTTTGATATTCCAAAATAATTACTTTTGGGAAGTTGTGACAGATTTGGGAATAATTATCATTGAGTCGTACACATATGAAAACTTAGTCATTGGAAAGATATTTCAAGTAGTAAGTATGGTAAAATATACCAGTGGACGTGCACAAAAGACTAGCTCAGAAGGTATCACACAAATCAAAATGATTATAAAATCCAGTGCCTATACTTTTTATTTAATAAAATCAAATTTTCAAAAAGAAGTAACAAAATTGTTAGGATTAGTCGAAAGTTTGTTAATAATTTATTGTTAGAGATCTTCAGAGAGATATTTAGGCATTATCATAAAAATTTACATTGAAAACATTTTTTTTAAAGTTATTTTATATCTAACATTTTTTTAATTCTAGTATCTATACCAACTGATTTCTTACTCTCTATTTCTTTGAGCATTGGTTTTATTATAATGTTAAATAACCGAGCAAAAGTAATTATCCTTGTATCAAATTATCTAGATTATCATTCCTAATTGATGGGAATTAATTTTTTTTTTGATAACTCTAAAAACTCATGGTATAATATAATATAAATACATATATGTTATGCACTAAAATATTTAAAAGTATTATAGTAAAATGCATACATACTTTTACTATAAATTCTTTGCACGCAAATTAATTTTCCTACATTAAAAGTTAGAACACTAAGTATGTGATTCAATTCAACTTTTAAATTAATTTTTAGGATAAACAAGTTTAATCGATATGTAAACCTTATAATCTTTTTGCGTATTTGTTAGATTTTGCCAAATGGTATTATTTAATATTAATGATATACATTAATTTCAATCCAGAGAATTATTATTTGAAAATTATCTTATTTGAGAGTTGATTTATAACCCAAAAATAAAATTATGATTCTGTGACTGATTTACACAAAAATAAGTTTTGTTATTCATATTATAACTTCAAATTCAACATGTCAAATTTCATTTTTTTATAACAAATTGAAGACAATAATTTGAATTAAACATGTTTAACTCAATTTCAGATAACATTTAACTACTTAACTAAATTAACTTTGGTAATCTGAATAAAATAAAAATGTAAATGCAAGTAAACCCAAGCTTCTTTTAAATTAAGCAAAATAATAAAATGTCATGTGTATTTTTATTTTTATTTTATTTTATTAACCACATCATCTTCATTTACTAGATACAAAATATTCCATTTGTAATATTAGTGTCAACTGAACCAAGAAACACAATTTTACTTTTTATTATAAATGTAATTAAGTTTTTTGACCTACAAATTAATGAATTTACACAAATATAATTTTTGTGTAGCAAATATGTTCCCCAAAATATGTAATTCAATAATGATATTATTTTGAATCACGTTAACAAATTATCATTTTAAAATTATCACTATCATTAATTATAATAATTAATAAATACCATTATACAATTTTATTAGCTACAGGTTACAATGGAATTAATAATAGTAAAAAATAATAATAAATATTACACATTATAGATGAAAATCTATTCTTTAGATTATTTTTAATAGCTAAATATTAAGTTAAAAGTAATTTTTTGCAAATCAACATTAATTTTATTTTCAAAAGTAAGTTAATTGGAGTTTAATTCAAGGGATTGACTGTTAGTGTTTCAATTAAACATTTCATTAGGAGAACACATTCAGTCTTAAAAAAAAAAAAAATAATAATAATGTAGAAAATTGAAAAAAAAGGTGGAGACCCAGAATGTGTTTATAATTCATCTTTTGGAAGCTCATCTAAGTCAACATCAGACAAATCAATATCATCAGCAGCTGGCAATTCACCATCTTTACCATCCCAGGGTTCAGTGGCTTGAATTTCTGGTAAAGAGGCACCTTTAACTGGAGCAGTTGTACCGCGACCATAAGACAAATCTCTGTTTAAAATATAGCACATTGTATAGTCTAGACCAAATCCATTAGAGTATAATGATAATACTAAATTTATTTATAGTATACCTTAAAAATTCTTTTATTCCATCTTCTGAAAACGACCCTCTTAAAATTGAATATTTCATTTTTTTAACATTAAGTACTGCTAATGCGGGGTATCCAAATCCACCGATTTCAAGCGTCGATTCTAGTTCTGGTTGCTTGCCAGCTTCGGCCCATAACCATCTAAATAATAAGTACATTTTAGTGCAATTTTAACAAACGAAAACTTACCAATTTTCATAAGGAAAATAAAGATACAAATAGGAGTGAATACAGGAAATTTTAGTAATAATTGAGGACGTTCGCAAGAATAAGCCGGAAAAATTGATAAATCATAAACAATAAAAAAAAAAAATATATATATTAATATATATTTACCCCCAAAGTTTTTGTTTGAATTTGTCTCCTAATGAGCGCAAAGTGTTCAAGTACTCATTACGACAACTGGCCTGGCAATCTAAAATGTGGGGTAGTACAGAAACTACGCACAGAGCATGTTCTGAACATCCAGCTTTGAATGTCTCATCGTTTACAATCTATTTAATGCATTATATAAATTAAATACCTAATATTAGTTTAAATTACCCAAGATATTACCTCAATTATGTCAGGTGGTGGCACATTCTCTTGATGTTTTTGCAATGCCCAGCTCACAATGTCTGAAGATGTTCTTCCACCGGTGTATTCTTCAGCTCCGCTCGAACTGGAAGTACCGGATGGGAAAAATTTGATTGTCGGATATCCACGAATGTTGAATTCTTGAGCTTTAGAAGAGTGTACAGTTGCATCTAATGCTCCAAGTTTAACCTAAAATACAATAATAATATTAAAGATTTTAAATTTAAATGTCATCATAAGAGCTCAAACTTTATAGTACGAAGTGGTTAAACTTGCAAACATTTTTGTTCTAAAAATACTTCACAATTGCACAAAAATGCTTTAAAAACATTAAAATTTGAATAAAATAAAAATAAAAAATAAAAAATTTACTGAACCAAAGTTAAAATAACAATAACAAAATAAGTAATTACCTAGGTAATTGCCAAAACAAATTTAAAATAATAATAAAATAATAATTTTTTAATTTTGAACTTGAAATCTAAAAAAGATAATTGCAAGCATAGCGTATGAATTTCTAGCAGCCACAAGTATCTACTACGAAAAAAATTGTACTCATAATATATAAAATATATTCATATTTTTTTGTTTATTTTCAAATATTTATTTTTCTAAACTCTTCAAAATATGCAATTAATTGAAAAATGCTAATACTATACAATTTAAAAATAAAATATTGAAAAATAGAACTATTTTGTTTAGGTAATTTTTAATTTCATGAATAAATTTATTTTATACTCAGCGACAAACTGCATTTCATAAAAAATCATAAAAACAATAAAGTTCAAGCCCTAATTATACTAATTCAAAAGTTTGTTTTACCTTTCCTTTTAGTTCTGAAGCCGCAGCTGCCCAGTGAGGAGCTAAGTTCTTACAGTGTCCACACCACGGAGCATAAAATTCAACCAACCAAATATCCTCAGAGTTTAATACAAGTTTATCGAAATTGGAATCGGTCAATTCAACAACATCATCACCACCAGACGAAGATTTCTTGGACGATTTGGATGAACCATAAGGTACACCTTGAAGTTGAGCACTAATAACATTTTTGATGGCTTTTAGAACTTCGTCTGTGATACCGACAGCCGTACGATCACCATTGAAGTCCTGGGGCTTGTTTTTATCGACAAATATTTTAACAGTCGGAAAACCTTGTACGCCGTAACGGCCGGCATACGACGGATATTTGTCGGCGTCAATAGCAGCCACTTTGACGATACCCTAGAACAATGGAACAGCGGATGAAACGTGAAAACACATCGCGTCGGGTAGGGGCCTAGGGGGGGGGCGGGTGCACACGTACCTTTAAAGCTTTGGCGGCTTTCGAATATTCGGGCACGAGCCTCTGACAGTGGCCGCACCACGGGGCGTAGAACTCGACCACCCATATCTCGGAGCTCTGGAGTACCTGGTTGAAATTGTCGTCGGTCAGCTCGATGACGTCGGAGTTTGACGGGTAAATGGCCACGGAACTCCGGGCGAGGATCGCCAACAAAACGCCTGCGAAGAAAACGCGACGGTGAGACAAAAACAATATTAACTAATATTAACAATATTAACTAATCGGTTAACAAAATAAAAAATAAAAACAAGAAACGATTGACGACGCGCCGACGGCGGTGGTCGTGTGCACACACACTCACAGAACAACGGATTCATCGTATCGCCGCGGACTGTATCGCGGGGGTCGACGGTCCACAACGACGGGCAGTTCGAAGGAGTTTTGGACACTGGTCCCGGCGGGGACGACGATTTCGACGCGGACGCGACCGATTCCGATGCGTATCGACCGGACGGCGTTGGTGTTCAGACGGCGTACATCGTCGCGCGACGAGCGTGGGCAGGCGAGACGCGTGAGATCCTTTCCGGCGGCGGCGGTCCGTTCGTTCGTCGGATCGACGAGCGACAATGACGATGAAACGAAACGGTGAAAAAAAAAACCACCTTTTTTTCTGACGCTTATATATTTTCACGTTGCTCGGCGTTGACTACGGCGTATGTGCGGGACGACGGCGACGGGCCGGAGCGACGAGCGTTATCGACGACACACACGGTGCCGCGTTATCACCCGCAGCGGCTCGTGGTGCGCTCCGATTGGTCGGCCGGGCCCGGCCGCCCGCCGCCCCGCGCGTTCCGCCGGTGAGATTGTAAAACGACAATGCAACATCTGCCAGCACCACGACGATGTTGTTGCCGTCGTTTCCTGTCTTCCTGGACCGAAACGCGGCCGTCCCGATAATCGACGACGATAAAACGGCTCGTAGCTACCGCGGACACGGCGAACGCGAGACGACGACCACTTGGTGTTTAAAATCGATTTTTTATTTCGCATCAGAAATAATAATTGTCAATTATTACCATTATTATTATTATTATTATTATTATTACTACAATACGTTACTCGTAGGATAATTATGTCTGAACGAATACTTATGGTCCTTGGTCCTTTCTACGAAGACGTTTCGGTCATATTATTAAGATTTGTTTTGTGAATTTTATTTTTAAGTTTGACAGTCATTAAAACATAATATTATCAATTGAGGTCTAGCATTTTTTTTTTTTTTTTTTTTAATTCTTCCAATATTTTATACCAACTGGCTCTTCTGTTTTTCATATTTTTATTTCGTTGCTTTGAAAATTGTTTTTTTTTTTTTGGTAAAAAACAAAAGGAGTTTTGGAACTTTTCTAGTTTACGGGACACCCTAAATGTTGGCATTTTTTTTTCTGAAATATATGTAAATCTACGTTTTAAAAACGATGGTGCAAACCAAAATTGGCGCTGATCATTAGTTTTTGAGTTATCGCAATTTGAAAATGGACTTTTTTACGGGACTATACTAAATACGTACTTTCTATCAGTATTTGAATGTTCAATATTGGTGCAGTTCCACTGTATCGACGACTTTTATGATGGTGTATAGAGTTCGAATCCCAATGTATAATTGTGATTTTTTGCACTTTTTCTCGGAATTTTTTTCCAAATTCATGTAAAATATATAATACGAATAATTATTTATACCGTATTGAGCGTCGCTTCGCTCCGCAGCTCCGTTCGCTTTGCTCACTTCGCAAAACTCCCTTCGCTTGCTTCGCAAGCTCATGTCGCACCCGCTCGGCTACGCCGAGCGCATTCAAATCGATAGCAACCCTCGATTTGCTGTGCAACGTGGGGATGTTTCGGTTTGATAATCGTAATGTGTATAAAATACTGTGTATCTCAATATGGAAAAAAATAATAATAACAAATATTTATTATACTTTCCCCCTCAACCTTAAAAAAAAAAAAAGTGCAAAAAATCACAATTAATCATTGGGATTCGAACTCTATACACTACCATTAAAGTTTTTTGTACAGTGGAACTGCACCAATAGTGAACATACAAGAATTGATATAAAAGTACGTATTTAGTACAGTCCCGTAAAAAAGTCCATTTTCAAATTGAGATAACCCAAAAACTAATAATCAGCGCCAATTTTGGTTTGCACCATCGTTTTTAAAACGTGGATTTACATATATTTCAGAAAAAAAAAATGCCAACATTTAGGGTGTCCCGTAAACTAGAAATATACCGGAGTTTTTTCAGCTTTGGTACTAATAATAATTGTTCAAATATTGTTGTGATGATTAAATATCGTAGGTAATTTATGAGTTAACATTAAATTATCAGAAAACTTATCATTAATTTGGGTATATTTAGGTACCTACTAAATAACGAACTAAATAAGTTTCTCAAGAGAAAAGAGGTAATTTGAGTGAGGTATTGCCTTGTAAGTTGTAAGATTAGAATCAACTCGCCAAAAATAACCAAAAATTAATACACAGGTTTTTACAGTTTTATTGTCTGAGTTAAGGTACGTAATGCTCTGTATGAAGCAAGTGACACGACTGTCAGATCTCCTCCTATTAGTGTGTTCGTCCGTACGCACGCCGAGTCGGGTTTAAGTCTAAGGCTTAGTCAGCTGCAGATTCCGTTGACTCGTCGTCAGCCAACGCACTATTCCTACTGTTTAAATAATATATTTATGTCAAACGAATATTCAGGGGTTCGTAACAAAATAAAATACATTCAAGTTTACTGTTAAAAGAAATTGTTTATTTTTAGTTTATTATATATTTTAAGTAGGTACACAGCTATTAAACAATTCACGAATCCATATTTGAAACTTTAATTGACTCTCCTAGAAAATTGTTACAATATTGTATCTAGTAATATTGCCCTTTTCAGCGGGGTTTGCGTCTTGACGATGTATTGCTGACACCGAGAAAAAAAATTTAAAATGCTCATAACTTGTAATATAAATTATATCTTCCTGTGGAAATTTTAGCAATCACATAATATTGACGATAATAATACTATCACAAAATCGTACTCTTCGACTATATATGGTATGAAAATTATTTCCATACGCATTGATTGTATACAATAGTCTAAAATCTATTTCAAGCTTCAAGTAGGTATACTTGTTTACATATACGTTTAATAATCTGATCGTATTCGAGGGAATACGTTTAGGGTCCGAACTCCCCCCTCCCAAAATAATAAAAAAATAAAATGATGAACAAGACGTGTACCTATTGAAAATAATAATAATAATTGTTGTAGATACATAATATCGGATTAATTGGTAGGCAAGAGGTATGTAACCCAGGCTGTCTCCATAATAAGTTAAAAGGGGGTTTTCTTTTTATTTAATACCATTATATCACTATAATATATGTATGTGAATGTAAAAAGAAGTTATTTCTAAAATGTTTATAAAAATTGCGCGGTATTCAGTGGAGCCCATAAATTATAATAGAGTATTGTTGATATTTTGTGAAATTTTCGAGTTTTTACGGAACCATTATTTTAGCATATATGCTTAATTAGGTCAGGTTAGGTTATATAATTACTAAATTATTGGTTTTATACAAATATCATAACAATTTAGTTCATACTAAATGTAAACACATATTTGAGTTAAATTAAGGCATAATTCTATGTTTCATTTAAAAGTTTGAATTTAATATAACGTCATATTAAACTTGTGACTATTATTCACCATATATTAAATATATTCGTGTTACGTTAAATCAGTCATCAACACAATTACACAAATTCCTCGTGTTTCTACAAAACTCCAATTAAAAAATTAAAAATATCTTATACCATTATATCACTATAATAATATATATATGTGAATGTTAAAAAGAAGTTATTTCGAAAATTTTCATAAAAATTGAGTAGTATTCAGTGAAACCCATAAATTATATTAGAGTATAATATTGTTGATATATTGTGAAATTTTCGAGTTTTTACAGAATCATTATTTTAGCATAATTATACTAAATAGTTTTAAACAAATAGCATACAAATTTAGTTCATACTTAATGTAAACACATATTTTAATGAATTATTTTATGTTTAGTTTAGAAGTTAGAATTTAATATAATGTCATAAAATTATGATTATTATTCACCAAATATTAAATATTATATGCATGTAACGTTAAATCAGTAATCAACACAAAGTCCTCGTATATCTACGAAACTCCAATTAGAATATCAAACATTAAGACTCCTTTTTTGTAACTGGAAAAAATAAAATTCCATCGTCACAAATGTTCAAATGTGTAAAATAAACAAGTTCTTCGTCGACTTTAATTATACACTGATCAGTGCTTATGGTAGATAATGGCTAAGTAAAAACGTACGTTATTCAAACTGAGGTTTTCAAATCTACACTATTTAGGACCATGACGTTATTAGCATAATGAACATTAGGAACATCACTTGGCCCGTGAATGTCAACTTCAATAAAACCTCCCAAAATAAAACATCAAGTTCAAATAAAAATTTTTTTAAAAAAACGAAAAAATACTTTAATAGGTACCTTTAATTAACTACTAAGTTTAACTACTCGGACGTATAATTTTAGTATACTTAAAAATAACCTCTTCTAATAAATCCGACTGTAAAACGTTAATGGTAAAATCCGGATGACAATATAAATACACATACCTAATTAATTAGTACAACTTAATAGTGTAATAATAAAAGTAAATAAATACTCGATTTATTATTCTTGAAAATCGTTTTAAGCCTTAAATTCGTATGTGATTAAAAAATTACGAAATAGGTTTTGCTTCTTCTTCTTCTTCTTCACGGGTAGCTCATATCTATACCTACACATACAATATGCAATTTTTTTTAAAAGCTAAACAAGTGTAAAATACAATCTAAAAACGTCATAATTGTGTACACTTTTTAATACCCGACGCGAACGAACAATATACAGAACTATATCTTATCTACATAATAATATATTAAACTTGAGCCTACCAGGCGTTTATTAAAAAAAAAAAAAAAATTAAATTAAAAAAAAAATAATAATACGCCCGCTCCTAATGAATACGATATATATTATATTATATAATATGAAATCAAGAATTAGTCTGGTACACCGTATGACTATTATAGCTATTACGTATACGACAGTTACGTATAAGTAAAACAAAACAGTGACTCGGTTCTGTAGTTGTACGTACTTAAGGGGCGTCCCGTTTCGTGCGGCGTACCCAATTTAATACGTCTATACACTCATTAAACCCGTGCTTTATGGAATCGAAAATGTTATATTTACGTACGTTAGGTATCGTTTTCCTCCGGCTCTCGGCGGTCTCACACGCCACTATTGGCACCGACCGCGACACGTGTTAATGACAATAGACATAAATATAGAAATACACTATTATAAAACCGCGGTCTTGTCGAAATTAATTGTTAACCTACAAAGTTTCTAAATAAAAAAAAAAAAATAAAAAAAACCGCGGTCTTTGTGAGAACGTCAATGTGACTTCTACGCGTTCAAACTCCGAAACCCGGAGCGATAATTTCCGAGACAATAACCGTTATTGTATTATTATTATTATTATATATTTTACAAAACAATAAACGGCATAGACTTTTGCTGCGGTGCGTCTCGCGTTTGAGTTCGCGAGTCCCTTTTGTTTTCTATTTTTACCCGAAGACTTTGAGTTATTCCAGAAATCAAATTATCAAAATGTAATTATTACATCATATTATAATCATAATAGCACGTATTCGAATAACAGTAAGTGCAAAACATAACATAACAGCCGTTAATACACACTTTAAATAATAACAATACAGTGTCGTTGTAGGCGGACGTTCGGTAACTTGTTTAAACAATAAAACACAAATTAACATTTATATTTGTCTCAACACTTGAAATCTCGTCCGTAATCAAATAAAGCATTGGATAATAAAAAGCTGGTAAGTGAGATGATGGTGGTACAAGTTCGTCCTTCGTCCCTTCGGTCCTCGGACAAGATATTGGTGATGAATGTATTAAGTTTTAAAGAAATGATGACTCATTTCTTTAGTATAAAACGATTCTGAGCAAAGCTTCAGTGTAATATAATATATTATTATTTAAATACTGTTTACGTATTTTACGGTTATTTGCATAATTTTTGGTGAGTTATAATAATTTATTAAAGTGTGTGTAAAAAAAAATCCTGACTAACGATTTTTGAATTTTTGTTAGCATAATTAGGTAGGTATATGAGTAAGGTCATATTAAATTTTCTGAACTTTTTGTCAAATATTTAAAATTATATTACATAAAAACTTTCAAACAATTTGGTAAATTAAAAGTTCTATATTTAAGTCAAAAGTGCTATAATTGTTCTGAAAATGTTGTCCAATATAAAAAAGTATGTATTTGATATTGGATAAAATTTTCAAGTTTCTAGCTTCAATACTTTTCGATTTATAACTAAATACCTAAAATCTGAACAGTGAAAATCTCGTTTACGGCGGATTTTTACCGATTTTACCGTTTTTACTCAGTTTTTCGATCGTTATTTTTGATTACTGGAAAAACTATGGAGATTTTGGAAAAATGACCTCTTTAAAGTACCATCTCAGTTCAATTTCGAATCTAAAGAGTTGCTGGACGAAACTTTTGGACAAGGATTTCTATACGAAAAAGTGTTTACAGAAAGATAAACAATACACACATGCAACGATTAAGATAATAATTGTTTATACTATTAGATCATAGAGTAATATTACTCTATGGATTAGATACCATTACGAACTACGATAGGGTACACATAGCAATATTGTATCCGAATCCCGTAGATCATACAAGTATACGTATTTAACAAACATAAATTTCTACCATGTCTTTACGAACCTATAAAACTATTAGTTCATGGTTATCGAAGACGTGTTTATTGATTGTACTGAAATCGGCCACATAAATTATCGATATCTTCTAAAACTCGAAAAAAAAAATTGTCGGAAGGTGGGAGAAATTTCTTCGGCAAAGGGTAGTTGAAACCCTTAGAATCGCACCGCTGCGTATGCCACTGCACGCGTGGATGACGACCGCACGATTCTGTACGCGTCGTAGATACTTTTTTGGGGAACACGATTCTGAGCAAATTTTTGACAAACAATGAACCGTATAGGTGACTCTACACAGTGGCGGCGCGAATGAGTGTTTCATGAAGCAGCTGCTTCATAGTCAAAATGGGTGGGTGTTGACGAATTGGTTAGAACATTGGAGACTTTATAAAATTGTATTATTAAAACAATTATTGTATTAAATCATTATAATACGAATGTCCAGTGGATATTTTAACTAACACACTGGGCGACAAAAATGTCGCCCAGTGAAAACTTTTTGTTGCCTAGTAGATGTTATGTTTAATAACTGAGCGACGATGATTTTTCACTACATTGACGATATTGATGTTTGCGAATTATGATGGTAATATTAGTACTTAGTAGTAGATCAGGTTTGTATATTAAACTCAGAAATTTCCCTTTTTTTTTCCTTAGACTTATGTTAACTTTTATTATGATGTATAAAATTTATTTAATGTCGCCCAGTGGAAATTCCTTAAAATATCCACTGCGAATGTCAATTTGGATAACATAAAATACTAACATAGAAACCGTAGCATACATAGGGTATATAGACATATTATAAACAGGTTGAAAAACTATGGAGATTTTGGGAAAATGACCTCTCTAAAGTACCATCTAGGTTCAATTTCGAATTTAAAAAGTTGCTGGACGAAACTTTTGGACAAGGATTTCTATACGAAAAAGTGTTGACAGAAAAAAAAAATAATAATAAACATCATTGTAAAACCATAAGATCCTTCGCTTCACTCAGAATCTAAAAACTTCACGCCGCCACTGACTCTACAATCGTAACGACGCCGCGACGTCAATACAGTCAATACGGTCGCGGCGAGAACGTCGCGGTCGGCTGTGGTCACACGGAGGACCGTAGGACGAGCAATATTCCGAGAGCGTCCGAGGGGACGGCGACGCTGTCGGAGCGTGTTCCACGACGTTGGCCGGGCACGTGTCATATTTTTACCGTGGACGATATTTTGTTATTACTCGCGGTGGCTATTATGTCGTTCGTTTTTTCCACAATTACTTTTGCAATAATTTTCCACGATAACTTTCTGTCAATACCTCGTCGAATAAATCATCGTAGTTTTTTTGGAAATAATGCACAACGTTTACCGGTATCTTTTTCAATTATTGTAAGCTCTATTTAGTTCAAAGCGATATAAATATAAAATTGTCGACAGCCAGAGGAAATTTTCGTAAAAATGGTCTATAAATTCCATTGACATCTCGTCTAAGGAGCATAACGTTTCAAAACTTCTACAGTACGAATATAATATAAAATTGTATTAACTGTTAAAATATTATTGTAATGATTGCTTTTGATTTTTTTCAATCAATAACTTTCCCGTCGCGAGTTCGTCCATTTTTTTTTTTACAACCACTTAGGTTCAAACTTCTAAAAACTTGATCTCTCACTTTAAAACATTGTACTGTACTATTGGTGCTACAAACTTGAAAATTTCATTAAATATTTACAAATAGCAAAGACTGTGTTAAGGGTCTATAAAAGAATTTCAAAAAAGCCGGTAAAATCATTATGATGGAAGTTGTCCATCGTCCCTTCGATCCTCGAAAAAATAGTAGTTGATGTATTGGATTTTACAAAACCACAAATCGTTTTTTTTAGTTAAATGATTCTGAGCCTTTGCACAAAAAGTTTTAGTGTCATTTATACCGTTTACATTTTTACCGTTTTTAGTTAATTATCAATAGGTTTTTTTTGTTATCAGAACATCGTGCAATTTTTATTCTTAACACAGAACACATTTGTTTTTTATCAAAGATTCTAAACAAATATGTTATCTATATTCAAAGTTTCATAATGATTTGATTGATATCTTTTTTTTATACACTCAAAGTTGGAAATTTATGGTTAATTATTTTGTTAATAAACAAGTATTACTTCAACCTCCAGGACAATATTATGCATTTATGCCATTATATAGTAATTATAAAAAGTTTGTTTTTCTCGGAACTAACTTTCTTTATAGAAAAAGAAGTATGCATAAAATAATGGTTTGATTATTTGACGTATACCTATTTGGTATTAAATAACGGTGATCGAGATTGTCTTTGTTTAAAGGTCGTACAATTTGTTTTAAATTAAACTTAGCATTGCTTCGACTTTAGGTGTGACTTACATGAAACAATAATTAGTATTTATTATATCAATACCATACTAATTATCATTTCAGGTAAGTATTGATAGCGAAACCTTACATAAGTAAACACTCGTCCCCAGCCAACTACGAGGCTTGATCACGTCACACAAAACCACCCCCCAAAATATCTCGTCAAAGAAATTCTTACAACTTCATGAATCTGGTGTTAACAGTTGTCAGTTGTACATTGCAGCTTTAACTATAACCACGGGTTTCGATGCTATTCAAGTTATTGAGTTAAGTCGACAAATCGCTCAAAATTGGTCGTGATATTTCATTAAATTTCATTTCAAAAGAAATTTGACGAGCACAGCATTTAATTTAAATTGTTCTAGGAGTTAACAAACATTGCGAATATTTAAAGAAAAAAGTAAATAAGTTCTTGCTTTTGTGTCGGAAGTTTATATTGAACAGATCTAAGTATGGATATGAATAGTTTGGATAACGAAGATGTAGAATGCCAAGGAAATTCACCCGTACAGTGAGTACTGCTGATTCGTACATGAAATATACTATTGTTTCTAAAAATCGAAACAATTTTTTTGATCGTTTAACGCCAGGTGTCTTTTATACACGTTTTTTTTTCTATAATTTTTTGGTATGATATAATTAGTTTATATCATATCCACAACTATACTCTTTTATCGGAAACTAATACGTCAATAATTATTATAAAATATAACTGCCGTTATTGTTAGGCCTGCAAATTTTGTACAAGTGTCACATATTCGTTTTGCAAAAGCAAACTAAAATGTTTAGATTTTAAATTCAATAATGCGTACAAGTTTTTTTTTTTAGTATTTATGAGTTTATGAAATTGTATTACCTATATTCCCGCGATTAATTCATATGTAGTACTAAAATGTTCCAGCACTAGAACTGGTAGCTATTCTACTCTAAAAAAGTTATGAATTACATTGTAATGAGTTTTATCGTTTTCGTTAAATATTTTCCGAAAGGAACGAAGTATTAAAATATATATATATATATATATATATATATATATATATATATATATATATATATATATATATATATACGAAAAAAAAATTGTCTAGTCAATTAGCAAAGATAATGAATAATACGAATTTTAGTTACTTGTATCGAGTAAAACTTTTCATCAAACAGTTTGAAAATATATATCAAAGACCACTTGAAATATATTTAAAGAAAACTCATACGGATACTACCAGTAAAAGTCCACTCTTCGCCACTTTACTCTTTGGACACGATATTAGAGGTAACTTAAAAGGAATTTAAGTGGAACATTTTTACAACTGCCTTATCTAAGGCACAATAATTTTACTATACGATATTATTTCAAATTAAAAACCAATAATAATTGTTTTGTCTAAAAGTTTTGAAAAAACAGAATAATTTATTACTATTGTATTGAATTTTACAAAAATATTATTATCATACAACCTATACAGGCATCATATAAATCATAAGTACAATTCATCGTATATTTTATTTTTTAATTTTGTTAAATATAAAACAAAATATTATCTATGTTTAAATAAAAAATAATGAATTATTATTTCCTTTGTATTTAATAATTATACATTTGAAGTGAATGTTAAAAGTTATACACTTGAAGAGTCAGCCACAATTTTTAGTATAAATTTATCATTTTGAATTTGCTTTAGTATGTTGTAACATTTATTTATTAGTGTTTTATATGTTTAAATATGAATTAAGAAAAGGTAATTTACATATTAATTTTGATTATTGGAATATTAAAATGGAACATAATCCATTCATTTTTTATTCTCAAAACTTATTCTGTTATACCGTTAGAGAATATAGATTATAAGTGGTAAATAAAGGTTGATTTTATGGTTATTTGTAAATATTCAAACGAATAAAATGTATACATTTTTATACAGGGTTAGAGATTTCGAAGACGATTTTGATGAGGACTCGAACTCTTTTAGAAATGAAGGTGGAAAAAAGTAAGATATATTTGGGTAATTTTTAATTTATTATATAGAAATGACGTTAAAAATTATAGATGCGAATAAAACAAGAAAATGTACATACTCTTTACCAACAAAAAATGATTATTGTGTTTGTTCTGACTTAAAAATGTTGATTTACGAGTGGTTTTAATTTAATTGAATGATTCCCGTAAATGAGAAAAATAATCGAATTGCATTTCTAAAAAATTCACCCTGCTTCTTATGTTTCAACATATACGATTTTGAACCTTTGAATAAATCGTCGTGGCTCTTTAATTCTGAGTGGTACACTGATACGGGCTTACACGGAAACAATACAGTTTTCACGATCTGACATATTTTCTTCGTCCGGTTGTAATCCTTCGATGAAAACCGTATCGACCTCGTGTAGTTCCGTTTCGGACGAGTTGCATCGTATCTTTAGCGTGACGTTTTCAGCGCGAGGATTTACCGACGAAAATCTAATATTCGCGTACGGTATTCCGATTGCAGAAACAGTCACAGTAAAATCGAAAAACGCAGACGAGACACGATAAACCTGTACATTACCGAACTGGCGAGAATTCTACCCATGCCCCCGGGTTTAAGATCCAGGAGGTTGGACAAGCTGTCGGTGCTCAAGATGACCGTGCAGTACATGAAGAAGATGCGAGGCACGGCCAACTCATACGCCGGAAACCGTTACAAGCATCCGCTTATATCTAATAAAGTTTTTAGTAGTTTGTTAAACAAAGTGAGTTTGATTTTACTAAATGTAAAAAACTTCGGAGAACGTCCGGGAACGGAATAGCGAGATTTTTCGGCCCCGGGAACGTCGAAAAGTCTAGTTCTATAATACAAATACCTCTATAATATATATATATATATATATATATATATATATATATATATATATATATATATATATATATATATATATATTAGGGTGGTCCTTATTTTTGAACTTGCAAATTTTTGATTTCTCATCTTTCCATTTTGTTCATTACTATATGAAAGTAATTGTTGTTAAATTTGGTCATGATTACTCAACCCCTTCACGTGCCACAAAGAGGTTGAAAAATTCCAAAATAGGGTTAATATGTCAATTTTTAAGTTTAATTTAAAAAATATTACACTTATCCATAAATGTATTAAAGGTAAATTATAGATACTTAATTCTTATATTGTCAATAAAAAATACATTTATACAATTTCTTATTGATCTATTATTTTCTATGAAAATTTATAAAATACTAAATATTTCATTCATTTCACAAATTTGGTTTTTATACATTTAATTATACATTTAAAATTTTTATTTTAAAAATTATTGATGATACAACCAAATATCTTAAGTATTGAATTTTCTAAAATAAAGTATATTAGTAAAAATTACAATGGATTCACAGTTTTGTTATAACATTTTGTTTTACACTTTATAGAGCTAAAATACATGGAAAAATAGTTGTAATTTAAGTATAAAAATAATAATCATTCATCTTTCATATACAAATTGTGAATAGCGTAGTTTATTGATAACTAAATAAATTTATTAATATTGACTATTTATTATACATTTTTAGATTTAAATTATAATAAAATTACGTACAGATTTTGAATGGAGTAGGTAATCAAATTATTTCGAATAAATTTCGTCTGATATGATAGTTGATTTTCGAGCATCAGGGAATCTCTTTCTATGACTTTCGACGACTTGTAAAAGGAATTGTTTTTGATTTTCATCTTTTGTAAGAATCGAATTATAATTTTGAATTAGAGCCACTCCTCTTTCAGCAAAATCAGTGACAACTTGCATACGTTTAACCACACTTAATCCTAATTGATAATGTGGCATATTTTCCCATTCTTCAGGATTAAACTTAAGGAAATCAGTTGGTATCTTCAATATATTAAAAAATTAATTGATTTATGATTAACAAAATCAGCAACAATTTTCTGGGTAAAATTTAAATCAACAGTATCAATTTTAATTCTATTTTTATTTTGTCTTCCCCTTTTTCGTTTATTCGAATTATTTGTAGTTTCTAATGTAAATTCAATGTCTTCTTCACTACAACTTTCAGAAGAAAATAAATCAACAGTATCAGGTACTGATAGTTCTTGGGTTTTTTTACTTCTGTTTTTATAATTTTGAAACGCGATTTCACGATGATTTTTCCGCATTTCTTATTTTTCCAGTTCTCTATCTATTCCAATCTTACACCCTTTTCTACCTTTCTCGCGTTGTGCTAATAACAATTTTTTGTCTTCGTCAACTTTAATAATTTGTAGAGCATTTAAATGAGCAATATCAAATAAATCTGTTAATCTATTTTTAAATACTTCTTCTTTTTTTATTTGTGGTTGGGATCTACGCGATTTACCTTTTTGTAAAGCACGCCAGTTCATATATTCCTTTTCTATTTTAGGAGTAATATTATAGTCATTCATGGATGGTATCCCCGCACATTTCCAAAAATATAATAATTCTCGAGTTATAACGGA
The DNA here is from genome assembly GCA_027580255.1 of Therioaphis trifolii. Taxonomy (NCBI): domain Eukaryota; kingdom Metazoa; phylum Arthropoda; class Insecta; order Hemiptera; family Aphididae; genus Therioaphis; species Therioaphis trifolii. Next base: position 3,377,674 of record CM050406.1, on the reverse strand, counting down.
TGAAGACTCTTTAACTCTTTATATTATATATATTATAGTAACTATATTATGTACCGTTGGCGTTTTTACGGGACGATGGACGGTTCGACGGTGTTCTCGTAGTCGGGCTAATCACAAACGTAAAACCATTATATTATACCACGTGTGTGGCGTGTGTGTGTGCACGTCCGTGAATGTCATTTGTCCTGCAGTGTTACGACTTTATGTCAATACGATAGTATATTATAGTGAAAACCAATAACGATATTGTCATGGGTGTAGTTCACTGTGGGGCTATGAGGGCTACAGCCCCCACAGAAACTTTTATAGCCACCTCCACGGAGTTGACTTTCATTCAAAACATTTTCCGTTATGATAGCCGGATAAAAGATCGGATTAGATATACCACGAAAAATGACTGATTTTCCGACTTATCCAAAAAGAGATTTGTCACGTTCATTAGACTCAAGCGATGTGTTAAATATTTTCGCAGATAAAGACAGACGTCTTAATTCGATTTTAATCGTTAATTATATAAAATGCATTATAAAAATATCAGGTTAAAGAGTGACGAGTAAATAATAATAAATAAATTGTTCCATCTAGAAAATGTTCACTTTCAATTGACTCGAGTTGACATAGAGTTTTTACCAAACACATTTTTCTCGTCCCGTGTTGCGCCCATAGATATGAGTATCAAACTACGCTCGTGGACATACCGATAATATATTAAAAAATACAGTAACGCGACACGGTGCCGACTGTTTTTAAGACAGACGTGAGTCGGCTCTCGATACTCTCGTGAACTTTACCGGGAATTTTTCGGTTTTTTCCCCCCCGTTTTATAACGCTTGTAAACAAATGTAAACGTATTAAAATTTGTTCAAAACTTTTTTTGAATTCATCTCAAACCACATACACGCAACACCGTGTACGCCTGTGAGTCTGGAAGAGCACGTCCTCGAGTTCGAGATTTCACGTCGGCGGACGCTGCACAATAAAGTTACATGCGATTACGTCTTTTCAGATCGCTGACGGTTTCGTCTTAGCCGTGAGTTGCCAAGGCGGTGAAATAATGTACACGTCGCTGTCCGTGACTCAGGTGCTGTCTTATTCATCAGTGAGTATAACATTTGTGTTGTAACCGCACTTTCCTTTTGTTATTCGATGCCGTGATCATAAATATTGTGTTCCGAACATATTGCGATACAGGAAGAATTAGTTGGGAGTAATTTGTTCGATTACGTCCATCCCGAAGATGTGTCTAAACTCAAGGAGCAACTGTTCTGTTCGGACGTTTGGTATAGAGATAGCGATGCGACAGGTTGGCGTGCGTTTTTACGGTTTTATGCAACGTTACAGTTGATGTTGTGCCGCGTTCGCTTAAACATTAACTGACGCGGTGTTATTTTCAGTGACGCCAAAAATGTGCAGCGGTGCTAGGAGATCGTTTTTTTGTCGGATGAAGCGTAAAGAGTTGTTCACCGGTGAAAATGAAGTTGACACGGTTACCAGCTCGGAGGACAGGACACCGGGTATTTTATATTTATTTCCAAGCCCACCCTAGCAGTCAATCAAATGATTTAATTAGAAACGACTAATAATCGCCACTAAAATATTACAAATCAGAGCGCGTGTGTTTTTTTCTAAGAGTACACTCAATTAGTAGTCATCGCTCATCAGTGATATTTTAGTTTACCACTAAAACATATTCTTTATCAACTGTTTATAACCGAAGACCTTATTGTTCAAAGAGGTCAAACAAAAAATAATTACCTCGCATACTTTTTTTCCGAATAATATCGCTACTTAAGGTCAGAGTACCAAATGCATTGGTAACGTTTACGGTACCAATTGCACTCGCATGGAAATATTTTTAACTCAATCTAGGCAATTAAAATTCTTTGGGTAATTAGTAATAAGCAGGGCTCGGAACTTAAAGCATTTGCTTATTTTTTTGGTTTGTCTTAAAATCTAGCAGAGTTCTATGAAAAATTCATGAAATATAACAACGATTTTAAATTTTAAATTTGAAAGCGCTTATTTTTGCTTATTTCGTTGGTTTTAGAAAAACTTGCTTTTAACTAGTTTTTTCTGATTTTCTCGCATATTTTCGCATATTATTACAACTCCAACTAAAAATATTTGTTTACTTTATTTTATTCTATTCCCTCGTAGTTAACATACCAAACTCGTATTTTTGTTTGTTTTTGTTATCTATTTGCGTGTCGTTCGTAGCTGGCTATAATTTCAATGTAAGGCATTGGCGTGGGTATTCCAAAAACATTTGTGGTTTTAATAATTATATTATGATTTGTGATTTATATTCTTATATTTTTTTAATATATGAAATAATAAAATGACGATAACTTTAAAAAAATCATTGTGTGTTCGTAGTTTAAAAAGTCTTAAAATATATCACAAGGGCACAAATAACTATTTTTTTAACACAAATTAATGGAAGATTTTGAGGCAACGGATTTTTTTTTTTTTTTAAAGGGGTTAAACATTTTTTATTTTGCTTATTTTTGCTTATTTTAATGATTATAAGGGCTTATCTACGTGCTTATAATGAAGTATTTAAGTGCTTTTTTAAGCACTTATTTTGATGATTTTAAGTGCTTTAAGTCCCGAGCCCTGGTAATAAGATAATATTGTCAAACCAATGAAGTTTCTTTTCAACATGACCAGAATTTTTCTTTCAGTGTTCGCGGCAAATGTCTGTCAACCAACTAAAAAACTTTGTACACTTATCGGTTTCTGTATGGTCAATTATAAAAGAAAAACATTTGGAAGTTTTATAATAGTTTTCTTCACTCAGCAATACAGTAGGCAGTATATTTTGTATTAAATGTAATAATGATAAAATCTAAAAGTGTTAATAAATTAAGAGATTTCGCATTATTATTTGTTTAACATTTATAATATTTTAATAAATCCGGGCGCTACATACTGCGGTTGAAAAAAAAATATAAATTGAAAAAATCCGTTATTACTTACTGTGCCAAAATGCATTATTTATTACCTTTAATTTAACGTAGTAAAAAAACAATAACTTATAAGTAGGGCTCGGAAGTTGATGCATTTTGCATTTTTTTTCGGAACTTTTTAGACGATGCTCTCTTGGCCAAAAATCTGTTTCATAAGCATGTGAATCTAAAGAACTAATTTTTATTTTGCATTTTTTTGCATTTTTTGGTGTTTATTACTTTTTAAGTCATTTTTTGAGATTTATAAGTCATTTTCCATCCAACATTTTTTGTAATTTTCACTGATTTCACACTAGTTCATTTCTTATCGTTTCTTGTCGACCATTATGCCGATAACTTAAACCACAGACTAAGATTAGTACCTATCCAATTTTATCTCGACGATTACATTATTGTCGTTGTCGTATTGTAGTGAATAATATTATACCTACATTTTATTATTTTTCGTAATATTTTCGAAATGCCGAAAATTAAAACGTCGGTTAGTGATCGTCTGCGTGCATTTGTGTCGGAATTCGGCGACGATATTTTTTCTTCCGATGGCACAGTTCTTTATTGTAAAGTATGTGAAGTAAAGGTGGCCTCAGAAAAAATATTTGTAATTTTTTAGGTCATTTTTTTAGGACATTTTTTCCCATTTTATGTCATATTTTGAATTTTATAGTAAAATAGAGTAAAGTATTTTAAAAAAATGTATTTTTATTAATATAAACTAATATTTGTAATTTTTTTAGGTCATTTTTTTAGGACATTTTTTGCCATTTTTATGGTCATTTTTTATTGTTTTTAAGGTCATCAACTTCCGAGCCCTACTTATGAGTAATTGACGCGATTGGTACACGAAAAGTTGATTTTAGGCACACCTGGTAAACATGTCCCCGCATAGAGTTGAATATAAATATTTCTATTAAACATTATTTTCTTTTCATGCGTTCATTTATGTGTTTTACGAAGGAAAATTGCTCGTCCAAATAAACAAATTCAAAATAATTTAAAAGTAAACAATTGAAACATAAAACTTATTATTATTGTGTGTATATATATATATATATATATATATATATATATATATATATATATAATTGTTCTAATCAGCCTATATTCGTGCATGAAAACGATAATAAGACCATCTTTTATGAATTTGGTTTGCGCTGAATAAATTCGTTTATTGAATAATCCAATAAGTTCAACCGCTTTCGTTTGAATTGCCTGCATAGATTCGCAATACATCGTAATCCATTTCACTGGTTATTTAAATCCTTGGAGGCAGTTTAAACGTGACAACTTGCCCGGGAATAATTTGGATCTAGAAGACGAAAGTGACGACGTACGCGGAATGTATGCCCCCGCGAACGACGTGTTCTGTTTAGTAGCTTTCGGCAGAGCTTTTGATACTTCGACGTCTTCGGCGAGTGTTCCCTACAGCGTCGCACCTTCGCAGTTCACTTTTAAAATCACGGCTGAAGGCAAATTTCTGTCTGTCGATCATAAGTAAATTGAGTAATTTTACTTTATACGAGCGTGTACGTTTTATAATACGTTCAAACCGATCATTCTGGTTACAGCGTCACGTCAATAGTCGGATTTCTACCCGAGGATCTATTGGGGATGAGCGTGTTTGATTACTTTCACCCGGACGATATTCCTAGACTTATCGATGTTCACAGAGCCATGCTCCAAGAGTGTAATCTCAAGAGCACCGAGGTAATTATATAGTGTAAATAAAAAGATGTTTTGTATTTTTTTTAACTTCGAACGAAGAGGAAAATTTTATTTTTTATTGTGAACTCTTCTTATTTGGGCAATAGACTCATTCGTTCAACAATTCAGTTTTTCGTTGATTAAATTTAATCGTTTTATTTTATAATTAGGTTTATAAATTTCGGACTAAAGATAACTCTTACATATATTTGCGAAGTGAATGGAAAAGTTTCCGAAGCCCTTGGACCAAAGAAACCCATTTTATTACTGTGAAAAACAGTGTGATCAGGTAATAATTACATTCACACATTAATACAGAATTTAATTTTAACGTTTTTTTTTTTTAATTTTAACTTCAACTTAAACTTAAAAAAAAAAAAAAACAATTATATATTCAGGGAGCAACACCCGTTCGAAAGCCAATATCCACAGTCGAATATTCTGACATTGGAAAACCATATCAATTCATATTTAGAGGCGTGTAAAATCAGTGAATACGAAGCTAACACGTATTTGGACGAAAATGTGGAAGTGGTCGACATCGAGACTAGTCCGTTACTGGCACCACACAATTTAACGGAAGAGGTAATTATATTATCAGCACTCAGTCGTGTGTCAGAAAAAAAAAACAATGATTTCGGTACAAAAAATATCACACTCGGGGACACGATTTTTTTTTTTTATAATAGAATCTGTTTTGAGCTCGTTTGACGCGTAACGGAGTCTTCGTGGTTTCGCAATAAAATTGAACGCTGGCGTACGTATTATTTAATGTCAAGTCTACACTAAAAAGGGTATTGAAACGAGATAAGTTTAAAAACAAATTTAAAACATCGACGTCGGATAAACGTTTATAAATTAAAGGGAATTTACCACCAACGGACAGTTTAAAAACCACAAATGACGGTTTAAACGTTAGTTGCAATAAAACTCGTACACAATTTCAATTATGGTAATATTACTGTCATGAAATTAGTATATAATATGAACATCTTATATTATCGGTTTGGAGTGATTGTTATCACGTGTAACAACTGCAGACTTTTAATACGAAAAGTTAGTGTGCAAAATTTGTAATTAGGCACTTACTTCTTGTAAAACAATTATTGTTTTACAAGAAGTAAGTAATGATTGCTAATTAACTAAAAAATTTAATTTTGTTGTATATTAGAAAATATACAAACATTCATGACAGAAATATTAAAAACTAGGTACAAAATCATTGATCATTTTGGAAATCATTTTAATTATATTCACGTCTTTGGTTCTCATATTAATATGATTTAAATAAAATATTTATGTAAACAAAATATTATCAGTTGTATCATAAAATACGATGTGTACTATTATTGTTTGGATGTAATACACATACTATGAGATACACTATTCCGTTTTGAAAACAATAATCGATTTGTATTCTCTTAGGATTAGTACAAAAATGTATATGAGTAGGTAATCATGTAGAAGCCCTAGACATTTTTTCGTTATCTCAACTCTCAAGACGAAAAGTCTTTTTACATTTTGTTGTTTTTGTTTCAAATAAATAATTGAATATTAATGTTTGATTTAAAACAATAATGTCAGAAAAGTTGGCGATTGAATGTACAAAATAGTGAAAATCATAACCGTTGAATTTGAGCGTCATGACAATAATAATTGTCGTCGGTTATAAGGTTTCGTCATACATATTACATAAAAATTAACAACTCTGATGTAACGGTTCTATAATAATATTTTTAAACATCCGCCGTCTATGCGAAGTCTCACGAGTCATGTCTCGTTATCAAATTAATCATTTTCAACACTCTCGTGTCATTAGAAACTCGTCGCGATTAGAGATCCGGGTTAGAGATCTAGCCAGGGCCCTGTCCCGAGAACGTTTCCTACACGCACGCGTAAAATAATTAAAACAATTTTAAAAAAAAACGAGAAAACGAGCTCTCGGAAACATCGTTTTGCCACCGTCGTCGTAGACTCATCAGACGACGTCCCGTATTTTCCAGGCGTCCACCGAAGACGGTTTGAGACCGACGATGGCCGTTTTCAATGAACCTTGTTCGTCGTCCATGGACGGCACGTTCGACAACACCTACGCAGCGTCCGTGAGCTCCGTGGTCCAGGACAACGTGACCCTGCGCAGCACGGCTAGTACATATGGTAGGTATAGCGGATGCTGTCATTATCGTCACCTGTGATGTGCTTGCGAAACGTGTTGCCGTCCTCGTTTCTGAAGGTCTCTCTCTCTCTCTCTCTAATTCTCTCTCTCTCTCTCTCTCTCTCTCTCTCTCTCTCTCTCTCTCTCTCTCTAATTCTCTCTCTCTCTAATTCTCTCTCTCTCTCTTTGTCTCTCTCTCTCTCTCTCTCTCTCTCTCTCTCTCTCTCTCTCTCTCTCTCTCTCTCTCTCTCTCTCTCTCTCTCTCTCTCTCTCTCTCTCTCTCTCTCTCTATTTGACGGTCGCAGGGTGTACGGCTCCCATGAGGGAGGGATGGTACGGTTTCGTACGTTTTACCAGTTTCGAAAACGCGATCCCGTGCGATTTTTAACTAAAGGCGGGCTTTGTACGAATGACCCTAAAAACAACACGATTGCGGGTGATTTTCTGCGCAATGTTGCCATTTATCAATTACTTATTACGTTATTCGTTCAGGTTTGTTCAATTTTTCCACATGCATTTCATTCGTTTGATCTAAACGCTATCTGTCGGTCAAGGGATATTTGATTAGAACGTCAACTAGAAGCCGGTCTTGTTTCCGTTTACGACTCTTCGTGAGTTTTCTTCAGAGCTGATATAATCGAATGAATAATGTAATAATCTGCGTATGTATGAACGAGCTCCATGTCCCCGGCCCCCCCACCAAACAATATTAAAACCGTACTTACGTCATTTTTTTGTGCTTCGTTTGTGCTGGATTGTGCTGCCAGTCCCTTCGTTTGTGCTCCGTCGCTTTCAAAGTTATTAAACTTTCTAAAAGGGGGGGCCAGGGACATGATTAGCCCCCCACTTAGGAATCAGCTAATCTAAATCGCTTCACACGTTTGTGCTTCGTTTGTGCTGGTTTGTGCTGCCAGTCCCTTCGTTTGTGCTCCATCCCTTTCAAAGTTATTAAACTTTTTAAATGGGGGGCCAGAGACATGATTAGCCCCCCCACTTAGGAATCAGCTAATCTAAATCGCTTCACACGTTTGTGCTTCGTTTGTGCTGGTTTGTGCTGCCAGTCCCTTCGTTTGTGCTCCATCCCTTTCAAAGTTATTAAACTTTTTAAATGGGGGGCCAGAGACATGATTAGCCCCTCCACTTAGGAATCAGCTAATCTAAATCGCTTCACACGTTTGTGCTTCGTTTGTGCTGGTTTGTGCTGCCAGTCCCTTCGTTTGTGCTCCATCCCTTTCAAAGTTATTAAACTTTTTAAATGGGGGGGCCAGGGACATGATTAGCCACCCCCCACTTAGGAATCAGCTAATCTAAATCGCTTCACACGTTTGTGCTTCGTTTGTGCTGGTTTGTGCTGCCAGTCCCTTCGTTTGTGCTCCATCCCTTTCAAAGTTATTTAACTTTTTAACTGTTTTGCTTATGCTAATTTGTGTTGATTATTATAATTTTATATTGTAGATATTTATATTTTTTGTAAGGTTATTATTAGCAAATTCAACTGTTTTTACTGAAAAACCTTTACACTTGTGCATGTAAGGTTTTTTTCTCATTGAAAATGCTATGCTTCAAAAAGTTATGCTAATTTGTGTTGTTTATTATAATTTTGTATTGTAGATATGACAACATGTCAACCACAAATAATTTTAACAGTAAATTTATACTTATACATTAGTGTAAAATTATTTACTTTACCTTCACATCTAGGTAAAATAATAAGAAAATATTATTGGAATTCCATGTAGATAGTTATACTTATGGAGTTAATGTCAGGGTGGCATCGTTTAGAAATAAAAATATGTATTTTTCACTATTATTCATTATATTTACACATTGTAAATCTAAAATACAAATAATATATATGATATTGTTTTGATTGGTACTATATGCCATATTATAATATGTAGTACTAAATAAGTACCAATTAATAAACAAAATAATATGGGATAGCCGCTAACATTGTTGCTCGGCGTGATTCGCGATTATCTAAACGATATTCAGATAAAGATATAAAGATAAAGTTCACCAAAAACGTATCACGTAGCTATTTACAATAATTATCAGTGATAAAAATAGTTTGCTTGCGACGAGTGACGACTTAACGAAGTCTATTGACTGATCTGATCATATTTACTGTACATTTGTAACTGTAATTTGAAAATTTTGAAAAATTGAATTGCTGATAATAAAACAAAACATTACATTTTTTTCGTTTGATAACAAAAATCTTGGTAAACAGGTAGCAAAATAGTACAGAAATAATAAAAACGCAAATTATTTGCTATCTAAGAAAACAGATGAGCCCTTTCAAAATGGCGGACTAAAATCAGGCCGAGCAAGAGTTTCCATTCTGATTTAATCTATTCTGTGGTAACAGTACACGTAATGTAAACATTTTCTGGGTTTTTCTAATTTTGACGAGTCTGCGTCGGCTAGACTCACACGTTTGTGCTTCGTTTGTGCTGGTTTGTGCTGCCAGTCCCTTCGTTTGTGCTTCGTCCCTTCAAAAGTTATTTTACTTTTAAAATGAGGCCAAGAAGGGGCCAAGGGCTTGCTTAGCTCTCCCACCACCTATGCATTCAAAACCTAACTTTTGACATTTTTTTTGCTGCTGGTAACGTCATATTGTTAGTGCTTCACGCCTTAACATGATATTAATTTTTTTATGAACTTAAGTAAATTTATTTTTCCTCGATTGGGCTGTTTGTGGTACGTATCAAAGTGTTTTTATTTATAGACATGTAGGCTAGTTGTACTTAGCTATTTAGGAATCAGACCTAGGCCATTTGTTGCTAATTTGTGTTGTTTATTATAATATTGTAGAGATGGGAATTTTACATTGCAGCATTGGAAGTGCACTGTGATAACATTAACCTCATAGAAATGTCACTAGTGTTAATGTCAGTGGTTGAATTGGGGGGGGGGGCGCGAGGGGACGGAGCTACTCTTCATTTTTTCCCAATATTATAGCGTACCTCTTTATTTTATTCATCGAGGGACGTAGAGAACGCAGCGTCCGTCAATACCTTAATAAACTTTAATATTAAAGTTTGGAAAATTTAAATAAATACAAATACTAACGAAATGAAGAATACATTGATTTTACTATGATGTGTTTTTTTTTTTATCTGTGTACACTATGGTGTTCAAAATTGAAGTATTATTTCGACTAGTTATGACTAGTTTGAAATTCAGGATGTGTTTTCGATTGCAAACGAATATCGGAGATACCTTAGAGAGGAGACAAGTGAAAATTCCCAAAAGTTTTCAAATGCGGCGGGAAAAACATAAAAAAAATGACGAAAAAACGGTAATTTTTGTGCAAAACCAGTTTTCGACAAAATCGATTATTTTATTTAGCTCTAACTCAAAAACCAAAAGTTGTTGATACTTGAAATTTTCACCAAATGTTTATACTGGAATTATCTATACGTAGTACAATTTTTGAAAACTTGACTTTTTTGAGCTTTTTATAAAAAATTGAAATTTTCAACTTTTCTTTGTTTTTTTTTTCTGAAAAGTGGATAAAAATTTATTTCGCTGGCCAAAAAATCTTGAAAATTTAATACAAGGTTCCTCATAAGTTGTACTTATTAGTATACAAAAAAAATCTAAACCGTAATGCACAATTTTTTTTGCAGAAGCATAGAAAGTTCACATTTTTATGAAATGTGTAAAATATCGCCAACATTTGAAGTTATTTTGCAGTTGAAAATGTATAAACATTTTTGTATTCAAAGTTAAGAAATAAAAATGTAATACAAGGTTGTCCATAAGTTTTGCTAACAATAAGTATAAAAAATTATGGTGATCGGTTCAATTAAAAAATGTTGACGAGCGTTTGGAGCTGTAATTTTTTCAAAATATCGTTACATAACGATTTACTATAAACACATAATATGATATTAAAATAAAATGTATTATAATTTAAGACTAACAAATCACTTTCGTTCAGAATCGTTTTTTTTTATAATATAAAATAATTCCAAAATCTATCATAAACACTGACGGTCAAATGATTTAGTCATGGGGGGGATGTAGCTGATTTTTTAATAAACACTAATAATAAAAGTCTGTATTTTTAAACATAAAGTTAATAACGATACATATTTTAACTATATTATTAAATATATTTTTCTTTTTTTTTTTTTGCTAATTCGTCCAGAACTTCGTCTGCAGTTATATTGACAACCCCACGATGAACAGCCAGGTAATTCCCGTATATTTTGTATAGTTAACTAAATAGTAAATATAAATAATAATAATAATAATAATAATAGCCTAATTCATAGATATGAGTCTAAATAGCAGTGGCGGTTCTGGTTGTATTTTTTGGTGAGGCAACTTATGTATCACTCCCTCCCGGCCCCCTTCATAAGAATAATTAAACTTCATAATAATGGAATTTAAAATCATAAAATAATTATAACTAATAAACTATAATAATGTACTTGTTTCGTATAGTAAATAATATTAATACGTTATGAATAATAAAGTGAACATTTTAAAATTTGGTGATCCTGAAAAAGACTTTTTTAAGTATACAGTATACCTAGTCTTGAAAAAAACTTTTTAAGTAAACCTAGTTACTTTTAGTAAGTCATTTTTAATATCAGACTTCTGACGTCGAAATGGCGTTGTCAATAATATGACAACTTCGTCTGTCACTGGATTCATAATGTTAAATAAAAAGCACGATGACACGCATTAAAAATTTAAACGATTAAGTCCAAGCGACCTATTGAACATGACAGAAATATAAACTAATAATGAAACAGATTCATAAGGCGCGGTGACAATAATAAATGAATAACGGTTTATGATTATCTAATATTTATGTGTTGTTGAACGGGACGGGGTCAGTTCTTTCCTTTGATAAGAATTGTAGCTGATAATCATGGCTGAGAGCTGACCATAATACCACATCTATTTTTAGTATTCAGATGCGATGAAAAACGAGCCTCACGATGATCATTGCGCATGCGCAATTCTGCTTATTTCATAGTCGCGTGCATTTGCGTACATAATATGTGTGTGTGACTGTGTGAGTGCAATTTATATACACAAGTAACAATTCAGAGGTGACGTTAAACGGTGCCTCTTTGATGTCATCGGAATATTTTCACCGGCTTAAATATGAGTGTTTGTTTACGTAATAATTATTTCGTGCATTTGTTATTGGTTTATCGCTATTTTTGGTAATAAACACAGAATAATATTATACATTAATAAAATAAAAGATAATTCATATTATTAAACTTCGTAAAGAAGAGTTTTTTTTTTAAATAAAATTATTAATATGTTAAAAATTATTAGCGAAATGTTTCCCATCAGTGAGCTAAGAATTAAACTTTTCGAGTATTATTTGCTATAAGATTTTAGGTGAGGCGCCGCATCACTTGTCTCATCCTCAAAGCCGCCACTGCTAAATAGTAGCTAATAATAAATGCCTAACCAATCAATCCACCTCGTGTATCCCACCCAACTCCTGTATCTTGCTCTTTTTATTATTTATAAGTATCTAATGTATTATATTTTTATTCATCATAGTTAAATTTAAATTATAGTTGTTAAAAATGTTACTGTAACACATAATTGTGACGAAGTTTAATTAAAAAAACGCATACAGCTCAACCGGACCCGCTAAAACGCATGGTGTGACAAGGCTCTCTATTGACTACTACCCTCTACTAGAACAAGTTCTGTATTAAGCTATTTGGTATACTATAACTTCATCACAATTAATTTTAATAATAAATAATATTATAATTTATAATAAAAATAAAACTTACCATTAAAATAACGGTGAAATTGAATGAATTAAACCTATTGGTCTTATTAAACACAAACTATATGTCCAGGAATAAAGATTACGACGGAATGAACAAGAACAGAATGTACTATTATAGTGTTTATCGCTTTATCATTTTTAATTTTCAATCTAGTTCAGCCCACAATATTTATTTATAACAAAAGTGACGGTCTAGCCGACGCAGACTCGTCAAAATTAGAAAAACCCAGAAAATGTTTACATTACGTTTACTGTTACCACAGAATAGATTAAATCAGAATGGAAACTCTGGCTCGGCCTGATTTTAGTCCGCCATTTTGAAAGGGCTCATCAGTTTTCTTAGATAGCAAATAATTTGCGTTTTTATTATTTCTGTACTATTTTGCTACCTGTTTACCAAGATTTTTGTTATCAAACGAAAAAAATGTAATGTTTTGTTTTATTATCAGCCTCAAAAATGTTTCGTATTTTATTTAAATTTCAATTTAAAATCCATTTCGTTAAATGTCGATTATACATATAATGAATAATGTAATTAATGAACGTGTATTTACTTACATTTTTCAAGTAAAAACTAATTTTACAGCTTAATATCTAAAAAAATATTGTACCCTTCAATATTAATTGTACTAAACATATTTTATATTACATTTTAGGTCAACACTGCTGAGCCCTTTCAAAAAGGCCGACCATATTTTCGGGCGGTCATATGAGCCTGTGTATTTTCTTATCAGTTTCCATTCTGATTTAACTTATTCTGTGCTGTTACCACCTTCAATAGCCAATAACCCACTATTCATGTTACGGCAATTAATGAAGAAAACCCTAAAAATTTGGTATAAATAATAATGGTATTTTAAATTATTTTCATATAAGTATTTAAGCCACTATTATTATAAAAAAAATCTGGAGGGCAAAGAAATATAATATAAAATAAATTTTATCGATTATATTATGATATTTTTGGGATAGCTTTCTATATAATATATATTCTTAAAATAAACAATGATGTGTAAAAAAAAATGTTGTTTTGTTTATAATAATATTTTTTCTTGTTAGGTATCGAAAGATAATTTTTTTTCAGGTATCATGGTGACCAACGTCCGACCGAGTGATCTAATCGCCGTGGTGTTGACGGTTGTATTCGTAAATAAGTCAACAATTATTATTATTTTGTATTATATTATAACATTAACCAGAGCCGGCGGCGCCCACCGCTAAGTATTTTGCCGCCCTGTACAATTAAAAAAATTCCGCCCCTTCTTTCAATTTTTCAAAATTTTCAAATTACAGTTACAAATGTACAGTAAATATGATCAGATCAGTCAATAGACTTCGTTAAGTCGTCACTCGTCGCAAGCAAACTATTTTTATCACTGATAATTATTGTAAATAGCTACGTGATACGTTTTTGGTGAACTTTATCTTTATATCTTTATCTGAATATCGTTTAGATAATCGCGAATCACGCCGAGCAACAATGTTAGCGGCTATCCCATATTATTTTGTTTATTAATTGGTACTTATTTAGTACTACATATTATAATATGGCATATAGTACCAATCAAAACAATATCATATATATTATTTGTATTTTAGATTTACAATGTGTAAATATAATGAATAATAGTGAAAAATACATATTTTTATTTCTAAACGATGCCACCCTGACATTAACTCCATAAGTATAACTATCTACATGGAATTCCAATAATATTTTCTTATTATTTTACCTAGATGTGAAGGTAAAGTAAATAATTTTACACTAATGTATATGTATAAATTTACTGTTAAAATTATTTGTGGTTGACATGTTGTCATATCTACAATACAAAATTATAATAAACAACACAAATTAGCATAACTTTTTGAAGCATAGCATTTTCAATGAGAAAAAAACCTTACATGCACAAGTGTAAAGGTTTTTCAGTAAAAACAGTTGAATTTGCTAATAATAACCTTACAAAAAATATAAATATCTACAATATAAAATTATAATAATCAACACAAATTAGCATAAGCAAAACAGTTAAAAAGTTAAATAACTTTGAAAGGGATGGAGCACAAACGAAGGGACTGGCAGCACAAACCAGCACAAACGAAGCACAAACGTGTGAAGCGATTTAGATTAGCTGATTCCTAAGTGGGGGGTGGCTAATCATGTCCCTGGCCCCCCCATTTAAAAAGTTTAATAACTTTGAAAGGGATGGAGCACAAACGAAGGGACTGGCAGCACAAACCAGCACAAACGAAGCACAAACGTGTGAAGCGATTTAGATTAGCTGATTCCTAAGTGGGGGGGCTAATCATGTCTCTGGCCCCCCCCATTTAAAAAGTTTAATAACTTTGAAAGGGATGGAGCACAAACGAAGGGACTGGCAGCACAAACCAGCACAAACGAAGCACAAACGTGTGAAGCGATTTAGATTAGCTGATTCCTAAGTGGGGGGGCTAATCATGTCCCTGGCCCCCCCTTTTAAAAAGTTTAATAACTTTGAAAGCGACGGAGCACAAACGAAGGGACTGGCAGCACAATCCAGCACAAACGAAGCACAAAAAAATGACGTAAGTACGGTTTTAATATTGTTTGGTGGGGGGGCCGGGGACATGGAGCTGTATGAACGATAAAATTTGGCAGCACCGGCGAGAAAATCTAACGTAAAAGCGTACAGAATCGTGGTCCGTCTTTGAATGTCTTAAAATCGTAATCAGCAGTTTGTCTTGATTTTGTTTTTTTTTTTTTAGTTCTTTAGTTAAACCCCCAGATAAACGCGTTACTTCAATTAAACAAATATTATTTCTTGCAGCTACGCTTGACACCATATGATAATACGTATGAACGTATTAGTAAATTATTTCACCAATATAAGTATCAAACCAAATTAATTAAATTTCAAATATCGTATAAACGAAAATGTACGGTTCGAATTGTAATAGTTTTTAGTCCTCGTCGATCCGAGTGAGAAGCAGTGGTCAAAACCACCCCTTTGCAGGCCCGGATTATACATATTTGGGGCCCTGGGGCCAGATATTTTAGAGGGCTCCAAGAATAATTTTTTTCATAAAAATAGTATTTTTTTTTCATGATAACATTATTTTTTTTCTAAAACAATTTTTTTTTTTATACAACACAAATAAAACTTTATAAATATAACACTAGAACATTATTTTTATTTAAAAACATTTTTTTTCTCGCTTTTAAGGATGCAAAGTTTTTGATACTTTGACCAAAGTCAAGTGACTGGAGACAATTCAATACTTCAGTCTCATATTTTGTCTCTGTTAATATTGGTTTCTCCATTTCTCTATTAATATAATTTTTTTATCTACTCGAAGTAACCACTTTGTTACTGCAGCACTTCTCTGTTCAATACTATTTTGAGGATCGGATATTTTTTCAAATGTTTTCCAATTATCAAAACTATTACTTACAAAATATGGGCTATCAGAATTACTAGTAAATTAGTTTGCACATAAATCATATACTGTTCCATGACTTGGCGAATATTTAAGCCATTTTCGATCACATACCTGACAATTAGATAGTTTTCTTTCAAACATCGCAATCGTTAAATGTCTCTTATGATCTAAACATAATGCATAAAACATACTTAAAAATAATAATACAAAAGTTCTTTATCAAAATCATAATTTCGTTTTTAAACTGAATTAAAATGATAAAATATGTGATAATTTGTTTAATTAATGAACCAAAATTATACCATTTACGAGAAATTTGTGATAAAATGTCTGCAGAAGCTATGTAAATTACTAGTACTGTGTACTGATGACTGTACACTTAATTTTTAAGAAAAAATAATTCAAAATCACATATCAATTCGTAAAACGTAAGTAGACTGTTGAAAAATACGACAAATTCAAATGTTATAAATCGAAACTTTAAGTAATTCTCAATTAGTCAATTTTGAAGTTAGAGCAAGACTTTAAAGGACAAAGTTGCTTAAAAATATTTACATAATTCAAATTTGAACTAAAAAATGGGAGGTGCAATTTAAAAAAAAAAAAATGTTTTGTAGCGTATGCAAAGAATTAAAAAAAAAAAAATTATGATTTACCAAAAATAAATGTAATTTTATGTCCTTTATGCATTAGAAAAACCCGAATTGAATACAAGGTCATGCGTTCGAAATATTTCGTGTTACCTTTGTCGTTGAACACACTGCGTATTATAGTCTTCTGCTGTTTGAGACAGCTCAAGCGAGTAACATTAATTATCAATTTTCATAGTAAAATAACAAAATTTATTCATAGAATAAAATAACTTTTTCTATTCTATAATATATAAAATATTATCATAACATGAAATACGAGACATCAAAATCACGAATGACAAAAGTCATGTTTTGGTACTCTGGTAGTTAGATTATACACAGATAAAAAAAAAAAAATAATAATTAATGCAAAAACAAAATATATATATTATAAAACTGAATTTTTTAAAATTTATTTTACGAATTAAGTGGAATATAAGACTACATTTTTTTATGTGGGTCCCCAAATTCTCGAGGGCCACGCCCCCCCCCCCTTAATCCGGGCCTGCCCCTATGGGCTCACTCCGGTCTCGGTATTCGTTTTCGGTTACGGCCCGCTCCCGCCAAAAGCACAAAGTTACTTTAACCGCTGCACGCGCAAACGTGGATCATCCGCACTGCCGACCGATGTGGATCGCGCGTGACGGCCGAGCTCCCGTGACACACGGGTTACAACATCTCGTGACATGTTCCAGGTTCGTCGGGGGAGTACGGGCCGAGCGACGCGTTCACTTCGCGTTTGCAGCCGTGCACGAACGACGACGAGCTGGATACGGCGATGCTGATGAACGCGCTGGAGGACGAGGCCGATTCCGAGTTCCCGTGGCCGCTGCCGTAGTGGCCAACCGACCCGGTCCACAGAGGGGCCAATGACATCGAAAGCTGGCAAAAATTAATTTTTGTTGTTTCTGAGATCGTAATGCATTATATACCATAAAAAAAGTTCAAACTAATATACGTATAAATTTACAATATCAATAAACATATATTAAAAAAGCTGGTAAGTGAGATGATGGTGATACAAGTTCGTCCTTCGTCCCTTCGGTCCTCGGACAAGATATTGGTGATGAATGTATTAAGTTTTAAAGAAATGATGACTCATTTCTTTAGTATAAAACGATTCTGAGCAAAGCTTCAGTGTAATATATTATTATTTAAATACTGTTTACGTATTTAACGGTTATTTGTATAATTTTTGGTGAGATATAATAATTTATTAAAGTGTGTATAAAAAAAAATCCTGACTAACAATTTTTGAACTTTTGTTAGGATAATTAGGTAGGTATATGAGTAAGGTCATATTACATTTTCAGAACTTTTAGTCAAATATTTAAAATTATATTACATAAAAACATTCAAACAATTTGGTAAATTAAAAGTTCTATATTTAAGTCAAAAGTGCTATAATTGTTCTGAAAATGTTGTCCAATATAAAAAAGTATGTATTTGATATTGGATAAAATTTTCAAGTTTCTAGCTTCAATACTTTTCGATTTATGACTAAATACCTAAAATCTGAACAGTGAAAATTTCGTTTACGGCGGATTTTTACCGATTTTACCGTTTTTACTCAGTTTTTCGATCGTTATTTTTGATTACTGGAAAAACTATGGAGATTTTGGAAAAATGACCTCTCTAAAGTACCATCTCAGTTCAATTTCGAATCTAAAAAGTTTGCTGGACGAAACTTTTGGACAAGGATTTCTGTACGAAAAAGTGTTTACAGAAAAAAAAAAATAATAAACATCATTGTAAAACCATAAGATCCTTCGCTTCACTCAGAATCTAAAAAAAAAGTGTAATTCATAATTACAAATACTCGTGTAAACAATTATTAATCCTCATTGCTTGACGAACAGGATACATCTGAATCATTGAGATCTGGTGATTCTAACAATTACTGTATTACATTTGCATCTAATGTGGAATTCTGCTTCATTGGTTTGTGCATACTAGAAATATATATGGTTCAGATGAAATTAACAACCTATTGATTACCTATGTCTTCATTTTTGTTTGTTGACGTGAAAATTTACGTTTTTCGATTTCGGGATTTTACTAACGTGTTGACGATCCGCGACTACTCGAGGTTCTGTTGTTTTTCGTATTACATAATATTTATTTACACATATCATTGTTTTGATTCGCTTTCGCCGAAACGTCATGTTCTCTGCCACTCGCACGCCGTAATATCAACATTATGACGTCGCAACAAAAACGTAATAATTTTACTATCTTGCTCACGACGACAGGCACATCGGTATACGTATAATGATGGGTATGTGTACATTGTGTCAGCAGAGCCGGATTAAGGGTCAGAGTCGCCCTGGAGCAATACATAACAATTGATAGGAAATTTCTCGTCGACAACCCGTTAAAAACTCAAAGCAGTATAATATGTATTTCATGTAATATTGTACGAATAATATTGTAACGATAAAAAAAAAAAAATAAAAACACATTCGGTACCTTATATTATCACGTAAATAACTACTACAAGTTTAAAACCTTAAATTTTTTATATTTTATTTATACATAATATACAATAGGCACAGGTACCTACTACCTATGTATATTTCAACAGAGATAAGACGATAAAAAGCGTAGTCGACGACGCGGCACAGTGAATCGATTAGACAAAACTACGCAAGTCGTTCATATTTCTAACAGAATTTTACAGAATCGTACGTAAACTGAGAATCTACAGACTGTAATTATTAATACCACTACAGTCATGGTTATACTATGCCGCCAGTCCATCATCCTTATAACATGGTAGATACACTATTCAGTACTATAGCTTATAATTTTATAATATTTGAAAAAGTAGAAAATATATTATTATAATGAAATCATGTCATTTTTCAATAGCCAACCTTGTATTGCTCGATTTGAGCATATATATATAAATTTGAGTAATTAAACATACACACGATATTTAGTATTTTTATAACAAAAGTTATATGCCACTCCCGAAAATTTGCCGCCCTGTAGCAAAAGCTCCTTTTGCCCCTATGTTAATCCGGCTCTGATTGTGTGTGTGTGTGTGTGTGTGTGTGTGTGTGTGTGTGTGTGTGTGTGTGTGTGTGTGTGTGTGTGTGTGTGTGTGTGTGTGTGTGTGTGTGTGTGTGTGTGTGTGTGTGTGTGTGTACCTACATTGTGTACGCCGTTATGCGACGGAACAAAGTAAATACGTCGGGTTTACGTTGATTACGGTATGTGTGTAGTAGTATTGTTCTAAACGATAATAGGCGTGCGCCACAGGGTGTTCCGAAAGTGGCGCTCGGGCGTATTTGAAATCGTCACTCGGAGGACCCATCGCTCGGACGACGTGATATTCTTCACAAATTATTCTATACTTAAACGATACGCGTGGTTAGTTTACTGTATTAATATCGTATGGTTAGAAAAGTCGACGCGTACACCGACGATCGGCCGAAAATGACGCGACACTGACACAGCGACCGATTTCATCCCCAAATAATAACGGCGTAAAATGACTTGTCCGTTGTAACGCGAGAACCGGAGCTCCTAAATCAGGATCGGATTATAAAGGGGACAAAACGGCATGTGCTCCCGGGGCGATAAAGGTTTAAATTCGGATTTGCGAGATTATGTCGTACAGCTGCTATTTCAACGATAAAACGTCATGGTCAGTGGCAAAATCATGATTTTTTTCAAGTGATGTGCCAGTCACTCGATTTTTTTTGTTGTTTTTTTCTTTTTTTTTTAAAGACGACGATTACAGAATTTCAAAACATAATCACTATTTGTCGTATTGTCTTATTCAAACCTACTCCGTAAATTATTTCCGAACACGTATTTTTAATGTCGAGAATGATATCTCAGAATCTCAAGAGATGTCATACGTTTATGTTTGAAGAATCATCAGTAGTTTATTAACGTCGGGATATACGTAGATCATTGTTGCAATCACTGACTATTTGAATAGAAATTACCATTTTTAAAATGATTTCGAGTCGGAGTAAAAAAAAAAAAATTGACATATTTTAAAACCAAAAAAAAAAAAAAAGCTGACTTGGCACATTATTTATTTTATTTTGAAAAATGATGATATTTTAGTATGCTTCATTTGACAATTCAGTTGACTTTCTCTTTAGAGCAGCTATGTCTCAATTTTTTCTCGTCCGGTTAATTGGACGTCCGGATGATTGGCGTTCGGATAATCGGAGTTCTACTGTAATACTTTTTTGTCTAATCTAGTTTAAGAAATTATATCGAAAATTATCAAATATGATATTGATTTTTCTAATATAGGTACTCAAATGAGCATTTATATGCAATAATGACAAAATATGTAAAAATATGCAAATTAAATGACTTCCTGGTATTATGAATCATATTTGTTGATCACTTACATGATTCTACGATCTTTCTAAAAAAATATGAAAATAAAAAAAACTAGAAGTCCTCAGCCCTAATAATAAACTACAGAGTACGTGTGAATAATCAATGTTCACGGCGATAAAGGGCAACGAGACAAATGCGATCATAATATTAATCGGTGATGTGTGAAAATCGGATCGAATCGAATGACGGCGCGGTGTAAACGTGTAATACACACGTTTAGGCGGGACGGACGTGTCACGGAAAAATATAGCGAAACCAACGCCCGAAAGACGCGCGCGTATAGGCAACACAAGCGACGCAGAGCTCTGTAATCCGTAACGATTGGCAAACTTTTTTGTCGGACCGAATTTAGCCGCGTCGCTCTACCGTAGTTCACATCACGAGGAACGAAAATAAAAATCAAACTATAATAATTTAGTAATTCTCGTCGATACCCGATTTTCATTGAATACACGGCGACGAACACGGATGATGAATTTACGATAATGAACATCGCACGGTCGGAATCGGAATATAGGACACACGTTGTTTTCACGTGATTCAAAATTGAAATCGACGTGATTTTTTGTTTTTGTTTTTTGTTTTTATTAAAATAGAACATTTACAATCTGTATCATTTTATCCGATAAGCAAATGGGTTTGGTATACATAGCTTTGGATAGGACATGAGGAGGGAGACTATCCAAAGACAGGACCCTCAAAAGTGGAAATCGTAGATACATGCGTAGTATTTTTTATTTATTTTATTTTCAAAGAACTGGGTCTAGTTGGTCACGACACCAGCGCCGTTTTAATCTCCGGGGCGGATTGCCCGGTATGTGCTCGCTACTTTGAATGGATATCAGCGGGTTGTGGAGTGACTGGCAAATTCGGCATGGATTCTACTGTAATGCAGGGTGTGTGTGTGATTTGGTTGATGGTTTCGATGTTAAGATCTTTGTGGAGTGAGCGACTGGAGACATACCAGGGGGCAGAGGTTATTAGACGGAGCGACGTGATTTAAATGATTTTTTACTGTAACGGTGCGCCTGGAAAGTGTTCACGGTGCTCTTAGGGTGACGAGGTACAACACGTTTTTGGAATCGGTGTCCAAACGAACATCGATTTAAATTTTCGAAAACGCTCCACTTTTTTCATATCGATGGTACGACTGCTCGTTATTGAATTTGAAAATTTACAATATATGTATTGTCGTAAAGATTGACAGAACTAATTAGTTTTCATTCTTGATAAAAATGCTGAATTTGAAAAACGTTTTCTTTCGGTCACTACTTTATATGTACAATTTGTCATTTGCAGCAGTTTTCATACTCGAACATTACATACCTATAAGTTTACAAAAATATGACATACGTACATTATGAATCGTAAGGATTGTCACTGAAATACCGAGTCGGGTCAATAATACAGTTTGTCGACTGTACTTATTGCGATTTCATTTTGTTTTATGTTGTGAAAACCCAGTCTGATTAGACAGAACGTTAAATTCACCGGCGATTGGTTTACACTAGTAGAATCTCGGATGAATTTTTTCCTTAAAATTGTATGGTAATACTGACGGTTAGATAAATTTTGTGCACCACAAAAATTATGTAAATTATTAAGAACCATAAAAATGGTTTCTGCGAATAAGATTAATTAATATGAAAAAGCTGGTAAGTGAGATGATGGTAGTACTAGTTCGTCCTTGGTCCCTTCGGTCCTCGGACGAGATATTGGTGATGAATGTATTAAGTTTTGAAGAAATGATGACTCATTTCTTTAGTATAAAACGATTCTGAGCAAAGCTTCAGTGTAATATAATTTCTATCGTATACATTATTATCCTGAGTCACGATTATTGATATTTTTTCGGTATTGATAATTTAGTATAAGAGTAAACTTGTATTAAAATTTCAGAACTTTCTAACAAATACTCAATATTTCATTAGAAATAAACTTAAAAGAAATCAGAAAATATCGTAAAAAATCGTATAATAATTTATTAAAGTGTGTATAAAAAAAAATCATGAGTCACGATTTTTGAATTTTTGTCAGGATAATTAATTAGGTATATGAGTAAGGTCATATTAAATTTTCAGAACATTTTGTCAAATATTTAAAATTATATTACATAAAAACTTTCAAACAATTTGGTAAATTAAAAGTTCTATATTTAAGTCAAAAGTGCTGTAATTGTTCTGAAAATGTTGTCCAATATAAAAAAGTATGTATTTGATATTGGATAAAATTTTCAAGTTTCTAGTTTCAATACTTTTCGATTTATGACTAAATACCTAAAATCTGAACACTGAAAATCTCGTTTACGGCGGACTTTTACCGATTTCACCTTTTTTACTCAGTTTTTCTATCGTTATTCTTGATTACTGGAAAAACTATGGAGATTTTGGAAAAATGACCTCTTTAAAGTACCATCTCAGTTCAATTTCGAATCTAAAAAGTTGCTGGACGAAACTTTTGGACAAGGATTTCTATACGAAAAAGTGTTTACAGAAAAAAAAAAAAAAAATAAACATCATTGTAAAACTTGCTTCACTCAGAATCTAAAACCATGCGTGGAAACAGGTAACGCGTTAATCATCGTTCTGTCGTAAATGTCACTGATTGTGTAAACACCATATTATTATCTTTTTTAATCGATTTAGAATTTGTGCAAAATATACCCAAAAAAAAGATATTGTGGTTTAATAGAATCAGATAAACTACGATGTCGGTGATCCGGGGTCCAGAACACTAGCCAAAAAGTCGAGAAAGATCACTGAAAAACTCTGTACAAATATACGGTGCCCGTCCACAAGAGACGAGTCAAGCGATTCCAATCAGTGTCACGAGACCAACACTATCTGTAGTCGACCGTATCGCGAACTATCTGACCGTTAAGACTCCACGAGCCCTCCGTCGCACGTAGATGTACCCACTGTCGTGGTGTTACCTCCTGATTGTCAATGTTAAACGTTCGATTGCCGTGCGCAAACCGAATTTTGTAAACAATTATTAAAATAAAACCACTACTTTTAAAAATTACCACCGTGTCTTAATCCAATCCGACAGACGGGTCGCAACAGATATTAAAAATACAACTGATTACGGTGTGTAAAAAAAAGACACATAGTCCTACTATACGACAGAGTTTTAAATTAAATTTTGTTTCATTCTTCACGTTCAGCATGAATGTCGGGTCTGGTGAATAGTGACGATTATGATGTGTAAAATCGGTGTTCGGTTCAACGAAAAACCCCTGGGTTTGAATTTCTCAGTTATATTTGACAGTGCGAATCGCTGACATCGTCGAAGAGATATTTTTTAGTAAATCATGATTATCATCAATGAGCATTGTACGACACAATTTAAACATAGATCATTGAACGCGACGATCACAACCAAAATAAGCGGTCTGCTTGAATTTATCCGACAATTTCATCAGGTGATTATTGCTCAGTAATTTATTTATTATGCATACGTACAGTGTATACAGGATTTTTGTGAGTAAACACGTAGATTTTAATGAAAAAAAAAAAAAAAAAAAAAAAAACACCGTATTTCAAGTGATTTCTCATTGTACATAATTATATATATTTATATTGTCGAGTTATACAACACACGAAGCTTGGTTATAAACTCTATACATGGAAATATACAATGTATACACATAATAATAATAATAATAATAATAATAATAATAATAAGAATAATAATAATAATAATGATAATGATAATAATAATAATAATCATAATAATAATAATAATGATAATAATCATAATAATAATAATAATTATAATAATAATAATAATGATAATAATAATGTCATACGAAAGAAAAAAGAAAATAAAGTCGGGAACATGTTCTTGTAGTGTTTAAAACTGTACAAAAAATGATAGAATCAAATAGATAGACCGACAAAAGTAATTATAGTATTAAAAACATCATGTTTTACTAAATAATTTTTCTATAGTTTCAATCGTAATGATGACAATTTTTTTTTTATACAAAATTACGATTCAAAAGTGGTAGACAAACGTGCGCGGCGAACGCACGGAAAGATATTAGTATACCTATTAGAATATTAAGTCGTTATTATAATCGCTCAAACGTGATTTTTGATATAGGCTAATTTTCAAAACATTTTATTATTATTATTATAATTTTTTTCACGCAGTATGAAAAAAAAATATATATAATATTAGTAATTATACACTATATAATAAATTTTTACACTAATAATAAAAAGAACAATATTGGCAGTAGGAAGGGCAGAAGGATTAGCACAAATAATTTTGATTTATAGAATTTACATTATATTTGATGATAAATCAACGCAAGTTTTGGAAGACAAACCAAAACCCAGGACACAAAATCGGATGAATGAAAATAACTGGAAAACTGGCAATACGTCGTGTACACGGACGACATATTATTATATTATAATATGGACGGAACTCAATAAAACTGTATCTATATAAATCGTATTCATACTTTTGTTTTTAATTGAATCAAGCTGATTAAAATTTACCCAGAACACATATCGTACGGAATTATGACAAAATTAATCCTCTAGTTTTTCGTTCTAATTGAGGCATTTTTTTTTTTTAGTGGTGTTTAAGAAAAAAAAAATTGATGTTTAATAGATGTTAACACGGCATAATAGACACAGCTGAGGTAGTAATTTTTATCAGAGGTAATATTAACCATTATAATATTAAGTGTGAATAGATATATATATTATTTAAAAATATTAAAATATATCATGTAAAATGTATATTATGTTAAGTAGGTACGCCAGTTTTAAAGAAAAGTAAGAACTCGTGAGATAGACATTATTCGATGAAATAAAATCAAACGATGATAGTTAATTGGGAAGTATTTAAAAGACAAATCTATAAATGTATTATGGACTCAATTTACGAGGGTAAAATGGCTAATTACCAATATTTTTTTTGTTTTTTTTTTTTTTTTTTTGTTTATCACAGTTAATTTTTGGCAGGCGCTTAACAGTCTGCCATTAAAAATATTCATATATTAATATAAAAAAAAAAAAAAAAAAAAAAATTGATATAGATAAATAATCTTATTGCAATTTTCAACGTCCTTTGCTAAACAATTTTTTTTATTACATTTTCGTAACCGTAATTTACTCAAAACGTGAGTATAGATATTAATGATGTATTTACATTTTTACACGTACATTATATGGGTTGATAGTAAAAATACAATAATTTATAAAAACTAAAAAAAAACAGTCTGGTTGTACAGGAGACAACAATAATATATACACATACAATAACTTTGTAATATTTGCTTTTTCTTATTTTTTTTTATTTAACATAAATACAGATGGAAAATAGACAAAAGCATACGTAACTAGGCTGGTTGAAAAAAAAAAAAATTACAATTTAAATAATTTAATGTAGGTAATAGTTATATATTATAATATCCTCGAACGAATTCTACGATCTTAAAGTTCACGAAAGTCGGATTTGGGAAAAAAATGTATGTACGCATTCGTATCATAATATCATATGATAATATACGGTAATAATTCATAAAAATAAAAATATTTTATACGCACACATTTATTCATTTTTTTTTTTATACATTGACTGGAATCGTTAATGACCAGAGGAAGGGTCATAGGTGTATGGAAAAGTCGTTGGACGGGCATAATAGACGACATGTGAAATCATGTCTGAACATTGTATATAATAGAGTAAATCGTAACAAATGTATACTGTATACATGTAGGTACAAACAATATAACATATTATATACATAATATAATATAATTGAATCGTAGTCGTAAAAAAAAAAAAAAAAATCGAATGTCAAAAAAAAAAAAAAAAAAATCATGTTACACGTGTGCTCTCCACGGATAACACGATAATATTATTTTAATGTACAGGCTAACAGTCTGGATCATCGGATGAGAACAAAAAATAAATACAAGTGATAATAGTCCCGACGCCACGTGGTCGTCTCATTTCTATCGTTTGTGTTTGGATATTATATTACATACATCAATAATAATATCATATAAGTATACACACACACACACACTCACGCACATATACATATACATATACATAATATTATATATCATAGGAACCAAAGGTCGCGCGAAAACCGTTTCTCTCCTTCGAAAACGTCGTCGACTAGACGAGAAAGCCCTCGGACAGGTTGGCCGACAACTGCGCTCGCATGGCCTGTATGCTGTTCATGATCTTCTTCTGATGGCCGACCAGCGTGATGCCCAGCGCCGTCAGGTCGGCCACCGTCAGTCGGGCCACGGCCTTCGGGCTCACGATGCCGGCCTGCTCGAAGTTGTCCAAGTACCTGGCCATTTTGATGGAGCACAGCCATTCGTTGACCGACCCGAACTGAGTCATGTCCGGGGCGTCCGAGCTCAGAGGGTTCACGGACCTGTGGGGGACAGAGACAGACAGAGAGAAATGAGTACGAGAGCGATCATATTATAATCAACGTTATTTTTTTCATTTTTTTTTTGTTTTTGTTTTTTTACGATATTGTCGTATCGGGGAAAAAAAATCAATAAAAATAAACAGAGTATAATATTATTATATTCACATCGTACAAAACGTGTTTATTAAAAAGCGTAAGCGGCAGAGGAACGAGAGCGACTACAGTATACACTTGCGAGGGCTGCTGACGGGGAACAAGCTCATCACACACACACACACGCACGCACACAGACGACGATCTCGTTAAATTACACGTACGGGATAATGAATGCGTATGATAATAATATTACTAACTGTATGACTGTTGTTCGTACAAAGCAACGTGTGAATGACCGCAGATGGTGCGCGACGCGAAATAACCGACGAGAACAAACGTAACGGAATAACAACGACAATAATAATAATGATAATAATAATTATAGTAATAATAATAATAATAATAATTATGCTAGAGAGAATCGGGTCGGGCGAAAAGGGAACGTCGAGAGGGTGCGTGGAAGAGGATCGGACGTACATTTCGTGTATGCTTGCGCAAAAAAAAAATAAAAATAAAAATATATATTATGTTTATGTATTCGGAGAAAGACGGACAGGGTGAGAGAGAAAACGGTATAGGTATATTCGCACATACACATAAAATATATAACGGGTATTATTATTATTACCTTTTCGCGGATAGCCAAACAACAAACGGTCTCTCATTCGTGATGAAACGACACCCAATCCGAGCCACATTTAAATACGACCGGCACATAATACGGGTTAACAGGCGGCGGACGGCTGTCCAAACATGCAAAAACCCAATGCGTTTGTTAAAGATAAAATAAAATTAAAAAAAAAAAAAAAAAATAGAAAAAAAAAATAGAAAAATTAAAAATAGCGGCGACATAATACAAACAAGTTTTACACATGAATATGAAAAGAAACAAATTATTATCTATATGACATTATACCAGACACCAAAGCTGAAATGAGTGTTATCTACAGAGAGTGGGCAAACGGGTGGCTGTGTGGGTTATGCGCATTGTGTGCTGAACACTTTAGTAGGTACCGATTGGATTCGTGAGATCGAATCGGAAAAACTGTGATTTGGAGACACGATCGAAGAAAAAAATAAAAATAAAGAACTGCCTCTTAATAATGAATATAAGTAATACTACACAGTTAAGTGAATTAATTAACGAAATTCGGTGATGTTTATGTGCCATGATGAAATCGATATTTAACATTATCTACACAACTTGTAATGTGGATATATTTTGAAAATACACAAAACTCATTAGCCTGAGAGTGATTCATGAATAATTAGTCATTATTATTATTGTTATAATTATTAGAAGAGCAGCTGTTATTATTATTATAATTCATAATTTTCATCGGAAAATGGAGATATCAATACATAATCAATTGTACATTTACGCAGAATGAAGTGAAAGAAAATAAAAATTCGAAAAATTATATCATATGCAAGTATGTAAATACAGTACACCAATTTTTATGACCATCGTCTAGAGTTCAGTGCAAGTGAAAAAAATAGTCAGGGTGTGCTTTAGAACACTTGAAATAGTAGAGCTCGGTTCTTTTGAGTATGTTTCATTTCGAACACTGACGAACCAACGAAAAGATAATTTAAATACAGCACGGCGTGCTCCGAGTGCGATGCGTTGACGCTGAGAGTTCGGATTTCGAGAAGGAGAAACGAGGATGAAATACTAGAAATACTAGAGATACAGAGAAACGCTAAATAACGAAAAGTTCTTTTCTTCGAATTAACCTTTATAATGACGACATGGGTGATATTTTATACAAAAGTTATTACTATTGTATAGTATACAAATGTAAAACAAAATATCATTCCACTGGCATAAAATTCTAAAACTTTTGACACAGGTTTTACGAAAAGTTTACTACTTAGCGCAAAAGAAGAAATAGGCCCACGGTCGGTACATGTGGCAGAAACTCATAAAATATACCAGGGAAAATATATTTTCGATTATAAATTAATGATAAAGTACTAAACGAAATTATAGATGTACACGAGTTTTCTTAGAACACCTTTTTTCTGAAGTATAGAAATATAATTAAGTTAATTGAAATATATGATGTCATTATTTTTGACATTTTTATAAAAAACCTTACGAGAAAAATAACAATTTATTAATGAAGCTTCAATTAGTAAAAGTATAGCAAGAGCCATGTAAACGTGAAAATAAAAAAAAAAAGTAAAAATATTTATAACCTAGTAAACTTAATCGAGTTAAGACTCATAAATGAACACATAAATAGACACATAAATGCTAAAAATATAAAGAAAATAAAGCGATTTAATTAATTATGTTAAATTAAAAATGAATTTCATAAAATTCTTTCAAAATTATTTTCAGAATTTGATAATAAAAACATTTTTTCTGGTCGTAATGGTCAAATAAGTAACTGATAACATAATATTTCGAAAGAATTTATTTTCAAAGAAAAAACTAATGTCATACTCAGACACACGTTTTAACATTCATTATTCATTTTGTTTTGTATTCTATAGATTGATAAATTTTCAATTATGTTTTAAAGAAGTAGTACATGACGTGTCTTAAAATTTCTGTGAGTGTTATGTAACTAATAAAATAATGAAATTCATAGATATTAAATTATGTAAAAAAAAAAGCTTTTTATAGCCATCTTGGTATAATTTACACAGTCAAAGTATTTCTCAACTCAAAAATATTATTAATGATGATATAACTTGCAATAAAATGACTCATTCAAAACAATAATGAACGAAGCAATAACTAATAAAAATAAATAAAATTAAGTATAAAAAAAAGCTCCAGTCAGCAGTGGCATCAAGTAAATATATAAAAAAAAAATAAAAAAAAATACCAAACTTATTACTCAAAATCATGAACGGATATGCAAAGCTCAAGATAAATGATATATTATGATGTAAAAAAAATTGTATTATGAAACCGAATAGTAGAGCGGAATAGGGCTGTGCGATTATTTTTATTAATCGATTATAATAATCGATTATTCGATTAATCGATTATTTTTAACGAATGATAAGTAATCGAATATTCGAATAATCGAATAATAATCGATTATTCGTCGATCGATTAATAATCGTACAGTAGTCTCAAAATATTCGATTAATCGATTATAATCGAAAATTATAAAAATAATCGATTATTATGGGAAAAAAATAATCGCACAGTCCTACTATTATTACAACATTATTGAGTATTCGACTGTAAATTATAATTCGACGATTATTCGGTTAATCGATTAATCCGAATACTATTTGAGTATTCGAATAATCGAATACTATTCGATTATTCGTCGATCGATTAATAATCGTACAGTAGTCTCAAAATATTCGATTAATCGATTATAATCGAAAATTATAAAAATAATCGATTATTATGGGAAAAAAATAATCGCACAGTCCTAGAGCGGAACAAATAACGATTCTCACAAACGAATTTTCACAACACAGAGCGTTTCGGGTACTCGATGACGATAATCTATTGGCGAGAATCAATATTTCGGTCTACCGTAAAGTTAGTGAAAGACAACGAATGAACACCGTGTCGTCTCGTTTTACCTATTTTGGGCGATCCGCCTGAGCGTGTCCGGACACCGGATGAGTTTGTCGAGCGTTTTCACAATGGACAAGAACACGGGCCGGTGAGTCCTCTCCTTCTGCCAGCAGTCCAACATCAATTGGTAAATGGTCTCCGGACAGTCCATGGGCGCCGGCAGCCGGTAGCCCTTTTCGATGGACTTGATCACGTCCTGGTTACTCCAGTTCCAGTACGGGCGTTCGCCGTACGACATGACCTCCCACACGACGATGCCGAACGACCAGACGTCCGACGCGGAGGTGAACTTTCGGAACGCTATGGCCTCGGGTGCGGTCCACCGGACCGGGATCTTACCGCCCTGGAAATTCGAAAACTGTCAATCAACACAACAATCCGGTTAATCGTCGTATACAAGCGGCAAACACGAGTTCATGAAACAATAACGATAATTATAAATGTGCACACGATTCTTTTCCTTACCCTCGTGGTGTACGCTCCCTCGGTGGTGCTCTCGATTTCCCGGCTCAGCCCGAAATCGGCTATTTTACACACGAGCTGAGCGTTGACTAGTACGTTACGGGCGGCGAGGTCTCTGTGCACGTAGTTCATTTCGCTGAGGTACTGCATGCCGGACGCGATGCCGCGTAACATGCCGACCAGCTGGAGCACTTGGAACTTGCCGTCGTTGGCCTGTAATATTCGTAACGACAATCGACATATTATTAACACGCGGGTTTTGGGGGCAAAGGCGTTTTGGTTTCGACAAAGCCGCGTTGCTCTACGGCATAGTTTCTTAACCTTTTTTAGATCATGGACCCCTTTCAAGTAAAAGGTATAATCACGGACCCCCCCCTCCTTAAAAAAACAATTAAGTTTTTCATTTTAATAATTTTTAATGATAATACAAAAACTTTAAGTTACATACGTACATAGTTATTGACATAGTGGATACATAAGAGAGATTTTACGGTTTTGAGTTTATTAAAATTTTAGAGTTTAGACTTCAGTGGGAGGTTTGTTGTTGTTTCGATAGAATTATTTTCTTGAAATCTGGGACTATATTGGACAGTTTTTGTATTGTAATAATAACTGGTTTACCCCGTAATTGTCTATCAATAGGAGGAACACGAGCAAGACGATAAGAAAAAGTAATAAAAAGTTTACGGTTGAAATTTAAAATGTATAAAATAAATAAAATAGTTTCATGCATAAATTTAATTTTGGGTATTTTTGAAAAAAAAAACAAAAAACGCAAATCAGTCCGTGGACCCCCGGGTAACCATCTACGGACCCCTTAGGGGTCCATGGACCACCGGTTAAGAACCCCTGCTCTACGGCGGACTCGTGGTTTGGATCCACGGCCGAACGAAATACTCACTCTCAAAAACGTGTCCAATGAACCGTTTTCCATGTACTCGGTGATTATCATCACCGGGTTCGACCGGGTGACGACCCCTTGCAGGAATATCACGTTGGGGTGTTCGAATTGTCCCATTATCGACGCCTCGGTCAGGAAATCGTTACGAGCTTTGTCCGAACTGCCCGGTTTCAGCGTCTTGATGGCCACGTCGACTTCGACCGAGGGCGAGCCGAGGACTTTCAATTTTCCCCGGCACACGTCGCCGAACTCTCCGCCGCCTGCGTGTCGGGAAAACGACGATTAGTATATTATCGTAAACCGTTCGGACGTTACGCGTTCCGATTAGACGGACGACGCACATCGCGACGGTCTGCGTACGATTTTACAATCGATACTATAATATATTGGGGCACCATAACGAGTAAATGACAACCGTCGCTCACCGATTATTGCTTCGATAGTTATATACGAGGCGTCGATTTCTCTGGCGAATTCTTTGACGGCCTGATTCGGATCCTCGTAAGTGTGGGGATCGATGTACGATCTGGACGTGGTCGAGCCCACTTGGGTGAACAACGGCGTGGTCACTGTAAAATTGCAAAAACAGACGCCGTCGTAAATACTTGGTCGGTTCCGTTCGAAATAATGGTTAATGAAAAAAAAAATGAAGGCGCAAAAGTGGAAAACTATTAGCCATGGACTTACTGCTGCTAGTGTGAGTGGCAACTATGGGAGGATTGTCCAAATTGCAATGCACTGGAAAACAAAAACAAAACACAAGTGTTCACACCAAAAGCACAAAGCGGAATGCAGGCAAACAAAAATAAACAAAAATGTTAGCATCCGTCAATCAGCAGTTTGCGCCCGAGGGTTATTAGGACATAAATTATAATATAAACGTATACACTAAGAGCAACACGTACGTGGAAAAAGGGAAAACAAAATTAAACGGCCAGTACTCGGTAAATAAAAAATAAAACAAATCAAACAAATTACTACCACGTGGATACAAATTAACTTTGAATACTGGAAAACGAGAGAAAATCAATGCGTATTTATAGGAATTCGTACAACAAACGAGACAGTGTTTACGGTAATTATCTAGGGAAAACTATGTAATACACTTACTGTAGGTAACAACAAGTCCTTTGGATGCATGTAAAACACACAAAAACATAGTAGACTAGGTAGTGCAGAACAATGTACAGAGGAATTCAAAGGTAAGTTTGTGTGAATTTATAAACTCTGTACTAAAAGGAACGAGGATAATTAACGACGAAAAACCCCGCGCCGAGTAGTTATTATTATTATTATTATTTTTTTTTTTACTTGTAAATTTAACTAATGCGGGTCCTCGATGTTTATTTATAAAACTAATTACCAAAAAACAAAGTGTCCTTACCTTCTCCGTTCCTGTATTCCAGTGTGTCACAGTCACTAGGTTGTTTTTTATTGCACTCGTCGTTGCTCCGGCTGAAAACGAAAAGGGAAAAACGTCAAGTCACACACGTGTGATTCCTCTGTCAAAAATATTTCTCATCACGAGCGGGACGACAAAAACAACGTACCTTCTCAAGAACAATACCGTCATGATGATGACGACCACTAAGACAACTACGACCGCGACCGTGGCACCGGCGATTATTCGGACTTCCATGTTGTCTTCGTCGCCGATGTAGGCTGTAACAGAACACGAGAGAAAAAAAAAACTCGTGAGTAAAAACGAACGATTTCGGTTTGGCGCGCGCAAAAAAGGGACGACGGCCTGTCATATTCATGCATCGAATCAATTTGTTTTACCCGTGTCATCTTTAATCCCGTTTTTTCTTTGGACTTGTTGTTGTGTGTTCTTACCGCTTCCGAGCAATTGTCCGGTCGTTTTGTAAATGGTCGGACTGTATTCGCCCCAGCCGTGAGAAGTCTTCGCCCGCACCTGAAACCCGTAGTCCGTCTTGGGCCTGAGCGCCGTAAATACCACTTGCCTGTCAGCAGTGAGTTTGTTGCTGGCGTTCGACTCGTCACCTCGCGGATAGAATTTTACCTGTGGGGCAAAACAAATAAATACGATCAATAAAATAGACTTGTCGTCAGAGCGCGGCTGGACGAAACGCGAAACATCCTATATCATCAGGGTTACCACGAATTGTTAATTTTAGAATTCCCTGACTTTTCCGGGTTTTCTAGATAGGTTAAATCAATATAGTTTTAAAAGCATTTTTTAATTATTAACCCAGAAAATATTAAAATCAACTAAAATTTTTAAATATTTTATTAAAACAATTTCGCGAGCGATGTACGACATATTATTATTTTTGTATACGTGAAAATAACAATATTCGTGAATAGGTATTCGACAATAAATAATTCAACTCAACTTATTTTTAGCTATTAGCTATTTCTTATGTTTCGGGAGCGCCATTAACTGAGGTAGGGGCTACACTGTCGTCTCGCACTCTCGCGGGCTTGTGAATAATACGCATAGATATCAAACTTTAATATCTATGATATTACGCAATAACTAATAAGTATTCACGCAAAATAGTACACGTATATTTCTAATGTAAATACACCCGAATCTAAAATACCAAGTAATTTTCAGTACGATTTTTTTTTTAAATTTTTGTCATAAAATACAAACAAATGTTTGTTAAATTCACTAATTTTTCCCGGTTTTTCTTGTTATCAAAAATAATTCCCCGACTTTTCCCGGTTTTCCAGGTGTGTGGCAACCCTGAATATCTTAAAAATGAGTTGACCAGCGTTTAAACCAACGTCAATATTCACTAGGTACTAACTTCGTAAACTTCCACGGCGTCATCGTCTCCGGAATCTTGGAAACCGGTCATGGGCGGGTCCCAGGACAGCGCGATTTCGGACGCTTTGACCAGCATGACGCGAACGTTGTTCACGGACGCCGACTTCATGGACGCTTCCGTCGTGGTCACCGCTATGTCGACGAATTGCCGATTTTCAGGCGACGTCTGGTTACTGACGCCGTTTTCAGCCCATACGTGGAACTTGTACGTGGTAACTGGACTCAGGCCGCTTATCGTTATCTTGGTATCGTTAAACACCTCCTGGGCAAAATGAAAAAAACAAATGATTTATCACGGTGAACACTGCGAATAAACGCGTATATAAATCATAAAGTATTAACACTAGATATGCAACTACTGACTATTTATCAAAATTTCCTAAAACAAAAAAAAAAAAAAAACAAAAAACGGGATGTCGAAAAATGTTCGATTTCATTGGGACAACACAGATACATAATTGATT
The DNA here is from genome assembly GCA_027580255.1 of Therioaphis trifolii. Taxonomy (NCBI): domain Eukaryota; kingdom Metazoa; phylum Arthropoda; class Insecta; order Hemiptera; family Aphididae; genus Therioaphis; species Therioaphis trifolii. The sequence goes on along the minus strand of CM050406.1, from coordinate 3,341,950 downwards.
GCCCAAAGAAGTGGCCGATATGTTCCTACCGATTTTCAAAAAATACATCACCCAGTGGCTACTTTATGAATACGATGCAACAAAATTAAAATACCACGATTAAATAATTTCCACTGTACATTAGAATTTTCGATTCATTTTGTTGTACTATTAGGTCGTCTAATTTTTATAATTTTCAAAAAATGTTTTTTATTTATTTATTTTTCTCCTTGTTTTGTATTGTGCGTGTTTTAATTTAAAATAAAAAAAAAAACAAATAAAGGACAACTCCTGGGCCTCCACACGAGTTCTAACTCAGTGAGGCCCAGTAATCTTTTTTGATACTAAATTAAATAAAAAAAAATATATATACATATTTATTTATTTATAAGAGGGGGACACTCACGTTGTTGGGCATGAACACAACGGACGGACCGCACATGTCGCACGTCACCCTGTACACGATATCGTTCCTGCCGCCCAGGAAGTTCGGCGGGTTCCACGACAGGGTCACAGTCGACTGATCCACAAAGTTGACGGTCAAGTTTTGCGGCGCTGAAGGCGGTTCTGTAAACAAAACGAGAAAAAACCATTATTATCGTGTGCGTGTGTGTGTGTGTGTGCACGCACTGTATAAAATAACACGACTATTGTCGGACGCGTATGAGCGACAGTACAGTGGATATTGAACTGCACGTAGTATTATAATATATAAATATATTTATATCACATTACGGTCGCAATGCGAACGATTAAGTTTTGAACTTCCACCGCGTCAGCGGAAACCCATGAACGGAGGCAATAGTGTCGACGAGGTAAAACGGACCAAAGAGACGGACGGGTCTGGTCGGAAGTCCGTCAGGACATTGTACGAAACGCCTTACCGACGTACGTACGTACGACTATAACCGACGCGCTGGCCTCGAATAACACGCGTACAAACCGTGAATAATACGATCGGGTCGACGAGGACGATATTACGACAGGGGCGTATTTATATTTTTTGGCGGGGGGGAGGACTGTGGTATTTTCTCCAACTGAAATTCCCCAATTCGGCCTATTAAACCGAACTCAGAGGTATGTAATCGTTACGATCAAAATCGTCAGACACATTACATGAATGTAACTATTGTTCGTTGTCGCTTATAATTCTTTATGAAATTATATTGAACTTTTACGATTTACATCCGATAGGACATAAGAAGCAGACTTCATAAGCAATTCCTGGATTTCGAGGGGGGGCTGAAGCCCCCTCCCTCCATAAATACGCCCCTGTATTACGATATCCTCCACGTGTGTAAGAACTTTTCGCGTTTAAAGTAAGTTGTTATCGCGTAGTACGCACCCTGTATACACGTCATGTACGCGTATGGTACGTACGCCGCTGTAATAATAATAAAAATAATTATAAACGTGTACAACGGTCGCGGTGAAACGACGATCGAGAGCGCCGCCTATGGGGGAATTTTTATTATTCCGATACTACGGCGTTCGCCTACTGGTGGTCGCCCGAAAATACGATGATGCGTACTAAAATATATAATAATATGTATCTGGCGTTCTTAATATTAATTATCGTTATATAGCAGAACACACACGCGAGTCGTCAGCAACAGCGTGGTCTACTTTCGAAGTTCGAAACGACGCGAACGCTCGCCGGAGAAATATGTTCGAAGACCAAAATGATACAATATTAAGTTACGACGACGCGAGAAGAGCATAATAAATAAGTTCACGGTCGTGATTTTCTCCTCCGGTCGAGGTCGACTATAGGTAGTCTCAAACACGCGTTCTCCGTTTAAAATATTAATCGCGTCTCTGCCGCGTCGTACCCATACCGTGTTCGTCGCCGCTATTCATTTCGGAGTATTTAAAAACAAAAACGAAACTAAAAAACTCACATTTTCTTTTTCTTTTAAAACGTCATTTTCGCGCCGTACACAAAACGAGATACCGTATCTCGTTTTATCACGGTGGCCATCCTCGACATTAATTATTACGTTTTCAGACGTATTATTCTTATCGCGTTACTAAAGAACGGTTTCTTTTACGTCACCGTTGTTTGTACACGTGCAATTAAAAAGTATACGGGATCAGCCGATAGTGTGAAAACGAATTTTATAATGATAATAATAATAATAATAATTATTTGTATTTGTATTTTCGAGCGGGTGAATAATAACTTATTTTTCATCCGTTCGAAAGGAAAAGAATATACTAACAATAATAAAGAATATTATATTGCTTTTCATTTGAATGAAATTTTTAATTGCAGTGCAAAAAAAAAAAAAGAAAAATTAAAACCGTAAAATTTAACGGGTACCTCTCTAACTCCGCGGAAGCAAACATGTAAATCGTCAGCGGCAGTTGCTTATATTTTCATTACACAAAAAAAAAATAATAATAATAAGAATAAAAAAATACTAAGAGCAAACTCGGGAAAGAGCAATGGTGTCGGTGGTAAATGCGCGCGGTCGGTAGTTTTAATTATTAAAAACCAAAAAGATTTTAATGAAAATAATTCTTTATAAACAACCGACTGTGACGGCGGCGGCGGCGGCTATGCACATTTTTGCCCCCTTTGCTGAGTGCGCAATTTCCGGACAATTTATTATAGCTTAACCTCTCGGGATAAAAAACGGGAAACGAAAGAAAGAAAGAAAGAAATTTCGCTTAAAGTAATCTCGTGCACGAACCTACACCGTCGTCTGTTCCCCGACCGTCGTCGTCGTCCTCGCCGCCGCCGCCGCCGCCGCCGCCTGTACCGTCGCCGAGCAATCGTATGAAAAGCGATCGGGATTTATTCGTCAATTCAAATCGGATATAAATAATAATGCGACGACGGATAATAACTTTTACTGACTGTAATACACGCACACACAAGCGCACGCGCACGCACGTATACACACGCCCGCGCGCACACACAAATACACACACAAATACACACACACACACACACACACACACACACACACACACACACACACACACAAACGAAATCTATTACGAATGCAAAAAAAAAAAAGAGTACTATTATGGAAAAGCCAAAAGAAATATACCACCCTCCGCCTCTCTTTGACAGATTTAAAAGGTTTTAGAGGTCCCGTGCCAAAATGAATTCTGCAGATAGAATTTTCAAATATATATACACGCGTAATAACGCTTTGAGCCATGACAGTTTTTTTCCCCTTTTTCGATCGACTAACACAATCAAGCACTCGTCGAAGCAAAAATGTTAATGCCCCGAAATACGAGAATAATAAAACCCCTCGCGTTACATCATACCTACCACGTATAGAAATCTTCTCTGATTATTGACAAAATATAACCCGGTAAATCGGCCTAATTATCGTCATCAACAAGTACAACAAGTACCTGCGACAACACAAGTCAAACATCTCGTGTTTTTTACGCGCAACGACAACGACGCCGACGTCGGCGTTCGAGTGTTAAACACTTCAGCGGGGAGCGGAAAAAAAAAGAACTTGCTTTGTCGAACTCGAGACCCGAAAATAATTAGCCGGCGAATCGTGAATTTCTAACCGCTGCGGTTTTTTGCACCGTCGCCGAGCACGGTGCAGCGGCGCGCCGTGTGGAGTGCCGACTTCCTTATGTGAAGCAAAAAAAAAAGTTCTCTTTACCGTCAGACGTGCTCTCTACGCGACAACGATATCCACGTGCACACATAATAAAAAAAAAGAGAAAAAAATTAATAATAATAAAAAAGTGGTGTGTACAAAAACGACGAGGGAAAAAAAAAATAAAATAAAAAAAGAGGTTGGACCGCCGCCGCCGTCGCCGCCGCTGCTTTGTATATTGCGGCAACAGCATTTTTGAAGAGTTCGTCTGGGTCGGTCGTGCCGGGGCGACTTTTCTCATTATATTCCATGAAACATAAAAGGATGCACATCCTTTTTTAGGGTTTTTAACCTTTGTAGAGTATATACATGTATATATTCATGTATGGGAGTACAGAGATGTAGCATTCGAGTTGTATATTATGTCTAAACACACACACACACACACACATATATATATACAATTTTTTTTTTTTATTCAAATATAAATGAGAAACCTTCGTACACTGACGTATTCTCCAAAAGTCATAGAAAAATACAAACAAAATCGAATACCAAAAAGAAAAATAGTTTTTTTTTTTTTTTAATTTTAATTTTTTGTTTATTAATTTTGGTTCAACCGTGCAAATATGATATGTCATTTTTACTATGAAAATTCGATACGCGCTAGACTCAAAAATAAAAAAATAAAACTCCCACTCGTTTATTTGATTATTTCATTAATAACAAGAGGGATATCACGAATGAAAATGTTATCTATGACGAGATTCCTTATAGGTAAAATATTTATTTTTGGTGTATTTACGAGAGGGGAAAAAACCATGTCTGGTTAAAGCAAGCGAGTTTTTCTTTGGGAGTTATAATTTCCAAAGGGGTTTTAAAACGTACACATGGATATATTCTTACATAAAAAAAAAAAAATAAAATAAAATAAAAAAAACTACACATATCGATCACCGTGACTCCACGTATAAGTTGTCAACGTTTACCCGGGTCGGACTCACACACGATCCTCTTTTTTTTTTTTACTTTCTTTCAATTCCGAACGAACGAACTGTTACGTGTACTATAACCCGACGCGGCACGATAAACATCTGCTGATAAGTTAAGTTTTCTACGTCAATCCGCACAGGGCCGTGTTTACTGTCTTTAGAGATTTATCGTCAGCGCGGTATTACGGTTTCTTCGTGCCTCCTCTTCATCATCATCCTCCTCCTCCCATCCCGCCGCTTCGTCGCTCTTACTCTCTGTCGACCCCGTCGCGGTCGTCGTCGTCGTCGTCGTCGTCAGTAGTTCTTCACTAAAACGTCGTACTCGGAGACGCGATAAACATCTCGAAAGACGAGCGAACCGAGAGAAAGACGGAGACAGAGACAAAGTGGGACGGGACGGTAGAAATTCAGGAACTCGGAAATCTGCCGTACACGTTTTATTTTAACGGACCAGACCAGTTTTTTTAAATTTTTTTTTTTTTTATGTTTATTATTTTTTTTCTTTTTGTCATTCTCATACTTCATACCCTTAGAAAAGCAAGACCCGTTATTGTGTCACCGCCGCCGCCGTCGACGAACCTCCGGGTTTCTCGGTAGATAAACATCGGTAGGTCGGATGACATGTTTTTGTCCCGCCTGAACGACGACACAACAATAGGATTGGATTTCGCACCAAATTCTTCGGTCGAAATGATGTTACGTTATGTGTATGTGTGTACCTAAACAGTTCGTTCGGTTGGGTTATTGGTTAGTTTTCCGTGCGGTCGTTTGACAACAACAACAACGACAACAGCGAGTGCCTTTCTTCTGTATGTGAAATCTCACATAAATACGTGGACCGATTAATGCATAAAATATTATTTTATCTTTCGAAGGGAGCTGCAATTGTGTTTTCGATCCGATAAAATCGTTAAATAATTTATCAGATAAAAAAAAAAATTAAAAGTTCTCTTTTGAAATCAGTTAACAATATAAAATTCAAATAATGAATTTAACAAAAAAAAAATTAAAAAAATACATGTAAATTATTTATTATCCGATGTTTAAAGTTAAAAAAATAAAAATATATATGCACATATTCATATCAATAAATCTCTTGATTATAATATAAATATTAATAGTTTTATTGAAATCGTGACGCCTTATTTTATTTTTAAAATCGCAAATCAAATAACTGAAACATAATATATATAGGTGCATTTGAAAACCACCGTTTATACGATATTTGATTGAATGCGAAATAAAAGTGCATATTATGACGTATATACACACTTTTTGTATTATTGCGTAAACGCAATACATTGCAATTTTAATATAGATTTGATTATTTCGAGTATTGTCATTACTTCTTATCGCAATCAAACATTATGGTAAGCGTTTCGTTGTAATTTAATATTGAGATAAAATAAAAAATTTGAACACATACAATAAATTATTGAGTGTTGCTTTCATTATAAAACAGAGTTTTGAAGATTATCTGATCATTAAGTGAATACGTACTATATACATAATATATAAATATAAAATACAATTTTTATACGGAGAGGAAAATCTAATCTGTTTGAAATAATCATAATATTCGTGAAAATATGTATGCGTATGAAAAAACTTAGTGGAACAAATGCAAATAGTATAAACTTTCGGTTGGCAAGTCGTTTGCTTTGATGCGGTTTTGCGGGTTTATATTGCCTTCGGGGGCGGCGGGAACGGAGAGAAAAAGAGAAACGAAGAGGGGAGGGGGACGATAGCAAACGGTTATTATTATTATTATTATTAATATTGCCGGGTCTTTAAATGGCGGAGATTTAACAGAATCCGCCGACGAGCTTTTGATATAACTACCGAAATAATAACTGCCGGCGCTGTGACCGCGAGAGATCTTTTGCGACCGCGACTTCAAAGTCGTTTAAAACCGCCGCGATTTAATGGAACGTCCTTTTTCAATTCCACCCGAGAACAAATGACTGAACAAATTTAATTACACGTTAAGCTCTATCGTCGTCGGCGGCCGGCGCACAATCGCGCAGACGAAAATCAAAAAAAAAAACGAAAAATGTAAGTAAAATAACGATACCGTCGCACTGTGCAGATCGCAGCGTCGGTACGCGTGAACGTTTTTACGCTGCCGTTCCGGTGTTTCGATCACGCGCCACGAATGGACGAACTAACGAACGACGAGCGGATCAATATAATGTGTTGTTTTCGTTTTTCGAATATAGTTGCCGGATCTGGATTCGAGCGCGCCGCCGAACGAACCGAAAAACCGGGTACGCGCTAAAAGCCGGTGCGCGAGCGCGCTGCGTGTTATTCGTGTCGGGGTACAACTAGTGATGGGCGATTTGAATCGATCTTTTTCATGCGATGAATCGATTTTTTGAATCGATCCGATCATTTATGTGAATCGATTCATTTTTGTGAATATCGAATATTAATATATATCGATTAATATATCGAATCGAATCGTTGGACGACGGATGTTGTGATTTTGATGATTTGAGTTAAATTTGTGCTTGATGAAGTTATAATTCTACAACAGTATACACTTTACACCAGCGGTTCTCAAACTTTTTTGTTCGCGGAGCCCTTATGTTTATAAAAAAAAAATTACGGAGCCCCGAAAATCAGAAATCTCTATTTGAGACAACAATAATTCATAAAAATGATGTCAATTATGATTCAGAAATGATTCGCTTTTTTTTTTTTTTGTACCTTGTAGAAGTTACACTTTACACAATAAAGTGGCAAGTGATGGGCGATTTGAATCGATATTTTTGTATATATTCTACACCTTCCGTTCTACACCTTTCCGAAATCAATGAGCCATTGGAGAACTAGCACTGATATAGGTACCTCGGTTATAGGTTTCAAATTTTCAATAATAATATATAAACTAAACATTTCGAACAGTCGGTCACATCGTACATTCATACAACACTACGGCGCAACAGAGCAAAGAACGCGGCCGCCGTGTTTAAATCGGAAAAGCCGCAAATTTGGGTTTTTCACTTGAATCGATCTTTTAAAAGATCGATTCTTTTGCCAACGACTTTTTTTTGGATCGATCTTTTCATTCCGATTCAAAATATCGTTTCACTTTCGACAATCGCTCGTCACTATAAGGTACAACGACCGAACGAATACTACAATACACATAATACTCACGCGTGCACGACGCCGATTTCGGATCTCTGGGCGACCTGAAGTAGCCGGTGTTGCACCTGCACTCGGACATTCCTTGGTCGGGCGCTTTGCTGTGCGCCGGGCACGGCTGACACTTGTCATCCCCGACCCCGTACTTGTACTTGCCCGGAGGACAGACTGAAACAAAAAACGAAAAAAAGATAACGATAACGACGCATTAGTCGACCCGTATAAACTCCGACTAAAATATTATTATCTGTGCGCGCGTGTCTCGCCGTCGAAATCCTGTTGCACGGTCAAAGACGACCACGAGACGACGACGACGACGCCGGGGCGCTGCAGCAGCAGCAGCGGCCACGCCTGCGGTTCATTAAACTGCCGTGTGCGCCACGCGGTTAATTGCTCGCCGCGCGGTAATAACAAACCCCGGCAGCGGGGAGAAGGACGGAAGGACGGAAGGACGGCGGAATGATAGATGGAGTGTACGCCGTCGTTGCGGGCGTGTATATACATAAATGTATATACGTGTACATATTGGCGTTATATTAATAGAGACAAATTGTTTGCGGATACGAAGAGAGAGCGTACACGAAAACGCCGTCCCCTTTTCGATTAAGATTGATACCCCCGAGGACTGCCGCCGCGCCGTAAAACGCACGTACGCGTGTACGTAGTATATACGGACCGGTGTACTGTTGGCGGGGCATTTATCACCCTGTATACGCGCGCGTAATAACATACGCGGACGACGTGCGCGTACCTACCTGCCCCTCCGCCGACGTATCGTATCGCCCGCGGCCCGTCGTCGGAATATAATACGTACGTATATTCATATTTTATGTATCGCAACGATCCGCGGCTACCACACGCGGCGCGGGTGCCGCCCAATACCGATCGGTTCTCCCGAGTACCGAGACGTCATATTATTTTTTTAAGTGTGTAAAAATCCGATTCGAACGACGGAGAAGCGAAAAAAAAAATGAAAAATGAAAAAACACCGGCCCGGGGGACCGGGAGGCCGAGACGGTGGCGCGCGAGATCTCGACAAAGCGAGAGGAGGAGATGGACGCGCGCGCGCGACCATAACTAGTGATGGGCACAACCGATTGGGGACTATCGAATAATTCGATAGTTTTCTAATATTAGTCATTCGACTAGTCGACAGAATAATCGATTGAAATTCGACTGAAATTTTCGATTGAAAATAAACGACTGAATATTCGATTGAAAACAATCGACTGAATATTCGATTTAGAAAAATCGACTGATAATTCTGTTCGACTGATTAACTATCGAACAATATTCGGTTGTATAAAATAGTCGGTTGTGCCCATCACTATTCGGTAGTTGGTATGTATAATTAATCGTGGTATATAAACAATCGACTTGCAGTCGGTATTATAAATAATCGACTTTTACAATCTGTAGTTTGTACAATTTTCGACGGTAGTCAAAAACTATCGATTATTATTTGATAATCGAATCTAGTCGTTACAGTGAATTTTCAATCGACTAAACAGTCGGTAGTTTGGATTAACTATCGAATAATATTCGGTTGTACAAAATAGTCGGTTGTGCCCATCACTAACCATAACCGCTCTTTATATTGTACTCGGTCGTGAAAGCGCCGAGTGCGCGTCGCAAAGTCACGGTCGTGTTCGCGTAGTACGGTCACACGGGAAGCGAATGATCGATCGATCCCCGCGCTGTGTAATCGTCAGTGGCATATTTCAGGCAACGAAATCCAAGAAAACGAGAGTTTTTGGCTCGTTTAGTCGTTAAATCGCATCGTGAAAAAATTGTATGTTAGTTTTTTTCTCATACGTGATAAACCATATTTATATACCATATTACACATTATTTTTGAAAAAAAATTAAATCAAAATCATTATCAAAGGAATAATATGTGTATCAATATAAATTAGTATATAAGTATTTCATCGGAATAAGTAACCATAAAATATAAATATATTATATATAAAACATTACAGATGTAATCGCGCTACCAGGCAGTCGGTGTTTTTATCCATTTATAGATGCTTTTCGAATTAATATTTCTACATTTCTAGTCAACGAGCAGTACAAAAGTCGTATAAAACACGATTTAAAATATTAAAGTAATACATTTTTAACAAATCGATTAAATCAAAATTGTCTTTAATTGTATTTTATATTTCATAGTTCATACACATTGCACCCTCGAAACGTTGTGATGCCCCCCCTCCCCCCGGAACAAAATGCCTGAAAGAAACACTGTGTGTGATTACCAGTATACTATTAACACCGTCACACGACACACGGTACGTCGTCGGCGAGCGCGAAAAGAGCGGGCATCCGTCGTCGTCTGCGTCGCGCACGAGGGATTTCAAAAGGATTTCGCTTTTGTTCCGTCCATAAAAAAAAAAAACAATTAATATCGATGATAACGTATTCGTTTTTTTGATTGCGACACGTATACATCCGACGTTCGACGGGTGAGTTTTTGATTAAAATCAAGCGCACGAAATTCACCTCCTTCCGCGTCTTCGGTGGGTTTTCGTATTTTTGGTGAACCGTCTCGATCGAGTTTTAGAGTGTTTTCAGAGAGCTTTGTGTTATACGCGTGCCTTTAATTAATTAAACTAAAACCCTCAAAAACCCGTAATTTTAGAACCAGGTTAAAAGTTTTGACACGAGTCCTCACACGCTTTATTTACGGGGCCGTATCTGTGTATACCGACGGAAATAAAAAGAAAACACCGGTCTTTGCGCGTCGGAAATATTCGAGAGGCGCGCACGCGGCATTATGTTCCGTTTAATCCTCGACAAAGTTGGTCGTAAAAGGTTTAGCAGTACGTATAAGCAAAAAAAAAAAAACCAACCATTACTCATCATCTACCCACGGCGAGAGATATTCGTCGGGAAATTAAAAATTACACGGTGTTCCGTTCAAACGTGAACGAAGCAGAATAAATTGAAATCGAGCCGCGAACGCGCTTTAATCTTCCGGCGCGAACGTTCCACGAGATAATCGTTCTCGGAAGAGATCGCGCGCGCGCGCCGAGAGTTCAGAACTAATTTTAACGAAACGAAACCCACGGCAATGATAATATTATATCCCCAGTACGGCGGACCGGTTACCACCGACTATACAGAGCTGTGCGCGCGGCTGTAGCTTCGACGTGCGGCGCATTTTATACGCGACGTATAGGGTTAAGTAGACGCGAGATCGTTAAACGAGACGACGAAATGCTATAAATATATAAACACGTTTCATTTTGTTTTCATTGATTGATACGAGTGTTTTCGTTCGCGATCCGCGCCGTTTCACAGCGGTTAATTTTATCCTTACCCCAGGGGAACGGACAACTTTGAGTCACTCTGCGTGCAGTAGACGCGGCCATTATTCAAAACTTTATAATCCGACCGGTCGGGAAGCAAAAAAAAATCATAAACGGTAAAACGAAGAAGAGGCCGTAAAAATACTCATGATTGGCATATTTTGATTTATACGATTAGTTAATTTCATTTGAGATTGCAGCATTTTTGACATTGATATTGAAATCAAACTAATCGAATGAACCGACGTGTATTGATTATTAAATCACACGATGACGTTTGTTTTCGAAAATTTCCGCTACGGATTTATATTTTTTTTTAAATAAGAATCTAAAATTTTCAAATGCACAACGACGACTCGGTCCGGATCAAAAACGGCACTCGCGGGCCGCAAGTTTCACCCCAGCCTTGCTACAGATGCTATGACTACACACTTCGGGTTTTTATCGTCGTCACCGCGACGTTGCAAACAATGACAGATAGGTAATAATAATTATCGCGGCGCAGGTGTACGACACGTCGGCATACCCCGGACGTATTGTTTGCGCCCCCCTCCGCCCCTTATACACACGAGCCGACGACGGCGTCTTCTATTTACTTTTTGACCTCCCTCGGTTCGTCTAGTCCCCGAGTTTTTATTATTATTATTATTATTAGTTTTTTTGTTTTTTTTTTTCGTATCGTCCACGCGTGCCATATCTTTATTTCATCACGCACGTACGCACGTACGTCGCAGGCGGCCAATAAATAACGCGAACGCAGCACCGCCGCCGTATACGTCTTTTTACCACCGTGTCTACATGCACGGTCAAATGAACCCTCGGCGGCGGCGGAGGGTCGTCGGGAGAGGGCAAAAATGAAATAAAAAAAAAAATTAAAAATCAAAAACACGACTCTCGTTGGATTTTCGCGAAAATTTTTTTTATTACCAGGCCCACGCACGTGTGCTGCAGGTGTACAACAACAATATTTTAATAACGTACGAAATCATTTTACGAATCGTGAGCGCGCACACACACACACATAACAATAACGACGTAAACGGGGCAATTAGAAAACGTTATTATTGAAATATCGATTGTGCGCGCGCGCATTGTACCGGGTATATATTATTATTATTATTATTATTGTAATAATATTACGCGAGCATATAAATCGTTTATTAAGCAAACACTGACGGCGGGGCCCCGACCTTAACGCCCCGCTATAATATCACATTATATTATAGTATATTATACATATATTATACTCTCTTTATCGCTCTGTTGTACGCACACACGCGATCGCCGCGACCGGATCATCCGTCGATGACCGCATCTGCATAAAACGCGGATAACTCCCGATGTACATAAATAAACGACGTTAATGGACTTTTTGGCGTATTGTCGGGAAGAGCCCACCACCACCACCACCACCACGGCCACCAACGCGGTATCTCCTCTGCTGCACGTATCGTAACTAATTAACGTTACCTTTATTTTTATTTTTTTTTTTTTTTTATATTCTTTAATCGAACCGGATTCTTTTTTTCCCGTACGAGACGTGTTCACCATCGATATTATTCTATGCGAGACAGAAAATAAATAAAACCAGTGACCATAATGTAAACGGTTTTGTAATAAATAATAACGCTAATAAAAATGCAGTAAACAATCGGTTCGGTTTCTTTTTTTTTTTTTTTTTGTAAAATTTTTTCTGCGTTCATTTTTTTCAAAAAAAAAAAAACTGTTTTAATCATAATAGAAAAATAACGGACGCGAAATATGCATTACCGTCGCTACGGACACAGCTGAAAGTTCACCGGAGAGATTTGTTAACGGGAAGAATTTCTTTTGAAGCCAACGATCAGATGCAGAATTCGCGATTACACCTTTTCGAATAAGACGAAAAATCGTTTTGTTCGGGCACTGTGGCCGCGTACTCCGCTCACTCTTCACGGGTAATACGAGATAACATAGTTTCCTCTTATCTCCGCTAATTATCTTCAACTCCGTCTCGAACAAAAACTTTGTCGAAGCTTCGCCGGGTTTAAACTACAACTGCCGTCATCTCCTCTCGCTCCCCGCCGTTGTGTAAATATAGTGCGACAAACGACCTTTGATATAATTTATAATCACACCAAACTGAATTCCAGCGTGTATTATTATTATTATTATTAAAGTAAGGCGAAGGAACTTGTTGTTGTTATCGCTACGGCTGTAGCCCACAATGTCTGAGAAAAGGATCATTTTAATTGGATTTCCGGTTGGCTTTTACATAAGATAACACGTGTACATTGTCTGGGTGAAGGTGTTTTAAAGTGGTGGTTCAATGGACTTTTTAATTAAATGCCACTATTTATTGCGGATGAGACAATATCCATATTTACGCAGACCATTTTTATCGTTATCACGTGACACCACTTGACTGATGATTTAGTGTTAAAAATGTAATTAATTTTTTGTACAATTAAAGAGTTGATTACACGTCTCGTGTTTTAAATTCTAAATATCTAATTAGTTCATAAAATTAAATTGTATCACAATATTGAAATTGAACGAGACGAACTGATGTCGGGTACGAAACAAAAGCGGCGAGTATAATTTATGTATTTCAATTATAAAGTAAAACGAAAATAATAATAATTTTTTTTATGTTTTTTTTTTTGCATCGAAAACAGATTGTTCTTTAGATTCGTTTTAAGAAATCGACAAATATCGCGTGTTCTAGGAAAACATTCTCTTTCGCTAAATGATTGGGTACACATTTAAAATATATACTCACTTATACAAGTTTGCGCTTCCATGTCTGCTTCGAAGCCAGCTTTGCATTTGCAGCCGCCTGACGGCAGATACCATTTCCCGTCTCCTTTGCACAGATAAGTTGGGGTACCACCTACTACTTCAGCATTATCTACACATTTGCCGGTGGCATGTTCGATTTGAGTAAGTTCTCTTGCAGTCGGTGTAGCCGAGAAGTTTGCAAAGTTTATCACAACTTGTGGGCATACGATGTAATACACCTGCGGGCAAAGTCCAAATATTAATTTCTAAGAAATAAAAAATAAAATATACTACATTAGATTCAAAACATTTTTGTTTTTTTTTTTGAAAAGTCAATATAACACACCGAGATATTATGTTATTCAAAATATAAACAGGAAACATTCAGTTAGCTCATAATATTTTGTACCATTATTTTTAGAACTATAATCAATATCTATCTGCGGCAATGAGCTCTGTAAACCGCACGAGAATATAATATTCCACAGAATACCGAAAAAAATCACGTGTTACCATTAAGTACATGATATATCATCACAACATACAATTTCTTTGTTATCGCGCTCACGTTTAGTTGTTAAATAGTTTAAAATAATATCATTACAAATGTGTTTTTTATCGTGTGTATACAAAATTGATATTTAAAAAATTTTCATTTCATTCTTAAAAAACGCATCGGTCGAAAGAAATATTATGCTTTAAATCGGAAATCGAATTGCTTTGGTGAAATATAGTGCTTCACTTACGGCTAGTAATATTTACCATATAAAACCAGTTAAAATTATAATATAATATTATCAGCACAGCACATAGACATACGTCATGAAAGTTATTTTACGAATTAAAACGTAGCGTATAAATATTATTTAAGGGGGTGTACGATTAATTAAGTGCAGTAATAAATAATTGGAATACAGAAGTGAAATAACAGACGTTGTTCGTTCTGTGTTTTAACGTCTCAAGGGTGTAATTTTTTAATTCACATATTTTATGGGAACAGGTATCTCCGAATATCCGATGTCTATATGGTCGAAACCAGATGTTATATAATATGTAAGCAATTAATAATGTTGTGTGCTGGAATTACAACGTAAGTGTTATAAGACGTAGATCGTAACATCTGTTTGAAAATTCACGGGAATCGTCACTTCTTGAAGTTACTTCGTACAGATATTTAAATGGTATTAAAAAACTTTTTTTTTCTTTTTTTTATGAACCTTTAGTCGCCAATTACAAAAAGAAGTTTCATTACGCGAATTAAAAAGTTTTCGGTAATTTGTCTTTCGAGATTTTAGTCTCTGGAGATAAAAAAAAAAAAAGAAAGAAAAGAAAAGAAAAAAGCTTTTACGCATTAAGAAACTTAATAATTACAGAAACCCTCTGGCTTAAGCATGAAAGACTCTTTATAGGTATAGGCTATAAATTAAACCGGGAGTGGTACACGGTGGTGGTTTAATGCATTTCCGTGAACTACAAAATGAATTTACATTCGCGAGCACACAGTGTACATACGCGTGAAACACGTCCGATTGATCACAGCACAACGGTAATTTATTTTAACCCATTCACTTTTTCATTATCGATAAATTTAAACGGGTAAAACACAACGGTACGAGAAACGTTCATAGTGAAATTACAGTCGTATAATCGGACGAGAGATTTTTTTTTTTCAAACGTTTTACGATAACACGTGGTAAAAATTAAATAATTGACTTTTTGATATTACACAGCGTACACATTACGTAAGAGTTAAATTGGTACGTTTTATTCTGAATAATTCAAAACGTATGTGTTTATCTTTCCCGTGGAATACAATGTATGTGTGTTTGTTTAAAAACTAAAGAAAGGATTTATTTCGTGTGCGTAGATGTAAAAAAAAAAAAAAAACCAAAACAAACAAAATATCCTACAATCTGTTCGATTCACTCGTTATTTTATGGCTAGCCGGTCGTATCTCATTTCTGGCGACAACCAACACCGAAAACGGCCCCACACGAGTGTCTAATTTTTCTAAACCCGCTGCTACGGCCCCGCTGATTATTATTCGTAGGTATACGTATAATAACGAATTAATATTTTGACGGAAACTAATAGTGTGATATCACCCGTATCCCGTAACGACGGCATCTCTCCCTTTTTGAATTCCTCCGCAATGGCTTGTGTTTTTATTTTATTTATTCCACGACAGAATTTACGACCCGGTCCCCGAGACGTTACCGTATTAACGACAATGACTATAAATTCGCCCACCGGGTCTCTCTGACATAATTATTGCATGGCGTTCTCGTCCTTGTAGTCTTTCTTTTTTATTTTGTGTGTGTGTGTTTTTTTTTAACTCTTTTCATCTCTCTGCTCCACTGCATATACCACTATACACACTGACGCGGCCACGTGACAACTACTACTAACGTACAGCCGAAGACGAGATTGTGTTTTTCTGACGCGACACAATCTAGCGGCGTCAAATTTACAGACGTGGGACGTATGATTAGCGGCCGGTAAAATCGACGAAAAGAAACAAACACGAGAGGAGAAATATTATATTATTCACACGCGTTACGCGTGCCAAAAACCGTCGATTATACGCGTGAAATATTAATAATCTTAAACGACACCAACACCGCGCATAAACGGCCCTGTCCCTGTGCGTTGTATAATCGAAATAAATAATGGTGAATAATGACGCTTGTATTATTATTACGAGCTCTTCGCTTCAACTCGCATTTCAACTCATGTCGTACAGTAACGATTACATGCGCGCCAGCAGACGTGCGCAAAATCAGAAAACCAGCGCACAAAACCAGGCTCGGAGTTGTAACGCAAACGCGATTTTAATATTTACGTTCATCTCGACTTACTTTGACAGCCATGATGGAAATGCACGCACCCTGATCCCTGAAGGCGAAGTACACTCCTTTTTTGGTAACTTTCACGGCTTTTGTCTCGGTATTGATCACCACTTCATTATTAGCGTTGAACCTCCCTTCTCCCGCAGCGATACGACCTGAAAACACGAAATAATATTACGCTAAAATCATATTATTATTATTATTATTGTTCCGTAGACATAGTGAGCTCAGACGTCGAAACGTATATCATCGGTGTATATACAACACTATAAATTCTCCGTGTATTATTACAACCACCGACGAGTTCGAGTGTTTCGGGCTTAAGACACAGAGACGTGGACCGTCAAAGGGATAATATCTACCTTCAGATCGTGTTACAGGGCGTTTTTCATCACCCTTAAAAGATCCTTTGATCGGACGCGTTTCGGCGTTAAGAGTATAGGATAGGTATCGCCGCGCTAAAAATTCTAAAAGGCCTATATTGAAATATTAAATAAAAATAAGATGTTTGCGATTTTCATTATGATTCTGATGAATATCGAATTTCATATATAGGTACGAGACGAATATCGGAAAAATACGCGAATCGGTCCACATTACGTACGATAATTCGACGCGACTGTAATTAATAGTGGTAAAGAAAAAAAAAACAAATCGTCCACTGTGTAACGGTAGTGCAGAATAAATTGAGAATTTCACCAAATCGTTACTAGCTTTTATAGTTTTATCCCGTAACACATTCAACGGAATAATACGTTTTAATAATATACACATCTTTTGTTCTTCGGCGGGTCATTTGTCTATGGACGAGTTATCACTATTGTGTTTCACGTGTACGCACAATAAGATATAATTGCCTGTAAAGGATTTCCCGTTTCGACATGAATATGCAATGCCCAAATACGTTTTTAATATACATTTTCTCTTGTAAAAGGTATGTTGCCCGAGGCCATTATGTCCGATACACACGTTGACCGTATACACGAAACGTATACATATTTATAGAAATACTGATAGACGTTTGTTGTTTTTTTTTTTTTTAATGAAAATCTCCGAAGACAAACAATCGTGGTCGAATCCGAGGGGCTAATCTGACCGCGTGACAGTTGTTTATGAGAAAGAAAAGAAAGGAAAAAAAAAAATTAAAATACCGTTTCCTCGATTTAAAAAACCATCAGAACTTACCGACTGATTTGTAGCTGTCGGGTTCCCAAGGCGGCGGTTCCCTGGTGGCCACGTCGAATTCGTAGTAGAGCAGCGAAAACGTTTCTTTGCAAGACAGCGCGTATCCCGGAAACAGCGAACAGTCCCTGATGGTGAACTTGACTTCGATGTAAATGAGATTGGCCAGCCCTCGTTCGATGAAAGGCGTCCACACCCAGTTGTTGACGTTTTGCTTGGTGACGTCGCACACGACGTACGACCGCCAGTTGATGCCTTTCTCGAAGTTTATGTAACTCTCTTCGACCCACTGAGAAAAAAAAAATTAAATTAAATCAAACGAAAAAAAAAAAAAAAAAAAGCTCGAAATATTCAAATTATACGGTGATAATGGATCAAGAATATATTCACGTAGTAGTTTTGTCGATTTCCCAGGGGTTTAGATTATACATATATACATATTACATATATTTGCGTGTGTGCGCGCGAACATATAACAAGGTTCTATTGTCCTGGAAATTTGTCACCACCGTCGTCGTCAATTGCGATAGTAAATAAAAACCCCCATCGGGTTAATGATCCGACGACCCTAAGGGACGGAGCGGCGGCGGCGGCGGAGAGTTGTGCGAAAACATTCCGGGCACGAAGTCCTCTCCTCCTTCCACGAAATCCTCTGCCCTTCACCGCCCGGCCGTCAGCCCATATACGGGTGAGTCACAGGGACCCACCTTCAAAGGCTTGTGCAAATAGTATATATACGGGGCGAACGCAATGTATTCATTTGCTTTTGCACACCGACACACACACACACACACACACACACACACACACACACACACACACACACACACTGCAGCGCAGTGAATCATCCAAAACGTTAGGGTCGTGGCGCGCGCGCGAAATCTCATCAACTCTGCCGCCGCCGCCGCGTTCTCTCCTCCGCCGCACGGTCTGCACCATCCCCTGTCTGTTTCCCGACCCGGTCCTCCTGCACGGACCACGTACGTGTCTATGGCGATTCGTCTTGATCGGATTTCGTCGAGCCCGACCCACCCGAAATTGTTGCGAACGCTAAATTTACATAATGCCAATAGAGCGGAGAGAGTCACCACGGCCGGAGAATAAATTACACGGGATCGCGGGGTTATATTATTGTAGCGGGACGGGGCGCGCCGACGCGACGACGGTGGAAAACGGTCAAAATAAACATTGTGACGATGTTTTGGCTTTTCTCCAACGCGATACCCGGTGCAGACGTGTACGACGGTCGGAAATATCGACTTACGAAAAAAAAAAAACCTTCGTGAGTTTTACAGATTTTACCATGTCATCGCCGTCGATTGATGCTGCAAACGCGTCGGGTAAATATTTTTTTATGTTAATTATTACTGATTTAATTTTCTCGGGAATATATTATTAATATTGTTATAGCGCTTACGGAAAGTTTTTAAAGCACTTTCATGAGTATATACTGCAATGCTACAAATGTTTACGTTTGTGTGTGTGTGTGTGTGTGTGTAAAATTAAATTTAAGCTTAAATCAATTTGCGTGTATTTTTTTACTGGAAATGTATTATTATTTTTTTTATTTTTTTTTTAGAAAAATATTGTCGTAAAAAAAATTAAAATTAAATAAACAAATCGAAAGAATCCGCCGGCAATCGCTGCAAAAGAGGACGACGAAAACGTGCGCGCGTTCGGCGAGTGTAAAACACGCGGCAGAGGGGAAAAAAACGGCCTAAAAGGTCAGCGACGTTGGGCGAGAACGATTAATGCAAGAGGTGTTGCGTTCAAGAGGGTGTGCACACGATAGAACGGTAAGACGGATTTCGCCCCCCCCGCGCGACAAGACCGAATGATATTATTCCGTGCGCGCACACAACAATGCGCGTCTATACAGCACACGTCTCGGCGCGTATATATCAAACAGACAGGCGGACAGAGTGTAACGCGGCGGCGACGTGTAGGCAACGTACACGATTATACCCTCGGGAGCGGAGAAAGTGAGTTTTCTGGCGTCATTAACGCGCCGAAAACCATTTTTCCACCGAGTGCTTAATGAGCCCCGAAACCTTCACATAATTCGGTACGTCATTACGGCGGCGGCGGCGGCATCGCAGGCCGTGGAAAAAAAAATTACTATATATGTGAATAATAATATATTATATAGGAAGAGAAAAAAAAAACGTAAAAAGGAAGACGAAGACGGCGACGACGACTCCGACGACGATGTCGTATTCATTAGGAGGAAACCGTGCGGGGAAGAATGTACAATAATACACAACCCGCCGCAACAGATGACCGGCCAAAGAGATGGAAGTAATTTTTTTTTTTTTATATAATATTATATACGACTCATGATGCCATTGGTATAAAAATCCAAACGCGCGCGCGCGCACACACACACACACACACACACACACACACACACACACACACACACACACACACACACACACGTATTACTGTAATGTGTATTTAATTGCCAGCCGCCGCGCACGTTATTAAAGTGCCATTAATGGGGCAAACCCCGAGACAACACTGCGTCGCAGTGGACTACCTCCTTTTTGTATAGGTACGCGGCGTACTTGCATTAATACACACACACACACACACACACACACACACACACACACACACACACACACACACACACACACACACACACACACACACACACACACACGGATATATAATACATATATATTTTTTTTTAACCGTGGAAAAGGAATCCCGAGAAAATAACCCAACGTCGTCGATTTGTAAACGTCATCCGGGATAATTACATTAACAACCAGTAGATTCAATTCTAATAGGAGAAGTTATATGCATACGTACATACACATACATGCGCACGCGGTAAGAGTATAAGAGACGGAGACAACGCGCGTATACGGTAAGGGTATTATTGGTGGTCGGTTCGAATGCCGCCGGTATGAGTGTGTGTGTGTGTGTGTGAGCGCGTGCGTGCGTGCCCGCTCATACGTCCACAAAGAAAACACACGTACACACATGCCAGAAGGAAATGGCGGGAGCGTATAAAAGCAGCGGCTACTTGTCACATTATGCAAATGTCCACGTCAAAAGATTGCGGTCCACGCCGCGCCGGTGTATGGTTTTCAAAAGGTGACGCGGTAAAATGTAATTTATTCCTTTAGACCCAACATGAAGATATGTCATTGGATTTAAATACACGTATATACGTGTATAAATGTGTGTGTGTGTGTGGCTTGTGTTAGTGTGCGTATGCATACGACGACGAATGCAGTGCTCTGCGCGCTGTCGTTTTGCCGTCCGATCCCGTTATTCGCCTTTCTATTTGATATTTTTTTCCAACCCCGCTACGTCCTCTAACATGAACGCGCGTACGTATGACCGTCAAATCAACGTTTACGGAACATGGGAAATTTAAGTTGAAACTATCATGCGTGTATAAAACACGTTGACAGCCTCGTATTATGTAGGCGCGCGACTTTGTAAGAAACGTATAGAGTCGAGATCTAGATGACCGATAAAAAATGTATGTAGCGTCTATACTTGTCTTAATGAACGGTTCTTTTATGAAGGAATTTTACGAATTCTCATCGCGTAGGTACTTGCGGTTTGTAAACAATATTTATACAACAAAAAAATGTAGGGCGTCGTCGCAGTGACACACACACGGTCGGTGGTCGGGGCAAAATAAAATCGGAAAATTGTGAAAGATTAAAAATCACAATAATTGTGCATGTACCTACGTAGGTACAAAAATAATGTACATAAAACGTATACTGGACGATGGCGGTGACTCGTATTATTCGTGCAGACGTACAATATTGACAGACGTGATAGTTACATAAAAGGCATGGTTCGGGTCAGCAGACGAAGCCCAACAACGGCGTCACTTGTTATTCGATACATTAAAAAAAAAAAAAAATAATAATAATAATAATAAGATGGAATAGAACCGTGCCGCTTTTTAATGGTAGAACGGACATATTTGGTCGGGTTGCACGGAAAAGAGCATTTCAATGCCATGTCGACTCGGGTCCCGAGTCGCCGGGGTGCGCATTTTCCAGTTCAACGAATATAGACACGATGACGACCCTTATTACAACGCGTGTATATATACATAACAATACTGCGGCGGTGTGGCGCGCGCGTGAAATTTCCATTTTATTGATTTGTTCGGAGAAAAGAAAAGTAAAAAGGAAATTAATTAAAACAGTCCCCGTTTTCGATTTAAATTCAAATTCGCCGCATGTTTTATTCACGGGGAAAACGACAACGATTACAACGAACACGCGTCCCTATATATAATCATATCCTCCCGGAAATATTATTTCGGCGATGGGGTTTGACAATGACATTAGAACATATATATATATATATATATACACACACACACACACGTGTGTACTATTATTATTCCTTTGACCCGGGCCTTATAAAGGGAGACATTTGAACCTTAAATACCTACTGGGATTCGGATAAATGTTGAATTTAAATGAATTTTTATTTTATAATTGACATTTTAATTGGTTTATACAATCCACACCTTTATGTAAATATTTTCGAACTCAAACCGAGATTTCTGAGTAATTGAATGTTTAAATTTACCTACATATACTCATTTAAATTATTAATCATTGTTGTTGTTGTTGTTCACGAATCATCAGACAATTTACGACAAAAGAAAAGTTCAAATATTTTATTTTTAGACGTAAACCGCACGAATCTATTGAATATTTTTTGTGCCCCGTTAAGCATAAACGATTTATACTCATTTAGGATATTGATAGTAAACTATTATTTTATGTATAATATTTATCGATCGGGGACTCGGGGAAGGGGATTATCGGGTTTTATATTCGAAAGTATAGAGCCCGGTTAAAAAAAAAAAAAAAAAAAAAAAAAAACATAAAATAACAAAGACACGAAATAATTTTAAAGTTGTTTGAATTTTGACGCTTACAGCTATTGCTATCTGCAATACGCTATTTTAACCGTTCGATCAAAGAAACAGAAAAATCTTTTTAAACACAATGTGGCGGCGGCGTGGAGCTTTGCGCGGGACAAGGGAAAGAAAGTTTTCAGAAAATTTCTACGGTTTCGTGAATAATACGATTTGGCGGCGGGAGCAGCAGCGCATTCCGGCTCATTAAACAAAGGGAAAAAAGCAACGGTCGCGTACACCCCGCGGGACCAGTTGACTGATGGCAAACGATATATCCAGAATAATACGAGTAAATAACTCTTTGCCGCTGATGCTCACAGAAATCCGCAGGGTCTACTTTGAACAAAAAAAAAAAAAAAGGGTGTTTTCGCTCATTAGCCGCGAGAAACCAGATACGCGCCGACCGACCGACAGCGTCGGGCCATCGACAAATGACAAGAGATTAAAAAAAAAAAATAAATAATAATAATAAATAAATAAATAAATAAAACGTTCAAAACCGTTATTTAGCAAATGTTCTTGACGAGAGAACGTACAGAGGGGGGGATTAACCCTGCCGGCTGCAAAGAAGTTTTCATCGCGTATACACTATATACAACACGAGTAAAGTTTGCTCTGCTGTGGCCAACGCGATTAATTATTGCTCAAAAGTTTCCACTCTGCTCCTGTTTCTGTGTATAGCGTTCACTTTTCATCCCACACTGCACGGACAGCACTGCAGCTACGTCACAGACGTACTCGAGATTCGGCGGGAAGGGTGAGAGGACTTGGGTCAGTGAGCTTTCGCCCGATCCTAATATATTTATGACCGAGAAGCATTTTGTTTCGTTTTTTTTTTTTTTTTTTTGTTTTGTTTTTTTATACAGCCGATCGTTTTACCGGGCGATTCTTCTTAATAGACACACCACCATCGATGTACGAAATCGACGAAAAACATTTAAAACATTAATTTCACGCGCGGTACAGAGCGCGTTTGTTCTTTGTTAGACGTCCATCACAAATAACAACAGTCGCGAACAAACGAGATTCGACTACAACGAGTCGAACGCGTTTGGTGGAATTTCCGGCGGCGAGAGTTCAAATAATTTGTACGTTTACCCTTCAGGTAGGTTGTGACAACAATATACGCGTGTCTTATCCACTTTCTCTGGGGGGTAGATACTTATCAAAACGGCGCGGCGGTTCAGAAAGATACGGCAAGAACAGACGTTTTGTCGAGAACCGCCGCTTCCTGTACCCTCTGCCGCGGCGCGGCGGCGTGTTGTCGACCGAAACGTCTCGTACACGACGATGCCGGGCTCAAGGCACGAGACGCGGTGTCGTGTACACGCAACAGCCTCTGGTATAGACCGACGTATAATACGAGCAAAGTTTTAACTGCACACTATCAACCGTGTATACGGTCGACAAAAGCCATCGCGAAACACCACGCCGCCGAGATAAAGTTCCGGGGCGAGCGCGAGAGAACACGATACTCGGAACTTGTTAAGCTCGTCTAATTGTAATCAGGGGCGTATTTATGAGGGGGCTGAGAAGGCTTCAGCCCTCCCCCCCAAAAAAAAAATCCAGGAATTGTTTATGAAGTCTGCTTCTTATGTCCTTTTAGATGTAAATCGTAAAAGTTCAATACAATTTATATATGTATTATATAAAGAATTATTAGTAACAACGAACAAGTTATACATGTAATGTGTCTGACGATATTATATTTGAGTTCGGTTTAATATAGGAGAAAATACCACATCCCTCCCCCCCAAAAAAAATCTAAATACGCCCCTGCCTGAAATCAATACACGATTCCGCTGCAGTCCAATACGACCCGTGCAGTACGGGTATGCACGCAGTACACATACACACACACTCGTATTTTTCAGCACATAAACGTGCGAGATCCATATCTGTTTTTCAACGTGAACAATTCATTTCATTCAAACATTTTAGACGTGAAAATGTATACCCCGACCGTGTCGTCGAGAGGGTGAAAATAGGTCACACGTTAAGAACCCGGGGGGGGTAACAATGCACGCGCGGGAAACGCAGCGGCGCCCGTGTCGTGTACCTACGTACGATATTATAATATTATAATATAATGGCGTTTGACGGGCGCGAAATTTCAAAACGGAATTTTAATTCGCCGCTAAAAGTCGTCAGCGCACCGCACCGCGCGCACGCAGTCGACGACAATCCACACAACGCTTTCGGATTCAATACCCGCACCCCGCCGCCGGCTGCATGCCGCGAAAATGAATAATTTTAAACATTGAAAAGTATTATTATACGGGGCACTGAAATGTATATTATGCGATCGGGAAAGCTCTATACCTGCACCGTCGTCGTCGTCGTCGTCGTCGTGATATATACGTCAGACACACGCGCAGCGGCAGTGGTGTCGTCGTCGTCGTCGTCGTCGTCGCGTAGGTTATATAAATATATATTTATTTTTACGAAGGTATACAACACGCTCGGCACCGTAAATTGCACGTACGCACACACCATTGCCCAGGGGACGTGAAAATTGCACGCGCATATATTACGTATAATATTATATTGTAAAGGTGTAAATATATTCATGTATTCTTTAACATGAAAATCGTATACGCACGGTACACGTGTGTGTGTGTATCAGCAACAGCAGCGCCTTACACGACACTATATTTATTTTATAGCCTTGCGCAAAGCGTAATTTTTTCGCGTCGCATTGTTTCCGTAGAGCCACGGGCGCGCGCGCGGGTACACGAATAAAATATTAAAATTGTAATTCAACACTCGATATTTCGACGTGAAAAACTCGCGTTCGCCCGATTCTTCGGGCTTCGAGTGCTGCGAGCGGAATACCAACATCATCCACGGCGTAGATACACTTTGCATTTATTGCCGAAAATATAATATATTTTAAATACAGTGTTAAGTAAATATATATACAGTGAAACCTCTCTAAGACGGAACCGCTCGAGACTAACAAATGTTTCCGTTGTTAAGAGTTTTCCGTCATAGAGAGGTAGAAAAAAAAGAAGTTGACCGACCGGGGGCTATTGAGGTTTTCCGTTATAAGTAGGATTCCGTCTAGTAGAGGGTCCGTTATAGAGAGGTTTCACTTTATATATATATACATAATAATAATATACAGTAAAACCTCTCTGTAACGGAATCGTTTGGGACCAAATATTTTTCCGTTATATAAAGAGTTTTCCGTCATAGAGAGGTATTATTTCATACATATTATTTGCACCGGGACTATTGACGTTTTCCGTTATAAGGAGAATCCCGTTTAATAGAGGGTCCGTTATACAGAGGTTTTACTGTATACCTCGAAGATTTG
This sequence comes from Therioaphis trifolii, assembly GCA_027580255.1. Lineage (NCBI taxonomy): Eukaryota > Metazoa > Arthropoda > Insecta > Hemiptera > Aphididae > Therioaphis > Therioaphis trifolii. The sequence continues at coordinate 3,315,915 of CM050406.1, read as the reverse complement.
GTAAAAAAATGTACATTCATAATAGTTATCAGTCTACTTTTAACGCGAATCCCTGCAGTATATAGGGGATAAAAACTTTACATTTTAAATTATAATTCAACTAATAAATAAAATGACGAAATACCTATAATTGACTATAACTCGGTCCAAAACGTCGGTCTTTGAAAGTGACTTTTTTTTTTTTTTTTTGATTATACAGAAACCCTCTGGAATACGGATAATAAAAACGTACACCTGAGATCTATCTGCATGTGTGTGTACCTATATTATATTTTCATCTTGTCAGGTGTCCGTCTTCGGCTCGCGTTCAACACGCGTCGAACGTGGCCACCGGTGTATTATTATAATATACGCTCCGTGGTTTATGTTATCGTGTATCATCTGAGCCGACGGTGGCGGCCGTTCGTTATATTGATGGTGGTTGATCGTAAAATTTGACCGACACGGCATCGGCGTACGTCGTAAATATCGCCGCCGGTCATAAAACCTCGGGCGAATCCGATATTATTATCCGTACGTGATAGGGGGCGGCGGAGAGAGAGAGAGAGAGAGAGTGGAGTTTTAATTTCCCTTATATATACCGTCGATGCGTTATTATTAATGAACTCCCTCGGGACACATACATATACACAGGCTACGACGATCAAAGGGGAACAGGACAAGAACACGTACACACACGCGTGCGCACGCACACTCGCGTCATATACTTGGATTTTTCTTGTGCGTGGAAAAAAAAAACGACCAACACGAAATCTTTTGGGAATATCGCGACTGCAACCCTCGAACGTGTGCGGTTATTTTATTGTGCGGTGCGAAATTCGAGCGACTCCGGCAGTCGCGTGACGTTTTATTCGGTTTTCCTGGAAAATTGACAAGTGGCAGCGGCGGCGAGAGTTTACTCGTGATGTAGGTCTCGTTATACGCATTATAGGTTAACCTGTAAACTATATTATTATAATCACACGCCGTCGTCGCCGGTCGCCGTTTACATGATTTCCGCCGCAAAGCCCGCGGAAAACCATCGTCGCGCCACCCTTGTCAACCCCGTCACGCAGACCGCTGACACGAACGGGCTCGTCAATTTCGGGGATTTGCGTGCGCGCGCGCGCGCCACCCGGCGGTTCACTATCGTTTTTCGTCCACTTACCCCGGGGCCTACGACGACCGCGAGCGCGCGGAAGTATCGAACACGTTAAACGCGCTAAACATTTTACGATATTGAATTCGTTTAACGAGCGACTCCCCCCCACCCACCCCGGACTCGTGATAAAACCACAAAAGTGTGTCCGGGGAGAATCCGACGCGTTTTGAAAATATCATACGATTTGTAGCGGGGTGTACACATCAAAGAGGATATAAAGCGATTTATTCGTCCGCGTTTGCGACATATATATACACCGGACTCGGTATTTTTAATCAAAAGACGGCAGATTTTCGAAAACATATTACGTTGGCCGCGATCGAAAATAATTTTCCGATGCCGGTGGGGGGGAAAAAAAAAAATAAAAGAAAAAAAGAAAACGTCGACCAGCGCGTATAACTATTTTCCCTCTACTATACACACACGATCGCATAGTTCACGTTCTTGTACACGAACCCTGAGTCTGACCGCCAGTTGTTGGTCGTCGGACGGCACAATGCGAACACATCGGCGCGGCGGCACGTACGCACATTTATAGTGATCACACCGGAGCAAATATAAACGCGCGCAAACACACACGACGAGCGGCGACTTGCTATATAGTGTATGATAAGTAGGGCTGGGATTTTAATGCTCTAAAAACCCCGAAAAATGTCCTAAAAAAAATGCTATTATGACCTAAAAACTCTAAATAATGCCCTAAAAAACCCCGAAAATTCCCTAAAAAATGATTTTATAATCTTAACATTTTTTTATTTTTAATAATTTTAGTATAAATTACAATAAAAAGTTTTAAAAAATGCATTATAAAAATCTATTACAAGAGTAAAATGTAAATACATAATTTTAGTATAAATCTAAAAAAAAAAGTTTTTTACGAATTACGAGTACCTACTTATAATCTGTCATATTTATTTCAAAACCATGTTGGTGTAAAAATCTTAAAATAAAATTTCAAATTCATACACTTGGTTTCCAAAAACTCAAAAAATGCTCCAAAAACTCTAAAATGCCCTAAAAAATTAAGAAAATGACCTAAAAACTAAAAAATGCCAAAAAATGCAAAAAAATGCAAAATAAACTTTCTTATTCTCATTCAAATGTACCTAAAACTAATTTGTGACAAGACGAGCATTGCACAGTAAGCTTTGGAAAACAATGCAAAGTGCATCGAAATCCCAGCCCTAATGATAAGTGTATCGTCGAGTATTCCGCGTTCGACGGGTTACCAATAACCGTGTAGACCCGGGTACAAGGTATAATATGAGTGCATTGGATTATCGTAACACACGTAGTGGGATCGACGGACGCGGACGGAAATTATCTCGAAGCCAACGAAACCGATTACCGAGCGTAACATGCGAAGAGCAAAAAAAAAAAAAAAAAATAGTGGTTTACTGGTGGACTGAAAATCATATTATTATCATTATTATTATTATTATTATTATTATTATTATTATTATTATTATTATAGTTGTTGTTGTGTACGCGGTTTAATTCGAACTGGAAAACTACAATATACACACGCAGTATATTACTCGGGCGATTAAGCGGGGTACACCACGATGATTTGTGAAACGTTATATTGTACAAGGTAGGTGTAAAAATATAATTCACCGACATCGTTTCGAGAAAACATCGCGTTGTCGGTCATTTATTATTATTATTATTATTTTTTTTTCATTACATTAGCGCGGGCGCGCGCACGTATATACGTATACACGCAGTACAATATAACTGCATGTACCAAACGATATTAAAAAAATAATAAAAATAAAATAAAATATAAATATAAAAAATAAGTAATAATAACAACAACAGACGAGAGAAACGCGCACACATTCGAGGAGGAAGGAACTGAAATTAATGTCCGAACGACGTTACACGGTCGACCCGTCGTCGTCCGGGCGGCGTGTGTTAAAAAATATAAGTTAAAACACGTAATATACGGCGGCGCGGCGCGGCGACGCGCTTGTGCGTGTGCGCAGCGTGCCTACACGGCGTACAACGTGTGCGTTACGATATATTATAACAGAGCGCACACGGTGACGCAACCGAATCTCTCGGCGGCGGTCGGTGAGCTATTGTGTTCGCCAATTGTTACAAAAGAAATTTACGTCTCGTGTTATTTCGTGGGTGATGAGACCACAGAGTCATTATAATAATCTGACGGCCGCGGTGGTCATTTCTTCTATACCCCCTCCCCCCTTCCCGCTCCATACCCGGCGTGTGTTATTATCGTCGTCATTGTTATGTCGTCGTCCGTATATATATTTTTTTATTTTTTTATTTTTTTTTTTATTTATCATCTCACTCTTCTTTCACCGGCATTAAATATTAATATACGCGGCGTATGGCGCTGCAGCGACATTGCATATATATAGAACACGCGACGTGCATACGGTACCTACCTAATACGGCCCCCCCGACATGATAATATTATTATAACGAGAACAACCGACCGGGCTAAGGCTCGCTGCCTATGGTGGCGGCGGCGGCGGCGGCGGAGACGACAACGCCGAGGTGTGGTCCGTGAACTCGTCGAAACTGTTTTCAATGGAAAAGTCATTCACACACACACACACTAGGCTCAAGATGGAGATAACGTGTATAATGGTAAAAAATAAAACACACGGCCGACGATCGACGACGACGTGATCGTTCGGCCCGAGAACGGGAAAATAGTGAAAATACCTATAGACGACCGTGTGACGCACTGGCGCGTAATCACCTAAAATCACAGCAGGTGCAAGACTTTCATAGACTCAAAAATCAAAAAGTCGAATCGGCGGGACGTTTTCAGAGCAGTTTTTGCTTTGCTCGCGTGTTATTTACCGTTTTTAAATCTGATTACATCCAAATACGAAAATTGTTCACAACGCAATCTGTATGATTTCCATCTTTAAAACTCTACACGAATATCGAATACGATATATTTGAAATGTAATATTGTTTTATAAAATATAACTAACTATTATTTTTCTTATAAATAATAATTTGACCTTTTTTGTAATAATACCAAAACAACAATAAAACAGTACTATACAATATATTTATTTATTTGGTTAAAGTTCAGTTTCGGCGGACGAAAAATCATATCCATGTCGCACCTGCTACACGTTTCAATGGGGTGCAAGCGCACCGTCGTGCACCCCCGTAATCACGCCACCGGTGTGACGACCGGTCGGGTTCTTTTTTACGGGTTCTTCCGACGCGAACGACAACACGCGCGCGCCTCGTCATGTGAAATAATAATTACCAGCGACGCGCGTATTGCCCTCGGGGAGAGACCGTGAAAAGAACGTCGTCCTGCAGCGTACCGTGAAATGATCCGGTAAACCGCAACTTACACGTCCTTTGTCTGCGCGGTTCGCAGCGACGACGCGACGTACGGCTGTGGCTACGGTTTCTCCGGGTCGTAACTACTACTACTACTATGTATTATACACTGTGCGTTACAACAACACGTTCGATCGGACCATCGCGTCGTCGTTATCGTCATTATCGTTGGCCACCGGCCGTGAACAAAAAAAAAAAAAAAAAAAAACGCCGCCGGTCGATCGATTAAAAAAAAAGCTGCGACGATCTCGATCGACCGCCCCTCTGATCTCGGTCAGGTCAGCTGTTAACCTGACCGGAAACGGTCGCGGGGGCCAAGCCAGAGTTCACTAGTTTTTCCCCACGTCCTCCGTCGATCACGCGTATCGTCTCTGATATCACTGCGACACGCGCGCGTTATCTATCGACATTCAATATATACACACTGGGCGTTACACGTTCGATACACTGCAGCACAGCATGCCGTTTTCGCGATTTTCATTCTCTGCCGGCGTCGATTCCCGATCGAAATCATTCATAATATTCAAAACCTCCGTGAGAAAAACAGCGACTGTCGCGCGGTGCTTTGCGGTCCGCGGGGGCGTGTTGACAGCACCACAAGGGGATAAAACGATTATTCCGATCCCTTCCCGCCGCGCGCAACAATCACGGCCAAGTTTAACATATAAATGAACGAATTATCATATACTGCAGTCTTCATTGACTGTATACCGTCAATCGGGGTTATGCTACGACGACGACGGGGCGGCCATCGTTACCTCGTAAAGTATACACGATAATAATAACAATGATAATAACACAGGGGCGTATTTAGATTTTGTGGGGGGGTTTTCTCCAACTGAAATTCCCCCATGCAGCCTACTATAAACCGAACTCAAAGGTATAATCGTTACGATCAAAATCGTCAGACTTACTAATAATTCTTTATAAAATTATATGTCGAACTTTTACGATTTACATCTCATAGGACATAATAAGCAGACTTCATAAACGATTCCTGGATCCCCTGTAATAACAATATTATTGCTCTCGCGCGTAATGATTACGAATGGACTCGTTTTCTGTCGTCGGCGACGTGGCCGGGAGCAGCGGCCGTACGACGGTATTGATTCCGTGCGGTGCAGCAATATTGTATTTCTCGGGGCCCGGACGTTTTGTCGCGAGCGTTACGTAATGATATACACACTCGGACGTCACGCGAAAACGTCGGGAAATCCGGACGCTCGTTGTAATAACGTTTGACGACCGGAGGAGAGGCTAAACGCGTGGACGAAAATGTTACCGTACGAAAAACGATATAAAGAGACGACGACGAGACGACGACGTCCGAGCGCGCGATTCGTGCCTTGGGTGTGACCTGTACTCGTAATGGTAATAATTCACCGGATAACGTTATGTACATGTAAATTCTAAGCGAGACGCCTATATCTGTGCCCGCACTTGCCCTCTGCCCGTCATCAGCAACCCCTCTTCGCCCCTCGTACACGTCCACCGCCGCAGCGTATTTATACTCATATACAATAATATATACTCGTATAAATCGTATTCTTTTTCCTATACACACTCGCACGAGTATATGCGCACACGGAAACGCGGCAGGTACAACGGCGGCGGCGGCGGTGGCGGCACCGGCGACAATATCGAACGCACGGGGCATAAAAAGGCGCAAACAAACACACCGTCGCCGTCGTCGTCGTGTACATAATGTATGAAACAAAACAAAAAAAAAACAAACACCGTAGTCGTGTATGCTAATTCCCTAGGCCACGGACATTATTTCCGTTTCGCCGGCGGCGGAATGTCAGACCCGATTTAATTGACCTTTAACGAAGCGAGCGCGAGCGGCGCGACGGCAGCGACCCAATCGATTTCCGAAATGCCACTCCGTGTACACACAGAGCTCTTGTGCTCGTCGTCTCTCATCTCCCGGTCGGCCCGCGTTTTACGTTTTTTTTTTTTTTTTTTTGTTCACCCCGACGAGCACGTGGACACAAGTATCGATGTTTCATCTCGACCGCCCGACTGTTTCTCACGATCCAGATAAATCCTCGGCACTACACACGTCTGCAGTGTATACATAATAATACGTAGTGGCACGTTAAAAGCGCTGACTAATCTTCAGCGCAACGACGACGGCTTAAAAACCGTAATCGGCGCGGATGACCGTAAAAACGCGTTTGGACCAAAAACGCAACGTTTTCGACGCAAAATCGCCGTTTCGCGACATTCGTTCGGACATTAAAAACACGTTGTTATTACTTTTATTATCACGGACCACAGCCAACTATAAAAACAATTGTTTTCTTTAATGTTCATTGTATACGCTTGAAACCTCAGGTAAAAAAAAAAAAAAAACCCGTAATTCAGTCATGGTATCAAAATTAAACCCTATATCATTAAACACGATTCTAAAACATTTAAACGACACATTTGATGTAATTAGTAAACTTGTTATTCAGTTGACACGAGAATTAAATAACGAAAAATAAAAACTACAATATTATTATATGTTTCATGATATTTCTACAATATAGTTGTGATACATTATTTTTGACATTTGAACACTTCTAAAATTAGATAAGCAAATATATAATTATGATAAATTGTACATTTTTTTATTTCATACAATAACGCGATATACCTATATTTTTTTTTTTTTATTATTGCACAATACCTAGATAATTTCTATGTAAAAATAATAGCCAGAATAAAATTATTGATTATGCAAAATATATGCATTTGTTAAATGTAGTATAAAGTTTATGAAATACACGTTGCACGGCAACGATTAATAGGGAAATTAGAAAATCAAAACACTGCTTTGTACTAGAATTTATATTTTGTTTTTTGTTTAATTTGCTTTCATTGTTCATATTATAGGAAATATTAGAATTTTCAGAGTAATAAAACAACTTGTTATCTAATTAATCGCCCAATGAGTTAGTAATTGGTTATTTTTACATACTCACTTATAACTTTTTAAATTATAATTAATGTACCTATACATTTTTAACTTAATGCAACGTAGTTTATTCCCAACAACATCTTTTATGTTTTCATAACTTTACTATCAAGGTACATAGTCTCTTCTCACATAAACTAGTTTTATCTGTGTGACCGACAATGTAATCTTCTTGAGTATATAATGAATAAAAGTTACATCATCTGAAATTTGTAGAAATTAACGTATGATTTTTATCGATACAAAAGTGACAATATTGTAATATTATTACTTTATCGGAATAATATGACGAAAACATTTTTTTTTTTTTTTTTTACATAGAATACCAAAATACTAAATAGATATAGATTGTTTTGGCAAAATAAAATTACAATTTTAACAAAGGTTATAGTAGTATCACATTAAATACAATACAGATAAATCGACGGTATAGTACACAATTTTTCCGAAATTTTTAAAAGAAAAAAGATTTGTTTCCACTTAACAAAAATATTTACTCTAACATGTAATACACTTTTGTGACTTTGTGTGTGTGTGTATCAGTATGGTTTGTTGAGTCTAGCTGATATGATCGATGAAGAACAACTGCAGAACGCTAAATAATGTCATCGTTATATGATTAAATAATAATAATAATAAATTTGCTAACAATGGATTGAGTGACAACGTAATTTATTGTTACCATAAACCAATGCAAATATAATTAAATAATAAAGTTATGGGAATGCTTTAATTAGCCAGTAGCCATATCTATTTTTATTTAAAACCAACAATATAATATCGTCAAACCCGTAGTACAATCATTTTATATTTGACAATTGAATATTGATGGTTAGGTACATAATTTATGACAAAGCTCCGAAACAATTTAATTAGAAGTTTATTATTTATCTCAATCTTCACTGAAAACGGTGCGTTTTTTTTATGATTTAGCCTGCATGAATTCGATTGTCATTGTATAAAGTTTGTGATCCCGAGCGAAAAATTTCTCCTGGTAGGTACTTTTTGCAATAGTATATTCAGAGGCACATTACATATAAAAATATCGATTTAAAACATCGGTAACGAATCGCGTACGCAGAATAGTATTAAATTAACTTCAGTCTTATCTGGATGATCAGTGAGAATATACACGACAAGTTAAACATTTTGATAACACGATACCTTGGCAATAAAGAGGCCACAGAGGGCGAACGTGGGTGATTTTAATAGGTTTCAATGAGAAAACGATAAACTTAACGATTACTTGTCCGAAATTAATGGACAATCGCGCGAACGCTAAACGATTTTATTGCTAAAATACGACCGTTTAATAAATGTCGGACAGATTCCATTAAGTCGACAATTAAAAAGCGTGTTGAATAAATTTAACAAAAAAAAAAAAAAAACAAGGTATTTAAAAATCATTCTAACGCTGCGGAATAATAAAAAAAAAAAAAACAACGTCGTAAAGAAAAACTGTAAATCGTTCGATACATTTTTTTCTTTTTTAACTGAAAAGAGTAAATTATAAACTATAAACGCAGACCCTTAAATGCGGTAGTTAAAGATCCAATAATTAGGTAGCTCATATACTACCATAAAACACCAAAGATGTGAAAATGTCGAATTTTACAGTATATTAATATTACATATTATATTATTGGAAAAAAAAAAATTATTTATATTATAATATTATCGCACGATGTTTTGTCAGACGTGTTGGTGAAATAAAAGAAAAAATTACAAAAATACGGTTTTATTAGATATATTAAGACGATCGTGTGATTTATCGTCGTATTATTTTACACGGTTGTATAATATACAAAACAACTTAATACATAATATTATGTATCACGACGACGATGCAATTCAACGTGGGAAATGCAACGTGTAAATAGCTGATGTAATACCAAGACGTCCACCCCGTGCGCGAGAATACGAAACAACCGCGGAACGGGTTTTCTCGACGTACGCGCGCCGCAGAACGTCATCACGACTGGCTGAGTACGGCGTACCGACCGTGCGGGTGGTAGTGAATCGAGAAGAAGATTTGAAAAAAAAAAAAACAGTGGAAATCCACTCGATTTCCCGCCTGACGACGATAACCTCCCCTGTCGCCACCGAACGACGTTAACAACACAATACTGCCCTCCTAATCCAAAAAGCAGTAAGCAACAAAATTTAAAGCGGTAAAATTGTTTTTTTAAAATTAAGCAATGTCAAACACATATTAAGAAAAAAAATACTAACTGACTACATCATACGATAATTTTGATTCGTATTAGTTCACATACGATATTTTCGTTTAGCATTGGCAATAATTTCACGGCAGATTATTAAGAAAAGTTATTTTTCTTAAAATTATTACAACGTTGCTTTACTGCCTTTTGGCTTAGGAGGGCAGAATACGCGTGTATTTTTTTAAAATTTTTTCTTAAAATTTATTAATTTACTTTTTTACGCTCGCGGCCACACGACGCGAGAGTTTCCGTCGAAAATCCATCGAGTGTCGGCCGCTGACCGAACGACGTTTTATATACGTACATAGTTACGGTTCGAAAACTAACAAAAACGTGGTCCGACGTGAGTCCGCGCGTCGAACGACATTCGTATCGAACTCGAACGGTAACGGTATAAAGGTCCTTTCACACATTTCCGATCGGAGTCTGTTTCGACATTTAGCGTTCCGAGCGTCCGTCATTTTCAAACATCTTTTTTCAAACATTTCATATTTGCATTAGAATTTTTTTTATCATGACTGAATTTAGCGATGAAGGATTAACTGCGATATTAGTTAGTATTAAAGTAAAATTTTAAGATTATATTTTATATAAATTAATATACTTAATAATAATTACACATAATATAATAGTATTAATAATATAATTATGTGAATTCATTGAGTTCATATTATCATGAGCGTGTTATTTCAAGTAAAATATGAAGTAGTAACATAACTAAAACATATTGTTTTACCTGTTTGATTTAATTCTTCTGCGGTTCCTTTCCTGCATATTTTTTCTTTCCAAGTACTTTTTTATTTTTAAAAACCATCACGAATCACATAAAATACAAAAATATTAAGTACTGTCACTATATACTTCGAATTACTCGAGTCGTACAATTCAGTATGACCGTTTATATTAGTTCAATTAATCTTTCATTGTCCATGATGATATAGGTACTCGACAGTGTCGTATGATAAAATCTGAATATAGACATAGACTCTATGTAATAGATTTCCGTAATAATATGCTGAACACACCAGTCGAAATGTGTAGTTCATACATGTCCGATCCGACACAACATTCCGTCAAAAACCGACCGAGCTCGGACGAAAAATCGGACGAAAATCGGTCACTGACAATATCTTTTTGATCGGATACGGCTCGGGAAGCTCGGATCGGACGTGTGTGAACATTTGCACAAGACAACAACAAATTTATATTTCCGAGAGTACACGCGGATGGCCTGACGGATCGGATATGTGTGAAAGGACCTTGACACGGCGGTGATTTGCGTCGGTCGGTTTTCTGCACACGTCGACGCGCGAACACTGCAGTATACGCGTCGTGTGCAGCTATAAAAAATATCGGAAGAAACGAAAGGGATTCACCACGCGTGTTTTACGTTCGTAGGCCGGGCACGCGCGTATTGTAATTAATCGAAGTGATATTAACAACAATAAAAATAATAATAATAATAATAATAATAGTAATTCGTCGTTTGCACGCGCGCGCCGAGCCCCAAAGTGCCCCGAATGTAAAACGACACGTTAAATACGACACGCGCGTAAATATATCGTCACGCGTGTCGCAAATTTAGCGAAAAAAATTTTTAATTTTATACCACAAATAACGCGTCCGAAACACGCACGTTCTCTTCAAAACGGTCGTCAGAGAACCGCCGCCGCCGCCGCCGGGGCAGTAGTATTATTATCGCGCGGAACAAAGGTGCACGCGTATAGGGGTCTCGACCGGGCCGTAAATATTATAGCGTACCTGCATAATATCATGAAACTACGATTTACCTTGGACTTAAAATGTTTATCGCGACGACGTACATGTTGCTGTTATACAATCGCGTATGCATATTGCATACTACGACACGCGTACGCCCGCGTAACGGCGTCAAAAACGAAACAATTATTATTGCAATATAAAATTCCGTGGAAACAATATTCGTGTGGAATATTTCCGCGTGTGCGTCCGGTGTTTTCGTACGAAATCGTTATCACGACGATATTATATTGTTGTTGTCTGATACGGTATATTTAATAAAGCGTTTGTGAAATAATAAGTAGGTCGTGTTGATAATTATTGCACATAGTGATTCCGAACGATATCGACTCGTATAAAAAATAAATAATTAATTACACGAAAACAAAAAAGAAATTCCGAATACAGAAGACGGCTATTAGGTTATCAGTATAGTATATGGGTCAAACGAATCGGACGATCGAAATACGAATGAAAATACGAACCGATTGACGGGCCAGTATAATAATATTACGTTTCACACCTCTTCCGCCCGGCAATACTCGACAGGAAAACGTAACGACTAACATTACTTTATACGACGAACAGAATATGACGTCAGAGACGGTTTTACAGTTTGCGCGTTTTCGTCGCGTATCACATAGAGTAAGAAAGTACACGAAAATCGATGCAGACCCTTGGGTTTTTTATCAATATTTAAGTGAGCGCACACGACACCTCGTGTGTGTGTGTGCGTGTGTGTGTGTGTGTGTGTGTGTGTGTGTGTGTGTGTGTGTGTGTGTGTGTGTGTGTGTGTGCGTGTACCATCGTTAAAGGTCAGAGTTTTTTGCTCGCCCGAACAAAACTCGAGGTTTTTTCTTTCTTACGCCGAAGGGTGCGCAGGGGGTTTCGAGGAAGTATTGTCTTTCGGGCGGCGGCTCGCCGTCTGTCTGTCGAGACCACGATGACGACGACTTGCGGTCACCCCTCGTATTATATTATATTATAGCACACTGTACGACTGCACGGGCGCGCAAAGGGCCCGTCGACGGGCAGGCTCTCCGCCGGCCCGCCAGCGCACGCACACACACACACACACGCACACACACACACACACACACACACACACACACACACACACACACACACACACACACACATACTCACACATGGCACACGAGGGAATTTCGCGTGCACACCCGGAGGAGCCGGAGACGGCGACGCTTTTAATTGGACTCGTCGGACACGCCCACGGTGTACACTGCCTCCGGGCGGAGGTATACCCCGTCATATTAGCATACACGTATATATTATGTTATTTTTTATACGCTTGCACCACCGTCCGAGAAAAATTATCCTATACGGCTTCTACGTGTCGTCCGTCGTCAAACGCCGCCGCCGTTGCGCGATACGCGTGTATGTAATGTATATAATATAGTGTGTACCTAACAAGACGACGCGCGGCCGCCGAGCGCGCCATTTTACCGATCGGATTACCCTCTCTAGATCCACCCTCTACGTCCCGCCGAACCCCCTCCGTGAGGCGCGCACGCACCACTTGGTGGTAAAATCGCCCGTGGTTGCCCCCCCTCTCACCCCTTCCACTTCCACTTTGAAAATCCGATACTCCTTTTCACTAGCGAGCAAACACGGTGCACGTATATAGGTACACGTATTATAATATATATAGTGACCACCATCGCGATAAAAATAAAAGTTTTCACGAGACGAGTATCGTTTTATAAGTTCTCAACACGTATTCGGTGTATGAGAAGCCCGACGAAAAGCCCGACGGATAAAATAATGTAGCTAGTTAAATTTGTACAGTGAAAAAAAAAAAATACAAAACTACAATATTTCTCGAATTTCTTTGTGAATTTATGTGTTAGCGGTCAAAGCGTACATGTTCGTAAAATATCCATATAGTTTATTAACTAATAGTGATTAGTTGATTAAAACGTGCACCGAGTTCATATTATAATTATTATTCAGATGTGTCGAAAAAATATTCCGTTATGATATCCTCCAAACCATAAACATTATGCATTGAGAACTAGGGGACGGGTAAAGGAAATGCAGGTATATTTTCACTAAGTTTACTTCAACGACGTTTTAGGTAGGTATAATATAGCTACACAGAAAACACCTAATGTAGTCGGATTATTTTGTAGATTTTTTTTTTTTGTCCTCGACAGAGTGAGTATAATATATCCGGGACGTGAACAATACCGACTATATATTTATTTATTTATTTATTTATAAAATTATACGGGCTGGGCCCTATTTTTTATATAAAAATTTGAGGTGATAATTAATACATTATACAATAACTATAAACACAGAAATTTTCAGTCAAGTTTTTGACAAATTTTTGAATCCAAGATCGGCATTGGCAATTGACATCTTTTTAGATCAATTAGATCATCAATTAGACGCCTTAAAGATTCATTTGGTCGGCGGTAGAGTGCGGGACATCAAAAGAGGCTGTGGAACGAGACGAATGAGACGGGACTTAAAAACAGATTAGTGAAAGCAGGACAGGTGAATCTATGGTATTGTTTAATAACCCAGCAAGGAATTCAGTAGTATAGCGACATGTCGACTCAGCTCAGCTAAAGAAATCAAGCCAAGGTTTGTAGTAACAACTGGCGTGCGTATATATAGTTATGAGGGGCACAAGGAATTTTAATTAATATATATGTATAATATACTATATATGATATGTACGCGGATTCCTCTACGGTGTCTACGTGTACAAGAATGCGCGCACGAAACACAGGCCACGGTTATAAGGTGATCGCGAGCAATACGATATGTATTACCGCGTGTACACCGCGGCGGCGCGCGCGTCTTGGGAAACGCGCGCGCGTGTGTGTACAAAAGGAAAAACAATATACGACGTCCGCGTTGCAACAGCAGCACACGAAAACGAAAATATAATAACATAATCCGATCCCGCGTGCGTGCGAAGACGGTCGTCGACATCACGGTGACACAAACACGCACACGTAGGTATACTGCATAATACGTTATGATCAGGGCTCGTGAGTTCATGCTCTAAAAAATGTCTGAATAAGTTTGCACTTATGCACGAAAAGCTGGAAAAATATGCATTGAAATACGCCTTCAAAAGTTCAGAAAATTGCATTAAATTATACGCATTAAAAATCTAAAAATGTGTAGATTAAAAAATAAAAATACTATAAGTAAATTTTGAAAATGATCGAAAAACAAAAAATGTCCATTCGTATCATTAAACGTTTATTAAAAGTAATATTTCATTATACTAATGTACCCGATTTCAAAAAATAAATTAAAACTATATCTATCAATAATCAATTAAAAAAATATCCAGTCAATCCAGTCCAGTCATTCAGTCGCTCATTTTAAATCTGAAAATTTTAAACCGAATTTATTAAACAACACAAAATACTTGATTAAATAATTTATATTTACTTAAGGAGTTGCATTACACGATGAGAATTTTTTTTATTGAAAACTCCCACATATTTCATACCGTGTAAAAACGTAAATCATTGCATTTCGGTCAAATTTTGGTAAAAACATGCACGATAAAAATATAAAAACGCGTAAATATGCCCCAAATAGTCGAAAAAACCTCTAAATATGCAACATGGAATTTCACATACTTAACCGCAAGTACCTTGAAATGGATTTCTATGTCACCCAGCATTAAATACGACTTGGCAAGATTGATATCATGCAAACGCATGAAGTCACGAGCCCTATCATAACTGATGATATGTTACGTGTTGGTCAAGTGGACCGAAGTCAAGTCGAGTCGGTCCGAAATCAAAGTCGTTTCCGCTCGATACGCGCACAGCTCGGCAGTGGATGCACGACACAACTGACGGTGGGGTACGGACGGCGGCGTATACGTCATTAATGTATACCATGCGCACGCAGCGTGTGTTTTACGCGCACACAATGATGTACGTTCACGTTAGGGATGGACATGAAATCCGAATATCTGAATTATCCGGATATCGAAATCCGGATTTGAATCGAATTCATATCCGGATTATCCGAATTATCCGGATATATGGATTTGCTTTTTATATGTAACTCATAATTATTTTAAATTAATGGTAGTATTTATGAATGGTATTTATTATAATTTTTAAATAATTTTTGCACTGTTATCAAGTATTTATTTTGTTGATTTGATTTTAAATCAATTACTAGTAATTAATTTGTAATAGCCCTGTAAAATAGTATGTTACGTTATTTCATTATTATTTTTAGTTTGTCGATGAAACATAATAATTAATCTTTATAAATAAAATATGTGCTGGCCAATTCGAAAAAATCATTAAATTTCATAGGTAATTATTATTTGTATTATTTCGCGCAAAACATCGTCCATTATTGAAATACGTTGGAAAAATAGTATCGATATCAAACCCACATTCAAAAAAGGTTATATCATTTATTTTATGAAAAATATAAAAATGAGTCATTGAATAAGAAAAATTATTCGGATAATCCGAAATATTCGGATTTCCTAAATCCGGATTATCCGTATATGCCCATCACTAGTTCACGTACACGGCCGGAGTGAATCGGAATCGTAATCGTATAATATTATATCCAAACAAGCGAAACGTTTAGCGGCCGACGACGACGTCGTGCGCGGCAGAGGACAACAACACCGCGCGTCGTCGCGTTTTATCCTCCGGGCGACGATCGATACGGATGTGCGGACGGATTTACGCGGGGCACGCGACCGACACGACCGCGTGATGTCGTTTATAAAATATATACGCACGCCCGAATCGGCAGTCGCCTAGAATAGATAATATGACCGTTTTCGTACCGCGCCGAGCAGCCCCGGGTCTGCGGCGTCTACGCGCGGGGGCGTGCAGCACAAGACGCGATCGACCGCCGCCGCCGCCGCCGACGTACCGAACCGTAAAACTTGTTTCCGACAAAGTTTCGAAAACCCTTTGTACGAGTTTACCGCCGCGGCAAAAGAGGGGACACGACGACGACGACGACGGCACCGTGCCCCGTACTTATGAGCGCGTCCGAAAACACGGCGGGGCGAAATAGTGTTTCGAAACTAATTGACAGGACGTATCGCGGTGGCGGCGGCGGAAGAGCGTGAACACATCGAGTACACACAGTGACAAGACAGTGCGAACACGGACGTTAATCAATTTAATTTCTTCTTTTTTTTTTTTTTTTCACGAGAAACGTGTCGTGATCGACGGGCTGGGTTAGGTCGACCTAACCACGGTTTAGTGGAGATTGTCGAACGTCCGGAAAAGTTAAAAACGAAACTATATCCTCTTACGAACGCTCGGATAATAATGCGTTATATACTTTGAAAGTTTGCAAAGATAAAGTAACGTTTTCGTTTATTGTTGAATCAAGATTTTCAAACATTCAAGTATAAAATAATAACACATAAAATAAAAGGTTTTATGTGAAAATAATACGTAAAATCCGTTTCGATATTGATATACGTATATATACGTGGACACATAACAATGAAGTGGTATTAAGCGATTAAAGAAAGTCGATAAAACGTTATCCCGCACACGGAGAGAACTGGAGAAGAAGAGAAAAAAGCCAATGGTTTTTCCCTTGAAACTTATAGTTTCTTTGTTGAGAAGAGGTTTTCCGGAGAATAAAGGTGCCGTTTCGATATTAGATAGCGTGTTATTTTCGGCATGGGCATACGGTTTTTCCTACACGACGGGGTAGATCGTAAGAGGAGATTACCAGAGTACCGTCGGGACCCCCCAATCATAAGTTTCGAACGGGACGGAACCGAGAAATCCATTAGCCCCGCAGTCGCCGCCGTCGACGCCGACGATGACCGACGCTTCACGAGACCCGATTGTTTTAATCCGTTACGCGTTACGTTGTCAAGAGGCATTTTTATCGCCGTCCATAAAAACGAATGAGAAAACGCGAACACAACGAAAACACGTATGTATACACATATATGGTATATTTTATAACACGCCGAAACTGTTGCCTCGTTGCCCGAAAGCCGACAACGACGACAACCGACGACGCACGGTCCGGTCCGTTTAACATCAAAACGCCATATATAATTCCGTCGTAGGTTTTTATGATATAGATTTTATCTAGTGGAAAAACGCGACGGTGGAACGCACATACCGAAATGTAAAACTATTTTTCCTTTTACTTTTCTTCCCCCTATATACGCCACCCCGGTTAAAACGATATTATAATGTTCAGACTCACCCCCGCTGCGTTGGCGTCCGGTCCGTAAGGATATGTCGTCCATCGTAAGCTGGGCTCGGTCGTAGTGTCCAACAAAACAACTGAAATATAAACAAAAAGCATTAATCGACTTGGACTCGCGAATACACATTTGCATACGTATACGTATGTATAGACGAGTAAACACGTTAAATCCGTGTACCGTACGAAAGTTTCATTTCAAACGGTTTGAGCAAAAAAAAACAAAACAAAACAAAAACAAAACAATGTACCTATACATATTATATATAACGTCCACGACGAATTAAACTTTACATTTATTATCGTTGGTCGTACAATAAAGTAGGGTCGTTGTGTTGCGGCGTTATTACTATACACGACGCGACGTAGTTTGAATTAGTTTTCGGTTTATTTCACGCGATTTTATCGCACCGCCGCCGCCGCGCCGATACGATTTATTAAACCAATTAAATTGCGATTTGCAATATAAAACTCGCCGCGTCCCGGAGGCAAACGTAGGTATCGTACTGCATATATTACACGTCTTGCGTACACCGTTTACGCGCGTTACCGCCGCCGAGTCGTCGTAAATTCGCACGCGTACAATACATTCGTCGTACGGGGGTGGTCGGACGGCGTACGCCGTGAATTCGTCCCGTGTAAAACGGTATAATATACACGCGGCAAGGTGAGACACGGAGGCCGAGAAGGGCCCGGATTTAAGGCGTCGTTTACGGATATATATACGCACGTACATATTATTATACATATACGGACGGACGCTGCGTACAACGACGGACGTGGCGCGGTGCGCCAAGGGACGGGCCGAAAACATAAATTTCACACGAGACTGTATTTATACATATATATATGCGAGAGTTTCTCATTTGTTCAATTGGCCCCCGTCCGCCCTTTTGCGTGTTATAAATACCCCTTGGCCCGCGCGGGAAAACGCGTACCCCCTCGCCTGCAGTTACCAATCAACCCCCGTCACACCATAATATACTATATTATATGCCTATATCTATATATAGGTACTTGTGTGTATATACGTTTTCCCGAGGATGTACGAAAAAGGGACACGTAATCTGTTTACTCCCTCACGGTGCCATTTATATTAATTAAATTCCCACGGGCCAAAACCAATATAACGTATAGGTAAACAGCATTATATACATCGAAGACTACGACGACGGAACATCGCGGCGGTGTCCGCGGGCCGCAATAATGCAGTAGGTACACGCCTCCGCCGCCGTGTCGTATCGGTTTCCTTGTTTTTTTTTTTTTTTTTTCGTTTTTCCCCCCCAGGAAAATCGAACTTTAATAACGCTTTCTCGCGCCGAGGGAGCGACAGGCGTACGAATTCACGGGGGGTTCGCCGCGAACATCTCCGCCTCCGCGGGGACTTTAATGAAGTTGTACGTACACTGCACCCCGGGCGGCGGCGCACGGTAATTAGTCAACGCTTACCTCCCCCCCCCGTCTCCGGCCCGACACAAATCCGGCTACTTAACAGGCGTCTCGCACGCGAACGGGACATTAAAAATATTAGAAACCAGGAAAAAATAGTAATAATAATAATAACGATAACAATAACAATATATAACGTGGTCGCGCCACGGTGGGATTGGAAAAACTGCTCCGAGACATGTCAAACGACTCTATAACGATATTATCGCCCCGGCGATCCAATTTTTTACGCGTGCCCGGAGAGAAGACTTACGGTGCGCACCGGCGGCGGCGGCGGCGGCGAGGGATTGTCGACTTCGCGCGGAAGGGGGCGACGGCATACTGCACGCACTGCAGCCATGTGATTATATTGTTTCCGGCCATTTTTGTTCACGGACTCTCGATTGGCTGCTAAATACAAAAACACACACACACACACACACACGCACACACACGTGCGCACAAAACATCGTTTTTTCGTATGCAAACGCTAATTTAGCCGAGTGCACATTTTTAACCCTCGTTCGCCGCCGCCACCGCCTACTCTATTTCAAATAATAGACAAGTGTATACCTAAGTAGCGCGAGTATAAGAATGAACTAGAGTACATATATATATTTTTTTTTTATGATTTATTTGTCCGTCTTTTGTTTACCAGTACACGATAGGGAAAAAAGGAAAGAAAAAAAGTTAACGTTTTATTTACAACTCTGCAATGATTTTTCCCCGAGTATTTTACAGAATAGATATAATATAGGTAGGTATATAGGACAGG
Source organism: Therioaphis trifolii (assembly GCA_027580255.1). Lineage (NCBI taxonomy): Eukaryota > Metazoa > Arthropoda > Insecta > Hemiptera > Aphididae > Therioaphis > Therioaphis trifolii. The sequence continues at coordinate 3,296,071 of CM050406.1, read as the reverse complement.
GAAAACGTTTTGTATCATAGCTATTTCTACGGAGAAACTGAAAACGCAAGATAACCCATAACGAGTATAAAAATGGAATGTCTAAACTAAAAAAGAAAGAACGGGTTTTTTATTTTCACAAACGATTTTGATACAACTATCCATATTTTTTAGTTGATTACATTTTTCTAAAAAGAATATTTTAATACATAAGAATATATAAATTGTTACAAAGCAATTTAACGAAATGTGTAAACCAAAATTATAAATCGTTATTTGATTTTTTTTTTATAATCGACAGCCGTAATTTTTATTGCAAACACGTTATTACAAAACAGGATTAATAATAATTATGAATAAATGATGAGATATTTATTTAGCTGAAGGCGAATTGTAATTTTTTTTCTTTTTTTTAATTTACCAACCTTTATTATAATTATTTTCGTTGTTTGAAAACTACACGTAATGTAACAAAATGTGAGAAAAAAGATACGAACACTGAAAAAAGATATATGTACACTGAAATTAAAATAAAACGAGAAATAATAACGAATTTTCGACTGCCATGGGTCAAAGAGATGAAATTACGAATTTTTATAAAAATTACATCGTAGGTACATATATTTTCCTAACCACAATATACAGTGCTGGTATCAACCAATGGCCGATGAGTTGCAAATTTGTAAACGGAAAATGGACTCTCAATTTATTTATACTCATTCAACGTAAAGGTTAAGTGACGTAAAAAATAAACAAAAATATCCATCTACTTGAAATACAATCGAAAACTCGTCTTTCCACTCGGAAGTTTTTACGGCTTTTATCTTTAAATCAATAATTATAATTAAATTTCCTCATTCTTTAATAGCTTCCTGATGACACAATACTAAGAAAATAAAAAAATTATACTCCTCCGTATACTTTACCGGGAAAAAATGTGTAGTACAATACTTTAATTCAATTTAAATAAAAAAAAAAGGTACAAAAGAAGGAGATGAGATACAGAAACTGTATACAGGTGAAGGGAAGAGCTGACGGCGGTGAAGAAAAAAAGAAATATTAATAAAAAAAATACGTAAAATCGATGACGTTTTCGAATTTTACAGGTCGCTTGTTGCGCGGAGAACGTATATATATATTTATGGGCCCATAGGGTGTGTACAATTTTGTGATACACCCACTGTATAGTAACCAAATCAAATTTGTGTTCGCTTTCGTCTTGCCGTATATGTGAGCGTTTTATAGAGCGTACATTCTCTCAATATTGTATATACTCAGTAGATTATAGTGTAATATTATTATGCAATTATATTTATAATTATGACGTTATCATTTTGGTGGTCATAAAACAAAATTCGAAAACCGTGTTACTCTCCATCGTTGCGCGAGTTTGTTGCGACTGGTTGTAAAATTATAATTAAACGAACAACACGTGATGATATTATATTATCTTCTCTAAAGATTCGTCTGGCGGTATTTTTCCTTTTTTTTTCTTCTTCTTTTTATTACCGCCAAGTGTAAACCGAAAATTTATTATGAACTCCAATAAAATAAAAAAACTCAAAATTTATAATTTATTTTTTCGCCAACGATTGCAGTGTGGCGGCGTACAGGAGAGAATAGTCAAATCGTAAAACAAGTCCGACGAATAAAATACACCGAGAGTTTTTATTATTATTATTATTATTATCTACACACAGTCGGGTCAAGCAAACCAATGAAAATCGTAGTGAAGTCTAGAAACAACATTACGGCGGTCCTAAAAAATTTATAGGATCACCAATAGTCGCAAATTTTATTATAGTAGGTACACAGGCCTAAAAATATATAAATACGAGAAAAACACATTTTCTTCACTACAATCGCGTGTTTTAATACACACGATTTTTTTATTTTTCAACCGTATTGTACAAAGAGAATTTTTACAGGACGGCACGAGAGAAAAAAAAACTTTCATCAACTTCAGTTGTAATGAAAAACATATAATACACGAACGCGCAACACGCTAAGAACTGCAGAGAACAGACGAGGCACGATATGTACATATTGAGCAATTAAAAAGAAAAAAAAAATTAAATTATTGTTGTCGTCTGCCGTGTGCTCGCATACAAAAGTACCTACAAGGCTACATCAGTATATTATATACATTAAAGAAGACTTGGAGTGTTTTAGGTGCGTAATAAAACTCTCATTCGACCGCTTTTAAGTCAATAAAAAAAAAAAAAAAAAAAAAAAAAAGTATCTCCAGAATATCGTCTAGTAGATTATCTTCACCGCCAAAAACCGTAAATAAAAATATAAAAATAATAATACCCAAGTTTTTTCGTATAAACGAAAGACATTTTAAGTAATTTCAAAGAAAATATCGGTACACGAAGATTAATTTGTTTTTTCTTGATTCGTCCGTTAAAAAGTTTCCGTCGCTTATGATGCACGAAAAAAAAAAATAAACTTTTGCGACGATTGCGGTGTTTATAGATACTTTGCGTAGTGTGATGCACGGACCGAAGTTTTTATAAGCGCGTCACGGCATTTACGAGAAAATCGCCCTTGAGTAAATCCACGTTACACGGGCTCCGTTGTTGGCTGCTTCGCGTACACATATTATTATTATTATTATATTGTTGGACTCGGAGCGAGAGAAAAAAAACACATGCTGGCGACGCGAAACTGCGGAGAAGAGCGTTTCGCGTCTTTCACGAGAGTTGCACAGATATAATAATTCGATAATTCCGCGTCGCTGCGAATAGTACCTACACAGGTATATATTATATATATCGTGTTATACAGTGTGTACTGCGGCAGGCGTTCAGAGACGACGCGACGGGAAAATGATCGCGACGCGTTCCGCGGGGACGAAGGGGAAAGAATATCGGATGAAAAACCGTTTTAATCGGATATACGTCGACGACGACGACGTAGGGAGACAAAGTGGACGGAGAGGAAAAATAGAAAAGGTTTTTCGCGGAGCAGATTTGTTGGCGGCGAGCGACTCGCCACCGCCGCCGCCGCCGTATATCGGGTGCACGGCTTGCAGCGGTGGCGGCGGCGGCGGCGGATCGATCGGCCGGCTTTTCAACCCTCCGACGACGACGACGCACTGGGCGCGGTAGAGACGGAGGTGTCGGGTGCAGTACGACGGACGAATAACGCGTCTCTCCTGGGAACGACGTCGGCCCCTCTCTCTCCCGATCTCAACCACTCTGTAGTCTCTCCGTGTCTCTCTATCCGTTTTCTCTTCGACACGACGACGAAAACCAAAGCCGTGACGGCGATCCTCGGCAGACATGCGGTCGTCTCTGGCCCCGCAGAGAGAGAGAGAGAGAGAGAGAGAGAGAGAGAGAGAGAGAGAGAGAGAGAGAGAGAGATCTGAACATCCGTCCGTCGTACGAAGCGTCTTTTTGGCAAACGGTTCCGCCGCTGCGACCTCGGCTGCTATATTCCCGACAGGAATATTCACCGCGCCCCGGATACGCGACTCCGTTGTCGCGCAGGCGTCTCGTTTGACATTTATCGAAAAAAAAACAAAAAAGAACGATCGACGGGACGTAAAAGAGATCTACGCGGCAGATCTCGCAAAGACACGGTCGGACGGACGGTCGTAGCCGACCGTTTTTTTGTGTCGCCGTGTACCTATCTGAATGCGAAACCTGCATCTCCGCGGGCACGTCGTAACGAGTCGAGGAACCGATAATTCGTATGAAACCTAAAAACGCTCTGGACGATACCAATAAAGACGTCACGCCAGAGAAATAAAGAAGAAGAGTACATAATATTAAAATATACATTATGAATAAAACTGCAGTTTAAAATAGAACAGCGTGAATCGTTTGTAAATACGAATGTGCTGTAAAGTAATAAAAACATAATTACTCGGGAACAAGTTATATGTTTAGAACGACGAAATGAGTTCCGAACAATTTTGCCGGCGCATTTTCTTTTTTCTTCGGTTTATTCCAAAACAATTGTTTCCAAAACGTTAAAAGCTCGACGAGACATAAAAGGACGACATTTAAATGTTGATTAATATATACAGAAAAAATACGAATCGAGTAATGTAATAATAAACGTTCATTACTATATTTACAATAAAATAACATTTAAAATGACTTATTCAATATCAATTAATAAACCATGAGAAAATCACAAAAAACGACTGTTAAATTAAACTCCGACAAAACGTATTTGCAAAACAATTCATCTCTATTCTTGAAAAAAAAAAACACCCGAATAAATTTAACATTCAAAAGATCTAATAATAAATGCTGCAATAAATTCAAAATCGAGACATTTAAATAAATCCGATTACTCTACCCCAATACCTTTTTATTAAAGAGGACTAATGATTTATTTTAAATCTACGGAAGTACGTATTAACAACCACCGAACTCGTATTGTTATATTTTGTAAGATTAATACACTTAACGAAATCGCATCTCAAAACACTTAAGATAACTAAAAATATAACTAGAAACTATAAAATCGGATGTGTTTATTTGTCTTTAAAGTTTTAACTATAATTTGTGTGTCATTGTAAAGTTTTTAAATAAATGTCGAGGATATGAAATACTTGTACTCTAATTAATGGTTATTTCAGATTAGTGTTTTTTAAAGATTTATGTAGTGACAATGACTTGGCAACAACATCAAAATATAATTGTATTAGGTTTTAACAATTACGAGTTTAAAAAACTATTTTATAATTTTTAGTATTTAATGAGTCGAAAAGATATGAGCAAAATAATTTACATCCTCTCCAGGTTGTCAGGAAATAATAAACGCAATAATAATTCAAATCGATAAAAGTCTCGAAAAAGTAAAGATACGATTACTATACTTAAACACATTAATTCGCGTTACTTCAGAAATATGATAAAACAGAAGATTTACGAACAAAATCATATCAAAGAGTGACAATATAGAGTAACGGTTTTTATTTTATCATTTCAGCAGTACAACATAGTTTTAGTTTTGAATAAATATTTAATACAATAACTATTTTATAAAAAGATGGAAGAAAAAAACATTTTTTTTTTTTTTTAAATGATATATTTCATCATAAATATTTGTATTAGATACATATGACAGAAGACGTATCACGTGAAATACAAACATGATATAGACAAATTAAGTAATTTATCACAATGTTGTACATGTTTGTTTCTTGTTAGTTGTTACAGATTTATATTGTTACGAAGAAAAGGGGTCAGAAAGAGTAATTATCAAGGCTCAGTGGTATAAAACATTAACACATCCGGACAAGAGAACTGGAAATATACAGGGCAATGACGTGTACGTATACATCCGACTCCTATAAAACGGTTATCTCTAATCTATTTCGAAAGCCGAAAAATACACATCGATTCATGGCGTTGTACATACGATATAACGAATATCTGTTTGATAATGCATATGGATTTTTTTTTTTTTTTTACTCTTCGTCTAAGAAAAACGTACCTACGGCCACATTGAATTTTCCACAACGAAAGAATGTACTCCGAGTCGGAGGGAAAAAAATTGTTCCGGCATTCGCGTATATACCTACCGTAAATGATTTTCTTAAAATATTTAGGTTTCGATAGCAAATACAGCAAGACGAGGACGATCGTGGGAGGAAAATAATGTAATGTATTATAATATTACTGTCTTACAACACACTGCAGCGGATAGAAGAGGCGAGAAAAGAAACGTTGTTCCGGCATCTGTTGGTGGTGGTGGTGGTGATACGGTTACCGAGTAACCTCAAGGGAAGACGTGCACGAGAAACGAGTGTACGTATAGTGTATGTAGTGTAAGAACAGCAACGGCAGAACGCGAGAAGAGAATTTTAATAAAATTGGATTTTTCCCCTCGACCTTGAGCGCGATTCGTACACATACGCACGTATACACTGCACACACGCGTGCACATACATATAAATATATATGTACACACACACACACACACACACACACACACACACACACACACACACACACGCCATAGAATGACCACAGCCGCCACAGCCCATCATATCCCGGGTCTGCAGCACGTGTGATGCGGCCCGTGTTTGGACCCACGGCGGTGGAGTGGAACCCCATCATTATCGTTATTGCTCGTTTGCTTCTCGTCCTTCGTTCAACACTCCAGCGTACACACACACACACACACACACACACACACACACACACACACACACACACACACACACACACACATGCGTACACGGCGGCCAACACAGCGATACCAAACATCGGTGATGTAGTACAGTACACTTGCACGCGTATACTGTTGCCACTGATGCTGTACGACTCGAGCGCCGGCCCAAAACGAATTTCTGCGGTTTTAATAAGCCGACACGTGTCGTCGACACCTGACTATAATATGACGGGAGTGATCTCGTACGCGCACGCACACGTACACGCCGAAAAGTTATTATCACACACACACACAGACACACACACACACACACACACACAAGAGCCGCGCATGCGTACGCGTACGAGCAGTCCACGGACCGTGCGCGTGTTTCGCCGTCGTCTTCGCCCACTCGTCTCACACTACCCGGTGGATTTTTTTTTCGAGTAAATCACGGGCGCGTAACATACGACACGTTACACGATAGGTGTCGGTGCAGTTCCGCCGTCGCGGGGGAAAATAAATAAAGAAAAAGATTCGTAAAATAAAAACTACGTAGGCGTTTTAATTTAAATTTAATTCTTTTAATTTTATTTTTCGTCAACCGCGCCGCCGCGCTAATGAAATGTGACGTGTTTATGGCGAGTGGCGACACGCGCCCGTCGCAGTGTGCGAACGAGAGCCGCCGCGGCCACGGCACACAGCCGCCGCCGCCGCCGCGCCGCTCATTAGATATTCCGCTTGTGCGTACGGTAATAATTACGTAGGCAACGCGCACACCACAGTTGACCGATCAATTTATGTTGTCGTTTAGCGGGGCACTGCCACGCTCGTCAACGTGTTCGTGTACGAGTGAGCGCGCCGTCGAGAAACACGGAATGAGTAAAATCAGAAAAAATGAAAAAAATAAAAAATAAAACACTTCGATTTTAATAATAATATAGTCGCCATCGGGACGATTGGCCGAGGTAATCGCTTGTGAGTGTGTGCGTGCGTGCGTGTGTGTGTGTGCGTGCATGTGTGTGTGTGCGTGCATGTGTGTGTGTGCGTGTATGTGCGTGCGTGCGTGCGCATAGTTTTTTTTACCGGCCGATCGTTTTACTTTTACACGCAATATTTTTATTTTTTTTGTTTCTCTTCTTTTTTTCTCTGTTTTTTTTTTTTTTTTTTTTTTTTTTTTGAGCTCGTGGTCGATGGCGATAATCGGACGAAATCGATGGGACGAAAAATATACAAAAAAAACCACCCGTAGAGTCGCGTTGTGTCACTACAAACTTTCATTTTCCGACTAGAAATGCATAATATTCGTGAATAACAGTGATAAAAGCTTTTTAGTTTGTATAACGGTTTCGGTGAGATGCGAAAACAACACGTTTTTTAAAAGGCAATACGAACACATTCGTAATAATGCTTAAGGGGGCTGGAGCATGATGCATTTTTAGTCGAAAATACCGCTCACAACTTCAATCACTAATGCCAGTGTATTAGTCCGATATTAATTTTTTAAACGAATTATGATTCTCTACTAAATTATCTATGCTTTGACTGTCTCCTTTTTTATTGATTTATTTTTTTTTACTTAGGAATTAACTTACAAAAATGGTGAAAATAGATCATATTCATGATATAAATTTAAATATATTGAGATTTAATTTTAAAAAAGTGGGACAGTCAAAGCATAGTAAATTTAACGGAGAATCCAAATCTATTTCCAAAATTGATATCGGGTCATGCTACTGTGCGTAGTGATTGAAGTAAACAGGCAGAAATTTTTCGAAAAAAAAATATCTTTAAAAGCTTAGAAAAACGATATTTGACATGTGCATGCGCGTAGATAAAAGCACCGGCTCGGCGCTCACTCAACAATGTTTCTATAATGTAGTCCTTCCGGGAACCGACCGACGATTGCAACTGATTATTATTTACGTAATCATGAGTCAAATTTATATAATATTTTATATTTATTATTGTCCTATATTGTATTTTACAAATATGATCGTATTCCTACATTATTTTTCTCGACTTCACGTCAAGACGTTTTGTAGTGATTAATATTTTGGTCTTTGGACGTTACAATATTTGTTGAAAGTTATTAAATATTATTTATTTTACGCTACGGCTATTTTATTCCTTATATTATTTATTTTGTAAAAACTGATTTTTTATTTCGAATAAAATATTGAAAATGGCCAAAACTAGAAAATATCCGAGCAGAATAAAAAAAAGAAAAGGGAATCCATTATTATTGGAACTGCGTGGTTTCAAACAGGTAAGATGGTGTATTTATTAAATTAAAAATAAATGTAAAGAAAATAATTTATTTATGTATAGTAGTGTACCCCCAGACAACAGTGGGTTGTATAATTTATAAATTATATAAGTTATATTATAATATAATATACGTAATGTTATAACTTATAAAACGCAGTATTGATTGTACATTCTGATTTGCATTTATTTCCAAGTTTAGTTTTTTAGATTCTAAACGAAGTGAAGAATGTATTGATTTTGCTATGATGTGTGTTTTTTTTTTTGTTTTTGTGTCTGTGTAAACCATAACTTTTTTAAATAAGCTATATTTAGATTTTGACATATCCAGTTTTTCATTTATTATTAGACAATAATACAATGTAATTATTAAATATTACACAATATTATTATATAGTAATATGATTAATGATTACATTCTATTGCATTACGATTTTTTTATGTATACTGAAAACTAAAACGTCTAAATGTAGAAAAAAATAACTGTTCTAAATACAATTTTTCAAACATTTTTAGAAAATTGTTCTTACGGAACATCCAAGTAATACTGAGTCGTCTAGTATTTTAAACGATGAAAACTGTAAAACTCAAGCTCAATCAATTTTTACTTCTACTCCAATTTCCACTAGCAAGTTCATTCAAAAACAGTTATTTGAACCTAGAGTGTCAATTACGGACAACGATATTACAGATTTAAACGACTCGTTTAAGGATATGGAGGGGAGGAGATTCGTTAATATTAAACATATTTTTGAATCCATTCAATTAATAAAGCACGTAGGGTTTGACTGTACATTCAGTGACCTAGAGTTTACTAAAGAAATTAGGAAAGGATTCTTTAGTAATTTTTTATTTATTTGCAAAATATGTGGTAAGAAAGAGAATATTTATAGTGAAAATCCTTCCGATGATGTTATAAATATAAATATGGCTGTTGTTTCTGCTACCATCAATACTGGTCAAGGATATTCTCAACTTGAAGAATTTTCAGCAACTTTGAACATGCCTATTATGTCAAATAGAATGTACCAAGAGTTACACACAAGTGTGTTTAACTACACACATAAAATGGCGTTGGAAGGGATGATTGAAGCAGGCAAAGAAGAAGGAAGACTAGCCATAGAACGAGGTGATGTAGATCAACGAGGCCGTCCTAAAATAGTCGTTATAGCCGATGGAGCTTGGAGCAAGAGATCATATAGAACGAATTATAATGCGTTATCTGGCGTTGTAAGTAATATTTACTGCTATATACCTACATTTAAATAATATTAAAGTATTAGATTTGTTTTATAATTGAAATTATATGATTATTATATGTGATGATTTTAAATAGGCTTGCATTATTGGAGCAGTGACTAAAAAAGTTCTCTTTTTCGGCGTAAGAAATAAATATTGTTGCGTATGTAATTCGGCTAAAAATCAAGGAAAAGAGCCAACACCTCACTCTTGTTTTCAAAATTGGAATGGACCATCTACAGCTATGGAAAGTGACATAATTGTCGATGGATTTAAACATAGCTTAGAGATGCATAATATTATATATTCAAAATTAATTGGTAAGAAAAATATACATAAACTTATAAAAATTAAAACATTTTTTTATTCAAACCCGGATATTTTATGAACCCACGTAATTATTTAATTTAATAATAACCAAAAAGGGATGTAGATATTAAAATAACGTTATTTTTTATCTTTATTGTTTAGGCGATGGTGATAGTAGCGTAATGAAACGGTTATGTGTAGCTAAACCTTATGGTCCTAATTGTGTAATAAAAAAGATTGAATGTAGTAACCATTTATTACGTAATTACATAAATCGTTTAAGAGATTTGACTAATAAAAGAAAGAATTCTAAAGGAGAACCGATACCGGGTTATCTTAGGAAAATAGTGCAAACCCGTTTGTTACGTTTACGATATGCAGTCACAGAGGCTGTAAAATATAACAAACAGACTCAGATAAATGTACCATATGAGACACGGTTGATGGTCCTAAAAGCTGATATTATAAATGGCCCAAATCATGTTTTTGGCGATCACATAAATTGTAGACAATACTTCTGTCAAGGGCCGAAGGAAGGTAAAATATTGAATAATTAATTTAATGAACTATTATAAATACATTTTAATATGTTCAGGAGAAGATAATATCGTTGATGATTTAAAACGATATGAAATATGGGATGGTATTGTTTATGCTAGAAATTTACTTGCATATCACTCAGAAAGTCTTATGTACGATTTCAATAATAATGCGGCAGAACTTTACAACTCTATCTTAGCCAAATTTATCGGAGGGAAACGAGTAAATTATTCACAAAAAGGTGTTTATGAAAATATAAAATATAAATAAACGTAAAATGTACACAAGTAAATAGTTTTAACATGATCTGCCAAATTTGACATATTATTTCACATCACTGTATAACAAAAAATAAACCATTATTTTTTAGTTTCTAGTTGGTTGATCTAAATTATATAGGAACCTACCAAATTAATTTTTTTATTGGTTATCCTTAATTAACTAGCTAATATTTAGTTGATTTATCATAACTAATTTTTTTAGGCTCTTACGAACTTCGATGTAATGCAGCAGTAACTTCATACAATGTAGGAGTAAATCGTCTATCTGTATTCAATAAAGAAATAACCAAAAAAAGCCCAGGAAAATTCACTAAAAACTATATAAAAAAAAAACTCCGTACAATTGATACAAAAAACCGACGTCGTTGTCTTTTTAAAAAAACTGAACGGTCTGTTATATCTCAGAAAAATCAAGGGCCAGATGAAAATTATGGGAACGTTTCACAAGACCCATTTTTAGACTTAACTGAGAGTCAAATTGAAAATTATAAACGTACCTACGTAGAAAAATTATCACTCTCCGAGTACCAAATTAAAACACTAGAAGCTAGAACTAAGAGGCAAAACCATTGCGAAGAATGGCACATTGAAAGAAAAAAACGGTTAGTATTATACGTATATGAATAAAAATGTTAAATTAATTGCTTCAATATAATTTTTACTGGATTATTTTTATATTCACAGACTTACAGCATCTATTTTTGGGAAGATTTGTAAATTACGTGAAAAAACACCTCGCTCGAAAATGGTAAACAATATATTATTTAGTACATTTTCCGGAAATGCTGCTACTAGGTATGGCATTGCCAACGAAGAAACAGCAAAAGAACAATTAGCAGACCAAATAAAAAAAAAAATTTCGCCTTCTGGTTTATTTGTTGATAAAAAAATACCATTTTTAGCAGCTTCTCCAGACGGTATTATAGGTGATGATTCGTTGTTAGAAATAAAGTGCCCAGCAGTCGCTAAAGAACTTACGCCAGAAGAAGCAATAAATATGGGTAAAATCAAAAGTTGCTTGATAAAAAATGGGCAGTTACATCTAAAACGTAACGATAATTATTTTTATCAAGTTCAAGGGCAATTACACATTAGTCGAAGGATATATTGTTATTTTTGTCTATGGACGCCAAAAGGTAATCAAAATAAAGTTTAAATTAAAATAATATAATTTACTATCAGTTGATATAATTTTGTTGTGCAGGTCTGATATACGAACAAATCAAACGTGACGATGACTTCTGGGAAAAAAATATGGAAGCCCCACTAAAAAAATTTTATTTGGAACATCTGTTGCCGAGCTTAGTTAGAGATGAAATTATGTTGTCAAATTAAAACAAATAAATACGATCATTCATTAAGATTTATTTATTATGAAATTATTCAAAATTCATAGATAATAAATTACTTATACTCACAAAATAATAATTATGTATGTAAAGCATTATGCATAATAAGCTTATTATTTATTATTATGAATTAAATTATTGAGCTGCTATGTTATCGTATGTCGTAGTATGTAGGATCGAATTATATCTTTATCAACGTATTTATTTTGTAATCATCATAGTTCCGAGAATACGGTTTCACCTAATGGATGGGCAAAAGCGATTACGAATTACACACACTAATGTTCATTTATTACTCACACATTGACAAAATCCAAATGTATACGGTATACGAATTGCCTATAAAATACTCCTTAAAATGTGTTACGCTCCAGCCCCCTTAACGAACGTGTTTTCAATACCTAAAAGCATTATTCATTAACAGCAATATGAGTTATAGAAAAATGACAGTCGTCAGATAAAAACGTAATGATGAATTTAGGTAACACCGAAATTATTTAAATTACACGCGCAAAGATTAAAACATTAACTGTATAATGATTTAGGCTAAAGCACGGTCGAGTGATCGAGAAAATCGTATAGTGTATAGTTAAAGTGAGATTATTAAAATACTTATTCGATTAAAAATATTGCTCGTTCGAAGATATCACGTGGAAACTAAATTTAGATAAACTCTAGAACATCGGTGATAAGACGCAAAAATTAAAAAAGTAACCGATTTGTTAAAAGTTCAGGGATATAATAATTGACGGTACTCGAAATACAATAATTATTTTCAAGAGTCACATAACGTCGTGAGATAGTTGTCATGGGGATTCTATAAAATTCCATAGTCGTTTAGGATATATTTATAATTAATGCGCTAATTATTCGTTTATATCCATCCACTTATGTATGCATATTGTACTGGTTAAATCGATCAATAAACAATAGCACGCGGTATAATAAGCTATAGCGAAGCATTGGCCTCGTTCGAATCTACACAACAGGTTCTTTGAGTTGAAATCGTTCCAAAAACAAAAATAAAAACTGTGAACCCTATTTGTCTTACTGGTAATTATGCACACACACACACACACACACGAACGACGACGACGACAAATGTGTTCGGCATAATCTCTTTTCAGCTCGTAAACCCGGTGCCCGTCGACTGGCCGTCATCGTATTATCATTATAAACTTTATCGTTTTATAAAAAAAGGACAACACATCGTCACCTAACGACTAACACACACACACACGCACACTCGTATTATTTATATGATTTGCCCGAAGCCCTGTTTTCGTATGAAATCGTTGGCAGCAACAACATCATACGACTCCATTCTCGACCTTAGCCGAGCAAGAGACAACTGCGGTCGTAGCGGCGTACCGCGTTTCGGGTTTTCCGCAACAACGATAGGGTGTAAATCTTCAAAGAGGGTAAAAATGCAAACAGTTGGCAACGGCAACGATTCCCGTGGGAAATAATTGCCGAATCTCTGAAACGGGCAAGTGGCGAAAATAACAAAAATTAATTAAGCTATTTATATTCATAGGAAATAATGGAATCTGTTTAAATTTTAAAAACATTATACATCTGTTCTTTTTCAAATAAGAAAAACTCGCGTTTCGATGAAAATGGCAGGGGAGTTGTATATAATAAGAGAATGAAAAATCACCATCGTGGTCCTTTGTCTTCACATATTTATTGTAAGTGTGTTATATAAATGTGCGAAATCCCACCTGCAACGGCACGAATTCTCGTGATATATCCTATATGAATATTGAATGGCTAAAGTACTATTTACACGTTGTGGATGTTCAAATGTCATCAATCGTAATTATAAAAAGAAAAAAAAACATAAAATATTTTTAAAACGCACACAGTTTTTCTAACAAAAAGACGGAAAATTGTACAATGGTTACTATATATATAATACAACATTCAGAAGCCAAAACAATAAGATATAAATTAACATATACGAGTAAATGAATATTTGTGTTTTTTTATTCAAAATATAACATTATTATAAAATAACTATGTATTATTTTTAAAACGTAACCAAAAACTACTTTTTCACTAATCATAAGAAAATACTCTATTATTTTCTCACTACCGTATAACGTGGTTTTGAATTTCCATTTAGGAATTCGTTTTATAAAAATTTATTATTTTTAAATGTTAATTCGCTACGTATTATTCACGTATGTCCGGTTTACTCATTACGAGCCATACGCTCGAATCAAAAACAACAATTTTCTATTGATTGAAAAAAAAAAACGTACATTTTAAATAGTGTGGCAAATGAATCTTTCCAGGTTTTATATTGGATTTACAGCACACGTAATTTAATTTAAAAAGAGTTAAATAAAAAAAATATATGAATTTATGCCGTAAATGCCCTCCGTTTATCGAGCGCAGCCGTTCAATTCCGACGGGCAATTACGACACGTGCAATTAATTATAATACCCGAATAAATCACGCGTATACATAGTGCAATAGTTTCTTTGTCGCCGAACGTACTTTTAGAGAACTCGAGTCTCGTGGAAACTTTGAAATACTAAACGATGAGTTTTTAGCGTCACGACGGTTCTAAAACATCGTTCGGATCGTTTTTCAAAGTAATCGTTCGGCACACGTACCATAACCATAATATAGTTTCAGAAACGTTCTCAACGGATGACACGATTACCTACGTAATTATAGGTGGGTTTATAACGCACAACACGATAACAGCACGACACTATGTGTAGCCGGGTATCGCGTACAAAATATCACCGAGTAGGTGAAAATTATATCGTGAACGGGAGGGGGTGGGGGGAGGAACCAATGCCGTCCTAACCATCATTATTGCCCCGAGGCAACAATTTTTGACGTCCCCTCTCCTCTAAAAAATATAAAACCTCATTCCATAAATACGTTAAATACATATTAATAATTAAAGGTTCCCCTGCAATTAAATCGTATTATTGTAATCTTATTTATATACATACATGTATTTATTTTGTTTTTATGACTTTTTTGAAGTTGACACCGATTTCATTATTATGGCTACGTTATAGAAAAAATTACTATTTTCTCGAAACGATACGTAGTTTCAATTTTAGTTCACGTATAAATCATGCCTATATAGGCTATACAGTACCTATCTCTATCCTTTGGTAATATCGATGTTCATAATCAGGGCTCGTGAGTTCATGCTCTAAAAAATGCCAAAATAAGTATGCACTTATGTTCTAAAAGCTGGAAAAATATGCATTGAAATATGCCTTTAAAAGTTCAGAAATATGCATTTATATGCATTAAAAGTCTAAAAATATGTACCAAAAATATGTGGATTAAAAAATAAAAATAGTGTAAGTAAATTTTGGAATAACAAAAAATGTCCATTCATATCATTAAAAGTTTATTAAAAGTCATGTTTTATTATATTAATGTACTCAATTAAAAAAAAAAAAAAAAATTAAAATTATCTATCAATAATCAATTAAATAAATATCCAGTTAATCCAGTCCAGTCAGTCGCTCATTTCAAATCTGAAAATTTGAAATCCAATTTATTAAACAATACAAAATACTTAATTAAATAATTTATATTTACTTAAGGAGTTGCATTGCACAATAAGAATTTTTTTAATGAAAACTCCCATGTATTTTATACTGTGTAAAAATATAAATTATTGCATTTTGATCAAATTTTGGTAAAAATATGCACAGTAAAATAGAAAAACGCGTAAATATGCCAAATAGTTAAAAAAAAACCTCTAAATATGCAAAAATATGCAACATCAAATTTCTCAGACTGAACCACGGTACCTTGAAATGGATTTCTATGTCACCTAGCATTAAATACGACTTAACAAGATTGATATGCAAATGCATGAAGTCACGAGCCCTGTTCATAATACATTATTGTAGGTATGTAACACTATAGTCTTACTCATTGTTTATATGATTTTATATTTAATAGCATTCAAACAATTTGATATTACAGTGGGTATAAAAAATGAATTGTAATATTAAATACCGATTTTTTTTTTAAATTAAAATTTTATTTCATTAACTTTTATGACGCATTGTTATAAAATAGTAAAATAGTACTTTGAACGCCCCGGGGCACTTGTCCCATTCGCCCCCCCCCTTGGGACGGCTATGGGGGGAACGAAAATCACAAACCCGAGTACGTCGTCGACGACCGGCCGGCACGAGGAATGAAAGAACAAAACTCGCGCTTCTCATAATATTATAGGTACAAGCACGGACGACGGCCGCGGAACGGCGGGAGTCGTTGAAAAATATTTGTCGAAACCCAACCTCGCGGCGGCCGATGTCCATAATGGGAAAAAGTGGGTACGTTAGAAAACACAATAATGCACAGTCATACGACGCCGATGTCGTGTCATGACGGTCCGACGAAATATTATTATTATTATTATTATTATTATTATTATTATTATTATCACCGATGTTTTCCTTAGAGCCCGTCGCGTATTTGCGTTGCGCTCGAAACCAGTTAATATGTGTGTGTGTATTATAATATTATGTATATACACGTATATCCGTACAAGCATTATTGCTACGCGCGTCGTAAAGAGGCTTGACCTCTCTCTTCTACGACTGCTACGCATACATTAAAAATAGGTGAATTCTCGAGGAAACGAGAGAAAAGTCCGATGGGAAAGAGGAGGAGGAGGAGGAGGAGGAGGAGGAGGTGAATAATCCACACCGACCGCGACGACACCCGAACGATTTAATAACGATCGACGTCGAATATATAAATATTACACGTCGTCGGCAGCGTTGACCGAGAGGGTTTTTTTAAATTTATTATTATTATTACTTTTTTTTAACGACAGTAATTATTACTGCGCGCGGGGAAAATAAAAAGAAAACACTCGTCAATAATATCGGACCGACGGAGCCAGTGTTTTTCTCGCGATTTAATAACTTTATTTAGGAGACGACACAATGCGCGTAACTATAATAATAATAATAATAATCATAATAATGCGACCGTTTTTCTTTTATGTTTTTTCTTTTTTTTTCTTTTTTACGCTATACAATTATTATTATACACGGGCCTATCGTTTCGGAGCGTGGGCGGCGGCATCGCGGTACAGCTGTGGGCATGATGTGTACACGACGGTGGACACCGTGGAAAACGCGATTGACACGCTACCCTGTGTAACGTGATATGATCGCACGGCTGCGGTATAAATTACCGAAAGAAAAATGAAAAACGAAAAAAAAATCTCTTGTTCGTCTTTCGCTCGCGATCGATGTGAATGAAGACGTCGGAAAACTGTTCGTGCCGCGAAACGAATTACACCGGATAAACAATTATTATTATATTGTTCCGCGACGAAGGTGAAGGGTAATTGTCGTGGGCAAGAGAGGAAGAATTCCACGGACAATTATCGTGGTTATATATAGATAGTAAA
This sequence comes from Therioaphis trifolii, assembly GCA_027580255.1. Classification (NCBI taxonomy): domain Eukaryota; kingdom Metazoa; phylum Arthropoda; class Insecta; order Hemiptera; family Aphididae; genus Therioaphis; species Therioaphis trifolii. The sequence goes on along the minus strand of CM050406.1, from coordinate 3,278,566 downwards.
AGGGTGTAAAAGACCTCCTGTGCGCTATTCTGACATAGCTAGGTCACAATGGGTTACACGAGTCACGTGGGTTTCACGATTAAAGGACGACGGAAACAAAAACACGAAAGGAAAAATGTAAAGAATTAATATGACTTAGTGCAGATGCAATTCTTTTAGGAATTATTTTACCGTGTTTTAAGCTCGAAATGCGATAAACAATGCAGGACTCGATTTTCGCAATTTTTTTGTCATTCAAAATCAAATAATCAAGAGGTTTGTGTTATGCATACATTACTTTAACCCTCAAACAGGTTGAATACATGTTTTATAATACCTACATTGCAATAAACGAAACGACCTCATTTTTACTCTGCTTTAAAATATTAAAGCAGAATTCTGTTTTTTTTTTTTTTTTTTTTTTTAATCACGATCACGAATACAATATATACGAATTCTATGCAAAAATATTCCGCCCGAGTACGAAGGTTTCCGAGTTTCGAACAAAATCAACAATAAAGTGTGAAAAATAATATAAGAGTGATGTTTATAATAATATTAAGTTTTATGTGATTCGCAAAATACATTCTATATAAATATACATGTCGTCAGAGAAGTTACATTTCAATAATTCACATTCAAATACGTGATGTAAGTGAAAATCGAAAAAAAGGGAAAAAAAACTTCACCGCCATATGTACAGATATGAAGTATCTGTATTGTAGTCGATTGAATCAAACATTTTTAATAAACGCAGCATCGGGACCGTTCGGAGTGATCTTTGACCTGGGCAGGCTGCAGTTAAAACGAAGGGATCTTTTATCACATAATTGAATATTACTTGTTTATTATATTATTCATAGCGTATAAATAACAATGTTAAAAAAAAAAAAAAAAAAAAAATCGGTTCTTGAACAAGCTGTCGTAGTTCAAAGGAGCCTCTAAAACATATACACACGGGGGAGGTAAAAAAAAAAAAAAAAAATCTCCGATAAACACACATAGTTTTGGAATTTACTAAGGGACGATCATACAGGTAAGTATTTTTATATATTATATTGTTACCTGAAACCGCACACACAAAAACGCATGTGGTCGTATGGTAGTATTGTTTATAATGCGCTCTTGCAATACAAACGTTTTATTATTTTCCCTCGATAAAACATCCCTCGCTACCACAATACACTACGATATCATGTAATATCGACACACACACACACACACACACACACACACACACACACACACACACACAAATACAAGTTACGGTGCAGGTGTAATTTTAGGTCTGCGAATTCCTCGATCGTTTAATAAACCGTGTACGGACGCGTATAGTAAACGTATGATTACACACATCGAGACGGACATAATTCAGTTTGCGCGCGCGCGCGCCCGCCCGCAACCGTTGGGAAGAGAATTCCCAGCGCGTTTCCCGTCGACCGCCGCCGCCGAAGCCGCCACCGCCAAAAAGGCGTTGTGCGCCTATCCATCTTGTACCCCGCCCCAATCTCAACCGTCTACCAGAACCGACCCCGGCCGACGGTTATTGCTGTGCACTCGTACACACACACGCACAAGTGTCGATCCATCCACACGTGTATATGAATAACAGTGAAGCAGCGTGTGTGTGTGTGTGTGTGTGTGTGCGATAGTAGTGCGCAAAGATATACACACGTATCATAATAACATCGCAAACGCAGATTTATATAATATTATCATACGAGTGCACATACGAATGGCATTTCGCTTGTTAGCCAATCCGAGTAGCCGTTTAATAATAGTAATCTCTGAATGTTTAATGATTATATTTTTAAAAATTCCGCAACCGGTTCCGCCGTCTCACACACACACACACACACTCTGCACAACCGTTGTCCTGGTTTCATTTCCGCCGCCGTTACACTACGTTATAATATGCATGTGTGTATAATATCGCGGATTATGCGAACGCCCATGTACGTACGTGCGCGCTCGGGTGCTTGTAAACGTACTCGACGATGCGCCACCGTTGCTTTTTACGTCGTCGAACAAAATATTTCGTTCGAAATCCGTCGGTGAATAGAGAGGCGCGCATACACGGTCGCTTTGAATGGAAACGTCTTCAACGTTTGCGTGCGGGGTTCGTGGGCGGTGCGCGGTGTACGCGCAGGATATGGTAATGGCGAAATATTTCTGAAAAATCCCGACGCGGATATATCCAGTTACACGCCGACCGATGAGTTCCTGTGTCCTCTGAACGATTGCATGATACCGGGTGTTTTTATTATTATTATTATTTATTTTTTTATTTTTTTTTTTTTTTTTGGTTTTAGACTCGATTACGCGTGGGTATATTATTATACCTACGTGGAAAACGGGTACGGCGCGAAAGAAACAATATCGTTGCAGTGTTTCACCGCACGCCGCGCCGTCCGTGCAGGAACGCGTTCGATTATTCGAATGTCCGGCGGAAATTCTACCGATACGCTGACCGCTGTATTTATTTATACGGTGTGCGCACAACACACGTCGCGGTCAGCACGTTATTCCGGACGAATTTTTTTTCACACGTCCAAAGGTACAGTGAAACAAAACCAGTCGCTAGTCGAGTTTCACCCGCGTCCGAGTTTTCATCAGGGTGTTCGTGTACAGTACGACGGAGCGACACGCGCGAGCGCGTCGGGGCAAACCGCGGGTATTTTATAATGAGTATTACTACGTTATTACGAATAATATATTACACACAACGGACCGGACGATATCTCGTGCCCGACACGACAAACCGCCAGAGTGCCGTTGTCGTTCTCACGGGATATTCAAGCCCTTTTTTTCACGTGTTTGCGCCGCGACACGTATACGAAACAGATAGAACAATACTATATACGACACGTGATAATTCGTACACAGATATCGTGCGCGTACGATATATATACGTACGTATAAACTATTAATAACGGCCGGTGTTGTGGTCGCTTCGTATATTATAACGGACACACGACGGGCCAGAGCGACGGCGGTCACGGCCGGGCCGGTCTCTACGCGGATATAATAACGTAGGTAGGTACATCACACATAATACTCGTATACGAGTGAGTGCGCGAGTATTATAATTGCCCACCGGCGGCGTCCGCCGGTGCGAGCGCGAGTTAAATAAATAAAAACCGAAACGGAAACGTAATTATAAGTAAATATTGTTATTACTATACGTGATTGTTATTCGGAGGGGACCAATTATTAATCGTGAAAAAATGGGATCTCGTCACTAATTAACCCGGCGGTGCCCCGGTCGTCTGTACGTACACACGCCAATTTATTAGTGCAGCACGTCTCTACTTCACACGTACCGGCGTATACAGATATATAATATGTACGTACGGCCGTATAACGAATGAAAAGAAAAAATATATATATATATATACCGCAATACACTTGCGGTACGTATATTTTATTCGCTGTCATCGCGATTCCGGGACATTTGTTCCGAGGTGGCGTTTACAAATGGTCGCGGAGAGGAAACAAAGTCATTGTTCTCTCCTCCTCTGCGGCTGTGGAATTTTATTTTTATCCATTTCATATAGGTGGCACACACACACACATATAGGATACGGTATACATTTATGCATGTATCATATATATTAATGTCTGTACATATACACTTTACGTTAACACATAGACAAACACACATACACACACACACACACGCCGTGTTAACTCGTTAATATTATTCTTACTAAAAGGGATCGGAGTGACTGGCTTAATGAGACCTCGGTTTGTGTGTTGTGTTTGTACGCGTTCGTGTGTGCGTGCGGTGTGAGTGAGAGTGTGTAGATAAACAGGGCGCGGACGGCTAATTTGTATTTACGGCGTGTGAAGAGTTATTTCCAGGGATGCGAGATAAGCGGAGAAGAGGCGACGACGACTACCATATGTGTGACTACCATACGTTGCTGCCGTCAAATTCAATAAAAATGTGTTTTTTTTTTATCTATCGAATAATAGCAGTCAGATGCAACTAGCACGAGTTTGTTTTAAAAACATTAATACAAGACACGTCGACGGCGAAAAAAGCACGATATATTGTCACATTGTCACCACAACGAATGTAAATTGTATTTTTAGACGTTACGTTCCTCGCGAACCGTGTATTAAAACTTTCAACTAATAACCATAGGTTATAACAATAAGCAGCCGCCGACAAACGAATGAAAATCCTCCTACAGCGAAATGATTTGTTTCTAGAAGTTACTAATTTCATCTCGATTAATAAAAATAAACATTTTTTAGAGCACAAAAAAAAAAAAAAAAAAAAAACGAGAACATTTCCGTCGTGAGTAATTTATCACGCGGTCTCCGTTAAATAAGTATACTACGAATGTGCATGCTTTTCACGAATAAAAATCACGTCCATACACTATTGTAGCGTGTACGGTAGGATTCATATATGTATTATTATTCTATGCGCCTATGTATGATATCGAAAAAAAGTTTCCTACGGTAAAACAGAGAATTTACAGTGGTGAATCATTTGGAAGCCGAAATGTTTAAGAGAAAAATGTTTCTAGAACATTAAACCGATTTGCAAACGGCATCGCGCACCTCTATAGGTAGTACTGTACACTATATACAGTTGTTATTTTAACGAATTATTTTACATTCCGACTAATGGCACGCGATAAATTATCATGCATTATTTATAGTCTACGTTTCAGAAGTTTCGGGTTCTTCGTCGTGGTCGTTATGTACAGAAAGCGAAAACCACTGACCGTGCTGCGAAAGTAAATAATTCACCGATACTCATTGGACACACTGAATTTATACTCGCACGAAACAACGTAATGGTGGTATACACTTCGGTATAGGAAACAAATTGTAGCGGGTACACTGCAGAGGCGATTTTCCGACGGAGGAAAATTTTAGGATTTCGTTTGAACAATGAAATGAATGACCTCTGAATGATAGTTTTCGATCTAGAAAACCTCGTACGGCACACTAACATTGTTGTGTACCCAAAACCATTCAAACACAAGTACAAAAGAAACCGTTAACTAACGACTTTGAGTTGATAACACAGATTAACTTCGATACGTCGCAGACTAACGGATTATTATGATTTAAAAATGTAATTACAATAAATTGTCGACGTCATCGTGAGATTTCCAGCGTGTTAAAACGATTGTTCTAATAGTCCTAAAAACGAAGACGTACACGTTTTATTTTACTGTGCATTTTTTTTTTTTTATCTAAATCAGTTTCGAAAAAGTGTCTACACTACAGTTGAAATGTCATAGTTCTCAATCAGAGGGGACAACTGAAGTTCATTGACTGTTATCGTTACATATCACCGGAAAGGGATCACTATGAAATGCGTAAGTTTCGTAACGAATTTCGGTCGGTTCATTCATCGAATTCCGTTTGTTTTCTCGATGTGCCCCTTCTCCGTGAAAAAAAGGTTCCAACGCCAGACAGACTGCAGTGTGATAAATTAACCGGCGGGGTGATTAAAATATAATATAATATGCGAAACGCGCACGAAAGTGTGTGGTTGACAATAATTACGATTTTTACACGTGTTTCGATGCTTAACTCGACATTCCCACGTATCGTTAATATTTTATACGCCGAGAAAATGTGTCCGTAGACACAATAACAGGCAAATAAAAAACCATTTAGATTAAAAACCGCGATATCGGCCAGCCACCGACGACGACGACGACGACGACGACGACGACGACGACGACGACGACGACGCGCGACTGCAATTATCACGGAAACCTGTCCTCGAGACCGTACGTTTAAAAATAAGGCGAGTGATAATATTATAATATGATAATAATGCGAGTATATAATATAATACACTGCCGTTGTGGGGTATTTCAAACCATTCTCATTAGCGACCGTTCTCCGACGGACACTGAAAGCCGCGCGTGATATCTATTACTGATTATCTATTGCTGTCCCAAAGCCATTACACACTTTAACCGCTTCGGCCGTTTCCATTTAGAGATACACGCAGTGGACGGTGTGTCGTATCCAAGTAAAAGCGATATAATATTCCGACACCTCGCCGGACCGCCGCCGCCGCAACCGTGACCTATCACGTGTATCCACGATTATAAATTAACAATAATACAACGACACGATAATAGGGGGTTCGCTATATTGATTATTAATTATATTGGTAATTAGGTCGAGCAAAACAATAATTATTATCATCCACGGCAACATAGGTAATATTTTATTCATTCGCACGGGGGACGACGCGTTTCGAACACGAACGGCGTGTACGACGCACGGTATACGACACGTTTCGAGCGAAAATAACCTCGGATCGGACGGAATATCGGCCGGCAATTATTTATATTATGATAAATGATTGGTAATCGTCGTGTGACGAAATACGTGGTCCCCGGACCGGGTGAGTGAGTGATCGGATATCATTCGCCGCCGCCGCCGCCGCCGCCGCACGGTAGCTGAATAAAATAAACGATAGAATAAAAACGACCGTGATTCACGACATCGCATCTGCGAGTTCGCGTTCGACGTTTGCAGAACGAAATATTATTATTATACACATTTTCGCGTCGAACCACTTTGCAGGTCAATATTTTACAGACAGTAAATGACGTCCGGTAACACGGGGATCGACGACGACGACGACAAGCCGCGTGTGGAATTGTGCAACGTCGTACGATGACGGGGCGAATGAAAGTAGTTTAAATGTAGATTTTTGCACATTTAACTTGAAACACGCGTAAAAACGATAACTACGAGACATACATTTTAACGTGTACACGGCGACGTTTATCGAGACACGTTTCGTAACGGACCCGTGGACTTTTGTGCAATAGGTAAAGCGAAACGTCTGCAGAAGAGAGAATCGAGAGTATCGTGTGTGTAGGACCCGAGGCCGTATAGGCCTGTTTTAAATCGAAGGGGAAAAAAGACGAAACACGCGAACCGGGCGTCTCGCGGAGTGTATTCCAAACAAGGAACGTAGGAGAAGGTTCGTTTTCGCGGCGGATCCTCCGCGGCTCGCGACGAATGATATTATTTACGTCGGTACGGCCCCTGGTGGGAGGTTTGATTTACAACGGATTTCGGAGCCGAGAGACTCGTACGGAGAAAAAAGGCCTCAAAAAATAAACGTAGTCGATTGGCTAGAAGGAAAAACAAATTAAAACGACGGACAAACGCGTGTTTTTCAACCGTTTGTGAACGATTGTCAATCGTACAGTGTGTACGAAACCGAAAATACGGTTTTTATCGGTTAAAATACGGTTTATAAGCGCCGTTACGTTTTATTTATTTATTTATTTTTTTTGTCAAATTTGAACTGTCTTTGCTAAAATAGAAACCAATTTTATTATTATAAAACAAACATGACGACGACGATAGCGATCCCGGCGACCGGTCGATTTCGCGTTGTGACGAGCGCCGTCGTGCGACGGGTGTAATGTAATAAAGACACGTACCTACACAAGCTACGTGCGTGCGTATGCTGGAAAATAAATCGTGTCCCGTACGTATCCGGACGACGAGAAAAGAACGGGGAAAAAATAAAAAAGAAGCGCCGATCGTGATGACGGCTCTGCTCCAGTTCGAAACACACGCACGCACGCACACAAACGTACGCACACAATATTAAATTCTCTATTATAACGTCTTATATAGGCCGTGCACAGGTACCATACACACACACACACACACACATATTACACGACAACGGTGTGTACACGTACGTGTGTGTGTGTACTGGTAATAATAATAATGGAAATATAACGTTAAGAAACGACGACGAGGCCGACGACGAGGAACACCGCCGTCTCGCGTACATGACGAATGATTTACGCGGCAACATCACGTGAATCACAGTCATAACGCTCGCGCCGACCTGCCCGCCCGCCCGCCCGCCCGCTGGCCGTCGCCGCAGACGGATGAGCTCGTAAATATTGTCGGTGTGCCCGGCGACGGCGGCGGCGGCGGCGGGTAACCCAACGCGGAAAACGTGATACTCCCCTCCGCGCGCGCGATACACCGCAGCGCACCTTAGCCGCGGCCGCCGGGCCGTATATCGATCGGGCGGCAATCACACGAGAAACACACGCACACGCACACACGGCACCATCGCCGCCGACACCCCTCTCGCGGAGAGAACACTCTGTTGCCGTTCCACCGACACAGGGTGGCGGCAGGGTCGCGGGCGAAGGCGTCGACGGCGGGACGGGCTGGGGAGGCGGCGGAATGAGATTACGTTTCCTGCGGGCCCGCAGCCAAAACCAACACGTATGACACGGTCGCACCACCACCACCACCACCACCACCACCAGCGCCACCGACATCGTCATCACCACCGACGCCACCGCCACCACACCACGTCTGGTGCGCGCGCACTATAGCCGAATACCGAGTGCGAGGAGAACACTATACACGCGATCATCGGCGGCAGAGAGAAGGGTATATTGTTGTTGTTCTTCTGCAGTGTACGAGAGCATTATTACGGTCGTGTACGTTTGTGTACAAATATTGCCTTTTTTTTTTCTTTCCGAACAATTTATCGAGCGACATGTTCGACACGATCGCGGTTTTGATTACGATCCAAAAGACGAAAATGAAAATCGTAATTCTACCTCCTCGTCGAGAAAAACCGCGAGATGACGGCTGTTCCGTTCCGCGATTGAAAAACGTCAATCTACCGAGAACCGTTTTATCACGAATCGTGTAGAAATCTCGAACGTTTTTTTTTTTTTTGTTCATTTTTTACAAAAATCTTATCGTACAGTACCCGTGACATACTCTTATTATAGTGTATAATCTTACAGGTGTATACGTACATATTATAACTACACTTACACGTGTACGATAAATAAATAAATGGAATGTTTTCGTTTTTACGAGACTCGGCAGATTTTTATCGTAAGGCGAAAGAAAGAATACGGAGAATCGCACATTCTTAAAGAGGGTTCTTTCCGATCCCGTTTCAATTTTAGGACCTGCCCTTTCTCATTGTACCTAAACTGCATGTGAACACGAGTATAACGTCGACTAAACAAAGCCAAACAGGTTATGCGCATTCGTCTTATGACATATAGATACGACGAGATAAATAACAATACGCCGAGATGTATGAAGGACCGAGCGTCTGTCTACCACCCCGGCAGAGTAAGACTCTGCGGAATCGAAAACGTACCTACGTCAGATCAAAACGTTACTGCTGCTGTATGCGCGCCGCTTCGTTTTTTTCAGGCCGCGTGTATTATTTTCTCCGCGCTAAAGTCTGATATAAATACGCGACCTGACGAAACGAATGACGAAATATTTAGAGAGAGAAAAACCGAAAGACTATTACTTAAAAATCTTATTCTCACGTCCGTTTTCGAATCGTTTTGTATTTAATTTTTAATTTTTTTAATTGGAGTCTCGTGGGAGTTCAATCTGTTTCGTTATTTGTTTCTAGATACGTGCTCGTCGCCACAGCCGCCGCCGCCGCCGCCGCACCGTCCAGAATTAAAATAATAAAACAATAAACGGATTGTCGAGAGAGTCGAGAGGAACGTATGAATAAACAATGAGGATACACTAACATCTCCTCTCCGCGATATGCAGGCGTAATAAACGTTTTCTACTCCCACGGGCGGCCCGGTTACGTGTATATTAATAAAGTATGTATTCTACATATATACCTATACGATTTATGTGTGCATGTATGTTTTTCTTTAGCTGTTAAGTATTATAATAATAATAATCGAAAAACACGTCAACGTCAAGTTTACCCCATACAAAATCGTAAAATATAATATATGATGTAATTCATGTCTGGTTCATTCAGCATTTAATTATAATAAATTATTATTTGATCTGGACAAACATTTTTTCAACAATTTTATACGTTTTACGAGCAATATATTATTTTGGATTTAATATTACAGTCAGAGATGTTCTACCGACGGTCGTATAAGATGAAACGAAAACAAAACAAACCAAATGAAACAGGGTGGGTATATTGATAATAAACTACTTTTTCTGTATGCGTGAGTGCAGTGTGCGTGTGTAAGCACACGAGATACATGAGAATTATTCGAGTTGGAAGTTGTAAAAGTTCTGACCGAAACGGTCACTGGAAATGATAAATTTTATGGTAAAAAAATATTATAATAAAAGTTTGAATTCCATTAGTTTTTAGTGTTTTTTAAAACCAGAATATAAGGAGCTCAAAGAAAATAAGAAAAAAAAAACCGAATACATGTATATATTATAATGCTTACGATGATGTACGATCACTGAAACGAAAAAAAAAATAGAAAAACGTTTATTGAACGCGTAACAAATGGTGGTCAAAACCGTTTAAAAAGCTGTTACCATATACTACGGACCGGAGAGAAAGACTTGTATTTATTTTTTTTCGCCTTTTTCGCCCTCTGAGTATAAACGTATAATATCATATATATATATTTATACGTGAAACACCGTTTTTGGGCGAAATATTGCAACACACACACACACACACACATATATATATATATAATACATACACTATAATACAGTCTATATAGTCCACGTATAGTGTTTCAAAACACAGATTACGTTCAATATATCTCATTTACGACCCATTTGCCGCGGCCGTTATGTTGGCGACTTTTTCCACGAAAATCGCTCTCATCCCCTATACGTCCGGCAGCAAGAATGATGGACACATTAGAAGCGTTTCGTGGTCACAGTCGTCGGCGCGTAATGGACGCCATAAATGTTATTATTGCTTAGACACGCTGGTCGACCCGGTCATATTAAATGCACATACATATACATGATATTATACGATATGACGTACGATGTGTATACGAGGAGAGCAAGTCGCTCGGGTTAAGTATTCGCGGGAGGGTGCCACGGGGGTCGCCGCCGCGTACATAGACGAATAATAATCGGTTGCAGTCGACGTGCATAGGTTACGTGCAGTACACAAGTATAATATAATATGTTATATACAATATACGCGCATACAGAGGAGTAAGAGACGAGTAAGAGTGTGTTGCACTTGATAATGGTGTTGGGTTCTTACCGGCGCGCTGCAGTATTTATTCCAACACACGAGCCGAGGAGAAATATGACGTTAAATTACCTCGTGCGTGCGCTTGGGTGTGTGTGTGTGTGTGTTTGTGTGTGAGTACATTTATTTATTTATTTTGTTTTTTTTTTTTTTTTTGTTTTTTAAACGGCCCCATAAAATGATACGAACCGAGAGAAGAGAATGAGAACGTCACGCGCGTTTATAGACCGCTCCGGCGGCGACGGCACATAAAAACCGGAAGGTGGCGGCGGCGGTGGGCGCGGGGAGAGGCCCCGGGGAGTCTCCGGGCATGTTGATTTAAGAATGCGCGCACGAAATTCGTTCCTACTGCGATGATTGGCCGTCGCGAGTGCGGCCTATATCTGGTCGTGTGCGTGTGTGTGTGTGTGTGTGTGCGTGTGTGTGTGTACACGGAGAATGAAAGATTAATACGTGCTGCGTGTGTATTTTAAAAGTACAATAATATCACGAGTAATAGCGTGTAGTAGTGTATAGTAATAAGTAACGACTAATGGTGCAGTGCGTATAATAGCAATAACACACTAGAGTCATATATATAATATATAGAAGAATAAAACAAACGAAATATCTGAAAACTCCGGGAGCGTGCGGAATGAACCGTCACGAGGACGCTTATTGTCTCTATGAAGAATTCTATAATTCTATGAACTTTTTCGACGCGTTGCGCTTCTCGTATTCACGGCCGATTCGATGGCATAGCAACACCGATACGACTAACCTAACGATGTACCCTGCAACGTGTCAATGTTTATATTTATTGTGTATATTTTAACATTTTTGTCGACGTCTTATCTGCAGGTTATTATACGTATATCGTGTGTTTTTTCTTCTCGCATCACACCTGGTTTGGGTTTTGGGCCTACCCGTTTATTTGTTTTTTTTTTCTACTATGACGTTATATTGTAAATAAGAAAATCGTTTGTTACTCGCGCGCGAGTGTTGTGTTTGTGTGTACGTCAGTGTTCTGTGTTGATGTAAAAGCGAGGGATATAATATTGGTGCTGAGTGATTAAAAAAAAACATCTAGTATACTCGTGTATAAAGTAAAAAGGTTTTTGTTCGTGGAAAAACGAAAAATTCGACGTTTTGAATGAGTGTGGGGACAATCGCACACAGCACAGTCCGACAAAACGAAATAAATAATCATTCTCGCGCGTCAGGCTACCTGCACTGACGACGACGTGTATGATGATGATGAGCCTCTTGAAACAACTCTTTGGTGAAAGTATAGTGCTGAAATATAATATCTGGAATGTACTTATACCGTCTATAAATGGACGTGCATTACAATCAAATCTCGTGTAATAATTATTATAACATTACGATTATTATTATTATTATTATTATTATTATTATTATAATTAAATATAGTCACGTAAAAGTAACTGCGGGTGAAATATTTAACAAAGCGTTTCGAGTAGATATAGTAATTATTGAAATATGAGATTCGTATGGTAAAAATATATGGGTAAAATAAAATGTTATAAAACAAAGACGGAAAAAAAAGTCGAGATGAGAATGTACAAGTTACTTAACTTTTGGAAAAATATTTAGAAATACGTATGATGGGTGTGTGAAAGCAATATTTAAAATTGATTTCACGTTGATTTCAAAATAAAAACTGAGCGATGTTTATTTAAATTACTTCTCTGAAAAAATGTATGCCTTATAAAATATGTCTCACCTATACGGTTTTATACGGCTATAATATTCAATAATAAACGTTTTTTTTTTATAATTTTATTCGAATATTATATCGTGTGAATTTAATGATGTGTACGTTTAAGTCTAAATAATAAAACTATTATTATTATTATTATTATTTTATGTTATAAATCTCGAACGTGAAACGTGACTGCAAATGACTTTGATTTTATAAGATTTAAAAAAATCTCCCATAAGGTACTATAATATATTATGATGTAATTTATTAGAAAATACCGTCAGAGACACGTTTTTACGTAAAACACGTGACATTTTAACGACCGGATACGTATATTTTTTTATGGGAACCAGTCAATTTCCATGCATATTTTCCCGAGTCAGTTGAATTAAACTAATATTTGTAAATAGAAAACAAAACAAAACAAAATAGGGGGGACGACGGGGGGGAAATGAGAAATTGCTTTGGCGAAAAACAATATGAAATCGGAAATTATTTTTACCCGAAGTCTATATAATAATAGTATTTTATTGTTTTTCCTCGCATTGTCCATTACATACGTATGTCACACCAGCCCCGCCCAATAAAATTTTTTTGTAATAATTATGCAAATATTTAGTAATTAATTAGTATGAATTTGTATGATACTTACCAAAATTTGTATGGCATTGGTTTGCGAATTTTCTTTAATTTAAGATGGGCGGGGTTGGCGTGATGTCATTACAGCCCCGCCCACTCGGAATTTTTTAGCTATGATAAATCCAGTTATGCCAAATTTTAGTGCTCGATTAGTATGAATTTGTATGACAGTCGTCGAACTCAAAACCCTAACCCCATCTTCGCAAAAAACATTTTCGCGAATTATGCGTCACCCCAGCCCCGCCCACAGACCGTTTTTTTAAGTTTACTCAAATCCAGTTATGCCAAATTTTAGTACTCGATTAGTATGAATTTGTATGACAGTCGTCGAACTCAAAACCCTAACCCCTTCTTCGCAAATAACATTTTCGCGAATTATGCGTCACCCCAGCCCCGCCCACAGACCGTTTTTTTAAGTTTACTCAAATCCAGTTATGCCAAATTTTAGTACTCGATTAGTATGAATTTGTATGACAGTCGTCGAACTCAAAACCCTAACCCCTTCTTCGCAAATAACATTTTCGCGAATTATGCGTCTCCCCAGCCCCGCCCACAGACCGTTTTTTTAAGTTTACTCAAATCCAGTTATGCCAAATTTTAGTACTCGATTAGTATGAATTTGTATGACAGTCGTCGAACTCAAAACCCTAACCCCTTCTTCGCAAATAACATTTTCGCGAATTATGCGTCACCCCAGCCCCGCCCACAGACCGTTTTTTTAAGTTTACTCAAATCCAGTTATGCCAAATTTTAGTACTCGATTAGTATGAATTTGTATGACAGTCGTCGAACTCAAAACCCTAACCCCTTCTTCGCAAATAACATTTTCGCGAATTATGCGTCACCCCAGCCCCGCCCACAGACCGTTTTTTTAAGTTTACTCAAATCCAGTTATGCCAAATTTTAGTACTCGATTAGTATGAATTTGTATGACAGTCGTCGAACTCAAAACCCTAACCCCTTCTTCGCAAATAACATTTTCGCGAATTATGCGTTACCCCAGCCCACCAACTGAACGGTTTTTTATTAATTATAAATTTCAATTTCTTGTCAGGTGGCAATGCTGGGAGCCTTTCTTCTTTATAATTAATGTTATTTATGTCAACAAACTACTCATTATACCTTTTTCGTATAGATTGTACGCAAAATAGTTGCGTTTTTGGTATTAAACACAGACCGGGACCACCAAAGTGTAAACTACCCTTTATTGGAATTATAATACCTAATTATGTATTTCTTACGCAATTTCAATTTTAATTATTACATTATAATGTTAATCTCTTTTTAGCTTAAAATATTTTATATTTTGATATAGGTATACCGTATACATCTTATTTGATTATTTAAGTTTTGACCAATTATTGAAATAATTAAAATAAAACTAATTGCGACAACAAAACATGTTTAATTATAATTTGGGAAGATAACTTTCGTATCAATGAAAATTCAATTTTAAGTTTTCTCTACACTGGATGTAATAATTTTGTAATTTTGTAATAAACAAGTCATGTTCTATTATGTCTTTATAGTTTATTATGAATTATGAATATTTTTGTTTTTCTCTGCAGATGATCCAATATCTATAGCTGAAGATACTGTTATGTTGATGAAATTGGTTATACTATTTAATTTAAAAACATAATATAATAGTATAAAAATTGAATATATTTAAAACCTTGAACAGTCTTATTTTATTCTTTGAATTACATTCAAATTTCGTTAGCAAATCAAATGTCGTAAGAGCATTTTGTATCTTATTAATCTATTGTAACTTACACTAATTTGTAACTAGTTGGTTGCTGGTACTTTAAGAAGTATATTATATTAAAATATTTGGTTTAGTTTAGGTGATAATGTGAATTTGTTTATATGTATTTTACCACAATAATAATTACTTATTACACATAACAGTACAGATTGAAATTTATCTTCTTTGAATTTATTTGTATAAGATAAAATCGATAACATTTGTTTGTGTGTTATTTCGGATTCGGAATATTTTAATTTCAGTATATATTTAGACGTTTGTAACCTACTGAAATTGTTAAATTCTGTTATCTGTTTATCACAGCTGCATATTCATTTGTAATCTATATTCGACCATGAATAGACAATATTTGATTTTTGTACTGTGTATTTCTATTTTATACTGTATTCATAAATCTTAATTAATTTCCAATATGGCTGGAAGAAAACCCAAAGTTTCACCATCAGTCGTATTGGACGCAGTATTACTCTATAAGGATCGGGTTGTATTTACTAACGACGCTGGAGAAAAAAGTATGTTTCGAATTATTAATATTGTGTAGATAAAAATAAGTTTCATTTATACTTTGTTCACCAAAACATTCAGTCTGCCATTGAATATCCTTCATATAAAGATTTAGCACTTTATTTTATTTCTGCTTATGATTTTAATAAAAATCATTTAAGTTACGACTTATGAGCATTATTTTGGAAGTTGAACATAGTCTGGTTCTACGTACTATGTAGAGGTCACGATCGTGAACGTATATTAGAATTTAGAACACACTTATTACTATTAAGATTCATGGAGCCCACTGCCTAGATATACTTTAAAATATATTAATGCCCGTATTTTCAATACACGTGACACGTTGTACATTCATTCAGAATGTTTTAGGTACTTGAAAATATAAATAATAATCTCAAATATTATATTTTATTAAGTGTTAATAGTTAAAAAGGGCGTCTGCTCCCTTCTTTTCTAGATAACATTTTTTATTTTTATCTCCGTATGTGTGCATCATCGATACTTAATCGATACTTAACCTATTGTCTAATATATTAAATACATTTTTAATGGCTATTTATTAATTTTATACTATTAATACCTCAGCATATTTTCGTATCACCGGCATTTTAAAGTTTAAACTATTCTATTATACCTATTACCTGCTTTATAAATAAAAATATATACATTAATATGTCTTGTATATGTCAGTGTCACTTCTCAGTGGAGCCCAGTATTTCATTGTATGAAAAAAAAAATATATGTGACACACTTGTCTATATATGTGTATTATAATATATTATGTACTATTACTATATTTTATTATTTAGATATATTATACCTATTTATATGTATGTGCTTATTGTTCTTGTGTTATTTAATAATTATGATAAAGCCATAAGTAGTACTGTATGGTTTTATATGTTCTGAGTCCATTTTGAGAAGCCAAATTTTTCCGGTTTGGCGGGCGATTTCTACCTATTTTTTAGTGTGTAATTATTATGTTCAAAAAAACGTATATATGTTCTGAGTCCATCTGAGAAGCCAAATTTTTCCGGTTTGGCGGGCGATTTCCACCTATTTTTTAGTGTACGATTTTTTTGCTCCAAAAAAACGTATGTATTTTTTGGTTCCATTTGGCTTCTCAAATTTTTACCAGTTTAGCGGTTAAATTCCACCTTATTTCACCGTGTAAAACATAAATAACATCGTTAGATAATCATTTTGTAGTATACCATACTACAAAACTACTATCTAATTATTAAATTTTATATTTTTTATTCATTTTCATCGATTTTCAAATCGAGGTTTTTCTAATTTTGAGGCAGTTTTTAAATTCCAAACCACGTTTTTAGTTTACCGAGCTCGGGGTATTCATAAGTTTCAAACGATCTGAATGGAATAAACAAACTTTACACATATACTAAGTATGTATAGGTGCATGCCTTAAAAAATAAATCTGCAAAACAAGTTACACTAGACATACTAGACATTTGACTCAGCCGAAACACTTGAAAATGTAATAGGAGGTCTGGCATATGTTGATCTAAGAGTGATTCAAAAATTATTCAAATGCATGGGCACAATTTTTTTTTATAAGCAGTTGAAGTTCAAAAATCGACAAAATTAGTCGAAATCACGTATATTTGCAAATTATTTTGTAGTTGAAAATGTGTAAAAATCCTTGTATTTAAAGTAAAGAAATGAAAATATAGTACAAGATTGTTCATAATTTTTGCTTACAATAAGTATAAAAAATATCGCGATTGGTTCAATTAAAACATTTTAACGAGGGTCTGAAACTGTAAATTTTACTACTTATATTACTTTATTTGAATTTTGAATATTATTCTATATCATTACAATTACTTTAATTAGGATTTAAAATAAAATATATTACAATTTAAGGCTGACATCTTCAACTTTGTTCAGAATCGTTTTTTTTTTTATAATATAAAACAATTCCAAAATACCTATAATACCTATAATGGTATATCCTATAATGCCTAATCTATCAATTCATATATATCTCGTGTATCCTACCCAACTCCTGTGTCCTGGGCTTTTTTTTTATAATATAAAATAATCCCAAAATCTATCCTATAATATCTAATCTATCAATTCATCTCGTGTATCCCACCCAACTCCTGTGTCCTGGGCTTTTTTTGATTTTGTATTATAATTTCATTAGTTTATTTTAGTACTTTCATTGTTATATTATAGAAGTCGTTGTAGCTAGTAATGATGTGTGGAAAGAAATTAGTTGTCATTTAAACAATTGTATGACTAGTGATGCGATTCATTTGTTTGTATACCGAGGGAATTATGGTGTAAAAGAAAAACTTGGTTTCCCTTCCGAAACACCTCAAATTCTTAATAATTGTTTAGAATATGAAGAATCTGTTCATTCTGGTTTGTATAATCTTTAACTAATTATTTCATATACTTGACACGTAATATATTTTATCATTAAGAATTTTTACTTCGTAGATTACAGTGATTTAAGTGATAATGAGAATGGTTGGCCCGTAAAGAAATTTGTTTTCACATTTTCAGTAGATGAGTGGAAAAAAATTCAACCACAACCAATTAATTATAAAATTAATGATAAAAATCGTCCACTAAAAAACTTTAAGTCCTATTATGTTTTACCTAAAAACTCTTGGTCACCAATACTTGCTGAACATTTCTGGGTCCATACACATCTCGCCTGTTGCTTATCTTTTCAAAGGGCTAAAGTGTATTTAAATGGGGCTAATTATATCAAAATTGATGGACGATGTTCAATATGTGAATCACATTTTAAAGGCGTAGTTCCTGAAAAACCATTAGATAATGCAAGGTGATACATTTAACATTCTTTTGTATTTTCACTATGGTTTTTTTTCTAAATTTTGTTTCTAGAAAAACTTTAATGAAAATACTTTGCTTAACGATTTACAATAAAATCATTACTTACACATTTTTTATGATTTTAATAGAGTTCTAATGAATTGTACTTATGTGGGAAACTTTGATAAATTACATACGGTTGGAAAAAAAAGGCGTATGATTGGACCTGTTACTGAAAATGCTGTAGTAACAATGATTGAAAAAGGGATGGCATGTGAGACTTATAGAGAAAAAGAAGCATGTCGACTGATGAAAACAGGTATACTTTCATATTATAATTATGTAATATTTAATGCAGCGCGATTCTTCTATCTTTTTTGACTATTTCCCAATAAAATATACGTTTAACTGATTGGAATGTATGTATAATTTTTATTTATATTATATGTCTACTAAAAAAATTGTTAATTATTATTTTTAATTACATTTATAGTGTAACAATTCCAACGTTTTATTACAATATTTCGAAAATATATCATTGTGAAACCCTATAAGATATTTTCCTGGTTTATTTTCTTCAGGTGATCTTGAACCTGCAATTCTTCCCACTGCCAAGGCATTAAGGACTTTGAAATGGCGTGAACGTTCCACAAACCGGAGAAGTTCAGATACGTTAACTAGTTTAGCCATAATGAAATCCGAAGATGAATATAAAGATGTTTTACGTGACATGGGTTGTGATCCATTTTTTATACATTACCATAGTGGAAATCAAATTCATTTATACCGTAGCTATTGTCATAATGTTTCATATCCCAAATTAATTATCGATGCAACCGGAAGCGTTGTTTCTAGTTTCCATAAATTTGGATTATGTAAAACAAAAACGATTTTTCTTTACGAAGCATTAGTTTACGATTCAGAAAAAGAACTCAGTTTTACTGTTACAAATATGCTTAGCGAACGGCACAATAATACTGCTATTTATAATTGGCTTGCAAGTTGGTTAAGTAACAATGTGCCGCATCCCAAAGAAACTGTTTGTGATCAGTCATTAGCATTATTGTCTGCGATTGTGCAATGTTTCACGCAATATTCAAATCTCAACAATTATATCAATGTTTGTGCAGATATAATTTTGGGAAATCTTCAAGCTGATGTACAGTGGTTACCTAGATGCTTTGTAAGAACTGACGTTGCACATTTCATTAAATTATCCTGCCAGTGGACACCACTTAAAACTGTTCCCAGAAGAGTTAAAGAAGTTATTCTTAGGACAATTGGATTAATCATCAAAAGCCAATCTCTTGAAAATATACACTCATTATTACTATCGTTATTTATTGTAATAACTAATGAAACAGATGGTGATCATATAGAAACTGGCATTGAAACGTTTTGTGAAAAACACAAAAGAAATTTGATCAGTGCAACGTCTACAGGTCTCATAGATTTTGAAAATCAATTTAATGAAATAATAAATATGACAGAAACTGAAGGAGAAGTGCATGATTTATTACAAGATGAACACGACGATCTACAAAAAGGCCTTGATAGTATGAATAACCCTTTTCAATCATGGTCTGAAGCAATATACATTAAAAGTAAACATTCAATACAAGAAGGAACTGGTCTCAATGCAATGTATTTACCCACTTTAGTACCTCATATCCTTAGATGTGTAAAATTATTACCTTTGTGGTCAGGTATAATGATCCCTGTATTTGGATTCGGCAATGAGACAGCAAGTTCAGCAGCAATTGAATCTAATTTTAGAAAGTTAAAAAATATCACTTTTAAAAACGTTTTACTACCCACAAACATTGAAAACTTTATTGAGCATCACACTGCGTCACAAAAAGGATCTTCATTAATAAGACTTAATCGTTATTTGCCCACATCAAATATAAGCAATCAACAAACAGGATTAGATAATATGGAAAATTCATTCGACAAAAGGGACATTTCTTCTTCAGAAATTAGTACTAATAGCAATGAAATAATTTGTCCATTATGTTTGTCAGGAAATTTACCATCTGAAAAAGGCGCCCATAAATGCATTGCATGTGGTGTCCCAGTCCATGCCCTGTCTTCTTGTTCAGCCCACAAATTAGGACAGGAAGATTTGAGAATATGTTTAAAGTGCTCCAAAAAAGATTTTGCAGGGGTCATTCATTTGTCCGAGGAAAACATGGCAGTGGAAAGTTGGAATAGAAAATCGAAAAAGCAACGAGATTCAAATTCTTATCTCTGTCCAAATCCCAACTTGCGGCATCTTCAAATCAAAAATTCTAAAAATATCCAGTCGTTGCCTTTATTAAAAAATGGTTCTCGTGCTAAAGAACTAAAGAGTTGTTCAATCTCAAACATGGGAAAAATTATTATTAGTAACACATGTGCGTTTGATACAATATCGTCAATTTTAATGGTTGCTTACTGTGATAGCATCGAATACAGTACCAAAGTCAATAAATGCAACAATCCCTTTCTTAAATTTATAGCAGGATTGGTGAATGATGGCATTAGTTCAAGAACTTATTCAATTAGAGCTGATATAATGGTAATATGATAACTTTAATACAAATATAATATAATATGTTACATTTTTTTATTGCAGATAAATTGTCTAAATCCCAAACTAGAAAAATTGGCATACGACACAACCCTAGCGAAATGTGAAACAACAGCTAATAATGTTCTTCAAAAAACATTAAAAGATATGCCGTCAGCATTTGAAAATATCAGTTGTAGTAACCAATCGTGTGGAAGAAAAAAAGAACTAAACAAACCAGTTATATACTTAACTTATTGTACTAACACTGAAGACTTACTAACTGGTTTACAGAACTTTATAACTCAAAGAATGAGTAATGTAACAAAAGAATGTGGATGGGCAGAACATAATAATGAGCCGTGTACAGGATTCCAAACAACAACGATTAATATTTCTGAAAATCATTTGTTCGTAGACATATTGAATTGGGAAGGTACATATTATTGTATTAATAAACTTATATTTGAATAGTTAAAATAAAAACCCTTATGCATTTTATTATATTTTAGATGACAGTAACATACATTTTAGTACTGATGATATACCTCAGCTTAAACTCAAATTGGAAGAAATTCCAGCATTACTTATTAGCTCTGGCAATACGTATGAACTTAGGGGTGTTGTTTGTTTTCACCGTAGTCCGAGCAATTTAAGAAAATCAGTTGGGCATTATTATGCATACTGCAAACGTGGACAAACAAATTGGCAATTGTACGATGACTTACAATCAAATGTAAAGCATATTAGTGCAAGTACTACAGTTGCATGTGAATATCTAATATATACAGTTTAAAAATCATAAAATGTTTTGTAATGTAATTCCTGTATTTTAAAAGGGTACTATTTTTTTCTTATGTCACAGGTATAATTTAAAATCTAAGAAGAAACTTTTATATTGCTTTATATATTATATTTTTCTCTAAATGTAATCATACACACATAAAATAGAATTGAAACACAAAAATATATTCCTTGGTTTATATTTCAGTGTTATAATTTAATGATTTATGATATTGCTGTATTACTATATTTCAAATATTATTTATTTGAATGTAATTCAAAGAATAAAATAAGAATGTTCAAGGTTTTAAATATATTCAATTTTTATACTATTATATTATGTTTTTAAATTAAATAGTATAACCAATTTCATCAACATAACACTATCTTCAGCTATAGATATTGGATCATCTGCAGAGAAAAACAAAAATATTCATAATTCATAATAAACTATAAAGACATAATAGAACATGACTTGTTTATTACAAAATTACAAAATTATTACATCCAGTGTAGAGAAAACTTAAAATTGAATTTTCATTGATACGAAAGTTATCTTCCCAAATTATAATTAAACATGTTTTGTTGTCGCAATTAGTTTTATTTTAATTATTTCAATAATTGGTCAAAACTTAAATAATCAAATAAGATGTATACGGTATACCTATATCAAAATATAAAATATTTTAAGCTAAAAAGAGATTAACATTATAATGTAATAATTAAAATTGAAATTGCGTAAGAAATACATAATTAGGTATTATAATTCCAATAAAGGGTAGTTTACACTTTGGTGGTCCCGGTCTGTGTTTAATACCAAAAACGCAACTATTTTGCGTACAATCTATACAAAAAAGGTATAATGAGTAGTTTGTTGACATAAATAACATTAATTATAAAGAAGAAAGGCTCCCAGCATTGCCACCTGACAAGAAATTGAAATTTATAATTAATAAAAAACCGTTCAGTTGGTGGGCTGGGGTAACGCATAATTCGCGAAAATGTTATTTGCGAAGAAGGGGTTAGGGTTTTGAGTTCGACGACTGTCATACAAATTCATACTAATCGAGTACTAAAATTTGGCATAACTGGATTTGGGCAAACTTAAAAAAAACGGTCTGTGGGCGGGGCTGGGGTGACGCATAATTCGCGAAAATGTTATTTGCGAAGAAGGGGTTAGGGTTTTGAGTTCGACGACTGTCATACAAATTCATACTAATCGAGTACTAAAATTTGGCATAACTGGATTTGAGTAAACTTAAAAAAACGGTCTGTGGGCGGGGCTGGGGTGACGCATAATTCGCGAAAATGTTATTTGCGAAGAAGGGGTTAGGGTTTTGAGTTCGACGACTGTCATACAAATTCATACTAATCGAGTACTAAAATTTGGCATAACTGGATTTGGGCAAACTTAAAAAAAACGGTCTGTGGGCGGGGCTGGGGTGACGCATAATTCGCGAAAATGTTATTTGCGAAGAAGGGGTTAGGGTTTTGAGTTCGACGACTGTCATACAAATTCATACTAATCGAGTACTAAAATTTGGCATAACTGGATTTGAGTAAACTTAAAAAAACGGTCTGTGGGCGGGGCTGGGGTGACGCATAATTCGCGAAAATGTTATTTGCGAAGAAGGGGTTAGGGTTTTGAGTTCGACGACTGTCATACAAATTCATACTAATCGAGTACTAAAATTTGGCATAACTGGATTTGAGTAAACTTAAAAAAACGGTCTGTGGGCGGGGCTGGGGTGACGCATAATTCGCGAAAATGTTATTTGCGAAGAAGGGGTTAGGGTTTTGAGTTCGACGACTGTCATACAAATTCATACTAATCGAGTACTAAAATTTGGCATAACTGGATTTGAGTAAACTTAAAAAAACGGTCTGTGGGCGGGGCTGGGGTGACGCATAATTCGCGAAAATGTTATTTGCGAAGAAGGGGTTAGGGTTTTGAGTTCGACGACTGTCATACAAATTCATACTAATCGAGTACTAAAATTTGGCATAACTGGATTTGAGTAAACTTAAAAAAACGGTCTGTGGGCGGGGCTGGGGTGACGCATAATTCGCGAAAATGTTTTTTTGCGAAGAAGGGGTTAGGGTTTTGAGTTCGACGACTGTCATACAAATTCATACTAATCGAGCACTAAAATTTGGCATAACTGGATTTATCATAGCTAAAAAATTCCGAGTGGGCGGGGCTGTAATGACATCACGCCAACCCCGCCCATCTTAAATTAAAGAAAATTCGCAAACCAATGCCATACAAATTTTGGTAAGTATCATACAAATTCATACTAATTAATTACTAAATATTTGCATAATTATTACAAAAAAATTTTATTGGGCGGGGCTGGTGTGACATACGTCCATTACATTGTTATTGGACAGCTTGTGTTGTGTGCTGCTGCAGACTACTACTCGCGGTGAAAAATGACTAGACAGTATTCGTGCGGTCCGTGAAAAGACGGATTTTAGGTTACGACGCTATATGGCCATATTGGACGTTATATTTTATTATCATGACGGCGGGTATAATCGAAATACGATACCACTGGATCCGTCCGTACGACGTATATACAACTGCTACATAATATAATATATATAAATATGTATACGAGTATATAGAGAGAGGAACTCGATGTGATTTTTCAAGTGTGCCATATGTTGGCGATTTCCAAAACGAAACAATGACGACTGAACACACGACGAGTGTACTTACCATGTTCGGCTCGTCCGGGATTGACGGTTGAGACGGCCAGTAGCAGGAACGCCGCCGCGAGACAGCGGTGGTACTCGCAGTGCATGACGGCAGTGGCGGTGGTGACGGCTACCTCCTCATAGTTGAACGTTGTTTCTGCAAACAAAAACACACACTGGTCAGTGTATACACGGAATGGAAAAAAAAAAAATGACAAAACGCGCAAACAAAAGCGTTAAAAAAATGCGCAACAATTATTAAACACACGTAAACGCGGTAAAAAGTCTGAGAGGAGGACGCAATAATATAATCCAATAGCGCGTGTATACAATAATGTCATTGACAAGACCGCGTATAAAACGGAGCATTATTATTATTATTATTATTACCCGGAAAATCACGATACACACACACACAAATATAATAGTAACACACGCGTACTTATACGTGTAACGTGCGTATATACATATACGTTTTAATATAATGACTTATAGTGGCCTTTAAGAGATCCCATTTTCTTTTCTTTTTTTTCTCCTCCCCCCTCCCCACCATTGTTTCGCGCGCCTTATCTCCAACATCTCCCGTCGTCGTCGCCGTTCGCGCTCCCGCAAAACTGTCCGTCCGGTTTCCAATTAGTGTCCTTCCGAGCTGCCGATGTTGACGTTTTCGCTTTTTGTTTTCCGCATAAAAGACGATTGTCCAATATATATATAAGCCGTCGTTAATGCGCGCATAAAACGAATCGTCACCCGCGTCCGTCCATTATAAATAGGTGCCCGAGACGCGGGTATATACGAATGTATACGACCACCTCGCCGCAGTTACCTGCACCTCACACCACGAGCTCGTGTGTATGCCCGACGGATTTATCTACGCACCGAATCTCTGTTTCTCTGCGTCGCGTCGGTCGGTCGAGCGGGAGGAGGAAACGATTCGTGCGTTTTCGTCGTTTCCCCGTCAGGGCGGGACGAATGATATGAAATCGTGCACGATGACAATAATAAGCGGCGACGGATAGACAAAGTGTGAGCGAGCAGTGTGTGTAGCGTACCTCCGTAATCAGGCCCGATTTTTCAGTAAACCCCGACACAAAGTGTGTAATCCGAAATCGAAAGTGTGCACTGCGGATTCGAGAAGTGCGTACCTACTAAATACTAGTATACATAATAATATGACTATACAGGCTAGATAGTAGGTATATAGTACCAATTAATACAATAGGTACACATAATTCGATTTTTTTTTTAAGAATATCGTTTTAGTTTTTCTAAAAACAAAAGCCTAACTTAACCTATTTTTTCGAGAATCCGAAAAAATAGGGAACTAAAAGAGTGTATCAAAACCCGAATATAGTGGAAGACATTACCAAGAGAAGACTAATCTGGGCAGGACACGCCTGGCGTAAGGAAGGATCGATGCTGAGAACAGAAAAGGTTCCACTAGGAAAAAGACCACTGGGACGCCCAAGATGGGAAGACAGAGTAAAAGAAGATGTGGAAAAAATTAAACCAGGAGAGGATTGGAAGGAATTATCGTTGGAAAGAGAAAACTGGAGGCAAATTTGTTGGTCTTGAAGGCCGAAAACCAAGAAGAAGAAGAAGAAAGTTTTAGTTTTTCTATTAGTTATCACTTATCACCTTAACATTGACTGTAATCGACTATCGTGAATCTGATATCAGCGGTGATTTACGCACAGGTTCGGTGGTTTTTTTGTTTTCATGGTAGATCGGTAGTCACAATGTTATATTCATCATACCTTCTCAGTTATAACTTTATAAGTTATCAACGTTTTCATCGCACGTGTGAGAATTTTGAAGTGACAATAATAAATTGTATAGGTGTTTTTACTTTTTGATTTTTACTCTGGTTTAATATATATCATATTACAGTGTCTTGAAAACTTGTGGACGGTCGTCCTTATTACACGAAACTATAAAAAATTATCTTTATATAGAACAAAATATAAGTAATTTTTTAAAGTTTGATCCTCATCCAGCTGTCATAAAATGGCTGTCTGACAAAAAAAAAAAAACATAATAAAGTTCATCCTCTTGCAAAACAGCAAGAGTGGTATGAAGGTGTTTTTCAGGAAGGCTGCAGATTAAGCAAGACAGCTGATGAGGACTTATCTACATATTAATGATGTATCTATTCAATTTTAAATTGAATATTCCACATTAAAATAAATAATTTGGTAATTGTTTTCGGATTTGTACTAGACATACTTATATATTTTCAGTTTATAAAAAAGAATTATTACTAAAAAAAAAAAAAAAATTGACATTGTATTGATAGTATGATCATAGAAATTTGTCAGAGGGGGTGTGGGGGGCTTTTCCCCCTCACATCTGTGTATTACTGTACCAACACTAAAAAATGTGTAGTACGAATCTTTTTGAAAAATAGGGGCTGTCTACAACAGTAATGTCGTACGAAAAACACGTGAAGAAAAAAAACCGTATTCGTTTCTTGAAAATATTTCCGATCAAAGTACGCGAATGTTGTGTGAGGTTAAGAAAGAGAGAGAGAGAGGGGAGAGGAAAAAACGTGCAGACGGGGAGTGTAACCGTCGTCGAGTCGTACCGTCGAGAAGAGAGCCAAGGGTAGAAAGTAAACGAAAAGACTCGCGCGGCGGGGGGGAACCATTACAGCCGGAGTTTTGTCAAATATATACGGGTACGTCACGGAAACTCAACTCCGCTGCTTACAACTACACCGTTAATATAATGCAAAAATAACGACATGTTCAAATTGTCGGCGTTTTATATTTTATATTTTATATTTGTGTGTGTGCACGGATTTTAAATTGCACTCGTCGTCAGCACGAGATAGAAAAGAACAAGTGGAAGACGTATTGTGCTCGTTTTTTTTTTTTTTTTAATATTTTTTTTTTTTTTTTTTGCAATCCCGGAAAAGTGTCTACTCCGTAAAGGCAACACACACACACACACACACACACACACACACACACACACTTCGAATGACCGGTACACACGACGACGATAGTCTTATCCGCTTATAAGGCACACGCGCGCTGATAGGTACAATGCGACTAAAATAATAACAAACTCATTACTGGAACGGTCGCGCGGGCGGGATGCCGTCCGTGATTTATGGGTCGACGTGATACAGCGTCGCACAACGGCGGCGGTAACGGCCGCAGAGACGGCGGCGGAGCAGGGTCAACCGAGTTCACCGGAGTACTTGACAAATGCTTCGGTTTTTTTTTTTTTTTTTTTTTTTTTTTATTATCGGTAGACGACATCTTCCGTGCGCGCGCTCATATACACACATTACACACGCGTCTACACACCTTCTCTACGTCTATAAACGTAATTATCAATTATTTTCTGGCATATAATAATAATAATAATAATAATAATAAGACGTATGTATGTATATACGCGTGGTGAGACCCATACGATGATGAAAACGCGAGCGCACGCTAACACACACACACTAACACACGTCGATCAGATAAAATGAACGCGTTCGGCCAGGCGAAAAATATGTTTCCATCGATTGTATAATAATAATACAATATCCTTCGCGTTAATAACGCTCCGTTTGAAAATACCATTACGCTGGTTTGATGGGATTTCGTCGTTCTGGTGATTTGGTTTTTTTTTTTTTTCATGTGTGGTGGCGGCGGTGGTGGTTTCATAGAGTTTTATTATTTTTTATTTTTTTTTTTTTATGTGGGAGCTGCCCCACCGGTGGTTAGTAGGTGTACACACACACACACACACACACACACACACGCACACGATGCGACTCTTCTTCCTTTTGTGTTCCGTCGATTGACGGAGCAGCGCGGCGCGGCGGCTGCTGCTGCTGTTGCTGCAGCAGTAGCAGTGATGCGCGTCAAAATCGATTCGGACGTGACGTTTTAAAGGGTGCGCATCGTTGGAGATACAAAAAAAAAAAAAATCTCTCCCTTTGCTGATTTCCCCCTTCGTCTACCGAGTCAAATGTACACACAAAAAGGGTAGTTTCTACAGCATTTACATAATTAATGTGCAGTATTCGAAATCGTGATTACACTGCAATGTTGCAAAAAAAAAAAATAAAGAGACGTTTTTAAATTATTGTCATAATTCAATTTGCATAATACGAAACAAAAACGGAAATGTTTGTGTAAATTATTTCGATAATTACGCAATATTTGCAGGACGGACCAAATGTTCTTCCGACGATACATATTGTTTTTTACCTGCAGTGTGCGTTAATAACGGATCATTTGCACAGCAAAATAATGGTACCGCATTCATGAAAACCTTCACAAAACTTTTCTAGTAAAATCAATTCAATCGTAACAGAACTCGGGTATTTGTATTCAGATCAAATATAATCACGCGATACCTACAACTATGAACATAATGAAAAATATGTTTTTAGGTCAGTGTATAGGTTCATATGAATAATATATACTTATATGCAATCTTAAAAAAAAAAAAAAAAAAAAACACGTCAATTAATAATTTAAGATTGACGTTCTTAAAAAAAATATCAATGAGTATACCAACGACATTTTATGTGCCTATATCGATCATAAATCGTTCATACCTGCCTATATTTCTATTTAAATTGTGAACATAATTCGATATTTTTAAACGTGAACAGTTTCCGTACGGCCGTGTATATACTGCGTAAGTGAAACGTTTTTGAAGTATTCCGACATGGCCTTGATGAGATGCTTGTGTGGGATCTATTGTAAATACTAGTGATGCACAACGATCATTTTTTTAATACATCTTCGTCGTATCGATGTATTCAATGACTATAATATTATATAAATGTCTTAAATAAAATATACATTATAAATACAGCGATACCATTAAACATTATAATCTCTCAATTAATTGGGTAAAATTACTTTAATTCAATACACGCACGGACGAACGTCGCTAATTAAATTATTTATAAATTATTTCTCGGCGAAGGCTACTTCGGTGACATTATTTTCTATCAGATTAAACGATTTATAATCCGTTCAAAACACGCCGGCCGGGTTAGTAAATACTAAACGTATAATATATATGTATATATTCAAGTATATTATGATATTATAGATATAAAAGTATTAAGTATTTTTAAATACACGTTTTTACCATTATTGATCAATACGATTGAGAAGAAGAAATCCGATACTCACCGAATAAAACATAACATTTTGTACTTTATTACGGTGTCGTTGGGTGGTTATCGTTGACCGGGACAGTAACATAATATTAAGACGTCTTAGATTATAATATTTTTTTACGCCCGGTTGTTCGCTCACGGGCCCATAAATTGTCAGTAAAAATAATAATCGGGAGTTTAACCGAAACGTACCGATGATATCGATATTGTTATGCATCACTAGCGAGTACAAGACGAAATCAAATATTCATTCATTGTATCCGTTTAAATAACAACGAGGAAACCGGTAAAAAATAATGGATCGAAAAAGAATTTAAAAAAAAAAAAAAAGAAAGATTTCCCACCTGCAGTCAAGTACCGAAAATATCGCTGTACCTACGCGTAAGTACTCGTGTTTCGACGGAAAGACCAGATATACGTACGAGCTAAACGACTTTTTAAATTTATCAGTGCCCAAACGAATTTAACGACAATTATTATTGATCTGAACGAATATACCGACGAAAAATAAGCGTCGATAAACGCGCGGCGCGTGTGTGTCGGTCGGTTTATGGGTTTAAATCCGTTCACGGAAAGCGTTTACGCGAAACAAATCGATAGACATTCATTAGACCGAGTATGACCCGGTCGAGACAGGATCTTACAGGACATGACATGGAAACCAAACAAAAGCCGTAATAGTTACGGTTTATACGACAATTATTATTATATTATCTACACTATCAACGTGTGAATAGACTATGGAATTGTATTTTCAAGAGTATAGACCGGAGAGACGACGGTGGTAGTTTTTATCGCAGCCACACACACACGAATACAACGCGCGTGCGTGTGTGTGTGTTTGTGTGTTTCTCGTCGTCCTCCAAATTAGAATTGAAAATAATAATAATAATAATAATAATAATAATAAGAAATCCACGCCGTGAAGGTATATATGGTCACACACGCACAATCTGGTATACATCGCTCGCCGCTAAGTAGTAACAGCAGAGTCTCGGAGAAGAAAAACCGTACACACACACACACACACAACGATCGGGCGAGCGCGCGGCACCGCACCGCACACACAACAATACGCCTACGACTCGGACGCCAATATTTTATTATAAACGATAGATAGATAATACTCGCGCCGCAGACGACTGCGGCGCACACGCAGATGGACGATTGGCATGCGTATAATATAACGCGCGCGCGCGCGCGTGCATAATATGTGTTCTCGGTAATTAAAATTAAAAATGAAAAAGGAAAAAAAAATGTATATATTATATAAATAAAAGAATAAAAAAAAATGTATATTTTATTCACCGGAACCCACGCCGGAGCCGCCAGCGCTGTGGCGTTGCCGAGTGTCGTCGGACAGACGATCGCGCCGCGCGATTCGCTATCTTTTTCGGAGGAACGAAGAAGAAGAAGAAGAAGAAAAAGTGGGAAATAAGTGTAAATTGGCCGGAGAAGTGCGTACAGTCGTCGCGGCCGCAGACGACTACACGACCCGGACGACCGAGGAGGACGACAACGACGACGACGACGACGACGACGACGGTGAATCCGAGGAATCCGATGCGGCGGCGGCTGAACACATAATATTATATAAAGAGTGCTCGCCGAGAACCGGTTTGTCTGGGTCGCCGCCGCCACGGCAGCAGAAGCATACACAAACACACACATGTACAAACACACACACGCGCGCGCACGAGGAGAACAAACAGACGGGCTCGGGCGCGGGCCACCGGACAAAGCCCCCGAGAAGAATATAATAATATAATATGAGACACGGGAAAAACGAGACGGGAAGAAAGGACGGGGGAGAAACTGAGCGAGTGAGTGAGAGAGAGAGGAGTAACGAGAGAAGAACGAAGACCGGAGAGACCGGTTAATCAATTTCTGGAACGAACTGCAGTATGTGTGTATGTGCGCCCGTGTGATCAATTATCGTTATGTCATACACGAGCTCCCCATGATCCATTAAAAATACCGCGTTTCTATTATGCGCGTGTACGGGGAAACGGAATTATCGGTGGAAAACGGGCGCTTTAAAAATCCGAATACGTTTTTACACCGCCGAGAGTGGACCGAGAGACGGAGGTTAATAGGCAATTACGCGATTAAGATGTCGTCGCCGTGAATTCGTCGTCATCGTCGGCTATTGGCTGCCGGTTCGGTGGCGGTTCCCGCGGAGGTCGTGAATCACGAAATTGGCTGTAAACGTCGCGCGCGCATACACACACACACACACACACACACACACACGTGTACTTCCTCCTCCTCCTTTCCGCCGAGGAATCCGACTGTCGTCGCCCCTTATGTACACTCGTGCACGCTTGTTTAAAATAATTACATTACGATCGTCTCGAATATCGCAACGGGAGTCTGGCACGGTATTTCCCCAGGTCCCAGGGCCGCGGCGTCAGGGAGTTTTTTGAACGATTGCGCGTTTACCCGAAACGAATTCGTACCGCAAAACAAAAAACAAAAAATGTATTTCCGTTTCATAGAAATGTCGTGTTTGAATTTTCGAAAAACAAACGACGGGAAAAACGAAACGAATGAAAATGACATTTCAACACGTATACTTCGGAGTACGGCAAAGTCGAAATATATCGGTCACTCGTCAAATACAATATCATGTAAAAGTGTTTAGACGCCGCGACTCTCTGTTCGTTCCGAATATTAACATTAAGTTTGTATGTATACATTAGTGGGATAACCGATTGACGGCGACGGATCTAGAAGTTTAGTTGATTATATTATAATACAGAAACTCGCACGCGATTTCAGGAGGACGAAATTAATTCCACGTATCTCAGAGATTACCCGTATATACGAAATACGCTTCCGACTGGATGTCAATTAATGGAAAAGTCGGGTTTACAAGACAAATTTCTACTCGAGCTTAAACGGCTGCCACGGTTGCCGATCAATCAACGACAGGGTGTCTACGGGAAGAGGGCGAAACACCGCGTGCTTGTTATCGTGCAGCCTCCCACCCCCTTTATCCTAGCGCACGATGTTAAACGGTTCACCCTCGCCGCGATAGTTCGGGTGAACTCAAAATGTCTGAGTATAGACTATATACGTTATACATACACACACACACACACACACACACACACACACACACACACTTATATACATGTAAATAGCTTTTCTTCGTTGAATCCTTTAAGTATTAAGTAATTTCAAACCAAAGACATTTCATTAACACCGTACTTATAATACGTATTGAAATTGCGTTTGTGTTGAACCGCGTTCAAACTTTTAATGTGTCAAACAAACATTTTCTTTAAGATAAATATCACGAACGTGTACGGTAACATGTTCCCAGATACTTTTATTATTTTCGTTCCTCTTTTAAATCGTTTTGTTTTCAACAATTGCTTCACAAATGAGTTATACGCTGCCATAATACATACACACACACACACACACATGTCCAATCCACAAATCCCATCTAACCTTTTTCAACTCATTTCCGTCAGACTTCTCGTTTATTGTAAGTAAGTTTAAAACGTACATCCCATAGCCCACACACAATGAATAACTCTTTACAAATCGTTTCGATTTATATTTCTGTCGATTTTTTCCAGTATCTAGGTCTCTCTTTTAAACTTCTTCTTATTAATCTGGTGCACACCATCAGTTTTCCTTTTATTTATAATCCCCTTATAGAAAATATCTACGTACCGTACACTATTTGAAGTATTTTACATTTTTATTTTCTCCGCCGATATCATTAGTAAATTTCAATATTTACTTTGATCCCCCCTCTGGCATTTTATGAATTCGCCACGCACCGTTGAATACAATCGGACAAGTCCGATTCCTTTTTGGTTGGTTCGGTTCACTACCCCCCGCGTTTTTAATGATTCCGATACCTATGCGAGTATCTTTCGACGTCACGCTTCGATCTAGTTCGATTGTTTTCAATATTTTGAAAACGCGTTATAATTTCACACTACTGTTCAGACTTTATTTTACACACCGTCTTATTAAACTCGAATATTATAATATACGCGCTGTCCATCATTATGTGTTTTTGTTTGCTATTGTTTTTTTTTTTTCTATAATAACAGAGTTTAATTACTTGTTTCCATGGTACCGGAGTAATTTATCATTGAACCGAGAATAGAAAATATAATTGAATCCATAAATTATGCGCATTAGAAGAAATCGTAAAAAGTACATACGTTATACCTATTGATTTATCGTTTGAAAACTAAAAACTGGAAGCTCACCGTTACCATACAAAAAAAAGCGTTATTAATTTTACACCTATATTGGGTGTACACACACACTATCACACCTACCGTAGGTCGTCAACATGAAATTAAGTGCGAACTACGCTATTCGTTAAAGAACCAATTATTACATTATACATACCTATAGCACGTTTTCACCACTTATCTCGCAATAATAACGCATATTTACAAAACAAACGTAGATTATAAATAATAATCAACCACCTACCTACTTATTCCTTGTTATTATTATTATTTTTTTATTTTTTTTTTTTTGAAAATCTCACATGGTCAAGAGTGAAAAAAAAACGATTTTTACCTTGGGGATTCATTGTATATTATACAAACGCATAATTAAACGCGCACATAATATTATCTACAGTGTTGTTTGGGAACGGACCGTGATTTATGTACGAAAAAAAAAAAAGAAAAAAGAAAGGATGAAAAAAAAAAGAAAAGGAATAATATGCAGCAATAGAAGCCTGCACGGGGTTATTAATTGTCCGGTGTCGAACGCGGTGGGGGCCATCAGTCAGCCGACTACAATGACGGAGGCTCCTGCGTTTTAATTTTCGTTTTTCATTACCGGCCGAGTATGACCATTAGTGATAGTACCTGCCTGTATATACATAGGACGCGTGCACTTCTTGTTAAAACAAAAATAATAATAAACACAGGTTATAGACACACTGCATGTAGGTACGCAATGGGTTATACGCGCACACACACGAAAAAGAAAAAAAAACGATAAATTACAACGTGCACCGACTTCCAACGCGACACAGTCGACGATTAACCGAGTGGGCACCAATAACCATCACAGATCGCGCCCGAGCTACTGCAGGCTGCTGCTCCTATATTATGATCATAATTTATGCGCTGCTCACGAACAGCTCTTTGTTTCGAGTGGAATCTTTAACGAAGTGATTTTTCTCTCCGGAAAACGTTTATGGGGGGGTTACCTACTATTCCGATCGTCGCGACCGTCGCGTCAAAAGGTGTCGTTCGAGTGTTTGTCCGCGGAGAAGCGGAGAAGCTCGGAAATGTCCGAGAGAAAAAATTCCATCTCGTATCTTATTTTCATCCATCGATGATGATGGCGTGTGCGTGGTACACACGAACGCCACGCCGAGTGGATTTATGGTAGGAATACGATATAATACGTATAATATGATTTGTATATGACGAGACGCGTGACACACGGTGAAAGCATCGTTTTATTTAACATACAACTAGTGATGGGCACAACCGAGTGAAAACTATCGAAGTACTCGATAGTTTAAACTATCTAATTACTCGGTTGTTTTATAAAACTATCGAAAAACTATCGAACTACCTGTTTTGATTCATTTTTAGGCCTACTTACCCAATGAAAATTTAACAAGTGAAAATTATCAAGTAAATTCGGTCGATAATACCGAAAAATCACTGGGTTGTTTTTTTTTTTTTAAATCGATAGTCAAAACTAGTCGGTGTAAAAGTGATGGGCACAACCGAGAGAATTACTCGATAGTTTTTAAAAACAATCGATGAATAATAATATCTATTCGATTGAAAAATCACTCGGTAGTTTTTGAAACTATCCATAGACTATCGATAGTTCAAAGTAGTTGGTTGTGCCCATCATTACATAGAACGTGGAGCGTTACGCAACACTACAATAAACACCGAACACGGTCGACGTGTGTGCACTGGCAAAGGCAATATTCGTATACGTATATTATATTATATAGGTACCACGTGATTCGTATCTAAATAATTTACTAAAGTACACTATGATGGTTTACGCGTGTACAATATATTATGATAATACTCGGCGGCGGTGGTATTATTTTAGATTTAATCGCGAATAAAACATGTGTTTCCGCTTCCAGTTTTATACTCTCGCTCGGGACAGATCACCAATATAATAATACATCCGTGTAGGCAGGTACGCGAACAAATGATTCTCGTCGTCGTGATCGACGACGACGTAATATTGTTTAAAATCACGAATCGTCCACAAACGTTTTCAAACATAATAATATTATTGTGCGTAAAACAAAAACAAAAAAAAAACACAAACCGATCGGTTATTACGAGCGTATATAGGTGTTCCGAAACATTGTACACTGTATAAAAGAGTCATACGTTACGTGCTTTTCGTCTGTTGTTCTTTGGGAGATTCAAAAAGAAAATCAAGTGTATTTTATTTGAAAAACAAATTTTTCTTTCGTTTGACAACGGTTCTTCCGGCTGATAAATCGAATGCACCCCCCGCCGTCACCGCCGCCGCGCCCAGGCCTCGGGCAAAACACAGAAGATTGAACAATAGAACTTATGTGTATGTGTATTTTTCAAAGTTTTCCGTTCCCTTTTTTTTTTCTTTTTTTTTTTTTGGCCTCGAGCCGCTGGTTTTCCCTCTCTGTCGACAATTTATTTACGTGCATTATTTTCGTTTACCCGATTTTTATTCGCCCTTTGGCGTTTTCCTTGAAACCCGTGAGCTGAACACAATGCCGCCGACTGGCAAATGCGTTTTGGTCGTCCAAACCATTATACCGCAATGCGCCTATTACACTCACCCTCGACTACCTTAAATATATATATATGTATGTATGAGTAAAAGCGTGTGCGTGTGTTCCAGTGAGTACTCAACTGTTTCCACTCGAAACCCACCGTCGTCGTCGTCGTGCGAATAGTATAAACTTTCTCGAATTAAATAGAAAAACCTGTCATTTCGATACGAAATCGATACACGCGTGTGACGACGGCAATACGATGGCGGCGGCGACGACGACGACGACGACTGAAACCAAAACTTTTTTTTATCGTCATCACGACGTAGGGGAAAAAAAACATAACGCATATTATAATGTGTGCATATTCATTCGACGGGAAATAATCGCTATAGTGGTCGGTCTAAGCTTCGATACTCGTTTAATTGTTTCCACGGCGGTTTTTACGAATGCAAATTTTTCGTCATCGTCTCAACCGCTACGATCGTACGGAATTATATACCGCAAAACGATAATAATTGTCTTGGGAACACAGAAATAACGATCCGTGCGACACTCGTCACACCGGACGAGCACCGAAGGTATTATTTGCGATTTCCTATTGGATTATCGTGCGACGAACATTATTAAAAAAAAAAAAAAAAAAAAAAAAAAAAATGGGTAGGCAGGTACGTTTATGTTGCATACGGCGCGGCGTAACAATACAACGTATTTTACGCATTTATGTAATAATTCGAACGTCGACAACGGATTGTTTACACGGATATTATTCCGTCGCGTGTTATATAATTTGAATGTGACACGACTATACGAGAGCACGCTACACATAGAGAATACACTCGTATTATTAAAAGGTTTGATCGATACACGCTCAATGACACATAGCAATTAATATATCCACTTGAAAATGTAGGTATAATATGATTACGGCGTAAATCGAGTCGGAAACGAAAAATGAAAAAAAAAAAAAACGGCTTTTAAAATCAAACAATCGTCGGCTCAAAAACGTATTAGTCCGTAAAAAATTATTCAATAAAAGAATTAAGCATTGAAACGAAACACGAAATTTCCAGACGACACTACTGTTACGTATAATATTGGTATTGAAAAAACTGTTGGTCCGAGAACAAGACTGACGTGATAAATATTACGATATAATATATTATACATTTCCCCGGAGTAATTAGAAAATATGAGGTAAAGGAGAAATTTTATACAACAAACCGTTTTCCAAAGAAACATAGATATTCTTAAGAGAAATGCAAAAAAAAAAAAAAACCAAAGGTCGTTTGTGAACGTCGATTTTATTCGCTCTACAGCCGCTCCACGTGTTAACAACAGGCAGAAAACAGCCTAGCCTAACCTAGCAGCACACGGCGGGTCGTCGTCGATACGTCATAATTGGTCGTGGTGGACTGGTGAAAAATTCGTGACCGCATTAAAAGGGATCAATCAATCCCGGCCTCATCGATCACACCCTGCGAGTACACGGACAGCAGCGGGGAGAGGTCGGGGGGGGGAGAGAGGGTCGATTTGACAGGTTTCGAGTATATAAACTTGACCACGACCGCTAAAACCAACCTCTCCTTGTCCTTTTCACCGTTGATATTTTCACACGTCGAATTTCAACCGAAATCGGAGACGTCGTTTTGACCTTATCGGGATCTTTAGGGAAATTCACCAGACGTTATATAAAAAGACAACGAGTAAAACCCATTCGTCGGAACAGTCCGCAGGGCGCGGTTAGAAACACACGAGCCAAAACTGTCTCACAATTATTCGACAGGTCACTATCGCGTCCATCGTCGAGCTACGACGTTTCCAAATGTACGCGAACCGCGGGGCGGTTTGAACACCGAAAACGGACTTTTTGGCCCGTCAGGCCAGCACAATCGGAAACCAAAATACATTTAACGCACTCCGACCCTTGCCCGTGTGTTGCACAAGGTGATAAATGACATACAGTGTGCTGCTATGTTTTACTGGTGTGAAAGCGTCTGGAGACGTTTTCCTGAAATCAGTAGAGTTATTATATTATGCGCGACGACCACGTAATTTCCTGACGCCTCCCGGGGTCAAAAATTACTTTCTATGAGAAATAAACGCGTATACGACGCTCTCAGGTAAGCCGGATGATTCGATAAGAAAAAAAAAAAAAAAGTCGCTTCTCCGAGTACACGATTTATTATAGGTAGGTATAGTACTCCACAGTCCACACTACTACTTTATGGCGAGATCCAGTTTCTTGACGATACTTGGTAAATTAATACGTTAGACGTGAATAATTTGTATTTTTTTTTTCACGGAATATTTTTTCGACCAAAATTTATTCAGAATAACTAAATATTATGAAATACGATTAAATCATAGGTTTTCGGAATGTCGCAATCATATCGTACAAGACGGACCGTGTACACATTTTCAACGGATCTCAGATAAATGATACGAAACGTTTAACCAACGAACGTTCTCTCGTAATACGAAAAAATAAAACAATGATAGCCCAATAAGCGTTGGCATAGCGACCATTATGAATTATTAATGAATATTTATACGTAAAATAATATTATAAATTTAGTGATGGGCACAACCGAGTGAAAACTATCGAAGTACTCGATAGTTTAAACTATCTAATTACTCGGTTGTTTTATAAAACTATCGAAAAACTATCGAACTATCGAACTACCTGTTTTGATTCATTTTTAGGCCTATAACTTACCCAATGAAAATTTAACAAGTGAAAATTATCGAGTAAATTCGGTCGATAATACCGAAAAATCACTGGGTTGTTTTTTTTTTTTTTTAATCGATGGTCAAAACTAGTCGGTGTAAGAGTGATGGGCACAACCGAGTGAATTACTCGATAGTTTTTAAAAACAACCGAGTGAATTACTCGATAGTTTTTAAAAACAATCGATGAATAATAATATCTATTCGATTGAAAAATCACTCGGTAGTTTTTGAAACTATCGATAGACTATCGATAGTTAAAAGTAGTTGGTTGTGCCCATCATTAATTATAATATTCAACGACTGTAATATTTTTAAACATCGATACCGAAAGCAGACGTTTAATTAATTTCACTATACGTGTTTATAAATAACATAACAATTATACATTAATATTTAAGACGACCCGATTTCTTATCTGCCGATATCGCGTACGTAAATAGTAATTATACCGAAGAATTAATATAAAATAATAACGATGATAATCAAACAATAATTAGTTATACCCGAAATACACGTAATTTTCACGAATTCGACGATAAAACGATTCTATTATGTACCACCGATATCCACGGGACTCTTTGAATTACGTCTAAAAACCCAACACGACCGGCCGAAATGTGAAAATTCGAGTTATATAGTGTCGCACGTCATGTCGTTATACAGACGTTCACGCACACGACGCAGTAGTGTGTCGTTATTGTTTCCGATTTGCGGTGTCCATGTGGTGTTTATGCAAAACGATTCCAACGGTTTCGCCGGACACAACCGTTTTTGGGCACCGTCACCCCTTCCCGCTAGTCGCCGTTTTATATTTCGCACTCCTATGAGATATCGCCGCGCCGCATGGGCGAGTCCGTCCTTTACACACGCACACACACACCCCCGAAAATATCATCTGTTCCGCCGAATGTATACGCTTTTATAAATAATTACACTGCTGCGCTTATTTTCAAAACTCACAACCCCCCCCCTCCCGATCACCTATTAATGTGTTTTTATTATGGAAACAAACGACTAAACAGGAATAACGTCTCTGAATAAAGAGGATCGGTATCAGAGAGAGAGAGAGAGAGAGAGAGAGAGAGAGAGAGAGAGAGAGAGAGAGAGAGAGAGAGAGAGAGAGAGAGAGAGAGAGAGAGAGAGAGA
This sequence comes from Therioaphis trifolii, assembly GCA_027580255.1. NCBI lineage: Eukaryota > Metazoa > Arthropoda > Insecta > Hemiptera > Aphididae > Therioaphis > Therioaphis trifolii. Next base: position 3,238,342 of record CM050406.1, on the reverse strand, counting down.
TAGCTGAAACGTATTTTTAAAATACCCGCTCATTACGTTTATTATTGAGAAGGGAAAAATATTTATTTACCCGTCCGTGTTTATTGAAAAGTTATCATTTATGTGCGTCGATGGAAACGTTTCTTTATCATTACACGCTCTCACTTTAATATTTTGAAACTATACTCGTACCTGACGGTAAAGAGGCCAAAAATAATAACACGCTCGTTAAAAATTTTACTTTTTCTCCGTCCGTTCGCGATTCGTATTTCCGTAGACACTGACCGAAGGGTTATCGGACGTTCGTAGTGCAACGCGTTTGATATCTATAATAGATAACCACAGCGAAACCGCAAAACGTAGTGCAGTCATGCACGTATAAACTATACTAGAAAGGTAGAATGTCTGTTGTCTTCTTCTTTCGTGTGCGGTGATCGTTATTCTTATAATTTGAAAAAAATAAGTCTGAACCCTTACCAACAAAGTTATATATCAAGATGACTTTTTAAAGTCGTCTAGAAATTGATAAGAAGTACCCTACAAATATTGTTAAAATAATATTACATATATGTATAAATAATCAAAATAATTTCCGAAATTGTTGACGGTATCAAAAATTCATTTAAAGTACTAACTGCTTGTGTTTTTTTTTTTTTTTTTTGTAATAAATTAAAAAATTCGACGGATAACTTTTTAAAAGTAACTTCTTCGAGAAAATTATACAAGATACCAATAAACAGGTTTGAGTTATGTTATAACATCATAAATAAGCTACTCGTACTATTTTTTTTCCACCAGATCATAATGTTTTTTCAAGTCAAGCATTTACGAAAATACTAAAAATAAAACAAAAATAAATCGATTGATAACAGTAGTGAAAACATGTATTTTAACGCACAGAGTAAGTTTTGGTGTTCTTATAGGACTGCTTAGAGTTTTACTCATGATAAGATGATATTAATTTACATTACTTGTACGTGACATTGATCACGGCTTAAAATAATATAATCACTTGTTAAATGTTTATTCTGATAAAAGCATATTGACGGAAAACAGTAGTTAAAATATTTTAACTAAACACTAATCAGACAATTTTTGGTAAAATAGGGAGAGAGAGAGAGAGAGAGAGAGAGAGAGAGAGAGAGAAGTATTTTCGCGAGCAAACAGCACCCTTGAGTTGTTGTTTATATAAATATTTACTTAATATATGTATATTATTATTGAATTGCAGGGTTCAAAATTAGATATAGGACTTATTACCCTTCTGTGCAACAAATTAACGTAAGATGATTGGTAAATAAAATGTAGTCGAAAATTAATTTACAGTCACTACTAAATAGTTATTAACACTTATTATTTTAATTTGTTGATTTACTGACATGTATTAATACAACACTAATCGAAATGAAGACCCGATAAAATAAATACACGTACACAATAGTATACTAATCAACGACAGATTTCCGAAATTATTTTTATTGATACGGCATACATATTATACTGATGATAAGTTTGAATATTAATTACTAGAATGTATTAAATTTAGCAGAAAAAAAAAATGTTTACATAAATTCAACAAAGTACAACAATAATTGAAAATTAATTTCATATTGTTTAAAAATTATGACAATTGCGCGTTCCGACCTTCAGCGGGGGATAAACGAGCATTAAACCGAACACCATTTATAAACGTGGATTAGTTCGAATTGCCCATTAATTAAACAAATGTGTTTGGATAACAATGGACGTGTCCACCTACAACTAGAAAAATATGCACGTAAAAAGATTCAATTCGTAATTAATCATCGGTTAATTGATTAACATCGTGTCGCAACTTTTTTTTTACAACAGTCAACCATGTAATTATTACGGTTAATAATTGGTTATATCTCATGATTTATTATTATTTTCAGGTACGTAAAAAAACGTTTCAAATAAGAAAAGAATTAGGTTAAGTTGCATACGAAAAGCCACGCAATACATAATATTATAATATACGAGCTCGATTATATCGGAATCCAATAACAGAGGGTTTATTGTTTCTCGGCTAATTATTATTTTTACAGTAAAATAAAATATCACCCATAAACAACTCAAATTAGAAACAGAATGGTTCGGATGGGGCTTTTGAATAATTTATGAAGGTCTTTGTTAGTGTGTGTGTGTGTGTGTGTGTGTGTGTGTGTGTGTGTGTGTGTGTGTGTGTGTGTGTGTGTGTGTGTGTGTGTGTGTGTGTTGTGTCAGAACAAGGGTCGTTATATAATTTTATGCGTTCGATATCTGGTAGGTAAAGTTTTCATATACGTTTAACCACCACAAGCCGTGCGCCGTGAACTTTTTAATTTAATATGTTAATTACGAAATAATTTCACGGGCAAGTTTTGCGTTCGGCGGAGTGTGAGACAGAGACGTTTCAAATGCAGTGTTTACCGCACGCGGTACGGGTAATTCCATCAAAAGTAACTAAAGTTTCATATTATATAATATGCGCGTAACTAACGACGTGCGGGCTTAGACACCATCACACACGACTCGTACGCGCGTCCCGCGCGGAGAGCGACGAATGCGACGACGGTGAAATTTTTATGCGATCAAGCGAATATCGCGGGGCGTAAATGCTAATCGGTAAACCGTTAGCGGCTAACGATTGAGTCGTTAGAACTTCCAACTGGTTTTTTTTAAAAATTTTTTTTCGATAATAACTCCGGGTCAACCCGCCGAACAAGCCCCCGCGCGTTTTCGCACGAATGGAATTCGGCGCGAGAAATCCTCCATAAACACGTACGTATACATTATATTATTATATTATACGCGCGCGTACATGTTTACGTACAGCACACATCAACAATCACATACACACCCCACGGCACACACTAACAAACACTGCACACACACGCACATACAATTGTGTCAGTTTCTTTTTTATTTTTTATTATTTTTGTTTCGCCGCGCAATGGTTTATGGCATCTTTGTATGCAAATAATATTCTCTTCCCATTCATCGGCAGCCGCTCGCATTCTTTCGGGAAAAGAAGAACGAGTGCGGCGAAAAAACAACACCGAACGCGAACCGTTACACGAGTGTGAGTTTATATACGTACACTGCACAAACGTTGTATATACATGCAATGTGCAAATAAAAAAAATAAATAAAAACTACGGCGGCTTTTTCGAAATTCGATGTATATATGTTTATTTTCTCGCTAGATTTATGTGCATCCAACTAACACCCGTATATATATTCGGGAATTTATATCGGGTTGTAAAAATTCGCGACCGCCGCCGCCGCCGCCGCCATCTTCTCCCCCAACAAACTACCATAATTCACACGACGTCAGCTTTTCATTTTCCCATTTTTTTTTTTTTTTTTTTTTGTTATTATTATTATTATTATTATTATTGTTATACGCTAACAAATTCCACTGTCTGCGCGATGTAATAGTAATAATAAAAACAAAAACCTTACGTCGTTATTGTTGTTTATAAGCTTTCTGCTGTTTTTATACAGACCGGTCGTATTTTTCAAGTCTCGTCGCACCATTATTATATATGACGTCTCGCGACGACGACGGAAACGTGTTCGGCCGTTGCCCGCAGCGGTTTTCATGACGTAACAATTGCACTACGAGTTTTAAGGAATGAGTTTATATTTCATTTTTTTTTTTTTTTTTTTTTTTTTTAATAGCGAAAAGCTTTTCGACAACCACCAGTATTTATACATTTTTAAGGTTTCATTGTTTTTATTTCGATTTTTCCAAACAGAAGGCCGATGGCTGGTGTCGTGCGAATTACAACGCAACGAAATCAAGACACAATAGAAACCGTACATTTGCACGGGCAGAGAACGAAAATAGATTTTCTTGAAAAAAAAAAAAAACATTTTATTTAATTATAAAGCCGAAATTAAATATACAATTTTAAAAGTGTGAATATTATATTACCGAGCTAGCTATAATTATCACGGGTAAACTGAGGAAGTAAGGATAGGTACATTTAATACGCGTTGGCACTGGTCCGACGACGTTTCAGTTTTTACGCGTACAGTTTGTATACGTTTTTATATACGTTAGGCATATGAGATTGCTTTCTTTCATGTTTTGCGCGCACCTGTGTGAACATAAAAATTGAAAACGTGGCTTTTAATCGTGTTCTAATCTTATTCGTCTACGTCGCAACACGAGATCGCTCATATCGAAATAATAATCATAATAATAATAATAAATGAAAAAAAACAACCGCATTTTTCTGCACTGAATGCGCTCTTTACATTGCGATTACGTTGTCATTTTTAATACGACTCGTCACATGGCTGTCGCGTCGTAATTTCCGGTTTGTTAGCCAAACGCACACTGACCAAAGTCGCCATTCGCCGCGGTCAAGTTTGAATATGTTTCATGCTCGTCTGTACGCAATAACCTCTCCGCAGTCATCTTTGCTCTGTCTCGTTTTCGATCAAAAAAAAAATTTTTATAAAAAAAAAAGTCGGTACATATGGTGGATGCTGGTGGACACAGGACGAAGAGTAATTGAATTAATAACGGTCAAAAGAACACGAAAGGTAAAAAAAAAAAAAACGCCGAGAAGACAGCTTCGATTACCATATACGAAACCGAACCAATGAAATCGAATTATCAAAAAGACCTGAAGGCCACTGAAATATATAAATTTTTTATAACTACGAAACAAATCCGAAAAAACGCTGTAACAAAAATGATTAATAGTCCCCTCTTTATAATCGACATAGGATTTAAATAACTAATATTATTTTGTCATAATCTAATTTATTTTACACGGTACACGTATATAATATATAGATTATAGAACGGTTTGATTAATTCTCGGACGATGCAAACGAACAATATTAGCTCATTGAAAAAAATTAAATTATACACCTCTAATTGTACCGCTAACTGTATACGTACTATTTTTTATTGTCTGACGCTATTAATTTTCAATGACAGGAGGAAATAAAAAAATAAAATGTTCGATAATAACATATAGGTACGGTAACATTCACACACTTGAGCGGTACGGTGTATATTTTAGTTATTAGTAACAACTCGGATCCGAGAAGAATAATTGGACAAACGATATTATTTCCGACTACCTAATATTTATAGTCCTATATATGACGTGTCGTTGCTCTTCGAGATAATTACTATCATCATAAACGTATATAACAATGTTGGGATGTCGTACAAATTAAAAACCCGTTTGCAACGGCGATATTAGATAAAAAAAAAAAAATAAAAAATAAAAAAATGGTACGTCGCCGTCTGCATAGCGCAGCGTCGTGTATTAAAGACGCAGCAATAATAATAATAAGTGCCAGTGAAAAAAAAAAAAATAAACCGTTTAAAACGAAAACAAAAAAAATTGGTAATAATTATAATAAAAGCGTTTATTAGGCAATCGAGAAAATCGGAGTAGGTAAAACGAGGAATTTATTCGTAGGAGATAAAAAATAAAGCGTGTGGTCCCCATCACACGAAAACGTGATGTTTTACAAATGAAGAAATCCGAGCAACACAGCTGTACACGGGCACTTCCACTCGTCTAATCTAAAGTATGCCGTTTTAGCAAGAGTCGGAGCGAGTCCCTAATGATGTATTACAATAGCCTTCTTATTGTAATATCAGTAGTGGTAGCCGTATAGTAGTAATAGTAGTAATAATGCACTGCGCACAAGACAACGACGACAATAATAATTAATATATTATAGTTCTCGTGTCATAAACACTAGGGTATAAATCTCGCAGTCAGCACATACATAACTGTGAGTGTGTGTATGTGTGTGTGTGTGTGTGTGTGTGCGCTCGTGCGAGCGAGCGAGAAAGACAGAACACACCGGTTGCATTGCTGCTGCTGCTGCTGCCACTTATTACGTCCCCGTGTGTCATTCCAAACGATTATACGGATCCAACCACCGCCACAGCCATTCTTTCTTCCTTCTGTCCCGTGCAGGTTGCCCACCGCGGCGGCGGCCAGTGATAAATGCGTCGAGCCGTCAGTATATTGTCTTCTCTCCGTTCGTATATGCAAATACTTTCTAAACGGCCTCGGGGCCTCTTTTGTCGACGGCCAGTCGCCGATAAATTGAATCACGACGGCAGGCAGGCGGCGGCGGCGGCGGCCTATACACACCGTCGTCGTCGTCGTCGTCGTCGTGTAGGTAATATTATTGTTATGAAACTCGTCGACGGCCACAGCCGCCTGCACCGTCGTCTTCGTCGCGCGCTCGCGAACGCTGCCGAAGGTGGTTGCAGGTGCGTAATAGTCGTGTCATTTTTGGTATTTTGTTTTTTTTTCTTTTTTTTTTTTCAATCGTTTTTCGGTTCTTCCTCCGCGGAGGTACACGGCACGATATATATACGTCGTGTACATAATCATATTATTATATACATAAATACGCGCGCTCCGACGAGACGGCTCAAAATCATTACGTTTTCGCGTTACGCCGCGTGCATATCAATTATTATAGAACCCGACCCCGCGGAAACACCTAACGGTACGGTCTCGCGGCGACCGCCTGCGAGTAGACGGTGCGGTGTGCAGCGGAGTGCGCGTATTTTAATCCGTTTATACGCCCGTGCCCCGCGCGTATCGGTCGGCAATAACGCCGCCGACGCCGTGCGATTATTTCATCGATTTCCGTCCGGCGCTCGGTAGTAAAACACTCGCTGGTTTCGCGATCCCGCCGACGGCGTCGTACTATATAATACATAACACCAGAACTGCATATAACGTCGTGATACCGTCGACGCACGAACGGTATCGAAATCTTTTCCTGCCGCATCATCGACACACCGGCGGCAACGGCGATTTCGTCGCGAATCACGCTTTTACCATACGGCGTATATCAGGGACGCCCGGATGGGGGGGACAGTCGGGCCATTGCCCCCCCTGAGATTTTTCATGTCAGTTACAAAATTGGAGGTTTTTTTTTTTTTACATGAAGTCGTCGGTCTCACGCGACTAGAGTCTGCACACTCGGTGACTTTCCGACAATAATTGTACCAATAATATTATTATTTGGTACCTAATCGTAAAATTAATAGTTGTATACTTCTCGAGTCTCGATTTTTTTTTCCCTTCCCCCTCTGAGTGACATATTATCTGTGGGCGTCCCCTGGCGTATATTGTACCGCTATTAAAGGGTTACCATATTTCATTAGGCAAAAACAACCGGGACAAACTTCTTTTTTTTTTTTTATCCATTTTCTGATTATAAACAATATAGTTTTTAACACGCGTTATATAGATGGCAATTAATAACATTTGAAGCTTTTAAAATCAAAGAATATATACGTATAACAGAAAACACTAAATTCTTAGTGTGTTCTCCGTCGGCAGAAAAGTCTGATAGTCGTTTGATACTTGGCTGAACTGTGTACTTTTTGAAGCAATGTTTAGTTGGCAAGTATCGACTCATAAAAATCGACAACAAGACGTGTTATCAAACTTTGAATCGATATTATTACTGAAGCCTCGACTATACAAACATCTAATTTATTTCGTGATTTTGTCCATGTGCTACACGTTGATGAAAACTCACGTTCCACCGCGGTGCATTTGAACCGGGTAATGGGAAAGAAAATATTCAACAACTGTTAACTAACTATATCTATTGTATATTTGTTCATATAACTATCACACATCTCACTCGTTACCTTTTTCCATCAAACGTCTAACGAAGCGCGTACATAAATCATTCAAGTCTCGTTCCGGGACGATACGCTGTCCCGAAACACGGACACCGGGACACCGGGACGCCATACTTAAAACCGGTACTGTCCCGGCCGAACCGGGAGACGTATGGCAACCCTATACTGTAGCACAATGTTCACAATCCGTTCTATCCACAATGTTCTATACTGCGCATGCGCATACTATAAGAGTTGAAAATTTGAAATTTTCCTATAATGTAGGTATCCCCTAGCTGTTGCAGCAGCACACCGTATTTTGATCTAAGATTATATAGGGCAGAGATATTTAGCGGTACGTTTAAGACGGGGCACACTGTATATAAACGAACACAGACGTCGGTCGTACAACATCGGCGTGTATACGACGACGTCCGCGGAGAACGGTGCGGCGGCGTGGAGGCGGTGGAGGCGTTCGTGCTCGCCGAGGTGGCGTGCAGACGCCCGGCGGCGGCCGTGACGAAGACTGATCGTACACGGGGAACCGCAAGGGAGGCGGCGGGGGCGGCTTGTCTCGCGATTTGCATAAAGCTACCGATAAAGCCGGACGTCCCCTCCGACGGTCTCCTGGGAAAAACCGGATGCGCCGCGATAATTTATACGCTGCAGTCCCTTGGAAAAAAAAAAATAAAGAAAAAAGTCCGCGCCGATTTTCCGACGGCCGTCCGCCGATAACGTCGGTGTACGGCGCGGCCGCGCGAAATTAAGTCGACCGGCCGTGCCGGTTCTGGACAGAGGGGGCGGGCGGGCTGGCTTAAAAGCTCTCTCGCTCGGCCGGTCTTATCAATTATTATTATTATTACATTGCGTGTCTCGTCGTGCCGTGCGCACACAGTCTATAGTCTACGCGTAATCTGCCGAAAGCCGAGCGAATAAAGTCAAGTCGCAGTTTTATAATATTATAATATAAAATACTAATTGTATACCGTGTATATATACGTAAACGCACCTATTCGCCCTCGCCGTTGTTACAACGTTGTATACTCGGGTACGGGAACGCTCGAGAACGTAACGATTTAATTTTAATCACGCGATTTTCGTGCAGTAGGAGGTATACGAGTGCTAAACGCGTCTTCCCGCGTTTACGAGAACACAATGGACTTTGATTGTCGTAAGATCGTCTTGAAACTACGGCGCCCCGACAAAGTTGTATAGAACGATTAAGTAATATTGTTATGACATATGAATAACGTAATATATGTATAACAGGTCTTATATTCCACGAAAAACGAAAATAGAATTTGAAGATAAAATGATTTTTCTCAAAAATCAAAACATCTTAAAAACGGATCGAAAAAAATATATTTGTATGGCTTTGATTGCTGTCGATATCAAATACACAATCTCTATCGATTACTTTCCAAGTGGCAGATTATTACATTAAAATAATACGGATTGTTTTAGTGCGCGCATAATATGAGTATTTATTTTTATAAGAACCACTTAGGTATTATTTTTCAAACTTAATGTTTTTATAATACTCTAATTATTTAAATTAAAATTTCGACATTTTTCAATTATTTGTTATTAATAAGATAATGATTATACTTATACTATTATTCAGAAATACCATATAAAATAAGTTATGATTCAACTATTACTTACATAATTACATTAATGTTTTAGTATATTCACTAACGACATCAATTTTTATAATTAGTTTACATAAATGAATAGTCAGAACAGTTAATAGGCTTAACGTGAGATGGGCATTCTACGTTTCTAATGAATTTATGATGAGATTAATGTACGAAAAATGATAACATCAACTATAGACACAATCTTCAAATAAACCAATAAAACAGTATTTAACACTGTTTAAACATTTCAGGGTATTAACGATACAATATTCAATTTCAATTAATATTGACGATTCCGTTCGATCATTGGTTATTAACACTATCGCTGCACATTCAATAGCTTGAAATCTATCATCAAATAAAATGTGAAAACCGGCTTGTCAACAAATCGCAGATGGCCTAAAAACCATTTTATTATAATAAAATAATGTATAATGGTAATAATGATCCGCATTTAAAAGGTTTTTCCATTTTCTTCAAAGAAGTCGACTTTTTAAAAGATAACATAATAATAATAATAATAATAGTTCATTGAATAATAAATAATTAATATTCAATTTGTCTTCACATATTTAAAAAAAGTAATTATTTTATTAATTACCAAGTGTTAGGTATGAAAGCAATTTTTTCCTACTCAGATTCTCATTTATTTTACATTGCTTTTGAATACATACAAAAATGTACATTATTATTATTTTTAAGTTATATATAAATACCGATGTGAAAAATTGTAAAAGCTTTTCAAAAAAAATTTAATCTCGAATTTAATGCTCGAGATGGATATCATAATAATTACACCGGATCTTTCTTTAGATTTCATCTTTTTCAGAGAAATATATATTTTTTGACTTTAATAATACACCAGCATAATTTAAATACCAACGAATTATTCGAGAGAGGTATGCATAAAAACAATTAAAATATATGAAAAATATGGTTCATTATTCACTATAGTTAAGTGATATTAAAGTAAAAACTTTTAAAGCGTACACACCATTTTACACTATATAATATGTTAACGAGTTTTACAGTATGTACAGAATAAGCGTATTATGCCATTAATTAGAATTAAACAGTAATTTACATTTTACGAGTGTTTGTGGAAAATCGATGTTTTTAACATATTATACACATCAAATACGAATTAATATTAGGGTGAAAACAAATTGTAAACAACAACCAGTACGTCACCGAACACAATGTCACATCGATATAATCCAGGATAAAAAAAAAAAAAAAAAACATTAATGTAATTTATAACATATTATAGGTACACAATATATTAACGACTGTTCCACACGCTATTTGTCCTATTTGAATCGTACTTTAACGTGCTGCCACTTCTAATAATGACAGTATATTATTATGATATCGTATTATATTATAGGCTGCACTACAACAACGCTGTACTACATTACAAACACCGTTAACAATAATGTAATACACGCCGCCGCGCCGCGGCAGAATATTACTCATTAATTTCGTTATTATTTTACACTCGCCGTCAAGATCCGTGTACAACACTAATTTCTGGAGGAGGGCCGGTGGTGGTAAAACCTCGTCGCTCCGCGACACAGTGTCGAATTAGTATTTGCCCGGGCTCCCGCCTATAACCGCCACCGCCACCGCCGTCCGATTGTTTCCCGGGGACGTAGTTGAACATGCAAATGATTTAGAGGTTTTAATATCGCCCCCCCCCAACTCCCCCATGCACTTCCACGATCTATCCGCCGCTGCCCACGCGCTTTATTGTGCACACGAAACGGACCGGCGGCGCGCATAAATCAAACTAGCACGTTCCCGATGTCACTTCCGACCGTCCGAAACGGGTGCGCGTATATTATATTCTGCATCCAATTGTGTCCCGGCAGGTTGGCCGCGAAACACGGCGGCGGGAACGTTATTCAGACGCGTCGCGGCGTAGGGTGAACACACGCACGCACGCACGCAAAAAACCGAACACAATCGATATCGGACGTGGGGGGGGGGGTGATAATAGTAGATGTTTCGAAGGGTGAAAGTTATTATTGTTCAAAACATGAAAATCGGAGGATATCAACGCCGCCGACACGAGTGGCTGTCACCCACCGCCCGTTTTGCTTGACAAAACAAAAAGAAAAAAGAAAAAAAAAGTAAAAATATCGTTCGTTGGTGAATTCGGTATAAAGCCGGTAGATTTACACAATATATACGACGTATAGGTTCGTGGGTACGTCGAGAAGAATTGATTGTTGTAATTGTTTATTTGTTCGATGATCGCTATCGGAAAGAAAAGCCAAAAAACAATGATTACAGTAGAACCTCAATTAACCGTGCCTCGATTATCCGTGTTTGCGATTCACCGCGCTCACGCTGTTTTGAGGAGATTTTAAGGATTTAAGAAGAATTCAAGAAAAATCAGAAGTGAGGTAAGACAATAATAATTTTGAAACGTAAAACTCAAAGACCGATTACTTCTACTTATATTTCAAGTCCTAATAACTTTACAATACGACAATACGTGTACAAGTTTATAAAATTGTCCATTTTCACATACTCAATTTGTTAAATAAAAGTTCTCGATCAACCGTGGTTTTCATTTATCCGTATGATCCTTCCCCACCATTACCCCGGATATTCGAGATCCTACTGTACTACGTGATTTGCAAAAAAAAAAAAAGAAAAGATTTTCTAGAACCGCAAAAACAAAAAAAAAAAAAAAACAAAAACGAAACCAAAAAACAGTACTCCGTCGTTTTGACGGATCGGAAAAAAAAATCCTAAGCTCTACGAACGAAACCTCTACGGACGAGAATATTATTCGTTTCGTAACACTCGACGACGTCGTATATTATGCGTTTGCCATTTTTAATTACTCGACACGCACGACGGATATACACAAGCGCGTGTTTATGCCGAGATTGACTTAACCGTGCAAACAATATTACCGAGCCGGGCCGTAATTTATTGTACAGAATAAATATACAAAAAAAAAAAAAAAAAAAAAAAAAAAAATGAGAAAAAAAAACGACTACTCGACAACATGTCAATTACTGCGGACTTCCAACTGCGTCGGTGAAAAAAAAAATAAATAATAATAACAAATAAATAAAAATATTAATAACACAACGTGAAATTATCGCACAATGGTAATAATACGAGTGGCGCGACGTGAGCACCGGGAGCGCTGCGGGCGAGTCCGTCGGCAAAGCGCTCCGGGTGGCGCGCGGGCAACGTCGCGTACACGACGACGCGCGCGGCGCGGCGCTTACGATATTATATTGTATTATCGGCAGACAACAATCATAAACACACCGGGGCCGGCGAAAATCCGGAGTGGAGACGACGACGACGACGACGATCGTAAAAATCCCAAGTCGTAAACGAGGCGCTCGGAGGGCCGTCGGACGTACGATATAATATACACAAACGCACACGCGTAGATACATATACGCACACACACGCACACGCGTAGATATACATAATATTATACACACACATATGCAAACACGCAGAGAACGAACGTGCGCGCGTGTGTGTTTGTAAAAATAAATTTGTAAATTATAATATACGTATGCGGGCGATGGTTTTTTTCCCTCCTTATATTTTTTAATCCCGACCGAGAGATGGACAATTAAAACAGTTTTTTTTTTTCAGAAACAGTTGCGTGCGCGCGCGACCGCTTGGAATGCCGTTTCTCAGCACCAGCAGTGTGTGTGTGTGCCACACACGCGCTCGGTCGTACACACATGATATACTATGCACGGTCTCACGACGCAACAACACACTACGAAACATATACACGCGCACATATTATTATATAAACGCGCCGCGCGCACAGTCGTAAATGACACCCGGTATATGCGTGTGTGTGTGTGTGTGTGTGTTTTTGTTTGTTTATTGTTCGTGAAATAATATGTTAATAAGCGTTGTGTGTGTGTGTGTGATGTCTAATTGAAAAAGTGGATAATAATTTTTATTTTTTTTATTTTTCGGTAACGTTTCCTCCGGACCAGGACCGCGGTGGTGGTCTCTTCTTATCGATTATGACCGCGCGGCGAGTATATTATCCGTCATAATGTATACATTATACAAGAGTATTATAATACGTGTGTTATTATCTCGTGTACGCCGCGAACGTGCCTACGCCACGCCGTGAGTTTATACACACGCAGTATTTCCCGACGTCGTCGTCGTCATATATACGTTGAAAAACGCAAGTACGTACGTGACGTGTACGTGTGTACGTGTGTGTGTGTGTGTGAATAGCGATGTCAATGCGAGGTCATTAATCAACGCGGGGGCGTCGTAGTCGTCGTCTGCCGGCGAAATTGTTATTTTGAATAATGAAGTCTCTCTCTGTGGCGCGCGCGCGCGCGCGAAAGACTACCCGGTCGCATCGCGCGCCGCCGACGTCTGCCCGCGCGATATTAACCCTTCGCGGCCCCGCGGGGCGACCGGATCGTCCGCTTCGCGAAACGCGCAACATGTGCCCCGGGCGGCGGTTGATTGATGACCGCGCTGACGACGACACGACGACGCCACCGCCGCCGCCGCACTAGCTGTTGCGCCTCGTCCTCCGTTTTTCGCAAAGCGCTGCACACGCACGCACACACACACACACACGTGCGTTTTAGGTACCCTTTAACAGCCGTCTGCTGCTGCTTTTTCGACCTGTCCTGTCCGACCCTTCATTTTTTTTCCAAGTCCACCGCCTATACCTCCACCCTACCCCACCGTATATACCGTCCCGTCGACGGGATCGTCTCTCGTTTCCGACGACGCTTTCCGTCACGGTTAATGTGTTTTTGAGAAATACCGGAGAGACCGGCGGCGGTTCGCGGCGTCGAAATTTCCATTATTCGTGTACGGCGAACACGACGCGAAATCGAGTTTTACCCGTCAACGCGTCGTCACGCAAACGCGAAGGAGGATGACGCGCGTCAATGTCGGGCCGGCGACGACGTCAGCAGCCGGATTAGCCTTTGAACAGATGACGCGCTTTACGGCGAAACACTCGCGGCGCGGCGCACAGTCGAATTCGCCGCGTCACGACTATACCGGACCGTGTCGTTTTCATAAAACATTATAATACTCGTATATGTTACCGGCAATGTGTTGAATCCGGTATTACATAGAAATCCTAGATATTCTTTAGAATTCCGAAAATGAAGAGGAATCGTACAAAATATAATACAATAACTAGGCGTTCTACATATTATTACCTAACCTGGAGCAGGTAAAGTATTAGGAACTAAGGAATGGCTTTTAAAATGTTTACATGTATATTCAAGGTATCAATTCACAATATGCCAAAAAAATTTAATGACGATGGAATATCAGTTCCAAGAGAAAATACATTTGCTTTACACACGATCACAACTCAATAATCTACAGAAACTGAACAAGGTTTTATAAAATGCACACGCAAGACAAAATGCCAGTCCAAAAAATGTTTGTATGTAAAAAATAATTTTTTACGTACTGCGGAATGTCTTGCATCAGTTGTGTGCTGCAATAAATAAATAAACAATAAATAATAATAAACGTATTATTTTGATTTAATAATACATTACCTAACATCACATCGGTGTTCTATATAGAAATCCTAGGAAATGTATAGATTGCCTGGCCATAATATGAAAAAATTTTCAGATTTAACACATTGTCAAATAGTTCAAGGAGTTCTGTGGAATGCCTAGGAGATTTATAGAATTTCTATATCCAACACTTTGCCGGTAACATATATACATACGTGTGTTCGGTGAAATTCGGTCGTTCGACTATAATATAACGTTACCGGGTTCACACTATTACAATATCTTGCGTTCTAAACTTGCTCGCAATATAAATCATATACAAGAATACGCATGGTAATACGCAAGTTGTTTTCACATTTTATTTTCTATATTTGTATTCTTGTATATGCGTTTAAATATCGTTTAGTTTCAAAAGCGATTACCTACCGAGACTTTCGTATTTTCTTAAAAAGAATTTTTTTTTTTTTTTTTAATACTATACGTTTAACATGTACTTTGGTTTTAAGGACATCTTTTGTTTGAAAAAATGTTATTCGAAAAATATTATGTGAATTAATAAACAAAAATATTGTACACAATCACATAGAAAATGCAATTCGAATATGTTCGAATTACAAACGTCGAACACTATCAGTGATTGAAAATAAACTGACAGACAATAATTGACAAATTGCATTCAATTTCTGTCCAACACGTCGGACTTCATGCAAGTTAAAGCATGCAAGAACATGTGCATGCATGCACTATCATAGCTCACATAATATTTTGTTCGATTTCGTTCTTGCACGAGTAAAAATACGCATGAGGGAAAGAGCATAATATGCAAGATATTGTAAATAGTGTGAACCCGGCATAAGTATGAAAATCGAATTTTACCGAGGTCTGCACTCCCAGCGGGCACTATTCACATACGAATACGTTTATCGTTTACAAAACGACATATAGATACCGGCGGCCGCGGGGGCGTTTAGAATTATGCACGTCATAAACAATCACAAGTCACAACTCATAACGGACGAAAACGCGAGTCCCGCCGCGGTGTATCGTACCATTTTAGTTGTTACCGATGCACCGCGACGTATGAACATTTGTACACGGGAATAAAGGGTAGAAACCCGAAAACAAATTTTTAGAAAACTTTTAAACAATATTGTTTTTAAATCCCATTTCGTATACGTGGAAATAATAAAAAATAAAAAATAAAAAACTAACAATAACAGCCCTTTAGCTTAGGGCCTAACCCGCCCAAGTGCTGTTGTTTTAGGATTTTCATATTACATCGGGTTCCTCGTTGCCGGAACTTGCAACAATGGGTGTAACTTTAGACAACTGTTGAATCAATTTATTGCTCGCAGGAGAACGCGCGCGGGATATAATTCAAAGAGTAATACGCGTTCTTTGTTCTAACAATTTCGTAAATATATCAAAACAGATTTACATTTGGGCAACTTACGTTTCGAGTGGTAACAACCGGTAGACACGTGTGTGTATACACACACACACACACACACATTTAATATACATATATAGGGTTTGAGTGTCTTGGAATACCCACGCAATTGATAAAACATAAAAATAAATAAATAAAAGAATGGCCCAAAACTGTGAGATGCACTGCACGAGATAGTCGATTTTTCACGGAACACTAAAAAAAAAAAAAAAAAAAATTAACCGATAAAATATCGAGTCCCACACCCAGCTGGACGCCGTATATTTATTAATTCTCAAGACTGTTATTCCTTCCATATTTTTTGGGATGTGTTTGTTTTTTCGTGTGTCTACGATGATGGTATCGGATTCTCGTTGGTCATCGCCGGCGCGCAGCCGCCGTTGCCATCGCCGCGTGTTCACGCCAACAACCGCGAGAAACACGTTTCACTGGATAGCCGGTATTGTGATTTATACAAGCACCGTCGTCTGAATAATGACCGGCTAGCCGGTTATGACAAGCTCCGGAAGAAAAAACGAATACGAACGTGCGTCTGTGTGTACATACTAATATTATATCATGTGTGCGTTCTATACGCGTGTGTATAAAATATAAACTATTTTTTCAATATATATTTTTCTTTAAATAGAGAGAGGGAATGAAAAAATTATACAGACGTTGGAATAAATGTGCTTTGAAGGAATTCAATGATAAAGAAAAAAAAAACTAAATAATAGATTTTGCGCACACGGACCGGTTGCCCGCGGAGAAGAGTTCCGGATTAATGATGTGGTTCGTTCACACAACAGAAAAAAAAAAATAACAATTCCTTTCATAAAGAGAAAATAATATTAGGTCGTCAAAAATATGCCACAACGGGTTAAAGAAATTCGACGGTAATTTGTTTATGATGGGTAGTGTTCGAAGTTTTTTTTGGGGGTGGAATATCACTAGTAAAAAGGCAGGTAACAAACCCTTCGGCATTAATACAAATTATTTATCCTTTTAAATCCCATTTGATTTGAAATATATGTTATTAAAAAAAAATAAAAATATTCGAGTCAATTGTAATCGTTGGAATTATGGAATAACAAAAAATATATATATAATATACCTATATAAATAATGTTATTGTCTATATAATTTCCCCAAATACACAACAAAATTAGGGTCTACGTATTTTATCGTTCAACAGCTAAACATATATATATATATATATATATATATAAATCATGTACCCACATTATAACACTTGGAAGGATAAAATGAAACTTCGGTTTAAATACAATATTGAGAGTTTATTTAAAACCATTATGACAATGCAGTGAGTGATAGGTACTTTTAGACTATAATACGTGAAACAAATTGAAAGTTAAAATCGACAAGACTATGTTAAAAAAACACCAAGTGAAAGGTAGAACCATATGGGAAATTAAATCCTACGCTAATTTTATAGAAAAAAAAAACGTTATTCAATCATTTTTCGTACTACATAATTATTATTATCTTTTGTATGTTATACGCAATATAGTAGTTGTACGAAGAAACGCATAATATTTCTCATGAGTATTGTACGTCAAACAAAATACGGTTCTATTGCTGGGAGACAAAATAATATAAAATACATTTGACTGGTGTACTTATTTACAAATTACTCAAGTTCAGTGTTTAATAAAATAAATTGATTGCTACGTAAATACTGATAAAAATTCATATAACTTTAATACTATTAACCCGACTTGTTAAAACGATTTCAAACGTAAAGTTATGATGAATAATGACGAACCCGTGCAAAAATATAAATTTATCGTTTGTGTTATGATTGTTAAACGATTACTAAATGTTTTTATATCAATGCTGAATTATTATACATAAACATCATGAATGTAACACATAAATTTAAATAATAAGACATGAATGATATGAATATGTGTCCATAATATATCATCAAATAAAATTGACTTCCAAATGAGAAATTGATAAATAAAATCAACCATGATAAAGTCATAACTCATAAATAAAAAATAAAAAAATGATTTATTAAATTGTACCTATACGTTATCTTATTGTTGAACCCGTAAATATTGTTATACAAATAAATAAGAGTATAAAGTACGTGTATATAATAATAATGTGTAACTTGTTTGTACTATTAATATTCTCTCTATACATACATACGTGTATACAATATATACATACACACAAACAATCTTTAAGGATTACATTTTTTTTTTTTTCCAATAAGTCTGTATAATTGAGTTTTAGTAATCACAATTCGTATAAGAAAACTGACAACTGTCAGTCACTAAATACATACTTAAGAGAATACACCCTCATAAATTATAACGATATCATATCAAAAGAAATTCCATTTTTATCTAACAACTAATGCAGTTATATCATAAATTACATTTTCTCGTTTATTGGTTCTATAGTAGATAACACGTTCAAACTCTGATATACTAAATTATAGTAATTATACAGAAAAAAAAGGGTAATCATTTTGAAACGCATTTTTTGTTTTTTGTTTTTTTTTTTAATTAATGAAACAATGATTCAAACGGCTTAGATATCAGTTGACAGTAATAGTATTTTACAGTCGAGATGACTTTTGAAACGCTCTGTACATAAAGACAACTGTATATAATATCTTATCCCATCTCCGTTGTCAAATGAAAGGAAAATGCTATATATAACGCCTACTCATTTTTCTAAATAATTTTTGGCGCTCTTCTAGACGGGAAAACGGGAGGTTGAGAAAGGTGCAGCCAATTTCGTTTTCCTCATTTTTCACTCGGCTCGTTCTCTTCCGCCACGGCGAAATCTCTAACCACCCGGTCCACCCTCTTATATTTTTTTCCATCATAGTCCCCCAGAGTTATCTCGTGAATACAAATGAACCGCATTACCAGCGATATTTCACCTCTGGGAGTATATGAACGGGAGGAGGTAAAACGCAGAGGTAAAAATAATAGCGACATCACGAAGTCCTTGGTCATTAGTCTCAATCCTACGTATAGTGGCCAACGGAACACTGGAAAGCTTTTTTTATACACGTTTAATTGGTAAATCTCATTTGGAAAATTAACTTTAACCTTGCACCGATAGCAACAATAATTTCAGTTTATGCATGCATAATAATATTATCACATCGCACATCTAACAGTAAATGGAGATTAATCAAAGTTATGGCGTGCATTAGCTCATTTTTCAAAATGTCCGTTTGACAATAATTACGAGTTATCTTTTTATAAATTAAAGACAAAATAATTAGAAAGTTGAATACGATTCGAACACAGAACGATAGTATTTCAAATAATAATAATCGTACTGACTCAGTATGAATTAATTAATGCGTTTACTTCAAACGATAATGAGTCTAACGCGTCGTTTAAACGAGTAAAATTGAAGAAAAAAAAATCAATACAAAAACAAACTCACGGAAAATACAATATCTCTACATGATTTTTTCGACAACAACACAGTGCTCAAAAATAGGTATAGTTATTAACGAGTAAAAACTACGAATTAATAATATTAACACCATAACACTATATTTTTTCGCGTAAATATTATACACCTCCGTGTGTACTACTACACACTACGGATGAATATAATATGCGTATGAAGCACGAAATTATATTATTTTCAATATCGGTGTAAATACACTCAGGAAACTGCGTGCGTGCTACACAACTACGAAACTGGTCTGCGATATACAATAACCCCTTCGGTGTACGGCCATAGCCGACGGGTATTGGGAAGCAGCTGCATAGGTAAAATTACATTATAACAGAGTGTGTGTTTTTGGGAAACGAAAAAAATTTCAACTCTACTTATTTAAAATCAAATATACGATATAATAAAAAAATATTATACACGGCAAAAAAAAAAAAAAAAAAGCCTGGCGATACACGTCTGAGAAACGTTCGAACGTGCGCGTAGGGAATTATACGCCGGTTACACAGCAGTGCGCCGGAGGAATGTTTTCAGGGAAAAAAACACCGTGTTCGCCACAATCTGATGAAAACCATTGCACATATATACGGTAATTAAGCAATTAAATACTTGTAAAACAGTCCGACGCACAAACGTACGTTTTATACATATCGTACTCATTATACGCGTGTTCGTCGTCTCGGCGAGACCTGGCGGATAATTATTAATTATAAGCGCTGAAGATACCTATATATTATATAGACGAGACACGATTATATAATATAGATCTTTAACTAGCGTTTAATTTAAGAAAATAACAATGATAATGAATTACGCACGACAAGAATAATGATTATTTCTATCATATTATAATAATTTATGGAAAAAAAAAATACACTCCTTCACGAGTCATAATAGGTTAGGCCCAATTCGTAAATGAAAATGCATAATAAATACACACTTGCGGTGTTTACGCACTGTACCTGGTCAATCCGCGCAGAGCCAAACGTACGTGACAGTCGACTTACCTGAAAAAAAACAAAAACAATACCGTATAAATAAAACGTAAACGTAAAAACGCTGCAGAGGTTAATCGTGAGACAGTCGTTAAAACCTAAAAGGAATGCGACATATTTATAACCGTCGTAATCTTTTTATTGTAATCGTGTTCATTTCTCTCTTGATTCCAGACGAAAACGTTTTATTTTGTCATCAGCCTCACTGACGACTGCACCAGAGGCACCACTCGACGGACAGGTCTCATTATAACCCGAAATTACGTGACGACTAACACTGCGCCGCCGCCGCCGCCGCGACATTATTGTACGAACACGAAGTGTACGAGAGTGTGGGACGGGTGAACCGTGTGTCTCAGACATTATACGTACACCGAAATATCCATAAACACACAAAGACATTTTTAGTCGCCGTCGAGTAACAGTTAAATTCAGATGAAATTTTGTATAAAATCATTCATGAACTTAATGGGCGTCCAAGCCGGAAGTGTTTAAAGAGGAATAATATTTATTGTACGCGTGAAAAACGGTAAAATAATAATAATAATCGATACATTTTCATGGTGATGTGCGCACCGAAATAGCCTCGTACACGAATGTGCTTATGAGGTTATAAACGTTTATATACGTTTTTGTACGCACAACGCGCAACTATAATATGCTGTTGTAAACCCGTGACGAAATGTACTCCGCGCACCCGGACTCCGGCCCAACTTGCATACATTTTCTTAATCTATATACACACTCATTTACATCTCATCTGTAAACTATAACTAGGTTACTAGACGGAGGGGAAAAAATGACTTTGAAAACATTGTTCGACGGTTGGAAAAAAAAAATACGAACAGGTTTAATCGCACGTTTGATCAGTTAATTGTTATTCAAGTAATACAATATGATTTATTAACGTTTAGATTTAAAATTATGGTTTGAAAACCACTATACGGAACGGTGAAACATTTATAATTTTTTATTTTTTTTTTTTCAAATATCCGCGCGCAAACGTATATTTCAAGACGACAATGTTTTTAATACTAAAATAGTGGACACACACTTGGATCTATCCCTCAGACACGATACCTATGATGAAATCATACAACATCCAAACGATCCGAGTCCTCCGCACATGTCATCCGACACACAACAACGACCGCCCTATAATATTACTACGGGTGTCTAATTCCAAACGTATGTGTACACCAATCTTATTGTAACGACGAGACAATAGACGACAAACAAACACACGTCTGACGCGCGGCGTTGTTATTTTAATACATTGTATCGGTTCAAAGTTTATGTCCCTAACAACAAATGGTTTGGAACAGTTTTAATTGAATAAATGACAATACGAAATAATACAGTTGCATGTTTAATTTTTCTTAACACAAACGCGTGCACCAACAACGCATTAGCATAATGTAAATAAATAGGATCCGACGAAATTCGTAAAGAGTATAACAGGACAATCCGTTTTCATACCAATGAACTTTGTTTTTCTTTTTTTTTCCCCCCGTATAAACATCAAGGACATCAAGTAACCGACAGACAATAAGCCAAACAAAAAACAGCATTTCGGGCATTTTTAATTTCCCAAATGGATAACTTTCCCCTTTGATAATTTTCAAAAAATTCGTCAACCGTAACACGGGTTATAGGGGGCATAGGGGAATACGAGGACGACACCGCAGGCACAGCACACACGGATCGCGAGCATTTATTCTCTTCTCTATTTTCTGGATCGGGTCATCATTTCTCTCTCTCTCTCGCTCTCTGGCCTAACCTCTCTCATACGCACACGCACACACACACACACGCAATGTTTTCGAAGTATACCGAACGGGCGCACGATTTATTGCCGGGCCCGAGACTTGTGTGCAGCACAGTCCGGACACGCGATGTCAATTTATTGCTCTTTATTCAAATGACGTTCAGCCGCCAACAGAGGTATAGGCGTCCGCGGCGCGGTTGATTTTTCCTACTTTTTTCCTCCCGCCGACTAACTTTTTTTTCTTCATTTTATTTTTTTTTTTATTCCTTTTTTTTTTTTTTTTATCTTTCCTCGGGAAAAAATCCCCCCGGTTCCAACCGCAATTTATCACAACCGAAAAGCTTCTTATCAGGGGTAGAGAAGAGTTTACGATAATTTATGGTGCACGGCGTTTCTCTCGCTCCTCCGCCGCCGCCGCCGCCGCCGCCGACGTCGTGGAATGCGGGCGGCGGCGGCGGCCGATCGCGCGCGCGTTCTCCCCCGCTCGTCCGGCCGACGATCGCGCGCCGGGGCACTCCGAGGCACCGTCCTAGCGTCCTCACTACGCGTACACACGGCGCGCACGCACACAAAAGGCGCGACAATGGACATTTACATACGCGCGGGGCACAGCTGTTTGCGAACGCACCACCGCGGCCGCCTCACACACACACACACACACACACGCACACACGAGTCGCGCACGGTATTATACACGAAGGGGGGAGTAGTGGGGAAGAGGTGTCGCCGGTAATAAGAACGGCCTAAATACCCGTCATTATCCCCGAGCCCGGGGAGGCGTGTGTGCATAACACGTCGTATAAAAGAGCGAACGTAAATGCTCTTTGTGCGTGCGCGTCTGGTCGTCGTCGTCGCAGTCGTATACATTATATTAGCGTATATATATATTATATTATATACATTATATTATAGCGTTATACACACTGAGGGCGTATTATTACAATGGTGACGACGACGCGCAGTGAATTTCACGGCAATATAATACTAACCGCCTCGGAATCCGAACGCGCGGGGATTAGCCGAGGTGTGTAGGTGACACCCTGGAACACACCTGGAAAATCACACGGATACGTCCGGCGGCACGGTTTTTCGGCGGAGGCACGGGGGGGAGCGGTGTCGCGTATTGAGACGTATGCAGCGTGCGCTCGGTTTACTCGCGTAGTAGTCCGACACTATATACGCGTCAAAGGCCCCGCGGTGCAAATTACCGAAAATTATACGGTTCGGACGACTTATTGTGCGACGCGATACATATTATTATTATTATTATTATTATGTATACACGGTGTACAATACGCGTTCGTTCGCGGGGTTCGAAACACGACTGTGGTTCACAATGAAAAGAGAGAGAGAGAGAAACGTGCAATTTTCATTCATTTCACACCCAGTCACGACGACTTGTTTGTGTATTTATATACCCACGTGTGTGCAACAATGTCGTAGAGAATGAAATATATTTGTCACATTAGTACCGTATTTTAGGTATTTCACCCGGTATTTCTTTTCACCGAGCATACAATAAAATAAAATGTACGGATAATAATAACACGTCGTCGGCAAAACGTGTTGAAGCGGAAACGGTCGACGAAATTCCAAATGCGTCCGACGACTTCGGAACAGTGTTCTGGAAACAACTAACGTCCGGGAGGGGGGCGAGGGCACGTCGATTCGACGTCAGCGTGACGTCTTCAAAGGACGACGTAAACTCGATGCGATTTCGAAAACGCGAGTGTTTCGAGCACAGATAATTCGATCGCGAAAATAAGACGAAGGCGGACGACCGGCATTTCCCATAATAAGATTACCATAATATAATCAGTATTATAGATGGAAATAAAATTACGTACGAGAAAATCGATGTTTCGTAAAAAAAAAAAAAAAAAACACTACCTTAGATCGGGGCGACCATACGTCTTGCTTTTTACAGGATTGTCCTTTATTTTAGAGTTGTGTCCTGTAGTCCTGATGAACGTCTCTCAGGACGATTTTTATCCTGTTTTCTATTCAATCTCATAAAACTATAAATATGTTTATTTTTTATAGGTACAATAATATACACAAAATACCCCAAATTATTAGATTTGAGAAGTTTTTCGGAAAAAGATGACAAATTAAAATGTGTAGATATGTGATCCGAAAAATTATCATCAATGCGAATAAAAAAGTTTTCAGAAAAGTGAGAATAGGAATAGTTTTTTATTATATATCCATTAAAAATTATGTACTAGTTTTGTAACTGCTTTAAAAGAATAGAAATAATATTATTTACACATTAGCTGATACTGTTTTAGGTATATTAAATCATGCTTTTTATTACGATTAAAATCATTTAAAAAAAAAAAAAAAAGAAAATTATTTTAGTCCTGTTTTTCTTATTTCTTCAAATACGGTCGCCCTACCTTAGATTCGCTGCGCTTTGAATTTATTTCCATTTACAGTCGATAATCGTTTTAAACAGTCGAATAACACAAGTATCAACGCAATATTATCGCGTAAGTAAAACTCGAGGGGCGAGTTTTTCGGAAACTTAATTCAGTCCACACGGTCGAAGATTTTATCGAGAAATTCGTACGACATCTCAACGCATGTCAAGGTCATTTTCGTCTATTTACTGGACTGCACAGTCGCCGTTGTTTTAACGACATCGCGCGCGTATACACCGAAATCGACATTTCCGACCTTTGGGCCGCCGACGACGTCCGCGGCAAACGGCCTTTGAGACGCATTTCAACGCGCTGCGCGGCGCTCGGTAAGTGGGGCGCGAGAGGTATTAAATAATAATAATATATTACCCATATACTAACGCGAGCGGGCGCGCGCGTGTGTATCGCGTGTACCTATATAATATAATGCATATAATATGCATATACATGTGCGACACGGGTTCGTCGACCGCGGCCGTCACTACCGCAACCGTCCAGCAGCATCCGACCCGTGGAAGTAATCCTATAGACACTTATCTGGTCTCTCTCCTACAATTCCTTTTCATCGACGACGTTATAATATATACCTGCGCACCGACCGACGGGCGGCGGTGGCGGGCGACGGCCACAAGAAGTTTGCCGCGGATTTGTATCACCGCCAAATGTCCGGTCACGAAAGTACTACCTATACCTACACTGTATATAATACATATATATATTATTTATGTATAATACACCACCGCACCTGCCCGTTCACACGGGTTCTCTTTTAAATTATTCAACAACGAACTTTCCGTCGACCCTGGATTCCCGTAGAACACTATAATACACGTCAAACAATGTTTCGTTATTGTTAATAGTATTATTATTATTATTATTATTATTATTATTATTGTTACGGCTATAACGTTGGCTCTTACGAAACGTGCTATTCACAAAACCATACGTGAGCGATAATTATGCAGGTATATCAAACCGTGAGCAGTCTGTGCAGCTGTGCTTATGCGTTCGAATTAAATGCTAAATAATTGAACTTTGGTAATTTTGAAATTTCCACGTTTTCGTTCGCCGGCAATAACACGGTTAACGTTTGAATTAAACCGTTTATGAAAACGCCGCGCGGTTTTAAATAGGACTTTATATTATTATATCAATAAATTACTATGGTAAATTAAATGTAAACACGACCTGCATTACCTATGGAAAAACAAAATCGCTTCATTACAATAATACCCCGTTTTATTTTTCCAAATAAATCGATTCTGTCGGAGAAAATATTAAAAGCTTATTTTTAATTTATTCAATAATAATTACGGATACAATTATACAAACGTTTGCGACGGTTTAGTCACGGATTTTATTCGTGTAATTGAATTTTTGTCAGCCATCGATTCGAAACATTATTAATTGAACTGTTAACTAATGTAATTTGATTTCGAAAAAAAAAAAAACTCGTTTAAGATTTGAACGAAAACATTTTCAACAACTTGGAGATTTGCCATACGGTAATTATTTCTGTCACCGTGCGTTTACGCCGGTGAAAAAAAAAAAACATAATAAATAAATACGAAATATAATAATAAACGGTCAACGTTTAAAATACGTAAGAAGAACATTGAACTTATGGACAGGTACTATATAGGCGGATTAAACGGTTCCGTCGTGGGATTTCCGCAGAAACGGAAAACGACACGAGGAGAGAAACTCAGGCCCCGTTTTGGAATGTTAAGTCCGGACGAGTTGCGAAATAAAAAAAAAAAACGAAACAACTCGTTATCTGCAATCAGTGTACCCCGGTAACCGGATACCGTATAATTATTATTGCGTATACTGTCGCGCGCGTCAAAACACAAACCCAGATATGGATCACGGGCGTTTTTGTTTACAGCGCGCCTGAAATACCAACGGCCGCTGCCGCCGCCGCCGACTCTCCCCTTGTGTTGCCGCCACCGCCGCCGCTCCGTTGGTTCGACTCTCGTGATACGCGCACGTATACGTATCCGATCGTGATCCCAACAGCCCACCGCGACGTAAAAGGTCCCTCTATATATTCCAATCGATTAATGGTCTCCGATAAAGCCATCACTATCTGATTGTATACGCGCCGGTAAGGAGGAGAAGAGAAAAAAAACGTATACACACACACACCGAGTGAGTGCAATTTTTTATCTTCCTTCATTTATTCGCTCGTTTTACAGAAGTAACGGGGTCCGTTGACACCAGATTGCAACCGGTCATTTAAATTTTTTATTTTTTTTATTTCACTTCACCCTCCCCCCCCACCATACTCGTTTCACGTCGCTCTTGGGGGACGTCAACACGGTCAAAACGCACAAATCATCAAATTACGTAATTTGTCACCGGGTAACCGCTAGGAACACACAATGGCGACGGTCACCGGGCCGGTCCGTACAGGAATTGTATGCGCCGACTGCTCGCTCACTGTTCGGTGTACACACTGCAAGCCCCGTGATTTTGTAAGCCGGAGATTTGTTACTACCCAGGGACAGGTGTGTGCGCGCAGGAGTCTGTGTCGACCGAAAAATAAAAGGGACAAAAAAAAAACATTGAATTCAAACAAACGTGTCGCTTTTGAAAATTACCCTATGGGTTTCTTTGTTATTGTCGAAATGTCGTGGTCCTTTTAACTCTTTTTAACGAACCCTCGCCCCCCTACAAAAAAATAAATAAATAAAACAACACCGTTACTTTTGATTAAAATAATATTATTACTTAATTAACGAGGAACGCGTATTTAATACCGCTAATACTTTAGTCGTGTTCCCATAGAGAGGATATATGTTATATAATATATATATATTACAATATTACAGTGAACATATTTTACATAATTTGTTTTCACGCTTTCAGGATGTCATTATAACTTAAAAACGTAAACACAATTAATTTTAAGATAATGCAAATAGGGATTAGTTCTCACAACAACAACACGAGACTTGTACAGATTGTTAACTTCACGAGAATCGGCGGGAAATAATCAATAGTAAACGGGGCGTTAATTAAGCACGTGAGTCTTAAACACGAGTGTATGTGTACACACCGATAAAACATTACATCGTAATGGAAAACACAAAAAAATAAATAAATATATTAAAAAACTGCATAAAACGCTAACCGAATAATATAGACACCGGCCCGGATGTGCACTATATTATACTGATATTGTGACGGGCAATAAAATTTAACGATAATATAACAACACGGCCGCTTTTGGATTTTCGACATATCGATAGTAATTTTATTCATAATAATAATATTATCACGTCGGTGTGTAATGTATTCGAATCTACAAACAGATACGGAAACAAGAACACCACGGTCGGGTGCGTTGTCAAAAACGCTTTATAATAATAACGCCTCTGCCCGAGGGTAGAGACGAGGACGGCGAACGTTATCTGTGCGTTATCGCGCCTCCGACGAAAACGTTATAGATATTATTATACGGTTTGTTTTTTTTTTTTTCGAGCGAACGAGTGGCGAAAGGGAGAGCAGTTGACCCTAAATGTAGCGTGTCTAGGATCTATCGCACGAGTGTGTATGCGTATGAAATATTAATAAAAAAATAAAAAAAAGCGGATGTGTTTTGTACTTTTGTGTGACCTCCTCTTATCGTGAAAACACGATCCGAATTCGAAATATCGCTTATAATGCACGTTGTACGCGTACACACACACACACACGCATAATACGCACGGATATGATATATTACAGAAGGGGAAAGGTTAGCCGACGTCGTCGTTGGTTTTACATTCGTCCTACATCCGTCTCATGTGTGTGTGTGTGTGTGTTTGTTCAGTGTCAACCGAGACACAATAACACGCATTATAATATTATTAATTACCATTACTTTTGAATTGTTTATGCGACACGACGAAACGACTATAAATGTATACATAAGAAGTAGCCGTTTACACACAAACGGTGGTCGACAGTTGAATCGATGCACATCACAATAATATGATTTAATGAATATGCATCGCGATGCACAACACCGCGTATAGAATAGAATATAACACTATATATACATCTGTTTGTTATGTACCTACTCGATATACGTAAATGATATGATCCCGCAGGACGTGCGTGTTGTATAAAAAAAACGTCAAGAGAACATCCGAAACCACGAAGTACCGAAAAAAAATCCCGTGTTCCGACCGCCGTAGTAATCTTACGGATTGATTCATAAAACGATCCAGACAACAAACGACGTGGTTGTTGTTTTTCTCGTGATAATAAGCCATTATCACGAGGGGCGGGGGATATCTGGCGAATAGTACGGCTTTGAACTATAGTCGCGTTTTTCATTTTTACTTCCGTATCATATAACAACGTAGAGATGAAAAAAAAAACAAATATTGAAATAATTCTTTTGAAAAATTTGATTTTACAGAACAGCGTTCGACAGAAATTTACAATTTCATTGATATCGCAGATGGCATGCGATAAGAACTGAAAATGAACGTTTAATAAACAAACATTTTAGTTGAGTGAGTAAATAATTAAACAAATTATCCGATAACCTTTAAGTTCTTCATAACCAATTTATTTCTTATTTGATTTAAAATACCAAATGGTTTATTTCAATCAACATTGAGCATTTAATTTCTAGGCACAATGCATTTAATAAAACCCAAATTCAAACCAAATTAATAAGATTATAAGCACCTATACAAATAACTAATAACTAATAAGTATGATATTGATAATTAAAAATGGGTAGTATTATTTAAAAAAAAATAATAATTAAATAAGAAAATTAGGTACAAACATTGTGTAGTGTGTTTAATTATTATAATTTCCATCGACAAAATTGTATGTAATTGGACAAAGTCATAAAAAAATTAGTGTCATTGAACTTTTTATAGATAGTTTAATAGACGCAATTTAAACTGTTAGCAATCATGATAAATCATTCCCGGGATCATTCCTCTTTTGATATCCATGTATCATGCGAACCGTTAATCATTTAATCAAGATATCATTGTAGCTAAGATTAATACTAATATAGTATTGAATGCATATGTACCTCTATTTATAATATCATAGTCCTAGACCATCTACTAGTGCCGTATGCATAAAAACATTGTATATATTTCAACACAGAATGTATACGAGTACACTTCAGATCATACTTATCGCAGATTAAATGTGAATTATGTTCCACTTAATTTAAGTCTTTTAAAAAGGTAAAAATACTATTCTAAGGATTATACAAATCAAACAATAAAATCGCAGGAAACAAGTCAATATTTTTTAATCGATTTATTTGCATGGATATTACGAAAAAAATGCACAGCGGTATTCTTATATAGTAATTCCTTGCCGATTAAAAAGCTCCCCGAAAAAATTCCAAACTCCAAATTGAAAGGCCACATTTTTTGGAATACATTATAGACAATATAAGACTTTTATGAATTCACATAATAATAATAAAAATTAAAATCAATTTAGTTATTTGAACATTCAATACGAACTACATGATATGGTAGAATAAAATATCATATAAGATAAAATATTAATACATTCACTTTCCAGGCATTAAGTACGCGTGAACTTTAAGACTTAATACTATCCCGATGTACAAAATGTTGATAACTGTTTTACATTCACTTGGTATTTCATTAAGTTATTACAAATGCTATAAAGATTTAACGGGATATAGATAATACATATCGGTTTAAATTTATAGGTATAAGAAAATACGATACGCAAGGTCAGAAGCATTGATTTTTTTTTTTTTTTGCTGCCTCAGTATTAAAAGAGAAGAGCACTTTTTCCATGGCTACCGAAATTGATTAGTACTTTATGCTCAACAACAGTTTTCTTTGAGGATTTAAATAAACTTCAAAGACGTTTTTTATACTTTTCGACAATATTGTAGAAAAAGTGCCACATACACATAAAAATTAGTTTTCATCGCTTTGTAAAAATTCGCAGTACACCACATTAATTTAATGTTATACAATCAAGATTCAATCTTTAGTAAATTATGAAATTTAAAGATAATCTCAAAAGAAAAAAAAAATACGAAATCATCAGGTGGGCGTATTATGCCAAAGCAGATTATTAAAAAAAAAAAAAAAAACGCAAGCTCGTGAGCGTTTCTTTTTTGTCTACTCTCCCTTGCTTCTAAACCAACCAGGTTGTACATAATTTTAAGTAGGTACCTACCTATAAGAGTTAATCTGGCGTAGGAAGCGATTTTTTTCTTTCTTATTCATCTCTTATTGTAATTTGTCAAAGTCACCGGCAATAATGTTATTCTTTGCAGCCATGTTACACCGATAGACGTGGACGAGATAAAGAAAACACCGACCATTACATTATTGTGTGTCAGTATGTGTATTTAAAAAAAAAAAAAAGAAAGAAAAAATTCAACCGGTCTGCGGTGTAGGCATTATGCATACATTCGTATGACACGTTGTCACAGGAAATGGAACATATCAGTTGAAAATGTATAATATATATAAATATAAACATTTCAAACGGTGGGATCCTATTTTATCTACTATATTAATAAATTATATTTTTAACGATGGAAGGTTAATTTTTGGTATTTTTGGCTTTAATCTTAAATCGAATCAGCATTATTTAGTGCGTTTCTTGACATAAGAAAAATACGAAAATACAAAAAAAAGAACTATACTCGACTTTTAAATTAAAATAATGTACTGTTCGTAACTTAATAGGTACTACTCAATGATTTATACCTAACAGTTATGATATATTTAATAAATCACTAGGAGGTTAAAACATTATAATGGAAAAAAATATAATGTAGGTAATTAAAAATGTTTTATTAATTACTATAAATAATAATCATGCAATAAATTATCAATGATTAATACTATAAACTAAATTTAACTTACATCTATGTAGTATTATACTGCAGATTAATAAATAAATCGTATGAAATCGGAAATTACTTTTGTGTGGGAAAAAATTTACATATATATATTTATTTATTAACAACATAATATATGTACCCATAACACAGCGCGTAAAACCAATGAACGCAATAATAAAAGATTTTTAAATTATTAAACCGGATATAACAAATATTTTTCCCGTTTCCTATTTTTAAATTTATTTTGACAAAAAAAATCTGGTTTTACGAATATTAAACGGTTCCAAATTCGTTGAAATTTGTATACGGTCATAATATATAATATGGACCTAAAGAACGGTTGTGAACAGAATTAAAAATATGACTAGTGTGAAATTAGCACCGACAATCCCGCACCATAAATACAATTTTTGAATTTATGTTATTCAAAACGGCGGGTAACAGGAGAGAACACGTGTGGTTGAAAAAACCAACATCGATTAGTCTACACAAACAAGCGCAAGTGTTAACCCAGACAACCATCCCACAGCCCGTGACATTTTGCAGACCCCTAAAAAAAAGAAAAAAAGGAACCCAATTACGTATCCCATCAGCCGTTTTCCACTCTCCTCTTCGTATATTTTCTATATTTATTATTATTATTATTATTATCAGATCCTCGAGCAGCTAACGCTCTCCAAATTAAACACCTAAAATTCATCGGTCGCATAAATAAGGATAATTAATTACAGCGTCCTTCCTTTTCCAACAATATATACATATAACCTACTCCTGCTGCAGTGGCAGTGTGTTACATTCGTTGGGAAAACGATATTAAACCGGGTTGGTAAGGGTATGCGTCTACAGAGCGGTGACATAGGTGGGAGCAGGGGAAAGAGATACGATTTATAACGCTGTTAACTCGCTACAGTGGACCCTAACCCTGTTTTTGCGTACACTGTATATTATACCGTCTTTGGGTTTTTATTGCTCCGAGTAAACGTGGGAGGGGGATAATCCAGGATTCGCGAAAGCCGATTTCCCTTGGCTCTTCTAACCTACAAGAGAGACAGGATATTCCTTTTTATACGTTTCTTTTTTTTTTTTTTTTTTTTTTAATATCCAACTTTCGGACGGGTCCACTTTCGGTCAAACGTGAATTATAGGCCAATTTATTTTTGTATTCCCGTTCGCAGTTTTGTATTGTTTAAGTTTTATTTAATACGTCAAATGTATTGAGCACCGCAACAGAATTGAACACTATTCACTCGTTCACGTGCACGCTGCAGCGGCTGAGAAGAAATTGTATCGCGACTGCCGTTGCTATTGCTGTCATAGTTAATATTACAATAGATCGTGACTTAAGGTCATTGTGTAACCGCAACTATTATTATTAGACTCAACGAACAGAATATCTATTTAACTTTCTTCTCATTATCATTCATACATGAGTTTCTCACTTAACCGAAACGCACAGTCGATCATTATCTTTCAAATACTAATCATCGTTTTATTGCCCTGGCTGTACAGTATACCACCGATTGGTTTATTGTTAATAATTAACCAACTTTTAAGTATATTACGCGATCACAAATCATTGAAATCCGAGTAAACAAAACTATAAGTATTTTAAAATGATTTCTTACGACAAACACTGTGTCCAAAACAAATAGTATTAATATATTATTATATCGCTAGTTCAAAAGTTGCATTTAAAGTAGGTATTTTATATAGACACGGCATTATTTTAAATAAAGATAACCTAGTGTTGTTCAATTCTTATGAAATTTGATAAAATTATCAATTATATAAAATGTGTGAAAATCAAAATACTTTAATGATAAACGTCATTGTGCACGTTGTGTTCAAAACAATACAAAATGTTAAAACGTAAATAATAATGCAACTAATTGTGCAAGACATCATCATTAAATTTAATAATTACATTAATTAATTTAATTAATCAAAAAGAATTCGTCGAACATAATATTACTGTATAGACAAAAAAAAAACAACCGTTCATAATACAAATAAATATTATTACTCAATCGAAAGATGAATAATTCATATATTTTTGCAAGATATCATTCTATTAAGTACTGATTAAACCTGCACACAAGAGCTAAATAGTCAAGTTGAGTATATCTATTGGTGCATTACAAACTACGAATCTCGTTATATTTTAACGAATAATTGTGCGAACTGAAAATTCAATTTCGGACGCATCGAAACAACGTGAATTTCCAACACCCGATTCACACCCTCGAGCAATATATAGCAGCATCCCCCGAATATTTGGTAAATTAACCGATTGTCCGTTTCGCGGTTCGTTTACCACGGGGGTGGAAACGGGGCAACACAGACAGTTGGTAGTACCGACACAACAATTCGTTCAATTTAGGCACTTTTCAACTCTCAATTTTTTTTTTCTTCGGTATTATCGTCTATTTACGTATATTTTTTTCCTCCATAATACGGTAATAGAATATCTCGACGAACCCGTCATATCAGGTTACCCCTATTGCTTATTATGCGTTACGTGCACGTCCGAAACTCGTCTAGCTTTTTTTTTTCCTACAAATAACAGACGCACACACACGCGCGCGCGCGCGCGCGCGAGCGCACGCACTTATGCACACGGAGTACGCCATTGTTTTTGAGCGGGTTGACAACGGAAAAGAACAAGAAAACGCGTACAGAGAACATGGCCGCCGGCGAATTGCCTGCCAATTATATAGTATGTCGTGCGCGGTAGGGGTGGGCAGCAGTTTCCCCTGCAGCCGATGATTTACCACCACACGCGTTCCATTGTGTAATTAGAGGGAAGAAAAGAATATTATATACGTGTATATATATTATATAGGGTCTTTTTTTTTCTTTACCACTCAATAGGAGGGATAGAGTTTTATATGATATAGGTGCATATACATATATTTAGTACTGCACTTGGAATGAGCAGTAGAGAAAAAAAGAATGAGACGCATAGAGGGAGAGGGAAAATGTATAAAAACATTTTGTATACCTATCACTTTTATAAAACGATCGGCGTATCCGGGAATATTATTGTCGATGTTTTCGAATCGCCGATATTATGATTAATAGATGACCCACCTGTTAGAAGGTATACCTATATAATAATATAATATAATAACGTTCGTCGGTGTATATCAACTCGATGATTATACCGTGGGTCGTGCGTGTGAGCACCTTATGCGTACATTTCGTTGTGCCGTAATAGCAATTAGTCTGTAATGTTCGGCCAATTATACTATGAATTATTGTGGCCGGTTTTTTTTTTTTTTTTTAATATTATAATATCGGAATACCGAGTCCTGAGACAAAAACGTATCTACCACCCCCGGGGCGGGCGTCTCATCCCTATTTTTATTTATTTATTATTATTGTTATTTATTTTTTTTTTTTTTTACTTATTATAATGAGATATAAACGCCGGGGCGGAATACAACAAAGCCCGTCAATACTTAATGTACCATTATTTTCTTAGAAATTCGTTTTCTTTTATACGCTCGTGTTGTTGGACTGAAAAAACTGTGAGATACTCAAAATAAAACGAAACAGGTAAAAAACGTTCGAGACAGTCGTGTGAATAAATCAAGCCGAGACCCCCGCTACTTAATTTACGGACTCGTCGTGACATTAGCGAAACGTTTTTTTTTTTTTTTTTACGTTAATAATTCACACACATACGAAAATAAGCACTTTGAAATAATCGCTGGAAACCTCTGGGCACATATTTTTTAATGTCTTTCCTAAGTCTCAGATGTGTTCCCTACTCACAACTGAACTACTGTTAAAACATAATATGTAATTTGTCCGCACTCGGCAGCACTGCACTTTAGACGATGATCGAAATGAAGGACGACGAAAAAATCTATCAACGTTGTTCCGAGACGATTGGAAAAATGTGTCTGCACGAACATTCACTTTATCATTACAGGTATAAATCATTAAGTGAAATAGCAAATTTTAAATGTTTTAAGTTTGAACGATTCGTCATCAATCGACAAGATGAAATTTGTAGCTTTTATTCCCGACGTTTTGAAATAGGAGTGGAAATTAGTAATAACGATTAACAGACATTGATTAAAAAAATATTCGACATCGGTATCTATTTAACTATAGAAAATTATATTACAGATATTCTCGGAACGTTTTAATGAACTTAAATATAATTTATATAAAACGCCAATCAGATGCCTGATTAAACTAACCTAATTAACCGTTTAATTAAAAATCACGTGTTTTAAAAGAAAGATGATAAGAAACAGTTAGATTATTGGAAAAAAAAATGTAACTTTTTAAACAATTTCGAATGAAATTGCGTTAAAAGATTCAGTTGAATATTTAAAATACGTTAAATATTTAATTTATTTTCAATCTGACAATAAAATTACTTTTATCATGGGATTAAGAAGTATAGTTGATAAACCAGTTTTCATTGACACATTATAAATTCAATTATTCACTAATAACTTTACATTTTAGTGTTCCATATCCATATAAATGCCTGTGAAAGCATAATACACTAATAAGATCGTTTGAAGCTAACGTATTAAAAATAAAAAATAAGTTATCCGTAACAGTCCGGTAGACGGATAATTATATCAGAACGTACATTTTGGTTAAGTGAATACTGAATGAGACGTATTTGAGCATTATAAACGAATATAGAAAAAAAAAAAAACAACTCTAGTTAAGTTGTCCTGATGATAAATGAGACGGAATAGTCATCTGGGAAACAGCAAAGAATGCATTCATTACGGTTTATTTTTTATGGCCAAAAATAACAGTGCGAAAGAAGGAAGTCGCAAACCTAGAGGGAATACTCACCACCATTTACATACACAGTACGCGTACACCGGAGAAGATAATTTTGTTTTCTTTTAATTCGGAAATGGAAACATAAGAGAAGCCTACAGTCGTTATCAACTGTGTAATTTATTATGAGAGGCCCCCGCCAGTAGCGAGAAAACCCGCCCGCGTCCTACTTTTCGTCCATAATTACCGAGCGCGCAAACCAAAATTCCTAACTGTATTTACACAGTGCAATTATATCTATGGCGCACCCGACACAGTAGTGCAAGTTTAACTTATTATTATTATTATTATTATTATTTATCTTTTTTTGATTTGAAAATAATAACAAAGAATCGAAGACGAAAAAAAAAATAGTTCAAATACAACTGATAACCCTCAGCGTGACGTCGGTGGTTTGTGTTTCCGTCTTTTCACCCGATCATCCTCGGACCATTAATAAATGGAAAAATACACGTACACGACCATTAATCATCGACCGAGTCGCACGCACGCGAACGTGTAAAGTCGCGCAAAAATCGTCCTCCCGCACCACCCCGTCGGTCAAATCTTCGGCGTGGGCCTTTTTATTTTATTTTTATTATTATTATTTTTTTTTTTTGAAAAATAAATAAATATAATTTATAATTCTATATACGTCACGAATCGGTTGTCTGATCTCGAAATATTATTCATCGCCACATCGCCGGCGACTCCGACGGAACAATAATTATTATTGCCTGCTGCAGTCGTGGACCGCAGATGATATACGTTCGTTCGATCCGCGAGGAATTTCCACGTCTCGTATAGCGTCACATTCTTCTTGTACGTGCAAAACGCTACAACGGTCGACTTCCGTCGTTCATTACAATGTAATACGAATAAATAAACGATATTTATGACAAAACGAAACGCATTGTTAAAGAATAATATGTTTGCCTTTCCCGCAACACCTCGCCGTCGTCACCGAAACCCACATTTCCTTCCATTATCCGTATTTCAATAGAACCGAACACAAGCCCAAAGGGACGGGCAGCGATACACAGTATTTCTTTGAGACGTTATTTGTGTCACGGGGTGGTACGCGGCCTGTTACAGATTCCACGTCGAAAGTGCCCGAACGCGTCACACACCCTATAGGACGCAATTAATAACTGCGCGACATTCGTCCCGCATCGAACGTAAAATAAACGTACGTATTTTGTTGATTTACACCGAGCAATAAATAAAAATAATCAATTTCAACCGTAAAGAGATAAAAACAATTAATACAGTAGTTGTTTCAAATAACAAAATTAATATAGATTATTCTAGAAATTTGGATTATTTTTAAAATATAAGCATGAAATGTTTACCAATTTATCATTAGAGTGTAATTTACATAATATACAAAATTTTTCAACAAATTTGACCTCTTTTGGGCTAATTATTGAATTTCAATATTTTATTATTTGTAATTCATTTTTTGAGAGTTTTTTCTATTAAAACTTTTATTCTTGTAAAATTGTAACTCCATTACTTTGAACATAATTTCATAGATTAGATTACATAGACGCAGTATTGAGACATAAAAAAACCTTTCCTGAACATTTTAAATTAGAATTTTGATAAACTATTTATTTTGTTGCGAAATAATGATCTAATTTAGACAACATTTGTTTTACATTGTATTGTGAAAAAATACTTAATAGTCAATACATTATATTTATATATATGACGAGGACGTCGGTGACTGGTGCGAATAAAGTCCAAGAAAACAATATACCCCGTTGGTCGTGAAACGGTTTCGGAATTCGAAATCAACCCGTATTGCAGGATTAACGAAAACGCGCCGAAGAAGAACCAGCAATAAAACAATGAGATTTTACGCGGTTTATAGTGCATAATTTCGGTTGGGCTAGTCGGGATTATGTAATTTCTTAATTTAGCAAACCTAATGTTTCGTCGTCAACGAACTAATACCACGATAATAGTATAGGCAATGCGACGGGAGGGGGGAAACAAGTGTTCATTGCTTATTGTTCGGAACATTGGTCATCAAACCTGTTTTCCTCCGACTTATTCCTATATTGTAGTTACCTTTAATGCCGTGTGTACGCGTTACGCGACTTTTGAATAAAATTTTAAGAACAATATTGTAATGAGCGAAACGTGACACGAAATTGTCACATCGCACCATCATATTCAATATGTACTTTAGACTTTTTAATAAGAACTAACATATATAAAAAAACACAAAAATCTAAATATATGATATACCATAGTATTTATTCACACGCCAATATGTAAATGAAAACGCAGTTTGTCGCACATTCATCCCTCTAATCTAAGAAAAGCATATTATTGTCAACTAATATTACACAAGAAGTCATAATAAAGGAAAGAGGGACCTTTGCACAACAACAATTCCAATAGCTTAAATACGAGCTAAAAATTAATAACTAGTCAGTCGATGTCTTCTCGCTCACACCACTAAGTGTTATTTATACGTTTTAAGGCCACGTCGAATGATCTTGACCGCCTAAAATCAAATACCATTTAGTGGTGGCTTGTGGATATTCGGCTCAAACAAGTTCTCAAAATAAAAGTGCAAAATTCTTCTAATACAAATATACAAAACAAAGTGTTGTGTTAAATTAAATTAAATTAAATCCTAAATCCACATTCAAAGGACCTGCTCTGAGGGATTTCATCAGGACAACTAGAAGTGGAAGATTGGGACTGGAACTGCAGCCAGGTATTTAAAATAAATTACGTAATTTGCAAAAAATCATTTTTGAATTAATATGAATTAAAAAGGAAAAGAGATAATAATAGAGAAAAGAAATACATATTAAAATATATATAAAAAATAACATCCATTTCCCTTCCGTGAGGAAGAAGGTAATGTCCAAAAAATAGGATCTTTAGGCAGGGATTCAAGTAGAGAGGTTTTGACGATAGTCGACAATTATTGTCATTTCCAAATCTAAAGTTTTCCCATCTAAATAAAAATGACTAATTATTTATTATTTTTAGAGCTTATTTTCGGTTCATTACAATATTATTCGGCGACACACATTATTATACAGCAGAAACGGAACGTCGACGACGCACATCTGTCCGACGACGTCCGTCCCCGCATTATTCGTGTCCATTGGACCGTCCTCTCGCGGCGTGCCCGTACTGCACACGGTTTACCCCGAGAAAATCGGAAAAACGGAATAATTACACACAGGATACACACCCGGGGTGCAGGTGCTCGGCCCGCAGGACTGATGAACCACGACCGTGCGGCATGTGACAGATCCTTCTGTACGCCGACGGCGGCACCGTGGTAGAACAATGCGTCGTCGGCAGCGGACATATTTTTGTGACCGAAAACTCGTAATTTGTACACCATTGTTATCCACGTCGGATGATGATGACGACGAGGTTTTTTTTTTCAGTTTTTTTTTTTTTTACACGCGCCGTATACTCTCTCACAGCCGACGATGATGACGACGATAGAATATACGCCCATGCGTGTCATGATCGTGTTTTCGAGAAGACACTTTACCCTTAACCCCCTTTTTTTTTTCTTTTCGGTAACTATTCGACAACGGATATAATATAATATGTCCGTGATCAATGGAGACGAACGACAATTATTTTACGTCGTAAGCAATAACGACGGTGACGCTGGAAATATGTGTGTTTTTATTATTATTTTTAACATGGAAAAGAAAAAAAAAACACAGCGACCGTTTTGTTTTCAGTTTACTTATGCACGATTTTCTTTCTACGAGACTGGTGATCATAAATCGTTCATAAACCGTCTATCTCTCTACTACACGTCATACATAAACTACACGTCTTGTATAAAACTGTTATAAAAGAAAAAAAAAAGTATAGCTTCACCAACGAATTAAATAAAACGCAAAATAAAATGTTATTGAGTAGGTATACTGAAAAAAAAATGTCTTTAGGAATAATAACTCAATTTTCATATTGATATGTAATTACATACGTTTATAGTGTACAAATTAAAAGGATAAAATTGTTCGTCTAAAGTTTTTTTTTTTTTCAATAATTACTTGAGTGCATTTTAAAATAATCGAATGGCAGTTGATAATATATTAGCAAGCGCATGATAATTTATAATATGAATACAATTTCCATCAAAAGGATTACGTCAAATCAAATTCCTAAATAAATTATTTATTAATTTCATTTTTACACTAAATTTATTTAATATTTTACTAATACAGTTTAAAAACACGAATACAATTGTGTATGATCTTCAAATTTTAAATCGCGATATCAATACTCTCATATACATTCTATAATAAATATTTCCAAGTCTTAACTAACTAATTAAATTTTCTTTAAATATGTATTACATAATCAAGGTTACAATAATTATAAAAATGACTGAAATCCAAACAATCAAGGAACGCCCACACTAAATCTTGAATAAACATTAAATTGCTATATTTTATTGTGTTTAGATATATATTTTGAAAAAGATTTTAAAACCACAAATTTTAGCAAAAACATAATAAGCAGGCGAAAATTCAAAATGATTCGCTCGTACAGTGGATAAAAAATGAACACTTAAAATGAATAAAACACTAGGTACCCAATATTTAAAGGTTCGGTCAATTTTTTTTCGTTTTTTTTTTTTTTTTTTATGGCGAGGGGAGTTAGATTATAGGTTTTTTTTTGCAAGGGCGAAACGGAAGGAAAACTGAATTACACGGGAAGTGATACCCGATACACGAAAATATGCGGATTCCACGACTGAATTTCGTCTGCTCCTATATTATGTATTATTTCAAGGAACAAACTTACAAGGGTGCTGTTTATTGCATTCCACACGGCGACGACCAAACGACCCAAGCCCGCGGCGGCCAACCATCGCACATGTGTATAATAATAAATAACACAAAAAGAAACGTAATAACTAACAATAATATTATTATAAAATACCTATTTGTGTAATAAATAGACGGTTTACCGGCGCACGGTGTGTATTATAATAATTGTCGAGGGTAAAGTGCGTGGCGGCGTTGCGTTCCGACGGTTTCTGTCCGCGGCGGAGCAGATATAATATTTCATGTCCGAGGCAAATACACACAGTACTTATTATTTTGTCGTGCGCAAACCGTTTTTTTAAATTTATTTTCTTTTTTCTTTTATTATTATTTTCACCGTTCGATTACTTATGCACAGTCTACACGTAGGTACACATAACTCTTTTGATATGTTACATCGCTGGTAAAAGTTTAAAATAAAATATGTGTCTACGCACTAAAATAGAGTAGTAAACTCGGGTGACGTTCGAGAAAATCGCAAAAAGTTTTTAATACGAGTACCTATACCTACCCACGTGAAATACGACGAGCCGTACTACATTACGCCTCAGTCTCAGAATTACGTATTCTTAAACAGCATGAAAATGGATTTTGCCGGAGAAATTTCGCCGTTCGAGTAATTATCGATAATATACTCGTCTTCACGACGACGGGCGTTTTTCCGATGATGAATTTTATAACTACGGTTAGGTCTAGAATTCTTTCGGAAAGGAACCCTCGAGTTAATGGTAATTTCCAATGAAGGATGTTTGAAACTTGCGTCGAATGCAAGGGAAGAAAATATTGGCGAGGGTTGTCGATATTATATATTAAAACGTCCATCGTCGTCGTCGTCCTGGTTATTGAACGAGCATTATTAAAATACCTCCAGAAAAGAGTTGACAAAATTCAAAATGTAGATTTGGGTAAACTACAGTATTCTCTATAGTCTATAGGGACTAACGGTGTAATAATAAAAGTTCACTGACAAAAATATTGATTATGATTACCACTCGGATTACCATCACACGATTATAATCAATGATAAAACAATGTACCTATAATACGTTTTTGACTTCAAATCCAGATAAGCGCATAAAAGAATACATTAATTATAAAATAAAGCCCAAGGGTCAAAGGTTTGAATCGCTACAATTTATAGGTACCTACAAATTAGTAAAAATTAATTTTTATTATCAGACCTCTTATAACCTTGTAATATGTAATGCAATTTAGTTAAATTTAAAAGATCAGGGTAATTGAAGGAATTTATAGTTTAAAATTACAAGTCATTTACATTTTCCCTCGATTATCACAGCATATTATTAAATCGACACCTGTCTAAAACGCCAATAAATACAATCACCTGTTCGAAGTGTAATTATCTATGCATATGAGGATGCTATCGTGTAAACAATAAACACATTAATAAGGTGTATATAACTACATATATAGTAACCATGCAATAAGTACTCGAGTTGTGTATTTTTGCACTTACCTACCTATTAATTTCATTTTTTTTTTTATTTGGTTTTGTCTCTTTTGTATTGTTTAAATATATGCCGAGATGTATATTTTAAAAATAATTGTCAATACGTGAAGATATGGAGAGCAATAGTTTTGAAATATCAGGTAAATTAAAAATTAAAAATGTTCCGCCACAATTGGCGATCGCGCTATAGGGCCAGTAGGTAGTCACGGAATAAAAAATATTCCGAGTTATCACCGATTTCAAAGTCAAAAGTAAATTTTCGTCAGAACTTGCGAAAAATTAGCACAGACTTCGACAGCAAAAGAACGCATGAAAAACGATTTTTCGGATTTCACTAAAATAGTACCGAGAACGTTGCGGACCGGAGTCCATGAAGCACGAAGGAAGACGAACCGAAATAAAATATTAAAAATCTAACGTTTCTTTCCCCCTTTCGGTTTTTTCTTTTTCTGAAATCATCCGCACACGAGCGCGTAGACACATCCCGGGTTTTGATGACAATGAAAATTTTTATTTAACAGAGAGAGAGAGAGAGAGCGAAAAAAATTAAACTCTACCCGCACACAGGCACGATAGGTATACGCACGTTTTTCATTTTATTAATGACGAGATTGTGTCTAGACGGAGGGAAAAAAAAGTGGTTTACGCTCGTTCTCGAGTGGGCCTATATACTACGCCGAGGACCGAGGAGCACACACGGTGAGTAGGTAGTTGTAGCCGCCGCGTCGTCGTCGTCGTCGTCGTCGCCGTCGAGTGGTGCGTCTACGGGGAAATTTTCGAAACCGACGAGGGGGTGAAGGTGGCGACGACGGAGAGGCCGTGCGCTTTCACCTCCGCCGCCGCCCTCGGTCCGCGCTCGGTCGACGGCGGACGAGGGGAAAACGCGGCGATCGCGCATTAAACGGCCATCGAAAACGCATCAACGGGCGCTGTATGCGAACGACCGTGTGTATGTGTGTGTGTTAGTTTACACGTGTGTGTGTGTGTGGGCTTAATTAGCGTACTAGGTCTGACCTCCTACAAGGGAATAATCCAGAGAACCCTTTAAAGCGACGCGGTGTGTTTTTCGAGCGCGAAAACGTTATTGCCGAAGACCCCACACGCCGGAGGGACTCCCGAAAAGCCGGTGAGGAACGTACAGGTGACGAGGACCCGGTCAAAAGTCCCCCCGGGTAATCGTCGTCGCGGTGGCGTGTGCGGGGCGCACGTGGTGCTCTGCCACCGCCCGGGCGACGACGACGGGTCGAGTCGCACCACCACGCGGGGAAATCGCGTGGCGTAGGTTTTTTTTTTAAATTTATTTATCATTATCATTAGTGTTTTGTGTGACTCACCTGTGAATTCGCCGGTCGTGTGCTTCTATAGCGGCGC
This sequence comes from Therioaphis trifolii, assembly GCA_027580255.1. Taxonomy (NCBI): domain Eukaryota; kingdom Metazoa; phylum Arthropoda; class Insecta; order Hemiptera; family Aphididae; genus Therioaphis; species Therioaphis trifolii. The sequence continues at coordinate 3,194,149 of CM050406.1, read as the reverse complement.
AGCGCCGGTGATCTGAGTAAAACCGACGTGGATAAAAATAATAATACGGAACAGAACAGTAAAAAAAAAAAATAAATAATAAAAACGTACGCGATAATCCGCGCGCACGAGTATATTATATCCAAGAAGTATATCCGACGACTTTTCGGTCACTCGCGCACGGCGGCGCTGTTAAACCGGTTTGGTTTTTAATATAATATTTTTCCCGCGATTCCCGCGTTCCGTCCCGGTCGAAAACGATTTCGGACGGAAAACTGCGAAACCGACAACCGCGACGACGACGGCAAAAATATTTAATACAACACGACGTGATCGAGAACGCACACTCGCGTCGTGTACAAAATAATAATAACGACGACACGAATATTATCGTTATTCGATAATATTAGCGATATCGCGTATTATTTATTTCTCCGGAACGGCACTCGGAACGCGCGCGCGCCCGAAACACATTCGACATTCGGATATTTCCTCGCGGAAAAACACGCCGCCGGAACGAGAATATAAATTATCGAAAACGATTACGCGTTATATTCGATTTGTACAGGAAAAATAAAATCGACGATTGGAAATGACCGGCACGCGTACACGGAACGAAGGCACGGCACGGGTGACGGCGGCGGCGGCGTCGATTTCGACGGAGTCACTAGACGCGCACGACACACACACACAGACACAACGACCGCGACGGCACACCAAACTGAACTGGCGAGCGGCGGCGGCGGCCGGCGAGCTGGTGCCGGCGGTCGACGGCTGTCGGACGGCGGGGCTCGTCGTCGACGACGACGGTGGCGGCGCCGTGTGGCCGCTAACCGGTCGACGGGTCGCGCGCGCCGCCGCCGCCGTCTTTTCGGTATACCCGTCGAACGTTTATCCCCACGCGTCTATTATGATTAAAGAGCGGATCTTTAGGTTTTTACATATTTTTATTGGCTTTGTGCAACTTTACGAGGGTGAAAAATGTGGACGATTTATCTATCGCAGGGCACGTAGAAAAAAATTAATTTTCCATATTAAAGCATATTTTGGACGTTAGAGGATATTTCGCCTATTTTTCATATTTTTAGAATATATTCTATTATTGTTCATAAAAATTAGTATATTTTGTTAAAATCTCGAAATATGATTTTTTCTAGAAAAAAAAATTTGATTATAGATTTATAGATTCAAAATCATTCAATTATCTACTTGTCTGTATTCGAATTGGTTATGTTCCTAAAGAATAGTGCATAGTTACCTGTTATTTTTTATTAAACTCTTATGTTTTTTTTTAATTATATTTAATTATATTTATATAGTTCTGTATCAACTGATTTACATTTTTTATTGTTCAATAATTTCCTGTTACCAAAGAAATGGTGCAAAGTTATTTATTATTTATTATTAAACTATTATGTATTTTTAAATATATTTTATAACATTTATGTAGCTCTGTATCAACTGATTTACATTTTTTATTGTTCAATAATTTACCTGTTACCAAAGGAATCGTACAAATTATATATTATTTATTATTAAACTATTATGTTTTTTTTTTTAATTATATTTATGTTGCTGTGTGTCAACTGATTTACATTTTTTATTTTGCAATAATTTACCTGTTACCAAGAGAATTGTGCTTAACAGTTATTTATTGTATTTATTGAACTATTTTAGAAAAAAATCGTATTTGCATGTTTACAAATATAAGGAATATTTAGAGAATATTTTAAGGTTTTATTGAAACATATTAGCATCATATTTTAAGGTTTTAAGATCCTAAAAATCCGCTCTTTAATTATGATAATACGATATTATTATTATTATTATTTTTATTATTATCACACACACACACACACACACACACACACACACACACACACACACACACACACACACACACACACACACACCCGGTGTATACGACGTACACCTACCGCGCGATCCGTTCCCCCGCGATCCCCGTAATTGTATATTATTCGTACGATATCATCACTATTATTATACATTATTATCGTACGCGTATATACCCGTTTCATTGTTGCGTTTGTTGTTTTACCAAAACACCGTGTCAACACGTACGGGCGCGGGCTGCGCGGGGGATCGTGTCGCGCGAACAATCGCACGATGATTGTACGTGATCGATTCGTCGTTATTGTCCAATGATATTATCATCGTCTGAATCCGTCCGCTTGTGCCACCTACGCCGCCGCGCGACGTCGTGAGATCAAAACGATGTTTTTGTTGTTGTTGTTTTTTTTTTTTTTTTTGGTTTCGGTTTTTTTTCGACCCGAAAACACGATTCATCAATAATCAACCCCCGGACTCCGGGCTTATCGTGCGGCGCAGGCATTTTTACGGAGTGTCTTTGACGGTGAAAAGTGAAAACGTTACTCGCTGTGTAACCATTTATTTAAACCGAACGCACGAGAAAACGAAAAACGCGGACTATAACATAATATAATATTATCAATACCGATATGTTATTGTTGTTATTTTTCCTCGGGGCTATATTGGATGCCGAATTCCGTTGTTTCCGTCTTTCGCGTGCATAGCGTGATGATAAATAACTAGGTAATCATTTTTCAGTCGACGCTGTGAAGCGATGGGAGTTTTCGTTAAAACGGATTTTAAATTCACCATCGGGTTTACGTGAAAATTGCGTCAGAACGCAGTTTTAAATGTTTGCCCTCGGTTTCCTAAAATGTGATCTGAAAAATATTATGTAATTTATCGATAAAAAAAAATAACTAAAATCAAACAGAATTTTGGCCAGACCGTGTTGACGTAGACTCGTTGCCGAATTCAATACTTTTTTCGAAATTCGTGTCGACCAGACTGACGGCACAAAAGACGAATAGTTTAAACCACTCGTCCTTATCCTCAGTTATCCGCTCGATGGTGAATCATTATTATAGTTAAACGTGACTCAACAAGCGGATATCGTCCAATAGGCGGGCGGAGATAGTCGTCGGACCTTATCGTTATCTAAGACAACGGTGTAAAGTGTTATTTGCGCGTAAAAAACGGAGACAAAAATATTCAACGTTATCAGGGAGCCTGATCGCCCGATAGGTAAAACGAAAATAAATAAAAAATCGAAATTTTTTCACGTACTCAGTAATTCGATTGTTCATATTATGTTTTTTTTTTTTTTTTTTTTTTTTTTTTAATGACCGAACCGTTGTAATCGTATAGAGATAATAACGGACGGCCCGCATAGAATAAAAACGAAAACGTAACGCTCGTCTTTCGGACACGGACACGTGATATTATTAAACTTTCTGTCGCGGACACGCGCGCGTGAAAATAATCGCCGGCCCGAACGAACAGCTGCAGTATCCGATCGTCATCGATATTATTATTTTCGGTCTAAACGGTCGTGTGTCAGTGGCGTCATTTCAGTTTTTTCTAGACTAGGGCGACCATTTACTGATAAGCCGACTGAACTTTTATTTTTGCCGACTAAAATGTATTATATTATAACAATTCAATTATGTTCATAAGAGGTGAAAAAGTATTATTCATAATCGTCATTCGTATTCGTCATGATATGACGACTCCGATTATTGGGCTGCACTAAAAAAGATTGAATAATATTTATTATTTAATCAATGTTTGTATATGAATTGATAATAATATTAAAATATCTTTTCTTACGGATGGCATTGTAACGACTATAATATTTATAGACTAAACTAGTCCACTAAGGTATTAGTCTAAAAATAATGACGTTTTGTACTTAGTACAGTGTACCGATTTAGCATTTGGGTATGTTAATATTGTGCAGAGCGCCCGTCTCCCGTTATCTCAATTTTATGATTTAAATATAGACAATAATATTATAGTCAATAATTTTATTCATAATTTATTTTCTACAGGTTTAATGGTTTTATTATTATTATTGTTGTTGTCAACGGGCTCCTAACTGGCGGTTGGCCCAGAATGACGGCAACACGGTGCCCAAACTACCCTGCGGAGAAAAGATTTATAAATACGGGTGACCAATAATATGACCAATATATAACAAATTTGGTTTTTCTGCCAATCGGTCAGAACTACTATTCAGACAAATAAATAATAATGTACAAAATTGAGACGGGCGCTCAAAAGGGGGGGATAAAATGCTAATATTAATAATAAAAAAAAGGAAAGTACATAAAGCCGTATGGGCAATTATAAATATATACAATGATAATAAAACCTGGACGGTGACAGCGGACAGATGATGACGGCAGCACGAAATCCAACGGCGGCGGCGAGAACAAGCACACAACACCATCAACTCCTGCGACCAATTATCGTTATAATACAAAAAAACAAGATATTGGTGAAGAGTGTATTAAGTTTTAAAGAAATGATGACTCATTTCTTTAGTATAAAACGATTCTGAGCAAAGCTTCAGTGTAATATAATATATTATTTATATATTGTTTACGTATTTTTCGGTTATTTGTCTGATTTTTGGTGAGTGTTTTCGTTATTAAACCCTCATAAAATATTCAATTTTTAACTCGTTAGAAATTTTCTGTTACCAAAAGATTCGAAACATGTTTTTATATCTATATTCCAAGTTTCATTGTGATCGGACACACCAAAAAAGATTTATACAGATTTTAAGTTGAAAATTAACGTAAAAACAGTCGATATTCATATACGAATTTATATGAATTTGTTAAAACGTGTATAAAAAAAAATCCTGACTAACGATTTTTGAACTTTTGTTAGGATAATTAGGTAGGTGTATGAGTAAGGTCATATTAAATTTTCAGAACATTTTGTCAAATATTTAAAATTATATTACATAAAAACTTTCAAACAATTTGGTAAATTAAAAATTCTATATTTAAGTCAAAAGTGCTTTAATTGTTCTGAAAATTTTGTCCAATATAAAAAAGTATGTATTTGATATTGGATAAAATTTTCAAGTTTCTAGCTTCAATACTTTTCGATTTATGACTAAATAGTAAATACCTAAAATCTGAACAGTGAAAATCTCGTTTACGGCGGATTTTTACCGTTTTTACTCAGTTTTTCGATCGTTATTCTTGATTACTGGAAAAACTATGGAGATTTTGGAAAAATGACCTCTCTAAAGTACCATCTCAGTTCAATTTCGAATCTAAAAAGTTGCTGGACGAAACTTTTGGACAAGGATTTCTATACGAAAAAGTGTTAACAGAAAAAAAAAAAATTAAAAAAAAAAAAAATAATAAACATTGTAAAACCATAAGATCCTTCGCTTCACTCAGAATCTAAAAAAAGGAACGCTCGGTAAACGGCACACGCCAAACACGCCAACGACGGACGGTGGCTGGAACAAAAACGCAAAAGCCGACTCGTCGTGGACCGTGGTACCGGTTGCGGCGATCGGCCGAGGTTTAAGGTCGTGGATGCCGAGGGAGGGGGCCGCTGAAACGTCCCGAAAGTTCGCGACGTTCATGGCAGAACCAATAACGGTGGCGCGAAGTTTTCCATTTAAAAGTCGCCAAGGCGGCAAGTTTCGAACAATTATTATTATTATGTTCTTTGTATATTTTATATTTTTCATGTGTACCAACTTGAGAGACTGCAGAGCAGCTAAACACTATATAGACTGTGGCAAATGTATGAGTTGCCCCACCCCAAATGACGCTGCACTGTCGTGTGTTCTATTCTATAACCTGACCGCGATACGCATACAGGGTGTTCGCGATAAAAGTCGTCCCTGCGGACCGAACCGCGTGCCCCGCCGCGGTAACGAACCCGAACGTATTATTACAATATCGCGGTCCGCGGCCGCCAACGGGCGCCATTGTATTGTCAGTCGCGTTCGGTGTGGTATTTTATTTTTTTCTCGCCACACAAAGACCGCGAACACACATAATATTTTCTCATCTCGCCGCTCCGGTCGCGTCGTCGCGTACGCGCGATAAGAATAATATTGTTGTTTTATCAACGCCGACAAACTGTGCGTCGTAACGTCGCAGGCGTTAAATCGCATAAAAAAAAATTAAAAACAAAAAAACAAAAAAATAGTAAAACCCGGCCAGTGTGTTTTATTTATGTGCATTATATATATAGAGGCACTGCAGTTCTATTATCTCGACCCCTCTGCGCGATCTGCGGTTTTTATACGTTTTTCTACGGTCGTGCCGATGTTACACGGAAAATAATAATTGTACGAAATCCCCGTCCTACGCCGAAAACCTCTACATTTTTATATCGATATAAACCGACCGAGTTTACTGTGTAAAAAAAAAAAAAAAAAAAAAAATGAAAACGACTCACAATTATTTACGTCTTTCTCGCGAACCGAGGTTTCGAGTCACGCGAAAACCACCGCCTTACCAAGAGCAGCGTATTATGAGCATCACGCTGCCAGGTACTTACGGGCTGGGTATGTGATGACCGTTGAGACGAGAAGTGCCTGGAAACGGTACCCTTGTACCTCGTAATTCGAGTCGCGTTTTACGATCGACTCGAAGAAACTTCAAAAAAAAAAAAAAACGTCCTGGAAAACGCGGAGGAAAATACGAAAAATAAACTCATTTTATACACGACGGGGTAATCGATCGTCGTGTTTTTTAAAGACCAAAAATATCCATCGATTCGTCACGAAAAACTGAAAAACGTACAACGGGTGCGATTCGCGGTGGTGTAGTGACCCGAGCTATGGACAGCTTCGTGACACGTACAGATAAGTTATTTAACGACGGTGCACTTAGGTACTCTCGTTCAACAACGACTTCGGTGGTTCGGAGAATTAAAAATGAATACACTTTGTTTAATAATAATAAATGTTTTTATTAACAATAATAATATAATTTAGAAAAACTGGTATATGAATTTGAAGACAGAGTTTTCACTCTGCCTGAGAAAATAGGAAAAAAAATTAATTTAATAAGTAATTTAAGCGACCAGGTCCGGCGGCGATGTGAGGCTATTAAGGCTTCACGACCGATTGATCACTTAAATTTGGGACTTTTCTATCTCTTCTCTATTTCTTATTTGTAATGTTCGAATACAGGCCTTTTATACAAAATCTAACCGTGGCATGATCTCGCCTGATGCTTAATCGGGACCACGGATTGGTTGAGGGAATGGCGTGATTAGCATTTATTAATCACGCCACCTTTCGTTAATAGGAATATAGTAAACCGCTAGGCATTTTAATAATTGGTAAAAATAATGATAGCAATATTACATGCGTTTGCTCTTTGCAGAATAATTAATATTTTATGTAAAACGCCAGTTCACTACAGTGGACAAAACAACGACAAATCACGCGAGACCGAATCGAAGAGTATCGTACGCGGATACGCGTGTACGAATCGAACAGGGCATTTTTCGGACTCGTTAAATTCTCGTCGGAGTACACGCACGCTAACGCTGTTCTAATATCGTATAAAGATTAACTCCGGGTATAAATGCCATGATACGAAACCGTCGGACCGAACGTTTTAATTCGCTTACCGTAATATTGTGTGTGTGTGTGTGTGTGTGTGTGTGTGTGTGTGTGTGTGTGTGTGTGTGTGTGTGTGTGTGTGTGTGTGTACAAAAAGTAGGTAGACGATTCAGTGGCGGCTTGAATTTTTTTTTTCTTGACTCACATTTATTTATTTTACACCACCCACCCTATAGTCAGTATATACTATTATAGGTAACGTTAATCGTTATCTTTCATCGATTATTTTTTTCGAGTTAATAAATATAATACTTATATTCCAGTCTTACATATGCTTAACCTAATGTTGGATGTCACTGTACGACTTACACTGTACACATATAGAGCTAAAAATTATATTTCCAATTGAATTACCAACTTTCAAAAATTCTTCAAACTACCTTTCCCAATCGCAGGACACCCAACCACCCATTCATATTTATATAAATCACGTGATTCAAATATAACATACTAGCCGCCACTGCGTCGAATGGAAAAATGCGTTCGGTCGGGTCAGGTTAACCTGACAACGTTAACGATAACATTTTTACAAATCGTTACGAAAGTAAACCGTCGAGTAAACAAACATACTTGAAAAAAATCGAACAGACCTGTACGAAAATCGTTCGTGAAAAGACGTACTCGTATCCACACGTTTGTGGACATTTTATAGTTTTATACGATAAAGCGCGATCGTTGCTCCGTGTCAGAATCGTAGACACGGGATCGAAAATTTTGTGGCGTTTGTTGTGAATTTTTTCAGTCCGATCGAGACACCTGTATAGTGATTATCGTGATATCATTTAACGATTCATACGATCGCGTGTGCTTAAGCCGGGATCCCACGGCGCGTGACTTGGTATCGCGCGGTACACTGATATAGGGTCGTGTAAGCTCGGCGCGGCTAGTGTCTATCCGAAAATTGTCGGTTTTTAGTACCCGAGTCTAAGGAATTCATTCGGGCTCGTTTGCTCGGTTCGGAAAATCGGCCCGACGCGTTCCCTGCGCAGACTACAGAGGCTCGTGTATATTTTCACTATTTTTTTTTTTTTTTTTACAGTTTTTCGAATATTTAATTTATTTATTTTCAAAAAAAAAAAACACGGAGTGGTCAAATGAACTGATCTTGGAATTTCGGGAATTGTATGAATTATACCTTTTTCGACTTATATAAAAAAAGTGCCCATTCAGTATCTCCTTTTTTTTTTTCTGAGGGCTTGCTTAATCTTCATTATCAGAAGAGTAATTTTTTGAAAATTCACTGCACACGACAATATACATATAATATAATATGCTGCAGCATTGGAAATTTCTTCTTGGTCATCCATAATTCAGCGAAAAAAATGTAGATCTGAAACTCAGCTCTAGCGTCGACGAGCGACGGACTCGTACTGAGTCGGCAAAGGCTCGGTACGATCGTACATACTCGTGTGCGTAATGTGCGCACCGTCGGGGTCTGATTGCAGGGGCGTAGCCGGTAGGTAGGCCTGGTAGGCCCGGGCCTACCCAGATTTAAAAAAAAAAAAAGAAAAAACGATAATATTTAAAATGATGCGTTCACAGATATTTTTTTACACGTATTTACAACACTATTATATGCTGAGACCACAGAGTTGTCTACCTACTATATATTATATACACGCTACTGGTGATGGGAAAAATCTGGATTTACCGAAGTTCAAAAATCCGGATTTTTCGAATTCGAAATCCGAAATCCGAATTTGAAGCAAAATCCGGATTTTGGATTTTGAAACATTTAATTAGTATTGTTTTATCTATAACGTATGATGACGAAATTACTAAAGTTGATGAAAATGTCAGAGATGCTTTTCTATCATCACTTGGAAAAACTATTGAGATGAGAACTTAAGAAACTCTCAAAGTACCATCTACGAAAAATTTCTGATCTATAGAGTTGCTGGATAAGACTTTTGGATAAATTTAAGTCGGGAATAATAAAAATTTAATAAAAATAAACATCATTGTAAAACCATTTCACTCAGAATCAAATTCGTATTCAGATAAATAAGAACTGCACACCTTTTAAAACTATATGCTTATTTTTTGGTTCATTTTAAGTTATAAATTATTGATGAGAATAATCGTTGACAAATTTGAAATCATAATAGATAAGGCTGATATCAAAATTGAAAAAGTCACGATTTCTGTCGGCGAACAGAAGGTTATAGTGGGCCTACCCAAAAGAAAATTCTTAACTACGCCCCTGTCTTGGTCGTGGCCGGCACGGCTCCTCGGCTCGTGTCCGTCAGCGTGGTTATTATTTTTCATTATTTTTTTATTTCGATTCCATTTATCCGTGATTTATGCGCACGATATTACGTTTTAGTTTCTCCGATATACGTCATTACGCGTGTGTTATGAAATTAAGTCCGCGGCGTATTTACATAAATGGACATCTGGGGCACGTGCCTCGGGCGAAAAAAAATTTTTAGAGGTCGCGCAACATTCGGAACGGAATTACGGGCGGACGACGGCGGCAACGTTGAAAATCGTTTCAAAAGTCTGACGGTCGTGGGATGAATGTCGGGCGGCAGGAGGCGTAAAAAAAAAACCGCCCTGGGACGTAACGAGCGAAATACTTTACGCTATTAAATTTTTCATAAACCATTACGACGTGTGTGTGTGTGTGTGTGTGTGTGTGTGTGTGTGTGTGTGTGTGTGTGTGTGTGTGTGTGTGTGTGTGTGTGTGTGTGTGTGTGTGTGTGATTATACAGCGGGAAATGTCACAGACGAGCTAGTAGGCAATTATTATAACCTGCAGCACTGCAGTGTTTGGACTTTATTCGAATGAAATACGGTTGTTTGAAATCTATTTTCGTATTGCGTAAGTGCGTCAGAACACGAACAAAAATTTAATTAATAACAGGCTTTTTATCGATTCGACGTAAATGAATAATATTGTTTCCCATTATCGACAAAACAATTTGTTTGTTTTTATTTGTTTTTTTTTTTTTTTTTGTATCAGTTAAGATAACGGAATTGCAATACTCGTCTGAATTCTTAACTCGTCGCATTGTCACGTGATTACTCAATATTTACATTAACACTTCATCAAAATACAGTCATCATCATGGTTCAGGGTTATACAGTAATGCGCGTAGTGATTACGTTTTTCAATAAATCGTTTTTAATTTAAATTTTAATATTTTATGTGTAATCTAATTATCTAACCGTATAAATCAAAATAGCGTACCTACATAAATATATTGTAAAAGTTTTTTTTTTCTTCTTTCATTAACGAACACAGTTATGTATTTATAATATATTATACATAAGAACGTTTTAATTTTTAAACTCCTCGCCCCGACGTACAAAAATGTCTCAGTTCACTTAAATAATTTAAAGTTGTTTTTCTCATTAAAGTTAACGCAAGCTGATGCATAATCTCCCGTCTGTTCATGTTTAATCGTTACAAACGAAATAAACGTACATAGTTGGCTACTCTTTATAACACACAGGCTATAATGGATGTATTTCAGAACTTTCCTTATTATTTCGGACAAGTTTAATCATAACCACCAAGTTTCTTTTCACAGATGTTGAACGAACAATAATATAACGGTTAAAAATTTGCCCGCAAACAAAATAACTTTTTGATACGTAGCTTAATAATAATATAATAATTCCATAAACCGCGCAATTTACTAATCTAAAACGATTCGGATTTAATAATTATTTCACAAAAAAAATGTTCAACATTTCGCCTCTGTTGTGAATCATAATGTAAACTAATTTACAGAAAAAAAAAATTATTAAAATAATAATAATAATAATAATCATAACTGTAATGAACGAATAAAGCGCGATAACAATATACCATTCAACGGCAACGTCGAGGATTAATTATTAGTTATTATACTTATTTCAAAACAACGGTGTAAAATGAGGGTTACGAGGGGCCACTGGCAACCCTTAAAATTCCATTACTATTGTAATGTTTGCAACGAAACAAATGAAAGAATTGTTTCACGGCTCTGTGAAAAACACTCGTTTCGCTTTTAATACGTTTTCGGTTTGTGGTCATAGTTGCTATTGAACTATATGTATTTGGCTAATGTACATCCAATAACCATCAGTAAGTGCGCTACACTAGCACCGAAACATCATAGATTTTCACTCGTAAAAAATTCAATTACCTACAGTTTTAATACGCCGGTAATCAGGCTTGCCCGTGACCCTACGTCCGATGTGTTATTTTCATAATTGACTCTACTTGTATAGTGTAATATTATTTTAATGCTATGTGCAAATGGAAAATTAATGCAAAGCGTTTGATATACAATATAAACATAGATTAAATATTTCAGACTTTGGTAAGTCGATTTTCGGGACTGATCACGAAAATTACGAATTACGATAACGATCTTATTTGCTGATAACTTTCCCGAACTGAAAAAACTCATTATTGTTTTTTTTTTTTTTTTTTTTTTATAGATTATTCGTCCGACCTGTATAATATTCACAAAACCGACCAGTCACGAATGTCCAAAACATATTTACCTCTGTTACCTCTTGACCGACATTATAGGCATATGAATGTACGACTGTACTGCGACTATCCGCAAGTACAGTATAGAACCTCGATTAACCGTCACTCGATTTGCCGTCAATTTCTGTTATCCGCCATCGGTCACCGTCAAAAAAAAAAAATTTAGAAAGTGATAAACGGGATGGAGGATTTGAAAATGTATACGGTGATCGAATTATTTTCAATGTCACTACCGTTTACGAAGAAGTTGACGACGACGTCGGAGATTCGGTGCTTGACTTGAAACCAACAACTAGCCACGCAGAAGTAGAAGCAATGTCATCAAAACGCATCGATTGGTTTGAGGTTATACAAGTGGAGGCAAATGCGACGCAGGTCTTACTTCTTCGTAAAATAAGAAACATGGCGGCCGCTCAAAAAGCTCGTGCATCAAAAAAAAAAAAACAAAAGAAGAAGATACGGATTGTTTTGTTTAATATTTTTTAGAATGGTATTCTTTATGTTATTAGTGTTATTACATAATATTATAAACTATTAGTATTTATTGTTTTGTTTTTATTATATTTATTGTTTTCGTCTACGTTTGATTACGTTGTAAAATATATAATACGTTTATCGAAAAATTGTTTTGTATTTCTGCTGACCGATTCATGACCGTCATTGTCCCGGTCTCGACATTGACGGTCAATCGAGGTTCTACTGTGTCTACATTACCATTCGACAATAGCGTAAGTGAGCACGTATTTCTGACTTCTTCGTAAACGTGACGTTTGTATACATCCCATTTTGTTCTTTCCACACAGACGCACGGGTGTTCGTAACTGTTTTTCATTCGTACGCGTTCGTACACGAATTGATCGATCATTTACGTTTTTCGGTACGAATTAAGAATCATTTTTTGTATTATGTAAATATAGCTCTTCCGTACATGTATAACTATAATAATATTACGTATACCTACACTATAATATATACATTTCTCTGAATCTGGTAATCCCACGTGCTGTTTCTGTCCGTGCCTTATCGCTCGTCCAAACTACGAATAACAATATTATATCCTTCTTTAAGTGTTCACGCCGCGTATAGACGTATATATGATAATGTACTTTGGTATAGTATCGTACGATGTAAACGATGTGCTCGGTGTGGGTCGTTTTGAGCTCTCTTCTTCGACGTCCACTATATTATATTGAGTATCTATCACATAAACTAGATAAAACATGTCTTATTTATACAGTGAAACGTCATCTAGCAGTTGACGTCTTCAAACGGTTGACACATTTTCATTGCCTAGACGAATAACGAACGTACATAATATAATATTGGCGTTGTATAACGTCTAATAATAGTGGAACGCTTTCGAAACTGACCGTGGACTGCACTAAAACTTGATCCCGTTTCAATAATTTACCTCTTGTTAATGGATTTACGCTATTAAAAATGAACTAAAAACGTATCCACATATTTTATCGTGAACGGTACAAAAAATAAAGAAATTCGTCTTTATGGTTATTGTTCCTAGAGTGTCGACACACGAAGTAAATATGTTTTTATACACTTATCTATATTATACTTAGCGTTCCACGAATGACAGGTACATTACGATTTTACATAAAATGTGATAATGACAGAAAACAAAGTTTCATTTATATATAATAATAAATATTCATAACATTATGTTCGCTTATAATAATATTATGTCATATAAATAAATTTATATATATTATGAAAATATTTATTATTCCTTCTTCTACCACCATGTGATAAAACCGCCTCGCTATAATTATAAAAATATATAGCAAATGAAAAAGAAAAACACATTTATACATTTATTTTATTTTTAAACATTATTGAATACTGAACATATTATAATATGCAGTGATGTTCTCATCATTTTTTATGAGGGTATGCTACGATGAAGGAGGCCAAAATAAGGATATTAACTAATAAGAGGATTCTTAAAAATCTAAGTACATAAACCGTATTACTAAGCCTAACTTGACGTTTATTTTTAAAGACCGGACAAAGTTTTGGTATCTCTTGAAAAAAAATAATACGGCAATTACAATAACGTCTACGAATAGATATAGGTAATAATGTTATGTAATATTTTTATTTAGCTTCCTACGAGTTTTTCGCGAAAAATTAAGGCTATTCGTGCCTAATAGTATTAGATGCTCATTGAATATGATAAAAATCCTAAAACAAATCGATTAGCAAGCGAAGTGGTCAATTTTTTTTTTTAGTCAGATAGGCCTATCAAAAAGTTTGCTCCGCTCTAACAAAAACTGAAATGACGTCACTGTCGCCGACAGATCGGTAAATAACCACTATAATTATTATTTTATTTGTCATACGAGCTCCTATATAATGTCAAATAAAGTATCTACGTATTATAATATTATACTACAACAGTTTAGAACTATCAGGTAAAAAATAAACCAAAATGATAAAACAAAAAAAAGTATTTTTTTCTTTATTTAAGCATTTGTTTGAGAGTATACGTAGTATAGCCAAGCATTTTTATTAAAGGCCTGACATTTTTAGTATTTTTAGTTTGCCCAATGAGAACACTACTGCATATCATATGTATCGTTACGGATAGTAATCAGGCCCGGCTCAAGGGGTGTGCGATATAGGCCCACGCATAGGGCGGAATTTTTCAGGGGTGGCATTTAACATTTTTGTAGATTAGATAATTTTTTTAGAGATTCCTTACTGGTATCAAATCGTGTGTAGTGAAAAATAAAAATCAATATAAAAATATAAAATTTGGTCAGTACGATCGGACATGTGACAAGATCGTTTAGTGGGCCTTGCAATGATTTCAATTGAAAAAAAAAATTGCCTATGATATGGACAATGGACATGGAAGAAGTTGTATCTGATTTCGTTAACTCAAAAGCGAGAAAAGTCAAGTTCTAATACAATGTCAACATTTATATTATGTTTTTATTAACTTTTATATTATAATACAACTGTTTTTATATTGCTTTTTTTTTTTTTTATAAAATTAGTAGGGATTTACTAGTCTATAAATATATAAATCTAATCAATTAAAAACTTTATACAAACAAATATAATAAACTCAGAGTTGACTATATTTTAGTAATGTTTATGTGAAAAATATTTGATATTGTATTTACATGTATAAGGAGCGGCGAAAAACTTAAGTTTGCCTAGGTGTGTGTTAAATCGCTTAAGCCGGGCCTGATAGTAATATAATTATGTGTGTGTGTGTGTGTGTGTGTATTTTTAAAATTTCTAAGAAATAAGTTTGAAATTGCCAATGTCGGTCGATTATATTTTTCCCGTGGTTCGCCCGAGTGTTCATATTATTCAGAGGTTTCTCTGCATGGACCGCACAAGTTACAGACTATACTATTGAGTTGTATCAACTCAGATTTTATTCACACGGATACTTGTTCATAACGATTTTATTGAAAAAAAAAAAAAAAATGAAAAATTTGTAATATTAATAACTGTCACAGAGAGGTAAACATATATTTACGGACGATCACAACACAGGAAACGGTCGGTCTTTCTTCGGCATCTGCTGTGATGACTAATTCTTTGACTGTCACACGTTCGGTTCGCATTTCGCTTTTGTTCGGCAACACCAATACGTATACGCGGACGGACCGCGTTGACACGGCACACATTTCGTACCCGAACGATTTTTCACCGGCTTAAGGCCGCTGTCGATAATATATAGTTTGAAATTATTGACATTACATCATTTATCATTAGACGTCGTATCCTTCGCCTAAGATCGGATTCCCCACAAAAGGGTCGTCTTCGCGTCGTCCTGCCCGGCCTATATTATGTATGTATGTATATATATACTTTATACTGTATATACATGTCTGTACACTCGACCCTTCTAATAGGGTATTTTTTCGCGTATATACCATTCGTCTTTGTGAATGTTTAATGCCCAAAGACGACCTAACCCACATACGTCCCGCGTCGCTCAGTACCTATCTTTCCGTCACACGTGCTACACAACGCCGTACGGAAATATCCTTTTTCAGACCGGCGGCGCGAGGTCATATTATGCGGCGACCTTATCGCAAAGGAAACTATGCGTTCACGTCGCCCGTGCCCGAGCGTATATACGTGTACACGGTGCACGTGCGGACGCTCTTGCAGCCGCAGCGTTCGGTCGAAATCCCTATGTCGAAATAAAACGACGACGCGCGAACAGACCGTTTTATGATTACGATGTTGTTACAGCTCTCCAACTGTATTGTTGTACACTTTTTATGCATTTGATAATTTACGTAATTTGTTCTATGACTGTACCACCTACATCTGGCCCACCACTAGCCGGCCTGGGAAGCCAAAATAGTGGGAGGTGCCCTGATTAATGGGGACCGGGTTGACCTACCGACGTCAACTTAAAACCAAGTCGGTGCCACGGGAGAGGGGAGCCCCACTGTACGCCCGTCCGGCTTGCCGTCCGGGACTCAGTGCCCCTCAAGGTTGAGGAGCCTACCTCGGCTGAAACGTGGTGGCTGTGGGACCAGCGTGAAGATAGTGGAAACCCAAACCACTGGACCTAGTGGGGGGTCGGACCCAAAGGGACCTCGGTCTCTCCGGCCTCGAAAAAGGTACGGCTTCGGCCGGTGCTGGTGGTCCATAGACGACCCGGGACCGATCGTCGGGCTTGCCGGCGTCGCTCCGGTACGTCCTCGGCCCGCGAATAGCGCCTAGCGCTAATAGGCGGACCGTGTGATCGTAGGCGAAAGCCAAAAACCCGGGAATCACGTGTACCACCTACATATAAATACGGTGACCAGACGTCCCTTTAAAAACGGGATCGTCCCTTTTTTGATCATCGTGTCCCGTTGTCCCGACAAACTTCAAACTTTAATTGCCCCTTTTGCAATGGAGCAAGTTTTGGAAGAGTTGAAAAATGCTAAATTTGCAACACTTATGCGGTAGATACGTCAAATCACGAAAATCTAAAACTAGGTGTATTGAGGGGGAGGTAGTAACAACTGTCCCGTTTTTATTTTTTAAATATGGTCACCATATCTATAAATGAAAACGCTATTGTAGCTACGCTTCATTTGCAAAATCATCTTTACCTTATGGAAACCTGGAATAATAATTGGAGGATTAAGGTAAACCAAACCAAATCTAATCACACGACTTTTACCCTTACGCTAGGACACTGCCCGCCGGTCACTCTATATGGCTGCACTTAAATTCCGTCTACTCTAACAGTTAAATATCTTGACTTAACCAGCGACTTCGTATGCTTAAATCTTATCTAGTCAATAGCAAACACGCCAACCTAAATATAAAACTACTAATGTATGAATCCCTCATAAAACCCATTTGGACCTATGGTCTCCAACTGTGGGGAAATGCAAGAAAATCAAATACAAATCGTATTCAGGCTTTTCAAAATATTGCATTAAGAAAATTAACGAACTCCCCCTCTTATGTTTCTAATCATACCCGTCACACAGACTTGAAAATTAAAACTGTAAAAGAAAAAGCAGTTACTTATCAGTTATCACAAAAGATTCCATAATCGGCTTGTATAACTCATTCCAATCCTTTAGTTAAAGCTTTTTCATCAAATTTTATTCCGGGTAATCCTCCAAAGCGCTTAAAAGCAACTGGTGTAGAAATATGCTAACGTAATTTAATATTATAATTATAATAAAAAAAAAAAAAAAAAAAAAACAAATAAATAAATAAATATTTATATTTATATAAATTAATGTATATAACCTCAATTTTTAAGTGTCATCACTGTGTGGCTGCTTTTATCAAGCTTATTCATGTGTTTTATTTTTATCTCAGCTAATACTCTTATTGTACCCATGAGGTACAGATTGTGTATATAATAATAAAAGAAAAAAATATGGTCCCTCTACGTATAAATAATAGTTTAATAGTTGAGCTTAATATAACACACACACACACACACACACACACACACACACACACACACACACACACACACACACACACACACACACACACACACACACACACACACACACACACACACTTGTAAATGATAATCATTTCTCACACGATATTTTTACAGCCATCGATAGTAAAATTATAACACACACACACACACACACACACACACACACATACACACCGGACACGAGTGTGATATTATTATCGATGTGGTCGTACCGCGCGAGAAAAAAAATACTTTAAATGTCCGCACACTGCACATGACGCGCTATAGCGAGCGCGCGCCGATTGAAAATCCATATAATTACGTACGTAGGTTAACCTATACGCGATAAATATCGACCGTCGGATATACATAATTCGCTGTAAAAACGGGACCGGATCTGCCGGCGTACCCGCGGCCGAATAAATCACGTGATTTACTGCGACTCGGAAACGAACGTTTCGAGTGCATGTAATTGACCTTCCCGTTTGGGAGAGGGGGCGTGGGGGTCTTATAAACGCGTTGTTTTCGGGTACGCGCGCAGATTTATCGACGTGTCGGCGGTACGTTTTTCTCTCTTCGTCTAGTCTTTTCCACATATTATTATCATTATTATTATTATTATTATTATTATCATCATTATATTATTATAATAGTCGGGTAGGCACACACACACACACACACACACACACACACTTGCACGTGATATATTCTCAAACGTAGGTACTCCACCCAGGTATATAGAGTTCCCCGTCGCTGTTCGCCAAGTCCCGCCGACGGCGTTTGCGATTCCGACGATTCCGTTCTCGGCGCGGAAACGTTACGGTCGTCGTCGAAAATGCATTCCGATTTAACCGAGTGTCCGTAACTTTTGTTCGTAAAACTGCACGTACTATAGTATGACTAGGGTTGTAAAATTTCATGAAATTTGTTTTCTTGAAATATTTCATTTCTATGAAAAATATATTTTTTTATTTCCGAGTGAACATTTTTAAAAGTTTGTTTATTGTATGAAATAAAGAAAATATGTAACATAGTTACATACTACATACATAATAATACACAAACATAGACATATAAAAAACTAGATAAGACAATATTGAAGTCAGCCATAATATGCCAACAGGGAAAAATTGCATGATTGATAATATCATATATGTATATTGTATATATTTGTAATATATATTATATTATTATGTCATATAAATATATAATTATTTATTTATAATTTATAACCATTGACCATTAACAGTATTTAGGTAGGGATTTTAATTCGTATACCTTGGTTGATGAATGATACCTAACTGATAAGTTATTCATAATCAATGTTTTCCGTGTATTATCAATGTATTATTTCTAATCGTCTATAAACACGTTTAAAAGAAAAAAAAGTATTTTTCATAATTTCATTGAAATAATTCAAGAAGAGTGAAATTTTCAATTTTCAATTTTTTCAAGTGAAATATTTCAAATTTACAACCCTAAGTATGACGTATGGTCTATGGCATCATTTCATACGTACCTTTTGTGCCGCGGAGTTTTCCGGGACGGATTTAACGTCAGCGAACCGAACTCGCGTGTAAGTTAACACAGATCTAATTTGAGTTGTATACGTACATATTATAATATAATGTTATAGAGTTGTTGTTGTTGTTGTTGTTGTTGTTGACACATTCGTTAATGCGGTGACAAAAACAAGACTGCACAACACTGCACCGTCGTAAAAATAAGTTAATTAAAAATTAAAACCTTCAAAAAAAAAAAAAAATTAAAAAAAACTCGTAAAATGAACATTTATAATTGATTCGGTTTATTTACCCCGCCGTGTAAAAAAATTAATATAAATAATTAATGACGTTGCCGCATTGCCATAATCATAATAACTGTAATGCGACAAAACGGGAAGTGATAAATTTAATTTTGACGATCAAAACGAACTCGGATAGTGAGTACTTTTAAGGTTTTTTTTTAATTTATTATTTTTTTTTTTTATCAGAAACACCCAACACCACACTCGAATCAACATTGAAAAC
Source organism: Therioaphis trifolii (assembly GCA_027580255.1). Lineage (NCBI taxonomy): Eukaryota > Metazoa > Arthropoda > Insecta > Hemiptera > Aphididae > Therioaphis > Therioaphis trifolii. The sequence continues at coordinate 3,174,269 of CM050406.1, read as the reverse complement.
TCGAGTGCTGTGCGTATTCATGATACGAATTAAACGTAATCATTTCCTGCACCTTACCCGTTAGTTATTCACGGTTATAATGAACGACGCCGTGTGTATATACAGTTTCATGGGGGATAGGCAAAATACTAAATTCAATTTGGCGGTACTTAACACTTATAGTGGTATGAATATTTTCTCACGCGTGTGTGTGTGTGTATTTTTTGTTTAAACTATTGGTGAAAAATATCGTTTTCGTATTCATCGTCGGTTCTCTATTTCACTGTCGATAGCATGTTATCCGTGCACTCTGACATTCGAAACGAATTTAAATTTTATGAATGAATAATGGTCGCATTAAACGTATGCGTCGGGTGAAAAGTGTGGAATAGTTTTCGACAATTGCGATTGTATGTAAATGCGAAAACAATATGTTATAATACGTTCGAATGACAACGGTCGCCACTTAAAACATGCTCTGTGGTGTTTAATTCTACGCGAGTTGAACTGCACTTTCGATCAACTTATGCGAAATTCCCGTGTCGGCGAGAGGTCATTACGGTCCGTCGCTATACGACGAGAAAGTTCTTTAAATTACTTAAGAAGTTTCGGCGCGGAAAAGAAGTATACATTTTTCATAATTCTATTAGACGTCGCTTCGCCGCGTTCGTATTAGTAATGAATAAACCACGACTGCGGGGGTTTTTCCCCTTGGGGTTGTGGGTTAAGAAAGTTTTACCCCCTCTCATTCGGTTCAATTTGCGGCTAGAATTAGTTTTGTTTTGTCGATCCGTCACTAAGTTCTCCTCACGAAAAAAAAAAAAAAAAAAAAAGTATCTAAAAAGAATTCTTTTCGTTTGCCGCGCGTCGAGGGGTTATTATGTTTTCCCCGGGTCCTTTGTCAGAATTACCGGGGAAACTTTTTTTTTTTTTTTAGATTTTGTGTTGGGATTTCAAAATTACGAAACACCGGTGTGTACATAAAGAAAAAACAACAAGGGCTCGCGCTTGTGTGAGTGCGCGCGCCCGTACATGTGCAGGAGACGGCGCACGAAAAATGTTCAATTTAATGACAAACGAGAGTCGAGGCAAAGTTCGAGGATTGTCGAAATAGCGAAAGTTTTTTTTCGTACCCGCGCGTCCGCACGCGCTGAAATATTTAGTTTGGACACGATAAATTCATAAGCGAAAAAAGGAGAACACCACCGCCGGTGTAAAAGAGAAAAACGTGTGTGAAAACACGTACGCGCCTATTACGTTCGCGTTGCGCGAACAAAATGTATACGGTTGTTTATTGTTTCTTTTTTGTCTTTTTAATGTGCAATAAAATAAAATGACTGTTCGTTTTTTTTTCTCCTTTCGGAATACATTATACATATATATATATATACATGTACAATAATATACGTACCTACGCGTGCACCTAGATATTATAGATAAACGCGCGCAGAGTCGGCCGTGCGCGCTACGGTAAAAAATAATTGTTGTGCTTTCGAACCGCAATAATATACCAAGTAATTATTATTTAACGACTCCGTGATATTATAGACTATTATTTATTACAGTAGGTGTATACGTCCTGTATTTACGTAATACCTCATTTACCGGCCCGTCGCAGTCTAAACGGGTAAAACGAGAGGCATTTTACGAGGTGTAAACGAAAAGAAAAACCCAAAACCGTGGTAATAATACGCGATATATTCAATATTATATTATAATTTTATATTATTAATATTATATTAGAATATTATATTATTCGATTAATAGAGTACGATTAGAACACTGTGCTATACTATAGGCAGGGGGGGGGAGGGTTAAAGTTGTATAATTTCATTTTTATATATTATAAACAATTTTACGTAATTTCAATGGAAAAATTATTTATTTCTCATCCTTTTTTTTTTATATCAAAAATGTAGTTACGATAACAATGCGGCCTGTACGTATTCACCGTATCAATTTTAAAATTAGAAATGTCGATGATAAGAATATAGTAATAAACTAATAAATAGTAATAAAACTAACATTTTTTTTTTATCTAATATCCCTCATTGATAGAAACCACTTATATTCGTTAAATATTGATTACTTTTCCTGAAATTTGGGGGGTTTGAAATTAAACATTTTACATTTTATTATACTATATTGTTTGATTTTTAAAGATTCAAATATCATCAATTATTATCTATACTGTGTTAAAAATTATATTACATAATCAGAGAATAAAAAAAAATAAAAATGAAAAGAAGTTTGTCCTGGTTTTCGCCAAATTAAACATGGTAGCCCTGTGCGATACAATATTATGATATATTGAATTATTATGGAATTGCGAAAAAGGAAAGTGAAAAAAGTCGAGATACGAAAGTCGTTGTCTCGATCGATGTAAACTCGTCTTCCGTCACTGGGTCACGGCTTTTTTTTTTCGAAACGAGCAACCCTTACGTCGAGACCGGCCCGACGTTAAAACGTGTCAGGCCAGTGGCGTATTTACGGGGGGGTCCAAGGGGTCCGGACCCCCCCATTGACTTGTGTCTCGTACATGTAAATTTTTGTGTTTTTATATGATTAATAAAAAAAAATTTTATCATAAGATATGAACGATTTTCTAAAAAATTTCGAAGCTTCAGTTATCAACATGTTCAATAATTATTATTACTATGATTTTTCGTTATCAGTTTGGTACCAAAGTTGGTTCTTGGTTATTGAACAAACGCTCTGCTGTTATATCACAATAAATTAAATGATGGCGGTAGATAATAATGATGACGGACGGTTTCTCTTATTTAAGTTATATGGTTAGGTTATAAATATATGTTAGTTATAAATGGCGCTTACCTCTAGGAAATTAGATTTTGTTTTGTAATCATGTTTTATCACAATAAAATATTATTTAAATTTAATTACAATAAAAATTTAGCAGTCTATAAAGCCTCATGTTTTTTTTTTTTATATAGCACATAAAATATAAATTTTAAAGTGTTGTAATCATGAATAACGAACTAAATATGTTGGTAATTTATTAGTTTACTAGTAAACTGCTTACATAATTTGTTAATTATGGTTTTATTATTATTACATAGTATATGATAAAAATATATATTAAATAAAATAATTTAATACTGAAAAATTGTAAATGGTCTTATGAATATGGTATATTTATAAAATAATGAGTAATTGGGGGGTGTGGGGGGCGAAGCCCCCCACGAATCTGTATTCCAAAAATTATCTGGACCCTCCCCATGACAAATTCCTAAATACGCCACTGTGTCAGGCATACGAATACAATATTTTATATATATATCTGTACAGAATCTACAACAAGTGAGCACACTGTATGATATTATGGTCTTCGCACATTATACAGGCGTGTGTGCTCAAAGTGATCAGAATATATTATTATTTACTCTGATGCATGTATGACGCGTGTAGGCGACGTGTAAATTCTACATTAAACTATAATAGTATATATATATACTATTGTATACACAATGCGCTCGCCGCTCGTGTACGTTTGCTTTTGTACCACACGAGCGTTTTCGCAAGAGTATACGGCGCTTTTGTACACGGTAATGAAATCTTCAGAGAAGAGACGCCCGATTTCCCTCACCGGGGGCCGTCGAAAATTTCAAACGCTCACCCTCTTTTAGTACGCAACTGTCAATTTGTTTTTTCGACTTTCGTTAATTTCGTATAAGAGTGTTCCCGGTATGTGCCGAAAATCTCGAGTTTTCAGCAATATTACTTTTGAAGTCATAACTAAATAACTCAAGTCGATTTCGTGACAATCACGTTAACGGTATACTCGTTTTACTGCAGTTTTCACGGTAGGTAGTCGTTCTGGAATATCAGGAAAACTTTTAAAAACGGAGAAGAATTACCTTTTTTTCAGAGTATACACAGAGAAAGCACTTTCTGATCAATAAAATCGACGCAAGTTACTTTTTAACCATATACCCAAAAATATATATACCATATTCCGACGAAAAATAAATATCATTGTGAAAATAATGTTTAATATTCTTTCGTGTTTTACTCGGAATTCAAAAATTGTTTTACTTTCGTTCGTATGATTTTGAAAATGGAAATAAGTGTCATCTTGGTGGTTCCCCGAATTTATTTACGACCTTCTCTTTGAACAAATAAACAGTATCCGTCGTCGAATCTTTTTCTATGAATATTGATCATTGCCAAGCTCTCGAATCTGTCGCCATTTTTATTGTACCTACTCTTAAATTACGTTTTAATCGTAAATGTAGCTAGGGTGTGAAAAAAAAATGTAATATGATAATACATTAAAAAAAAACAAAAGTACCATCGACTCACTATAATATGAGGTATTGAATATCCTCTGGCCTTAATTTCGAGAAAAAAAATTTGACTTATTTATTTATAATAATACATAATTTTTGCCACACATTGTACACATTAATAATTAATGTAATTTTATCACAAGCGACTTTGAAACAAAACCGGTAACTACACTATCGATTTTTGTCTTCTGAAACCTAATTTCCTTTTTCGCGCGCACCGACACTCGACACGGGTTAAACAAACGTAATCAATACGTCGAATATGAAACACAGACCTCGAGCACAACGTAATACACTCGTATACACCTACTTGTTTTTCGATTATCTCGTCAAAAGTCATATATCTACGATACGTAACGATTTTACATTTTTCAATCAACGCTTGTAGGTTAATTAGATCGAAAACTCGCGCCGCGTCGCTACGCATATAATAATATCAAATAGGTAACGTTGCGTAATTTTTTAGGCAGTCACTCACTTAATCTATATAATATAATATAATATAAATAGAAACGTACGACCGTGCCGCGTGTCATTGCGTTCTCGACGCTCGTGTCCGGTGTACCGGTATAATATATTACAATTGTCGTTTATTCGCCCATTATAAGACGTAATTTAAATTAATCCGATGAAAATAAAAGGCTGCAGACGGGGAAGAAGGTGGAGTTTCGGACCCCTCTTAAAAGTGCTACTGTAGGTTCGCGATTGGAATAGCCGGTCTGCAATCGGACTTGTATTGGTCCGACGGAACACAATATACATACATAATATCTATATAGTGTATATACATATACTTATTTATATACATATTATATACATACACATATACTGTCCGCCGGCTATATACCAAAACACCGCGGGAGCCTGATAACGAGTAGATACACGTCTGCGTGTGTACATAATATAATACGCACGTGTGTGTGTGTGTGTCTGTGTGTACTGGACGTTAGCAGCAGTCACATAATTAATTAATCTATGGAATAGAATTTACATTTCGTAATAGTCGTAATTTAATTTTAATTTTCGTATAAATAAGCGTATGAGAATTATTTTCGTGTAAAAAAAAAAGCGCACTTCATTCTTATTTATTTATACAATGAATACCTAATATATCGACTTCCATTATCATAAACAGAAAAAAAAATACTGAGCGCATAATTAAAAAAAAAAAAAAAACAACAACCATACGTCTTCTCTATAATATGCGTTTGTGTTTGCTTGTATTCCATAGGTGTAGCCCGCAGCTTGTAAACATTTTGAATGTAGGTATTTACGTATGATAGAAAACGAAATGACGTGACAGCGTTATTATTTATTTTAGGTATTAAAGTTTTATAGTTTTTCTCGTTTCTTTATAGTTTTTATTTATTTATTTTTTATTTATTTTTTTTTTGGGGGGGTATAAACGCAATGATTATATTCATAATATTTATTTTATATTCACTATTTTCTTTATTATTATAAATTATTTTCTCTCTGTTTACTTTCCTTTTATTACCATTTTAGGTTTTGATTTATATACAATAAATAATAAATAAATTGATAAGACTCCAATTTCACCAATACGAGGTTTTTCCTCAGAGGTGAATTGGGCCAACTACCTGTAACACAATCTATATTTTTATTTTTATTCTAGTAATTATGTATTAATTTTAAGACATTTTTACTGTTTAAATTTAAACCATGTTTTAAACGGTTTGTGGCCAAATAAATTATTATTATTATTATTTAGGATCGCGAATGAAATAATAGGTATTTACAAAGCATCGTTATATCCTATTCACATACCGATACTTCGACTATCATTGTTATTGGTATTATTAATGAACTCGTGATTTTAAAATACGAATGATGATGACCTAAATAACTTTGTTCGAATTCACATTTGATTATTTCAAGTGTCTACACGGATATTACTTGATTAGTATATACCTGCACGTGGCGTATTCGTACGAGTACAGCCGGTATATGTACGAGTATATATAGGTATTAAAAAATATTTCTGTTTCGCTGATTTCTCAAATTTTTTCGACGTTGTTCATGATTAATGACTTGAAAATTCTCTCGGCCGTCGGAATACGTTTTACTGTAATTTTTCAGAAGGACCTCGCACGAACGAAACGAATAAATATCAAAGATTTATAATTTATTCATGAAATTAAAAAAAAAAAAAAAAAACTAGTTAAGATCTAGTCTTTTGTTCTACTTCAGGTATCATATTTTTTCCCCCGATTAAAAGTGAACATATACACACACACACACACACATACACACACATTTTATATACCGAATACCAGTACGTACCTATATAACATGAGTACATATTTTGTGTTTAAATGGTAAAACCACTCGGATAGGTTTATACTATTTTTCGTTTTGTTTCGTTCGCAATCGTAACGCGTGTGTAAAAATAAATATGAATCGAGAATCCCCCACTCCCGTACGAATCCGTTTGGTTTACGTTCATGTTCAATATTTCAACGAACACGACGCGAAACGTCGTTTTATACACGCATTAAAATCCGACGTTCCTCCTACACTCGTGTGGATAGAGAAAAAAATAAAAATAAAAGCAGTTATAAATTAAAAGATTTGGACAATACGTAAATCCGGAGACACCGCCGCCGCCGCCCGGCAATCGTCTCGGTCGACTTCTGCCGGAATTCGGTTTCATGGGAATTGGGTTTTACTCGGGCAAATCACTTGGGTGGGTCTGTCAGAAGCGTCGATATACGTTTTCGACTTTTCCGAACCGAAAAACGGTGAAATCCTTTTCTCTCGCGACCTCGGCCGTGCGGTTAGGCGTCGCGACGCGCGTTCCGTTCGTGCCGCGGTATTGATTTTGAATCGTACGGACGCGATGGACCGGAAACAAGACGCCGAACACGTTACATTATTGTTATTATTATTATTATTATTACTGCTTTATCGTGAAGTGCACTACGACGTGTGTCCCGAGTATTCGTTTCGTAACGATATAGCGCGTCGTATTCGGCCACGCGCGACATTGTCGTTCGCTGCGGCAGTAGTGAAAATTATTAGTGAAAAATCGAATCAAATCAAAAATATTGCATTACGGTCTGGAAAATATGTCGGCGTGCGCGATCGTATATAGTCCGCGAGATAAGATCGATTAAAGAATAAAGGCGCGTATCGATTACGCGCGGCAAACCCTCGGACGTTGGCTGGCGTGGCAGCCGGGCCAAATGGATACCGAGTTGCCGGGCGAGCAAACTTTCTTGAGTCACGATTATTGATATTTTTTCGGTATTGATAGTTTAGTATAAGAGTAAACTTGTATTAAAATTTCAGAACTTTCTAACAAATACTTAATATTTCATTAGAAATAAACTTAAAAGAAATCAGACAATATCGTAAAAAATCGTATAATAATTTATTAAAGTGAGTATAAAAAAAAATCCTGAGTCACGATTTTTGAATTTTTATTAGGATAATTAGGTAGGTATATGAGTAAGGTCATATTAAATTTTCAGAACTTTTTGTCAAATATTTAAAACTATATTTAAGTCAAAAGTGCTATAATTGTTCTGAAAATGTTGTCCAATATAAAAAAGTACGTATTTGATATTGGATAAAATTTTCAAGTTTCTAGCTTCAATACTTTTCGATTTATGACTAAATACCTAAAATCTGAACAGTGAAAATCTCGTTTACGGCGGATTTTTACCGATTTTACCGTTTTTACTCAGTTTTTCGATCGTTATTCTTGATTACTGGAAAAACTATGGAGATTTTGGAAAAATGACCTCTCTAAAGTACCATCTCAGTTCAATTTCGAATCTAAAAAGTTGCTGGACGAAACTTTTGGACAAGGATTTCTATACGAAAAAGTGTTTACAGAAAAAAAAAAATAAACATCATTGTAAAACCATATAAGATCCTTTGCTTCACTCAGAATCTAAAAAAAAACAGTTTCGAAATAAAACGCGGTAACTGACGACGGTGCGGCGGCGAACGTCGTCGTCACCAAAGCGTTCGCGTCCCATAATAATTATACGCGTATAATATTATTTTGTTTTTATATTTTTATTTTTCCCGAATAATTTCGTCCTCAAATGGTTTTTTTGACGACTTATATTATATTATATTTACGAGCATTGCGCCTGAAAACCAGATTACGAGATCGGAGTAAACGTATACAGATAGGTGCCCGCGTCCACTTAACATATTAAATAATATACTTATACGATATACACTTACATATCATATACATATATATATATATATATATTTAGATACACCTCTGTTGCCGCAGTGTCGTCGTCGTCGTCGTCGTCGTCGTCGTCGTCGCAGTCGTCGGCGCTGCTCATTTGCATTATTCCTCTAGACCTCCCCGCCCACCCTCGTCGCACGGCTGTACGCCACACGTACCCGGTTCGAGTCATTTAAATAATCAAGTCGAAAAACACGTTTGTGCGCGACGGCGAATAACGCCGAACCTTTTAACGTCGAACACGATATTGCATTTAGCCGCGCTGCAGTCATGTGTGCCGTGTGCATTGCGGTGGCGGTACACGAGGACCTTTATTATTATTATTATACGACAAGCGCGTCCACCGTCTCGTATACGCGGCGAGAACGAATGTCATCGCGACGACGACGACGACGGAAAATAATATATCCCGTACGTCCGGGAAACGGCCGTCGTTTCGGACAGGTGTTTTGTTTTTACACGGACCGTACGCGACTACCGTCGATCTCTGTAGAAGTAGTTTAATAATTGTTCTGTCGTAATTTATGAAAAACGATTTTGCGACGGATGAAACCGATTTCTAGCTTGCAAAGTATTAATAACTCTTAAAATTCATGCTACAAAAATATGAGACAAATCAAAACTTACAGTTATAGGGATGCCGAATTTGAATTTTGTATCATTTTTGTGAATTTACCCTTAATTAAGGGGTTGGTAGGGGGTGGTTTTTTTTAAATTTCGCATTCTCATATTTTACATCAATTTATAATATGTTTAAAAAACTTCTGAACATAAATTTCGTAACTATTTTTTTATTCAATAATCAATTATCAATATAGTAAATCAAGTATCAGATCCATCACTTTCGTCAATTCTATCATCAGAATCTGACTTGACGAGAAGAGAATTTATCTATAGTTTATCTAGTAAGTAATAAAAAGACACATACTTATCACCATTTCTAATCCGACAAAAATGATAAAATTAGTAAATCGGACCAAAACATGGACGAGAAGCAATAACTAATTAGCCCATAAACAGGTTTTATTACAGAAAATACACATGTCACCTACATTTTTATAAAAGCTCTGCAAATTCAGATAGGCAAGTAAAGGCAAATGAATATTAGTTTATTTTGAATACAAGAACATTGTTTTGAAAACATAATATGCCTGGTCGGGGTAATATGAAGTAATTTTAATTGGCAGCTTATATTATTATATAATATTTTATTAAATTTTGTTATTTGTATCTTAGAAAAAAATATTTATAATAATTATTGGACAAATATAATATGTTCAAAATCAGTAAATATATGTATTCATTAAAATCTAGTGAGATGAAATTGATTGCAGTGATCTATAATTACAAAAACAAACGCCAAATTGTTATCTCATCTCAAACTAAATAGTTTTTGATTTTATGTAATTTCATATAGTTAATATTATATAAGTCATAAATGTGTTACCAAAATTTAATACTAATATAATAAATATACTACAAAATTTATAAGTAAAAAAATATAAAATTATCAAATTTTTGGGAATCATTTCAAAAATTTACTTTTTGCAAGACAGACATCGATTGCATCCCACTGTGCGACGTGTACTCGTGAGCAGAGGCGCATTTAGCCACAGGCCCTGTAGGCCCGGGCCTAGAACGGCGACATTTGGAGGGCGGCAATTTTTTTTTTTTACAGAATTACAAAAAGTATTTTTTCATTCGACAACATCAAAATTGAATTATTTTTCGACTTGAGAAATTCGTTTACAAATCGTAATTTTTAATGATTTAGAGTTACGATTCGGACCGTAAACGCGTGCGTCCGTTCGCACAAAATCAAACAGCTACTTACATACTAAACGCACACGCGATACGGCACGAACCAGTACGCGTGTGGGTAGCGTGAAAATGCGGGCGTTCAACGCGGGTTCGAATTCTCAAACTGTGAATTCGAATGTGTTTAGTGAAAAATTTTAGCAGAGGCGGTGAATCGGAAATTGTCTACAGGCGGAAAATCCCTAAATACGCCACTGTTCGTATATTTGTGTGTGTGTGTGTGTGTGTAACGGTCGGACATAAAATTGATTTTACATCAATCGACGGAATATTAGCCGTCTATTTCTTCCTCCATGTAGCCTCTCTGTCTTTTAATTTTTTTCTCGTGACGACGCCGGCGGAAACAATTGTTTCTATTTATTGCATTTCGAGGAAAACGGTAGTTTTATTGTCAACACCGACGCTGCGGGACGACGACGACGCTGCGGTGGAAACGCGTATACGGAACTGAATATTTTTGACACGGCCGTGTGATAGCTCGTATGTAAAACACGCGACGACGACTGCACAACGTCGGGAAACAATAGAGTCATTAAAAAAGAACACATCGTGTACAATCATATTTAATAAATGTGATAGGAAAAGAAAGAAAGAAGGAAAAAAAAACGTATTCCAACCAACAGTTTTAAACGAGACGTACACGCATACCGTACGTGATAATAGATGCATACACGATATGCACGTGCGTGCGTGCGTGTGTGTGTGTGTGTGTGTGTGTGTGTGTGTGTGTGTGTGTGTGTGTGTGTGTGTGTGTGTGTGTGTGTGTGTGTGTGTGTGTAGGAAAATACAATAACGTTACGAGAGCCGACATCAAACGGCCGTCGAATATCATTTATATACTATATAATATATGTATAATATTATATATTTATAAGTGCGTATAGGAGCTCGCGATACCTACAATAAGGCTCGCACGAGCCGTCCGTGAACGTTTGGCGTTACGATTATACGCCGAGAACGTATTTTCGCGTTATTATATTATTATATCAGAGGTGGCCAACAAGTAGAGACTCCGCGAGTCGCGTGATGAAATGAAAATTATAAAAGAGCCGAGACAAAAATAAAAAAAGTGTTCTTGCTATCGAAAAATCAGTATTGGCTATGCCTATAATATTGTCTACCTATATTGTTAGATTTTGTAATAAACGTTAGAGTTTAATAAATTATAAGATATCAAATCTAATAAAACTGTTAAATATGTTAAAGGCGATGTAAACATCAACATAATACGAAAAAAAAAACGCAAGTAAGATGATAAAAAGACGTCCATCTTGCGAAATTGCTAAGAACTGCTCTTACTACATACACTATGGGCTTCAAAAACCTTAAAAAATGGGTCTCTGTAAATTGCGTCCCATTTCAAATTTTCTATGTGAATTGCGGCCCAGGTATATTTTATACATACGTAAATTGCGGCCCGGGTATATTTTTGTACATATGCCTATCTATTTCTTATTAATATGTAAATTACGTCTAAGCCTTTTGTCCACAAAACCAATATTTTCTTTCCCATTTTTCAGACTTAAGACTATAACTATAACAGACTTAAAACTATCTATACAAATATTATTATCATCAAATTTCAAAAAATACTTACACGTTTTAACTGTGCAACACCAACGTTGAATATCATTGTTAAGAAATTTATGAAAACGAAATTTGAAACCATCGACTATTTTCAACGTTTTATTCCTTTCACTTTTCATAACGTCCATTTTTATTGGATTGAAAAAAAATACTGTAAACCGTAGAGCATACACAGATATATAAAACAACTAGATAGCCGACTCAACGAATAAAATTGAAGTCTAGAATCCATATGTGAACAGGGCAAAATATGATTGATTAATCCATGACATTCTATATTATTCCATGAAATATAATTTTTCTGTGATTGAAACCAAAGATATAATATAAAAGCGTTGTTTTATATATCAGTTATCTTTTTATATGGATTCGGATTGAAACACAATTTTTCGATTATAATTTATAAACTATTAACTATAAAGTGCAATTCAAGTAATTCAACATCATGGTGGTTTCTTGTTCTGTGTCTGGTTGTGTCAATAGGAGACTGAGAGGAAGCAAAGTTCATTTTTTTTCGTAAGTTCCCGCACGCAATTTACGTATGTTTTAAAAGTACACGGGCCGCAATTTACGTATGTTTTAAAAGTACGCGGGCCGCAATTCACATAGTATATTATGACCATGACCGTACTTATAGGAACGCAATTTACCGACTCCGTAAAAAATAAAAATCAATAACACAAATTTACGTTCATATTAAACGGCTGTTTAATTACTCAATTAATGAATGATTATAAATAATTGAAAAATACTTTATTTTTATCGATTCATATACTGAAACGTTTGTTAAGTTATTATCGCATTATTTGCAAATATAAATTTTTGTATAATAGCATTTAAAATTTTCAATTTATTCCTCCAAAAACGTCTTTCGCCATACAGAATAAGTCGCGAGCCGCACGAATCCATGACGGTAGCCGCGTGTGGCTCGCGAGTCACTATTTGGCCACCGTTGTTATACGGGTATGATATCATTATTACGTCTGTGCGCGTACTTTGTGTACATTTTGAACACGGCGTTTCGCGTAAAAAAAAAAACGGATTTTCGGCGGATTTAAAATTCTCGAAACATCGCCTCCGTACGGCCGCTCTCACCGTGAACGCGTGTGATTATTTTATAAACAAATACTCCGAACACACGCGTATTTTCCGACGATTTCCGCGAAATCTGTACGAAAACACCGTGCACGCACGCGCAACTCGCACCGCGTCGTCGGTCGCCTCGATACGATACTAATAAAAACGATCCGAAATACGTTAATCGTAATTTTTTTTTTTTTTTTAACGCCGCGCGATATTCCGAGACTCGCGCGTACGCACAATGCAGGCGATTTAATAACGATGAAATAATAACGTCCACACAAACGGTACTCTTTTGAAGTCCGTCGTCGGCGTCGGTCACCATTGTTCTGCCACGGCGGGTTCCGCGATAGAAATGCAAATGAAAAAGATTATTATTATTATTATTATTATTGTTATTAATTGATTCAGTCGGCGTGGCGTCGTACACGAAAGGTTTTGAATCGTTAAACACATACCATTACCGTGGTCTACATACTTAACACGAGCGTGTGTGTTTATAGTATAGGCTAGGGTGACCGGACGTCCCGTTAAAAACATTTTTTCCTTTTTTGTCTTTTTGTCGTCCCATTTTTGATCATCATGTCCCGTTGTCCCGAAAAAGTTCAAACGGGATGTTTTTTATCCCGTTTTCATGAGACGGTCTCGTTTTAATCCCGTTATTTCGCTATAATTATAATATTGATTTCATGAAAAAAATATTGATGTACGAAACAAAATTTATCCTAAATGTTCCTAAATTAAAAACTCAGTTTCTTTTTTTAAGAGAAGCCGATGAAAATATATGGAGAGTTCTGTGTACCGAGTGTAAGTCTATTTTCTCAATCGAACATGGTGGGGGGGGGTATATAAAACAGTACCTACAAAAACGGAAACATGTGTTGGCCGCGTGTAGCAGTCCTTGTAAATAATTAACGTGGTTATTGATCAATAAAGGAAAATCTGGGCTATCTGGGATGAGAGCAAACGTATTATGGCCGAAAAAGGTATATGTCTGCTTTTCATACGAGCAAACTATTATTATGTTCATTCGTTTCACGATAAAACATTTTCTCGTACTCGAACAAAATGTGAATTGATTATAAAATATCATCAAAAGTCATTGTCGCTTTGCAACGGAGCGAGTTTTAGAAGCGTTAAAAAATACTAAATTTGCAACCCCCACGGAAGACACATCAAATCACAAAAATCTAAAATATTTTTTTTTTTTTTTTTTCAGTCGGGGGAGTAACAACTGTCCCGTTTTTATTATTATTTTTTTTCTAATACGGTCACCCGCCTATAGTAGACGCGGTTCACGCTGTGTGTGTGAACGCGAGTGACCGCGCGCGCTGCATTTTCGCCTTTACCACAACTTCACAACAGAGCCGGATTAAAGGGGGGGCAGAGGGGGCATCTGCCCCCGGGCGCAAGATTTTAAAGACGCAAAGTTTTGAAATAATGTAGGTACCATATTTAGAGCAAGGGTCCTCACTAGGATTTCTGAGGGAGCCAAATAGTTCAAATCAAATTTTTCTCGGAGCCGTAAGTACAAATTGTACAGTTTAGTCGGGGTCTAAACCTAAACGGTATAGGTTCATTAAAAAATAAATTTTTCTTATTGTTATAATACATTATGAATAAGTGGCGTTAAATAACTTACAAACAATACGATTATAACATAAGTTTATTGCATCAAACAAATTTACTTTTTTGAATATAAAAAAGTAGGGAAACGTCTTTTACTTCATTTCATAAATACTGCTTGAATTAATTATTAAAATTCATTGCAGTCGAAGGGCGAAATCTTTCACAATTCTCTAATACGGCATCCGTGTTAGTAGGTTGGGAAGAAACTGAAATTCTCAAAATGTTGTCAACGTTCTCACTTGTTAACAACTGGATTCTATACTTGTTTTTTACGAACTTCAGATTACTGAATGTAGATTCGCAGGCATACGTAGATTAACATTCGTACGTAGATTAACATTTAATAAATACCAAATTATAATGAAGCAATTTTATGTTTATAAAAAAACAGTTATTGATTTTGGGTAGGTTTGCCCCAGGGCGCAAAAAATCTTAATCCGGCCCTGCTTCACAATGTATATAAATACGTATGGGTGCCTCAACTACTCTACAAGTGCGGTTCCGGGGAAAAATACGAGAGAAGGGTCGCGATATTGGAAATCGTATTATTTTACGCGTGACCCCCTCACCCCCTCTATCCTCGCTCTGCCAGACAATGAATAATTCCCGATGGCCGCCGGTGCCCTCGGTTTCCGCGAGGAATTTTCCGGGGGGCGGGGGGGGAGATTACGATAAATAAATGAAATCGTTTTCGGCAGTCCGTGGATGGCGGGTCTGTGTAATATTTAACGCACTCCACACCACACCGCCACCGTATTATACCTACAATAATGTTTTGACACTCGCGGTTTATGACGGCGTACTACGCGCGCACACACTACGAGAGCACGCGCGACAAGGAAGTTTTACAGCCGCGCGCCTACTTTCCGCGTTAATATTTCAGCCGCGGCCCGCAGGCAGAATATTATTCTCTTCGAGTGTAATAATTCGTGTTTCCGTGAATTATTACGCGTTATGTAACTCCGTCCTATAAGTGTGTGTGTGTGTGTGTGTGTGTGTGTGTGTGTGTGTGTGTGTGTGTGTGTGTGTGTGTGTGTACGAGTGTTTGTTTTATATTGTACGTATTCGCGCGCCGACATATAAACTTTGCGATTTCGATTCGACGGACCCGGAATTTATACGATTTTGTTCGCGAATTTTCATACGCGGTTCGTGCGTTAGCTGCACGTCGGTATATTTCGATGATTTTCTTCGTCTGGGGGCACCCAAACATATTATGTATTGATATACAGTCGGTACCATCTATCACAGGAGCGCCGAGCGGTGAACGTTTTCCGAGTCGAGTGTCAAAAATTTTCCTAACAAAGTTTTCTAAAACTGTTCGCGTGCACACACATACACACACGCAAAGAAAGTTTAATGAAGTCAATTTGTGTAGGTTATTTTACAAATTATATATGATATTTTCTAAAATCAGACGTCAATATCGAATAATCTAACGCAGCGGTTCCCAAACTTTTTTTCCGCGATGCCCTTTTAGGGGCCCCAAGTTAGCCACGGTGCCCTGTTGTATGTAACATGAAAGACAGAATAAAAAATTACTCATTGATAAACAATTTTATTAAACCTAATACAATCTAAGCATTCTAAGGTACACAGCTAATTTATGTATAAATGAATGCATTTAAAACTTAAAAAAAGATAAACAAATAAAAATAATTGTAATTATGATTATAGTTATTACATAAAAATATTCAAAATGATAAATATTCATGGTTAATGATTTTATCTGAAATAACATTTACGAATTCACTTAAAAGGTTAAAATTAGAATGTTCGAATATACAATAGAAAATATTGCATTGTGTGCTATAAAGTTTTTACGAAAACAATAACGAAAAAAAATGTATACATTTTAAACTATTTGTTATGAACCCTAGACCACGGTGCCTTTAGAAAGTGTTCGCGGTGCCCTAGGGCACCGCGGTGCACAGTTTGGGAACCGCTGATCTAACGCAAACTAGTCATGTTGTTCTGACGTGCATTTTTTCGCATGTAATTTTCATTGGCTGTATCCCGTAACGATTCGTATTTTCTGCATACAAGCAAAAATCTACTTATATCATGAGATGATCATTTTAAGGCCGGTTCTCGCTTATTATTCATAATATGAAAATAAATGAAAATAAGTCGACGAAAAATTGACAAATATAATATATTATTATATTAAATGAGCTAACTCGTGAAATGTATTGAAACAGAACAATATCAATATAATAACAATAGATAGAAGGAATGATAATAAAATTAATATTGATAAACTAGATAGCTAGTAGCGACCAGCGAGTGTCGATGTCACACGGGGCGACTTTACGAATTTTAATTACGAGTGGGTCACGTGACCAACATAATCGCTCATTTCTAGCGAGAAGAATAATTGAACATGCACAATAATTCCATTCGCCGCGAATATTCATAGCTACGACTTGAATAACTAGTAGCGAATACGTTGTCAGACGTAGCGAGTAGTCGCCTCGTGTGACAGCCA
This sequence comes from Therioaphis trifolii, assembly GCA_027580255.1. Lineage (NCBI taxonomy): Eukaryota > Metazoa > Arthropoda > Insecta > Hemiptera > Aphididae > Therioaphis > Therioaphis trifolii. Next base: position 3,157,144 of record CM050406.1, on the reverse strand, counting down.
CAGCCTCTATGATTTGATGTAAAAACGTGCGTTCTATTGATTCGATCAACTGCCACCGACATACGCGTGTGTACGTTATTTTTGACGTTGTAAATATTTTTGCCACAGACAGCAACTTTGACTCTGTCAAAAAATGACGTCCAATTTTTCGACAGGTGAACGACATTCCCTCATATTTGTTTGTTGACCAATTAAATCCTGATACTGAAGTTAATAGTTCATCTTAATAAATTAATAATTATTAATAAATTAATAAATTATTAATCTTAATAAATTCATCTTAATAAATCTTAATTCATCTAATAGTTCATCTTAATTGACATTCTTGAATAATCAAAAAACTTCTTTTCACCCCTCAAACCGTTGTAGAATAAATTTAATAACTCTTCAGTAGGACGGTCAGACAATATAGTGGGTGCACCCAAAGCTTCATATTTTTCTCGTCTACGTATAAATTGACTGCACAGGTGTGCTGCACTTGCTAGTTCTTCGACTTCCATTTCGATACTGTACTGAATTTTGATTTCAGTTCATGACGCGATAAACCTGCAGTATAATATTATCACGTGACCGACATTACCAGAAAAAAAAAACTCGCGGAACGAAATAAGTTTATAATTATAACAAACGACGATATTTCGAACGCGGTTGTGCACGGCGCGGGTCTGATGTGCCGTGCGACGTGAGTCGACGTGATCTGACCGGCGTGAACCCGCTTCGGCCGACACGCGCCTCGGAAAACGAAATTCTCGTTTTCGGTCGTGTCCCGACGTGTTTCCGTCATTATTTATTTATCTTTCGTCATACAATCGCCCCAAAATATTTTCGGTGGGTAGTGATATTTTGTCTGGCTGTTAAATTACTTTATGAAAACCATCGTCATAAAATGAGTTATATATTTTAAGTTTTAATCAGTCTGATAGAATAATATTTAGACATGGTCACAATATGGATATATGTATTTCACTGATTCATTTTAGTAAACAGTGCAATAGCCTATTGGCACGCAGAAGCGCATGCCGTGTTGTATTTTTTGTTTTTGTTTTTTTTTTTTTACTTTATTTGATAATCTTAAGTGAATTATAATGTTTTACTTAAACATTACATTTTAACGGTACATTTGTTGAAATATAGCTTTGTAATTAAACACGTACCCATTACCCTGTTGGATTATTCCGACACAATTTACATTGTGAAATTGTACCAATATTTATGTTCTAATGAAAAACAATACCGCACACTGAAGAAACTAGTTTCATGAAACCAATTTCATGAAACTAGTTTTATGAAATTTATTTCATATTAGCTGTAGGTATACTGATGAAACTAAATGTGCCTATAGTTTCAACAATGTCGTCTGATGATGAGGATGTGTTATTAATTTAGTATTAAAATCTCGGTCTCCTTTCGACATCGCAACTAAATATAGAACTAAAAACGCGTAAATTGTATTAATTTATTTTTTATGCAAACAATATACAAAATTATCTATTCAATTAATACGATTCGAATTTCCCAAGTATAAATACTATTTATATTAATACTATTGCTTTTAAGGTTAAATAAATGCTGTATTATATATTATAATATATGAATTACTATATTTAAATTTGGTAACATTCAAATATAACATAAATATTGTGCATGCATATAATACAAAACGTATTAACGTGCTTCCAAAGTATTGATTAAAAACCGTCATAACTGATGAAACTATACGAAACCAAAATCACAAGTTTCATGAAACCGCCGTTGCGCAACTATGAGAAATTTTTGTTTCATGAAACTCAGTGTGCGTATATCTTTGGTTTTTAATCGAATGGTTTCATGAAACTTAAGTTTCACGTTTCATGAAATCGGTTTCTTAAAATTAGTTTCTTCAGTGTGCAGCCCGCCTAATACGTTAAGGCGTGTTTTAAAACTGTATGTATGTGTGGGTGGGCGGGTAGCTTTGATATTTGCGCCCCTGTAGGTAAAATGTTCGTGACGCCACTGAACGCGGACGACCGAGAGGACGGTTAATGGTTTTTACCAACAGTCGGAAAATACGCGAGTAAAATATTACGTACGATTTCGTGCCGACTCTTTGGAAACGATACGCGTCATTGCGCAAGCCCCGAGGATCACCGAGCTGCGCTCGTCTACGTCGTTGTCGTCGGAGTTATTACCGAGAACAGAATATCATCGACGGGACGAAACACAATATTTCCGAAATCGAATATTAACCGACGACGCAGCGTTACAGCCGCCCACCACCGTCGTCGCAAACAACGCGCGACGAGATAATGTCATCATCGTCGGGTGACGTCGGCCCGTCTGTATATCGTCGTAATAAAACACACGCCATTTCCGGTCGGCACGTAGTTTTTTATGAATTCATTATGACGCAAAACGGGTGCCGTAATCGAACGTACCGGGAAACCGAAGAAGAAACGCACGGCGATTTATCAGTCGAACCCGATAAAATCATCCGAAACCGTTATTATCCCGAGCGCGGAATATTACTCGCGGTCGTCATCATATTTCGGTCTCGTCGTCGGCGCGTGACGCAAAAATTTGTTCGCTGTCGTTTATTCTCGTTTCCATTGATACGACAAACATAAAACATCGTAACGTCGTCGAGCAATATATTTTTTTACTGGAAACCAACAATAAACGCGACACAAACGTCGTATCAGAGCTGATGCTTTATTTTTTTATTTATTTATTTATTTACTAATTTTTTTTTGATCGCCGATCGCACATTTTTTGTCCTGGCGATCACACGATTACAAAACCCGAATCGGTTTAAACCGATATGTGTCGACTAGTGCTCTGCACGGTCCGGTCTACATCGGTCTTTGTGCATTACGTATTATCTAAAACGGTTCGGTCCGTTCCGCCTTCAATTTCACTTCGACATCAATTTAATGTCGGAATCTCGGTCTAGTCTAATATAATATGTAGAATTAAATAATATTAATACGTTCAATTCGTCTATCACAGAATCACATATCGTTGATCACAGAAACCCACTCGTCCAATACCTCTCTTCCCGAACAATCCCAGGTGACCCTGTGGCCGTCGTTTAAAGCGCAGCTGGTGCCGTGACTTACTATAGTCAACCACTACCCTGCACGCCATCAAGTGCTATAACTGAATAGTCTCTTCTATCAAGCCAAACAAGCCCTACTATAATATATCGTCTATTGTGCTTATTGTAAATATATTTTATACAGATTGTACAAAAAATTAAATATGACAAAAAAAAAAAATAATAATAAATAAAAAAATTCGTCTATAATTGTAATTTTTCCCGGAACGTAGTGGTGGTAGAGCGGGAGGGACGGATATTCTAAATGTATTTATATAATAGAAAGATATTTGATTACTTAAAACTATAAATATTTAATATCATTTTTTCACAATCGGTCCAGATCGGTCTTATTGTTATATCTTTTTTTTTTTTAATAGGTACAGTCTTGGTCTTTTCTAATGCAACAAAAACGATCCGGTCCAGTCTGGCTTGATTTTTTTTTATCTGTCCGGTCCGGTTCTATTCGGACAAATTTTTGTTTTTCATCGGTCCGGTCCAGTCCTGGAATCGGTTAAAACGTATCAGTCTATCCGGTATAAAAAAAAAAAACACCAGTGTCGAATATGTCGATCGTTGATTTAGGTTATTTTCATAATCGAACGACCGAAAAAAATTTAAAACCCTACGGGTTTCGACGTGTGTGTGTGTGTTTGTGTTGAAAGTACGATAAGCGCGTGGATAAACGAGGAGAAGAATGGTTTGAGAAATTTCTCACGGAGAAGAGTGGAACGATTTTTTAATGTAAACGTTTTCGTCGCGCAACGCGCTCTGTGCGTACTGTATTACGTATATTATGCGCTACGTTTTAATCGTTTCAATGTTGCGCGGGGTAACGATCCCGGCTCGATTGAAAGTGTACACTCGCATAGGTCTTACGTACACATATGTGTATAATATTATGCGAGTAAATACGTGTTCGTGTGCATTTTCAATTTATCGAAAAAGAAACGAATGTTGTTCACGGCCGATTGTGCGAGAACGATATGTTTGCCTTTTGAACATACGACTACGACGTCGAATTCCCGTGTGTGGCACGAGCGATTTAAATGGCAATATCATACAGCACACACACACACACACACACACACACACACACACACACACACACACACACGCATCTGAGCGTATTCCGGATCGTTTGAACGACACTTTTATTTTGCTATGATTGTCACGGTAAAGCGAAGCCTCCACCGTTCCCTATTCGTAACGCCAACATCGGAATAGAGGTCATACGCCCCGAACCCGATTCTATTTAAATTTTGAAATTGGACGAATAACGTGCCGAGATTATCGGTCGCCTACGTGTGCGTGGAAAATATATAATATCCGAACCGCATACGATAAACGAAATAACGAAACAAAGTCCAACAATTCACGAGTTTTAACGCACACGTAATATTATACACACGAAAGACGTATGGGCGGCGCACGTTACAACGTCCATAGTCGAGTCGGATCGAACTTTAGGAAAACGTGTACGTATAGAAACACCCGCGTGCACACGGCATTCCCGGTTTATTATCTTCCTCGTTGTATTCATTCTTCACGGTACACACTGGCGCACACGAAATATCTGAGAATTCCGACGATCCGTTTCCATCGCACACTGCGTCTTTTAAAATGTTATTATTATTTTTATTATTATTATTACGGGCCGGTCGACGCGGTGATGAAAAATTTATGAGCGATCCGCACGTAACCTACACACCTGCGTTATATACGCGTGTACACACTTACTCGGTTCGTCGGCGCACGTCGTTATGTACGTAAGTCTACACGAAAGTTTTCGACTAAATCGCCGACTCTCTCCCTCGGTCGGGTCGAAGACGTCGACCGCACCCTCGCTCTTACGCGTACACTTCTCCCGAGGGCGATCCGACCGTTTCTTCGTCTAGAAACACCGGCGGCGGCGGTGGCATCTTATCTCCGACCAAATGGCCTATTAAGGTTAATATAGAGAGAACCGTCGCGGTTATAAAGGGGTCTCTGTCGGCGGCCGGAGAGAAAAGTCACAAACCGACTGCGCCATCGTGGCGTACAGATACAGATGCACACGTATACATATATACACGTATTTATATATATATCGAGCTTAATTGCCGCCCACGGACTTCCGGCTACTTCGTTAGGGCACTAAAAATTCGCAGTTAATGCCGGTCTTAAAATGCGAGTGGAAACGCGGTATAAACGCGACCGTGGTCCGCACGTCACATTACGCGTATTTGCATTTCCGGGCTGCTGCACCCGTCGCCGTCACCGGTGACCGTCTGCCGACCGTCGCGCACACTTGTAAAATATACGACGTTATTATGTTACTAATAATTAAAGAGCGGATCTTTAGGTTTTTACATATTTTTATTGGCTTTGTGCTACTTTACGAGGGTGAAAAATGTGGACGATTTATCTATCGCAGAGTTCGTAGAAAAAATTAATTTTCCATATTAAAGCATATTTTGGACGTTAGAGGATATTTCGCCTGTTTTTCATATTTTTTGATATATTGGGGGTTAGTAATAAACCACGATTTTAAAGAGTTCTTTATAACCGCCTCTTTGTGTTTCGTACAGTGACAATATTCGTATCTGATGATTATAATCACGGTCTTAGAAGATAAAATATCTTCTTAGACCGTGATTACAATTATAAATCAGAATATGTTTGACAGCCGATAAGCGCAAAATGAAAATATTAATATTGGCGACTATTGAGTTTTTATTTTTTTTGTTTTCATTGTTAAATTGAAAATTAAACTAACAATGTCCATTGAACAAAAATTGGCTTATAATATAAATGTTGATGATGTGATTCGACAATTTAAAATATTTACTCCCTCCGAGAGAAGAATAATTGTGCTATACAATTAAAATTCTGAATAATCATACATCTCAACAATTGTATTTTATAGTTATTATAACTTTTTGTTTTTATAATATTAACATATTATACAGTGTGATCACGATAAGTGGAAACACTCAATAACTATGTGCAGGCTTCATATATTTCAATTCTGCTTTTTCGGCTAACTAATAAACATTATTATACACATTTTCAAATAATTAGACTATTTTTTCGACAGTTAACTTTGCGCATGCACACAATAACTTTTTTTTTTTTAAATGGCATGATCCATTTTTGACCACAAATTATTATTTTTGGTATTTTTTAATGAATTTTAGTGGTTGAATTTCTTTTCTAAGTCAAAAAATGACCGAGTTATAGCAATTTGATTTTACGTTATTTGCACGGGTATAACAGATTATAAAATACGTAGTTGATAATAATAAAAAGTTTGAACAATTTGTTAGATAAATAATACTTTTATGAATAAAAAAAATTAATATTTGTAATTTTATTTTTATTATTCACGTATTTATTATCATCAACTACGTATTTTATAATCTGTTATACCCGTGCAAATAACGTAAAATCAAATTGCTATAACTCGGTCATTTTTTGACTTAGAAAAGAAATTCAACCACTAAAATTCATTAAAAAATACCGAAAAAAAATCATTTGTGGTCAAAAATGGATCATGCCATTAAAAAAAAAAAAGTTATTGTGCGCATGCGCAAAGTTAACTGTCAAAAAAATAGTCTAATTATTTGAAAATGTGTATAATAATGTTTATTAGTTAGCCGAAAAAGCATTATTGAAATATATGAAGCCTGCACATAGTTATTGAGTGTTTCCACTTATCGTGATCACACTGTATTTGTACATAAACATGTAATGAATAATACATTACGTAATACAGATGATATTGATGAATGCATGTTATATTAACGAAGTAAACCTATTTACATCTTCTCCTAAAAAATATTTCCACATGACGGTGAAAGAAATTTGCCCCCTCCCCCCCTGCAAATAAGGTCTGCGCTCGCTTATGGTGCCGGACACCGATCGGCGGCACTCCCTGATCCGAATCACACCTGTACGATCGTGGCCGACAACGTTATTTGCACGCGAAAACATCGGTGAATATAATATTTTATGCAACGCGACACGCCTAGCCGCCGCCGCCGACGCGTTTGGCGTCGTCGCGATTTTACGCGTTGCCGTCGCGACAGATTTTCAAATTCCGCTCCCGAGAGGATTAAGTGGCCCGGAATAACGCTGTTAACGTTTTAAAACGCTAACCGACCGTTCCCGGTCGCACTTCGGCGTACATACGGTCGAGACGAACATTAACATAATATACGAAACTGTACAGTGAATTCGGGTTTTCCGTTTTGCAACACATGGCGTTACACGGACCCGGGATTATTTCGGTAACACAAAGTTATATACGTGTATATGATTTATGTAGATAACTGTAACGCGTTAATGAACGCGAGGTCCGAATTTGATTAGTTCGTTGGAAAAAAAAAAAAAGGGAAAGAAAAAAGAAAAAAGTCGGATTTATAACTATTTTATCTATATTATCTATGTCATAACTATAATTATAACTAGGTATATTATCGAATCGAACGTGTCGTTTTTTAATTTTTATTTCAATTTTCACAATCGCTGGTCTGTCCGGGATCAGACTTCGGAGTAAACAGTAACCGTTTTATTCGACACTCGTTGTGGGTGTTTCGATAAACGTACATCAAAGTTATTGGCGTTTAATTGATTTTAATAAAATAAAAATCAGTGTGTTTGACTTACTGTATTATACCTGTCGTAAAACTATATTATATACGTAAATAAAAAAAAAAAAGAAAACATTAAATCGCTTATATAGCGTTTAAGATGTTATTTAATATTCTCAATAAAATAACGAAACATAAAGTAATATATTTTATATGGGGATAAACTGGTCGTAATGTTCAGAACCTGAATATTTAACATAACAACTACCTAAATAATGAAAACATGCTTTACGAGTTTACAAGTGTCTGCTGAACATTATCCGATTATATTAATTGCGACCGAGTAAAATGTACGTGTAAATGCGATCGGGGTTTTTTTATTTTGTTTTGTTTTTTGTTTTTTTTTTTGAAAGGAAGAAGTTTTTTTACAATACTTGTGATTTCAACATTGTATTACACTTACACACAAACTTACATAAACCAATGTTGATCTATGAAAGAGAAATCGGTTTGTCTATCGTGTGATAAGAACCTAATCTACGAACACTAAAATGTATTGTATAATAAATATTATTATCTATATAGAAATGGGTTGTATACATCCAGGCCCGTATTGGCCCACCGGGCAACCGGCCAGATGCACGATGCTCCCATGAAAATTACGAATTACATTGCGCCCGTATTTAAAACTTTATTAGAAATAAACTTAAAAGAAATCAGTCTAAGTGTAATATATAAAATTTTCAGAAGTTTTGGTTCAATATTTAAAATTTCGCCGTTTTTACTCAATTTTCAGCTGTTTTTCCAGTCCTCTGAAAAAACGATTGACTATGAAAAAAGGTCGGTTCCATATAGGTATATTATCGTCAGTAAAGTCATATTAAATTATAAGAATTTTCCGACCAAATTTTTTTTTCTCCTGTGTGCAGGAAAATTTTCTGAAAAAAATTTTGAATGGAGAAAAAAATGACCTCTCTAAAGTACCAACAAGAGCAAATTTCTGATCTATAGATTGGCTTTTCTGATGAAAAGTTTGAAACATTATTTCTATACGAAAAAGTGTTTATAGAAAATGAAAAAAAAAATGATAATTTTTTAAATATTTCAAAATATATATATTTATAAAACATTAGTAATTGATCGAGAATACATTTTTAAATATTTCTCCGAGATAATATAAGCATTCAATGAACCAAAATTATATATTTAATTCACATTATTTAAAAAATATTTATTAAATATTGTCCACCTATCATACACAATATTAAATATTTAATATTTGCATATTTTAATATTTAATACATTGCAAATATTTAATATTTTATATTGCAATAATAACAATGTTTTTAAGGCACCCTTTTAGGCTACAACAACCGCCCCATAAGAGAGCGGCCATTACGGGCCTGTATACATCTACACGCGTTACGATTTTTCGCGTTTGTTCGTAATAATAGTGTATGAAAGGTCTGGTCAAAAACTGATGAGACGTACAAGATAGTTATAGACGTATTCTCCGATTGGTGACACTAACGGGTGATTTGTGTTTTATTATACACGTATGTCTGAAACTGTGTACGTCTCGCGGCTCGAATTCGAGTCTTTAAATGGCGATTTGGTATTTTATCCGAATATTGTGTTGTGCCCAGGGCTATGGGCGATGTTCGTAATACGCGCGACGGCGAGTGGTTTGCTTACTCATAAACGAATGTTCATTTTCCTTCTTCACACACGCGAGCATGTATAGTATATACTATATATATATCCCTTTTTTCATAAACGTCATCGGGAGAGTGTGCTCGAAAATGACGGACGAAAGGGGCCGGGCGGCGGGGAATGAATCAAAATTCCACACTTGTCTGTAACGAGAGAAAAATCGATAAGTGGCGGGTAGAAGAATACGTATATATATGTATAATTTATATAAGTGTACAATATATACGCGAGTGTGCGACCAACCATGTTGCCGAAATTGACTCTGACGTGAGTGAAAACCCTGAGAATCCGAAAATACGAACGCGCGACGGCGACGCTAATAACGTCATCTCCGCAATACAGATTTCTGAAAAAAGAAATACTACATAAATACATATTATATATATATATTATACGTGTGTCTTTGAGATCTTCACAAGTGGACGAATCGGTTGCGAGACTTAAATTTTCCACGGTGGAGCATCGAGTGGTGAGTTTTTTTTTTCATCGCACACACGCGGCCAACGGTGTCGACGTATTCTGCGTCCGTATGAACACATACGTATGATATAGTACGGTGGTTCCCAAACTTTTTTGGTTCACGCTTCCCCTAAAAATAAAAATAAAGTAATGGCGCATCCCATCTTTAATAAATTAATTACAAATCAAATTTTTTTTTATTTTTAACACTTTTATTTTAATGACAAAACAAATTAACCATATTGTTTCTTTTCAAATTAAGTATGAAAAAAAAATTTAAATATTTTTTTATATGATATACTTGCAATATATTAACGAAATCGTCGTTGATCTAAAAAATCAATAACTCACGTCTCCCCTGCTAAGTGTTTGCGCCTCCCAAGGGAGGCGTGCCTCACAGTTTGGGAACCGCTGATATAGTATATTATAATATAAACGTCACACGCGCAAGAGCGTCTCCGAGGCGGGCTCGGTTTTTTGAGTGTACACGCGTAAAGGCGTCGGATTATGATGTTTACACTGTGCACGCTCCTCGTGAAATAATTCTCGAGATCGTTTTTCGTGCATTTCGTCAAAAAAAAAAACAATCGTTTCACGGATCGGCTTTGAACGCTGCCGTCGAAGTAAACGCTCCTAATTCGTGAATTCACGAGCATCGCGTCGTCGGATTTCGACGACCCGTCTCAAAAACAGCGAAACCCAAAAGCGCAAATCGTTTTTTTTTTTTTTTACGATGGACCTAAAGCGCAAATACACTTTACGCTTTTGTACCTTTGTGGTGGGATAAAAACGCAAAATAAATATTGTACCCGTTACACTATATAAATTCTATTTTAAAATTATTAATTTTAATTCAATATTTAGTGTTTTTAAAATTCAAAAAATAAATCAACAGTGATTGAGTTCAGTTGATGTTTAGTATTATCGTAAGTGCTTGAACAACACCAGGCCGAAGTTTACTCAAAGATGCAATCAGATGGACGAAAAACCACCAAAGTCAACTCCAATATAAAAGCATGGAGCTTGTACATTGAAAAAAACATTTCCAGATTGGACTATTTAAAAACTTTGGGCTTCTAATTTTAAATTTAATATCGAGGTACTCAATTTTATACTAGTGATATGTAATTTAAATTTGTATTTTTTTTCAAATTCATTATACAATTACTAAAAACTTTATATCAATCACAATATTTTAATAAAATACACTTTATTTTTGTAACATTTATTTGCGCTTATGGAATGTTTATTTTTGCGTTTTCGGGTTGCGTTTGGGTCATATTTTGCGCTACAGCCCTCAAAAAAAGGCGCGTGACACGGGATTCGCGATAAAAGCGGTACTTAAACGGAGCCGTAGAAAGCAAAATCTCGAATTCCACGCGGACACTAACGAGGGGTACATTTTCTTTCAGCGATGTGTTTCAGGTGAGTATCGTCTCGCAAAAAAAGAAAAAAGAAAAAAGGGGGCACAGAAATCGATCTGCGGGGAAACCGTTTCCGATATCACACGTAGACGCTTGTCCAGTTGGCGTTTGTGATAATTTGATAATAACAATAGTAAAAATAATAACAATAATAATAATACAAAAATCATCCACACGTTTTCGTAACGACACTCGCGCGTTTACAACATGTTAACAACAACAACAACAACAACAACAACAACAACAACAATAACGACGACAATATCATCGGAATAATAAAAATAATAATAATACGGACGGACTCGTGTTTGCCGAGGTAAAAATAAACGTATTGTAAAATAATAATTGTGTGTGTGTGTGTGCGACTCGACCGTTATTTCCGCGGCGGCGACGAATTCTTCCCCCGGGGGCCCGTCGTCGGGTCAATTATTCCGGCGCGGAAAACGGCCCCGACGCGACCGTCGGAAACCCGCACACGGCTCGAGGGGGTCTTATTATTATTACTATTATTATTATAATTTATTTATTTATTTTTTCACGATACGCCACTATTAAAAATAGTCGTCGTCGTAGTCGTGTGACCCGCTGCTACACGTCCGGCGAAATGGCGACCATACGGCCCCGCCGCTCGGGCCCCGGGCCGCCGACGACTCGGCTACTCGCACGGGATGGTTAGGCGTGCGCGCGTGTCGCACTTTGCACACAATGCTCGTGAGTTTCAACATTACCGTCGTACGTACACGTAACACATACCGGTACACGACGATGCCAAAACGCCTATATACATATATGTGGTGTGTGTGTGTGTGTGTGTGTGTGTGTGTGTGTGTGTGTGTGTGTGTGTGTGTGTGTGTGTGTGTGTGTGTGTGTGTGTGTGTGTGTGTTAGTGTGTGTTACAGTGGCGTACGTAGAAAATATTTTCGGGAGGGGCTACTATACGGACAGAGTTAAATTATTTCTGTTATCTAGAATGAATAGAGTTAATTTCGAAGTATTTTGAGGGATTTCAGGGGAGGGGGGGGGCTGTATCCCCCCCCATATACGCCACTAGTCGAGTGTAAACTACACTCTGTGGCACTCGTCCGTGCTCAAAAAACAATTTTTTTTTCAATTCTGTTTTTTTTTTTAAATAAAACAAAAATTCAAAATAAATGATAATTGAAATTCACCAGATAGCTATCCAATCTTTCTCCGGATAATGTTGTTATTTTTTAATTTATATTTAAGTTTTGTTTTCGTATCGATTTTGAGTTTTACGAGCTATAATTTTGAAACGTTTGACGGTTTTTAAATTTTTACCCGACATCTTAGGTTTACGTTTATGTAAAAAAAACTATCGAATTATTCGATATTTTTTCCAAATAAGTTATTCGAATAATCGTTTAAATTATTCGATTTTTTATTCGAATAATTTTAGTGATTAAATAATCGATTACGATTATTCAAACGAATAATTATTTATTATTCGAATGGATAATAATTAATTAATTTATTAACTGTTTATTTATTTGAATATTTAATAACTATTAGAGACACTGTTATCACTGTAATCAGTTTATTACTATTATATTATTCATGAAGATTAGATATACATGTATATATACTATATACTAATAATAACTATATACTATATAATATATAGTTATTATTATATTATTCTATAATTCTATTGACTATTATTCGGAATATTCGCCATTAGGATTATTTATTTGAATATTATTAAAAATCCACTCAGTGAAAATAAAACAGCTCTTCTAACGCCACTAAATCTTATACTACTAAAAACAGTAAAAACTTATCGAAATCTAATATCGTTTACGTATACTTCCAAAATAATTATATATTAATATATTAAGAATATATTTCAGTCACGATACATTATTTTACATTGATAATCAATATTAAATTACTAATTAGTACCTACTGATTATTCGAATAATTATTCGATAGCTTTGATTATTCGAATAATTATTTGATAGTTTTGATAATTCAGTCGTGCAAAATATTATTCGAATAATTATTCGAATAATTATTCGATAGTTTTGATTATTCAGTCGTGCAAAATATTATCCGAATAATTATTCGATAGTCTATATGAATAATCGAATAATAATCGATAGTACAAATTATTCAATACCGCCCATCTTTAATTTTTACCCCCTTTACGATTAGTCTTATTTTTATACCTATACGCTCCAAGCCTGTAATTCCCCGGAGGTGCGCAAGCAGTCCCCTCCGGCCCACTGGGTCATTGATTTAAACAAGATATGAACTGATTACAGTTTACGATTTTTTTTTTGCTATTAGAATAATAATATGTTAATATGTTATAGTTACATACAAATATTGCATTTTTTATCAAGGGAAAAACAATATAAAATACCTAATTGAAATAATATTATAATATTTTTCATTTCATAAATTGAGTGCGAATCATCGGCCTTTTTAGACATTACAGGGGCAGCACAAGCTGCCCCTGCTGCCCCCGTAGTCACGCCTACGATTATTAACATTGATATTGTTGTATACGGCTGGCATAGTCATTCGTCTCTGAAATCGAGTTAACTATTTTTTGGGTAATGTCGCCACACAGGCGTACGTAGCGTATAAAATATAAATGCACTTGGAGTTGAAAAGAAAGATATTGTGCAACATACTCTTTGAGTATAGACGACGTAAAAAAAGAACCGAACAATACGGTGTGGCGAGGGTGGAAAGCGAGCGATTTCATTTGCGGACGACGTGTGCAGCACGGAGTCGCGGCGGGCGAGGGCTGTATTTAGCTCGACTGAGATCGCATTCTCGCACGAAGCTACTTTTGTGTTTTTTTTTTTTTTTTTATTGTCGCGCCTCTTATTATATTTACTATAGTGTGCCAATTATAATTTTTAGTAACGCAATCCCTTAAAAACACGACACCTCGATTCATTTGCTTCGATTACTATGAAGTATGCTCTGACGCGTTTGTTAATAATGATTACATTTCGTAAAACGTCATTGAACTTCAACTACGTGTTTATATATTTTATATTCGTATTTAACGGATTTTAATTTAACTTTAGAATTTACTAGACGATTACATTAGCATAGTATAAGAGTATTTAAACACCTCAGATTTGATTTTGATTTTATATTTGGTGTCCGATTAGTACAGTTCAGTATTTATATTAAAAACATTTCCACGGACATTTATTTTCTCTACTGTTGAATCCGCATTTTAGTTTTAATTTTTTTTTTTTTTTTATTATGGATTTTTAATGTTGATGCGCCATCATTAATATTGACATCAAAATTAATTCTCTTTTGACAGTTATCTTTTGCCAAAATGGGCGGGTTGAAAATTAGTATATTTTGTGTGCGGGTCGAAAACTAGTCTTTTCCGACCATTGGACGGAGAAAGGTCGCTTTTCATCGCATCTACTCCCATCAAAAATTAAACTTTAAGTACGCGCGTGACAAAATACAAATTTTTTCGCTACTCTAAAACTAAAAACATCTAAGATAAATATTATGTCATCAGATACGACGATATATGCGTATAAATTAGAACAAACAAAAAAAATTAAAAAATTAAAAAAAGAAGCACATTTTAAATTATAAGCTATGAATGTAAGGTAAGGAATTACATTATTGCTAAACTGACTTTACCTGACGTTATATATACAGTAAAACCTCTCTATAACGGAATCGTTGGGGACCAAACATTTTTCCGTAACAAAGAGTTTTCCGTCGTAGAGAGGTATTATTTCATATACTATTTGCACCGGGGCTATTGTCATTTTCCGTAGGAGAATTCCGTTTTATAGACGGTCCGTTATAGAGAGGTTTTACTGTAAATAATAATAAATCACAATTGAATATCAGTCGATAGTATGTACGGGTGGCATTACCGTGGCTAAAATTACGATAAAACAACGTGTACGTCGAATAATAAAAAGTTATTTTGGAAAAACTGGAACTGGGAAAAAATAAAATCGAGAAAATCAATAATATAGATTTGGAAAATCGTCATTCGGTCTACGAAACCGCTCGAAAGTCTAGATTGGGCGACAAACTATACACTATAGATACATCATTATCACTCGCAAAACAATAATTATTTTATCGTTACGATATCGCACACTACAAATATCTCACGAACAGAGTGTTTTCACGCGACGGACGTCACCGCGGTTCTCGCGGCGAAGCGGCCTGACGCGGCGGCGCGGCGCAGTTTTGCAGGGAGACGAAACGGAGAAGAACCTTTCCGTCCACATTTCGGGCACGACAATTAAAGGATAATCTCTACGGACGCAAAAAGAATATTCTACTACGAGCGTGCTCATTTATACTCGCTCGGAGGCGCGAAACGTTCTGCGCTTGATTAAACATTAAAGAACATTTTGTTACACCGTTTTTCGAGTGGACGCTTTGTGCTCGTCCCGAGAACGAGGGGTATCCCCCCCTCGTTTTAAAAGGCGTAGGGATGCGAATTCGGTACTCCGTCGCCGCCCGAGAGGCACAATTGGCCCCGACTGCCGTCCCGTGAAATTGTTATTTTCGTGCAGGGAGTAACCGAATTGGTTCCCGTTTGGCCGAATTGGTTCCCGTGCGAAAAAGGTATTTTATTAAGTTATGCCGAATTGGTTCCCGTTTAAAAAAGGTATTTTATTAGGTTGAGCCGAATTGGTTCCCGTTTGTGTACAGGTAATCTTTAATTTGGTACAAAATATAAATGTAAAATGTAAATGAGACTTTAAACAGTATTCAGACAGAAATTATATTCAATTTCGAAGTAATAATACTAGAAAACTTACTAGCAAACAAGAAAAAAATAACAAATTCTTGGAAAATTGTATGACTGAGTTCACTAATAAGAAGCTTATGCGAATTGAATACTTAAAGAAAGTTTGCTTAAAAATTTTCAAATCAACGGTTTTAAACAATTATATTTATTATATTTTATTACTTGTATTTTATACCTACACCTAGTGATGACTATAGTTGACTTCCAAATCAACGATTTAAAATCGTATATATTATATCATTTTGTTTTATGACACACATTAACGCACATTTTTAACCAAGCCTTCTTTTAAGTTGACAGTCCTAAGCCTGTAAAATTGAGAAGGAAAATGTGCGTAATTAAACGGGAACCAATTCGGCTCAACTTAATAAAATACCTTTTTTAAACGGGAACCAATTCAGCTTACCTTAATAAAATACCTTTTTCAAACGGGAACCAATTCGGCATGTGGGGTTAGAGCTCGGGAACCAATTCGGTACCAGCCATTTTCGTAACCGTCGTGAACTTGAGCCCGAGAACGTCGGCCAGCAGCACTGCTAAGTTACTGATTGAAGTTAACCGTACACGATCTGGTTCGACGGAAAGGTCGGACTGCACAGTTTAACCTGCACAATTTTTACCGATTTCCAACGACGGCGACGACGCGACTTCACGCACGCTACGGTTTGTTGGAGACGCCGGATTGCGCAGTCACACACTTTCCGTTGTATATTCACATCATCATCAATCGATAACTTTTGAAAAATATTTATATTCTTTTTCTTTAATCGGCTTTATTTTTTTTTTTTAACATATTTTTAAATTCACATATAATGTGACAGCCCTAGAGGACGACGCCAAAACTTTGGTAGGTTTAGCGCTTGTTCTTAATAACAAAAAACAAAAAAAAACAAAACCGCGAAAAATGGGCCAAAGATTGAAACGAAAAACCTACAGCCACGTATAAATTTATTAAATGAATTAAGATTCGAACCACTGGATTTCAAAAATTTTATTATGAATGGATGATGATATACTTATCGTAAACTACTATCAATGGTCACGCACTCACGCCTTTATTATACGATGGCTATAATATTCATTGAATAAAATATATATTACATAATGTAATATAGTAAGTTGTGTACAGTAAAACTAGTTGACAACAAACTAAGTCGACAAAAAAAATAAAGAAATAAATAAAAAAAAAATAAAAATATGTATAAACAGAAAAAGTACAATGCCGTGATAGGGTACTAACTGGTCGAAATACGCTTCGGTATGCCTGTACAGACATGACTGCACAGGCTAAAAAAACCGATTTTCAATTATTTTCCGGCCGCCTGTACAGTCCCCGAAAACTGCGCAAAATAGTCACATACACACACATACACACACACACACACACACACACACACACACACACACACACACACACACACACACACACACACACACACACACACACACACACACACACACACACACACACACACACACACACACATACAAACACACAGACCGACCTTCTCGGCAAACGGTATCGTGTATGGCTAGCTAACCTAACGCACCGAGCCGATACGTCAGTACTATACTTCGTTTCAAAAGAGAACATACCGCTTTCGCTCATCACGACTGACGGCTGGCGGCCGTCCCAAGCCCAATTTCTCCCGCTTTTGTCTTAATTACGCGTCGATCGTTTACGACGGTCGCCGATCGAAATTATTCGACGTGCAGTATACACCAATTAAATCAATTGTTTACAATCTTATTGTCGTCGGACAGCTGGTTTTTGGCGGGAGATGTGCGCTGTCGAACGTAAAACGGTTGCCACCCGGTATGTTCTCTTTTGAAATAGAATATAGAGTTATGCGTTCGTGCAGACATCATCGTGTGACGTCGTGTATTTATCGTCATCGTCACGGCCCGACGGCTAAAACACGTGCGTCGTTTAGCGGACGATTCGTATAATATACGTAACGTTTATCTAACGCGCGCGCTGGGCGCACGAGTACAACCGAGAAAAAAAATAGAATAAAAATAAATATAAAAATGTCCGTTTACATAACGATGTGTACAGGTTTACGGTTTTGTGTTTATGACAGTTCACGATAATATTACGTCGTCAAAACGTTTTGAATATTATTCTGCTCGTGTGCGAATCTGACCGTCTTTGAGCGCGCGCGCATGTACCTACGCTTTTATCAGGGCAAAACGGGGTATGGGTAATTACAATTTATTCAACGCACATAAACGGTCAAAAAAGCCGAATTGAAAAAAAAAACCCCCCGTTGCCGCGCGGCGAAACCGACATTACGATCACGAAATTTATTATTGACTACGTCTATAGGGTAGTAGGTACCGTTTTATCGTTGTTTTAATGGAAAATAAACGTTGTCGCGGCGATCGCGGTCAAATATATATAAGGGACGCGATTGCGGTGACGTGTGCACAACTACAACAACCGGACAAAATAATAATGTGTCCACATAAAACGTTATTACACACACACACACACACACACACACACACACACACACACACACACACACACACACACACACACACACACACACACACACACACACACACACACACACACACACATATATAAATTCAGCCGTGGGGTAATTCAATTATTTGTTTGCACAAAGTTACGCTTGCACGCGGTGGGTTATGCAGTGCAATAAAATGCAATAACTAATAAAACTAATGATATATTATCAGCCGAATTTTAATCAACTGTCCCGATACACTTACACTTTATCATTTCACGACGTTTATTGGTTATTATACTCACGCGCGTGGAGCCAGTCGCTCTAAGAGTACACACAGAGTGCTGCTGCGAGTGTGTTTTTGGGGACTGTGGGCGAGTGTGTTTTGGGGACTGTGTGCGGTGTTTAATTTTCGTTTATCGGCCGAAGAGAAAAAGCAATTAATTAGACTCCCCCGGGCAACGTATTTCTCACGATAACCCTCGCCCTCAAATATAATAAATATCCTAGCCGTCTGAATTACCGTACGCGCGTGCACACGCACGCACACACACACACACACACACACACACAGCATTTTACATAATGACTTGACGAGTGACGTGCGCGGTGAGGAGATGCAGCTGGACGCGGATGACTCTTTTAAACAAATCATCACATGGGAGTTGTGACAAAATCCACGCCTGGAATTCCGACCGGAACTAATGATGTAGTGCGTATTATACTTATGCGTTATAAAAACAGTTTTTTTTTATACGTATTTGATTAATACATTATACCCGAAAGAAGTAAAATAAACACGACCGACGATACAGAATAGTGACGATGAATAGATTGATATGAATATGCTGTCCTCTGACATCACTCGTATACTTATATTATAGAAGCTTGAAAACATAAAAGAATATTAGGTACACATTTTATTTGAATGTCGTATGATTTTTGTGTCGCACTTGTTGATACGTATGTATATATTTATTTACTGATAGAAATGGACTCTAAGTTAGGGTGACCATATTTAAAAAAAAATAAAAACAGGACTGAAAAAATTGTCTTAGCTTTTTAAAATAATTTTATCAAATTTTTCATCACAATTTTCAATCATAATAAAAACATAATTTAACATACCTAAAATAGATCGTTTCTATCCCTTTAAAACTGTAACAAAACTAATCATCATTTTTAATAAATACAAAGAAAAAAAAAATAAACATAGTTGATACGTAACAACTAAAAACTTTTTAAAATGTTGTAAAATACTTTATACCTATACTCAATTTTCAGAAAACATTTTTATTCACATTGATGATGATTTTCGGGATCGCATATCCGAAATTTTAATCACACACATTTTAATCTGTCATCTTATTCCGAAAATCTTATCAAATCTAATGATGTTGGATATATTGTGTGTATTGTACCTGTATGATATAAACATATTAGTAACTTTCTAAAATTTACTAAAAACAGGACAAAAAGCGTCCTGAGAGACATTCGTCGGTACAACAGGACACAACTCTAAAGTAAAGGACAATCGTGTAAAAAACAGGACGTCTGGTCACCCTATCCTAGACTCGTTATGCACGCAACCATAGCGTAATACCGTGTCGTTATTACTATTATTATTATTATTATTATTACCGTCGTCGCGCAATCGTGCCGGCAGAAAACGTATAAAACAAAATGTCGTAATTTCATTCCGCGACCGAGTCGTCGTTGTTTATATCCTCGGTCGCATACACCGTGTGTGTGTGTGTGTGTGTGTGTGGGTTTGTATGGCGTATGATATGACCTCCGCAATAGGGTTACAAGCCGGCGCTGTGACTTCCAAGTTACACTGTTGCCTCCGAAACCCGGAGTTCACAAGAACTTTCTTAATTTTCAGTTATTCTAGTTATTACTACTTATAAACTTCCCATTTCTGATGGAAAAATGATGGAGTTCGTATGTGTCTTTATATCCTAAATAAGTGTAGTGAACGGTGTGTTATTAGTACCGATTTACGACTATAGGCGGCGCAAGACTTTGAGAAATACACGCGTGTAAGAAGATTTTGAAAATAAGAGCTAATTCTACCTCCATTTTTCTGGACACACACTTCTATCACGGAACGCTACTCTGACCTCCCTTACATAAAATTACAAAACAAACCAACACGTAAAATCGATAACGATTCTGCATGATATTGATCAGCAAGAACACTAAAATGGTACCGAGAATATTAAAATATTGCATGTTCAAAAATAAGTAAGATATTTATATTTTAAACAGGTAATCATGCATTCCATCAATCCTAAATAATAGAAATCAAAGTAAAAAATTTCTTCTTTAATAATTAAAGAATCAGAAATAATTAAAAAAAAATATGAACATTTATTTATTTATTTATTTCGTGATTTTAGACTAATACTCGTATAAGTAAAAATGAGCTTATGAACTCTATCCTAATTTTTTGAATAATATTTTAACAGATATGTGTGTTTGTTATTAATATTTTATTTATATCGGAAGTAACAAAGACTGTTGTTGAATTTGTCCAATGCTTATTTCCTGTTAATATTGACAATTTTCCACACATGTAAATATAACTGAACTTATGAACTCCTTAGTAAACATTAAAATTAAATTGAAATAGAAGAATGTATACTGTACGATTAATTGATATCGGATGTCATAAGGGTGTTTTTTGAATACACATGCCCTATTAATATTGACGATTTTTCACACGTATACCTAACTGAACTTATGAACTCCATGGAATATTTTTAAATACTATCATAACAGATATGAGTGCTAGATATTAATACATCATTAATATCGGAAGTCACAAATACGGATACCAATATAATTTGTCCAATACTCATTTCCTGTTAATATTGACAATTTTACACACCTGTAAGTATAACTAACCCTATGAACTCCTTAATAAACTTTTAATTTAAATTTAAATAAATGAATGTATAGTGACCGAATGATTGATATCAGATGTCACAAAGGTGCTATTTGTTTGAATTTAATACTCATTTCTTGTTCATATTGACGATTTTACACTCTTATGGCTGTAACTGAACTTGTGAACTCCAGTGAATATTTTTAAATACTATCATAACAGATATGAGTGTTTGATATTAATACATCATTAATATCGGAAGTCACAAATACGGTTACCAATATAATTTGTCCAATACACATTTCCTGTTAATATTGACAATTTTACACACATGTAAATATAACTGAACTTATGAAATCCTTAGTAAACATTAAAATTAAATTGAAATAGAAGAATGTATACTGTACGATTAATTGATATCGGATGTCATAAGGGTGTTTTTTGATTACACATGCCCTATTAATATTGACGATTTTTCACACGTATACCTAACTGAACTTATGAACTCCATGGAATATTTTTAAATACTATCATAACAGATATGAGTGCCAGATATTAATACATCATTAATATCGGAAGTCACAAATACGGATACCAATATAATTTGTCCAATACTCGTTTCCTGTTAATATTGACAATTTTACACACCTGTAAGTATAACTAACCCTATGAACTCCTTAATAAACTTTTAATTTAAATTTAAATAGATGAATGTATAGTTTGCGATCGATTGATATCGGATGTCACAAAGGTGCTATTTCTTTGAATTTAATACTCATTTCTTGTTCATATTGACGATTTTACACTCTTATGGCTGTAACTGAACTTATGAACTCCATGGAATATTTTTAAATACTATCATAACAGATATGAGTGTTTGATATTAATACATCATTAATATCGGAAGTCACAAATACGGTTACCAATATAATTTGTCCAATACTCATTTCCTGTTAATATTGACAATTTTACACACCTGTAAGTATAACTAACCCTATGAACTCCTTAATAAACTTTTCATTTAAATTTAAATAAATGAATGTATAGTGTACGAATGATTGATATCGGATGTCACAAAGGTGCTATTTGTTTGAATTTAATACTCATTTCTTGTTCATATTGACGATTTTACACTCTTATGGCTGTAACTGAACTTGTGAACTCCAGTGAATATTTTTAAATACTATCATAACAGATATGAGTGCTTGATATTAATACATCATTAATATCGGAAGTCACAAATACGGTTACCAATATAATTTGTCCAATACTCATTTCCTGTTAATATTGACAATTTTACACACCTGTAAGTATAACTAACCCTATGAACTCCTTAATAAACTTTTAATTTAAATTTAAATAGATGAATGTATAGTTTGCGATCGATTGATATCGGATGTCACAAAGGTGCTGTTTCTTTGAATTTAATACTCATTTCCTGTTCATATTGTCGATTTTACACTGATATAACTATAACTGAACTAATGAACTCCAACGAAATTTTTTAAACACTATTTTAAGAACAAAAAAAGATTCCACAATATGTCTTGATAATGTGTATCGGGTTTTTTTTTTCTTATCGTTCATGTGTATCTAATCAGTTACCTATCGTGGTGTATTGTATGCAATAGAACAATTTTTATTTTTATCATTTTATTTTAATGTCATTTGGCATTTGTCTTTCTTGTGTGATTGTTGTACGTCATTCAGTAATATTGATTGAAGACGAAACTCTGGTGTTACAAATAAGTACACATGAAGAATTTTTTTTTTAATTATTAAATTGAATTAAACTTTTCCTCTTATTATATAAGTGTGTTAATATTATTAAGAATGAAAACAAGAAATCTAAAATATTCTGAAGGTAAGTTTTTGTATTTATTTGTCATCATAGATTGATGTTTCATTTATTCTAGTTAATTTATTATTTTACTTCACAGAATGGACACTGGTACAGTATGTCGAAGATGCTATTTTCCATATTTGTCCGTCCAAGGAAATAAAAAAAAAAAAAATTGGTAGTGTTTGCCCAGTCAAATGGATCGATAAAAGATATTATATGGCAAAAATATTAAAAAGTGGAAGTAAGTTACTTTATATTTCGTTTATTATACATATCTAGCACCAATAATATCTGCATCACTGCATTATCCAAAGTATAAATTATAGGCAGTGACTTGATGAACATTGGTGTAAAACAAATAGGTAGTTATACTAACATAATATGCAGCAAGGCCGCCAACAGAGGTGGCCGAGGGGGCATGGTCCCCTGCTCCTTTAAATAATACATTATTTCATATTTAAAATCTGGTAAGTGAGATGATGGTGGTACAAGTTCGTCTTTCGTCCCTTCGGTCCTCGGACAAGATATTGGTGATAAATGTATTAAGTTTTAAAGAAATGATGACTCATTTCTTTAGTATGAAACGATTCTGAGCAAAGCTTCAGTGTAATTTAATAAATTATTATTTAAATACTGTTTACGTATTTTACGGTTATTTGTATAATTTTTGGTGAGTTTTTGTGTAATTAAACCCTCATAAAATATTCAATTAGATATAACTCATTTAAACTTCAATTGTTATACCAATTATAACTCATTAGAAATTTTCTGTCACCAAAAGATTCGAAAAATGTTTTTTATATCTATTTTCCAACTTGGAACTTCCAAGTTTTATTGTGATCAGATACACCAAAAAAGTTTAAACAGATTTTAAGCAGGAAATTAACGTAAAAACAGCCAATATTTTCGTCTACAAATTTATATTAACTAACGTGTTCTGAGTTACGATTTTTGAATTTTCGTTAGGATAATTAGGTAGGTATATGAGTAAGGTCTTATTAAATTTTCAGAACTTTTTGTTAAATATTTAAAATGATATTACATAAAAACTTTCAAACAATTTGGTAAATTAAAAGTTCTATATTTAAGTCAAAAGTGCTATAATTATTCTGAAAATGTTGTCCAATATAAAAAAGTATGTATTTGATATTGGATAAAATGTTTAAGTTTCTAGCTTCAATACTTTTCGATTTATGACTAAATACCTAAATCTATACGAAAAGTGTTTACGGAAAAAAAAAATAATAAAAAAAGCTGATAAGTGAGATGATGGTAGTACAAGTTCGTCATTTGTCCCTTCGGTCCTCGGACAAGATATTGGTGATGAATATGGCTAGGGACTTATAAGAGTTTGCATGTTTTTCAATAATCATTTGAAAAATAGCTAAGTGATATAGAAATTTGTTTCATTGTACTAGGAGTTTAAAGCAATCATTTTTATTTTGCATATTTTGCATATTCAGCTATTTTTTTACATATATGAGCATATTTTGTTATATTAGTATTGTAAGAGCATATTTCATATATTTTATTAAAACTTAAAACAATACTCGGCAGAGAATAATGTTTTATAAATAAATTACTACACAAAATTTTATTCGAATGTTCTAGAAATCAGAAAAAATATATGATTAAATTTAAAGTATTAAATAATCTATATTGTGTTTTCCCAATTATTCGTGCGTTGTAAAAAATGAAATCGATCGATAAAGAATACGCCTATACGGTCATTTGATGTCAATTCGTATATTCGTACCGTATGTATTTTCGTCTTGCGTCAATATAGTTCATATATACATACGTACGTGTTGTATGTGTTTTCGTCTAGAAATAAGTATTATATCCTAGAATTCGTAGTTTTTTTGTTTTTTTGTTTTTTTGAAAATTAAATCAAATACACCTAAAGTAAAAATTCTATGTTTTACATTGATCAATCAGAATTATTTTGAAAAACTTTGTGAAGTTAAAGTTAGTGCTCAAAAATATTTTACTGTGTTAGAAGAAATGAAAATAATAGTGTATCTATATAAATTTGTAATTTTTTTGCACTTTTAACAGAAAATAAAAAATGTTTTAGAGCATATTTAAGAGAATATTTCAGCGTTTTTGCATATTTTAATAGCATATATGATAATTTTTATGGGCATAAATGCATGCATATTTTAAGGTTTTTTAGGGCATGAAGTTCCTAGCCGTAGTGATGAATGTATTAAGTTTTAAAGAAATGATGACTCATTTCTTTAGTATAAAACGATTCTGAGAAAAGCTTCAGTGTAATATAATATATTATTATTTAAATACTGTTTACGTATTTTACGGTTATTTGTATAATTTCGATATGATTCATAATTTTATATTTAAAACATTTAACAAATACTCAATATTTCATTAGAAATAAACTTAAAAGAAATCAGACAATATCGTAAAAAATCGTATAATAATTTATTAAATATACTAGGATATTTTTACCCCCTTAGCTTACAATTTTACCGGGGGTATAAATATACTAGGTTAATTTTACCCCCTGTTAAATTTTACCGGGGGGTATAAATATCCTAGGATTTTTTTGCCCCCGGTAAAATTATACCAGGATTTGTTTACCCCCAGTAAAATTATACTAGGATATTTTTACCGGGGGAGGGGGGGTAAACATATTAGACGGTATCAAAATCCTGGGACACCGGGTCCACACAGAGACGACAAAAGTAAAACAAAATAAAAACTCTGTTTGAAATGTATAAAAGTTTACTTAAAGTTGTAATTGGTTTACAATTTTGAATTGTCAGTTTTAAAATAACTACCTACTTAATGAGTACTCATTGTCTAAAAGAAATGTGTTTCTCATTTTTAATTTAATTTTACAATTTTAATGTAGATAAAAATGACATGAAGAATCATTTAAAGTCGTTACAAAATAAAAATAGCAATAAAATTGCATCTCAAAATTTTGTTGGTAAGCTTATCAAGTTAATCAATTTTTATGTAGATACGTTTGATGTAAACCATGAATTTTTTAGGCATTGAGGATGATGACAATGTTGGTGGTAGTGTTGTCGAAACAGATTTTCTTGGTAAATGTGATCCTATTGTAAACAAACTAGAAACTTTTGTTGGTAAGCACACCACATTTATTCATTTTCATATAGGTAGGTACATTTTATGTAAATTATACATTTTTTAGACAACAGAGATGATGAAAGTATTGGTAGTAGTGTTGTCAAAACAGACTGTCTTGGTAAATGTGATCCTATTGTTAATGAACTAGAAACTTTTGTTGGTAAGCACCCCATATTTATTCATTTTTATATTGGTAAATTTTATGTAAACTATGCCTTTTTTTAGGCAACAGAGATGATGAAAGTATTGGTAGTAATGTTGCCAAAACAGACTGTCTTGGTAAATGTGATCCTATTGTAAATGAACTAGAAACTTTTGTTGGTAAGCACACCACATTTATTCATTTTCATATTGGTAAATTGTATGTAAACAAGGCTTTTTTTTAGGCAACAGAGATGATGAAAGTATTGGTAGTAATGTTGTCAAAACAGACTGTCTTGGTAAATGTGATCCTATTGTAAATGAACTAGAAACTTTTGTTGGTAAGCACACCACATTTATTAATTTTTATGTAGGTACATTTGATGTAAACTATGCATTTTTTAGACAACAGAGATGATGAAAGTATTGGTAGTAATGTTGTCAAAACAGACTGTCTTGGTAAATGTGATCCTATTGTAAACAAACTAGAAACTTTTGTTGGTAAGCACACCACATTTATTCATTTTCATATAGGTAGGTACATTTTATGTAAATTATGCATTTTTTAGACAACAGAGATGATGAAAGTATTGGTCGTAGTGTTGTCAAAACAGACTGTCTTGGTAAATGTGATCCTATTGTAAATGAACTAGAAACTTTTGTTGGTAAGCACACCACATTTATTAATTTTTATGTAGGTACATTTGATGTAAACTATGCATTTTTTAGACAACAGAGATGATGAAAGTATTGGTAGTAATGTTGTCAAAACAGACTGTCTTGGTAAATGTGATCCTATTGTAAATGAACTAGAAACTTTTGTTGGTAAGCACACCAAATTTATTCATTTTCATATTGGTAAATTTTATGTAAACTACGCCTTTTTTTAGGCAACAGAGATGATGAAAGTATTGGTAGTAATGTTGTCAAAACAAACTGTCTTGGTAAATGCGATCCTATTGTAAATGAACTAGAAACTTTTGTTGGTAAGCACACCAAATTTATTCATTTTCATATTGGTAAATTTTATGTAAACTACGCCTTTTTTTAGGCAACAGAGATGATGAAAGTATTGGTAGTAATGTTGTCAAAACAGACTGTCTTGGTAAATGCGATCCTATTGTAAATGAACTAGAAACATTTGCTGGTAAGCATATCATACTATACAGTATAATTTAGATCTATTTGATGTGAATTTTAATTTTTTAAGAAATATCAATTTCGATATTTATTTATAGTGATATTGATCCTGGTTTACTATATTAATTGTCTTTTTTTTTTTTATTAGGAAGTAACATTGGAAGTATACTAGGTGACATAGAAGATATTGACTTGGATCAATTCGAGGAATCATCTGATGAATTTTATAATAGTCCAGAATATACACCTTTTTCTGAAAATGAAGTTTTGTCTGAAGATAGTAATACAGATAGTGAAAAGCGAAAAATTGTTCCAAGTAATGAACCAGAAACGTTAAGTCTTATTGTTGATACAGCAAAAAAAAATCCTAAGACCAAAAAATTAATTAAAGATAAAAGGGTTTTTTGTTTATTTTGTAAAATTCTGGTGACTAATTTCACTCGCCATTTAGAACGTAATCATGTGTTTGAACCGGAAGTTAAAGAATTTATTACACTGCCTAAAAAAAGTAAAGAGCGTTTAAAACTTTTAGAGTTATTAAAAAATAAAGGAAATTTTCAATATAATAAAAACATATTAAAACAAAAAACAGGATCTATTATTGTTGGTAGAAGACCATTACTTAAAGATAAAGTCAAAACCGATGACTTTTTACCTTGTAAATATTGTTTTAAATTTTTGAAAAAAAAAAAATTGTATCGTCATATGAATAAATGTTTGTTTCGAAATAATGATTTGAATGATGGTTTAAAGAAGCGAAGAAATAATTTGATGCAAAGTGCTATATTATTAGAAACAGATGATGATAATAAACAATTGAAAGTTGATGTTTTTACTAATATGAAATGTGATGATATTACTTCTATTGCCCAAAGAGATGACCTCATATGTTCATTAGGTACAAGACTTCTGAAAAACCATAGAGAAAATCATTTAAAAACTTACATATCACAAAGGTTAAGACAACTTGCAAAATTATTAAAAATTTTACAAAGTTTAGAACCAAATATAAAAAATTTAAAAGACTTTTTAGTTCCAAAATTTTATAAAACTATAGTTTTAGCTGCTAAAAAATTGAGTGGCTATAATGAAGAAAAAAATACATATGATCATCCATCAAATGCTCTAAAAATAGGTAATTCAATACTGCAATGTGCTGATATCCTTGAAAGTAAATTTATTATTAATGGTGAGCCTGAAGAAAATTTACAAAATTTAAAACATTTCATTACAGTTTTCCAAAAAGAATGGAAATTTTGTATCTCTTCTAATGCATGTCAGGATATTTCAAAAAAAAAATTTAATAAACCCGGCAATTTACCAGATGCCAAAGATATCACACTTCTACATGATTTTTTATCTAATCAACTTAAAAATGTTAAGGGTTCAATTGAAAATGGAGAAATAAACCAAGAAATGTACAAAATTTTATGTCAAAACTTATTAACCCAAATTATTCTACTTAATCGCCGTAGATCTGGTGAAGTACACCGTATCAAAATCCAAGACTACTTACAACGAAACACCAACAAGATGCAAGAAGAAATCCAAAAGTCACTTTCAGATGTTGAGTTAAAATTATCAAAAAGTTTTGAGAGATTTGAAATCAGAGGAAAGCGAGGAAGAGCAGTGCCAGTTTTGTTGACGCCAATAATGAAACAATCATTGGATATACTTTTAAAAATACGAAGTTCAGTAAATGTATTTGATCAAAATGAATATTTATTCGCGATTCCCTACACTATTGAAGGTTGTTATCGTGGCTCAGACTGTCTTCGAAAAGCTGCTAAAGAATGTGGATCATTAGTACCAAACCTGCTTACTTCCACAAAATTACGGAAACATATTGCAACGATGTCACAGTTATTAAATTTGACAGTAAATGATAGAGAACAGCTGGCCAATTTTATGGGGCATGACCTTGCTATCCATAATGAATATTATAGGCTGCCGAATGAGACTTTACAAATTAGTAGGGTTAGTAAAATACTTCTTGCCATGGAATCTGGGAATCTTCATGAACTTAAAGGCAAAACACTTGAAGAATTTGATAACTTTTTAAGTCCAGTTGTTGACAATAATTCATCTGATTCCGAAGATGACAATGTTGCAGGTATTATACAATTTTTTACAAAATAACTATTTTTTTTATTTTACACAATTTTTTTGTATTTTTCAATAGAAGTGGTCATGGACAATATTTTTGAATCATCAAATAATGATGAGCGTGCATGTAATACTAAACAGCCATTAGAATTAAAAAAAACAATGAATATTAAAAAAAAACGTGACTATATGAAATGGAGTAATAGTGAGATTGCTGCCATTACACGTTCACTAGGCAAATTTATCGCATTGCAGAAAATTCCACAACAACACGACTGTCTATTGGCAATAAAAAATGAGCCAGTTTTAAATAAAAGAACTTGGAAAAACATAAAATTTCAAGTAGCCAATTTAATTAAAAAGTCAATGAAGTAAACATTTTTTTTAAAATAAAATATTTTCTTTAAATTTATATTTTGAAAGATCCTATATTTCTTATTTATGCAAGTGTTTTTCAATTTTTATGTATATTACAAGTTGAGGTAATTTATAAAATATCTATTTTAAAATCACATTTTAATTATTCTAAAATAAAATTATGAATTAAGAAGCATCATTGGTGTTTTCCTTAATAAATCTTCATACAATATTTCAGTGTTTTATTATATTATAAATAGATTTTGGAAATATACTTATGTGTGTCTTATGTAATGTTAGTAACCTTACAAATTTATGTAGGTACCAATGCTATAACATTTAAAATAATATTAATGCTTTATATCCTCCAATAATGGACGCCTTAATGTATAGAAAGTATGTATAATAGATATTCGATTCAACAAGGAACATTTGACATATGAGTACTATACTATAGATGTCGCAAGTATAGTGTATATTATATTATTGGACTTATAAAGTATCTTTACATTCTAATATAAATGAGGTATTATTAGTATTGAATGTTTAATAATATTCACACTTTTAGTCTAACAGATAATTGGAAGACTCTTGGCAATGTTTATTTTGAAGTACAAAACTTGAGTGCAAAAAATTAATTTAATCCTTGAGTTGAGTCATCTGATACTTATGACTTACTAACTCATACTTGTGACCACCTGTGGTAAATAATTAATAAATAAATAAGTAATATATAATACAAATTAAAGATAGTATAGTTATAAGTGTGATTGTGCTAGTACCATTGTATTACATAACTACTCATGATGTATCCTCTGGGATCCAAAAATATGCTTTCAGAGTATTATGAACGATTTATTGATATCGGATGTTACAACAGTGATTTCAAATACTCATATCCTATTAATATTGACAATATTACACACGAATAAGCATAACTTGGCTTATGAACTCCATCCTATATTTTTTAAATATAACTGATAACAGGGTTTTTAACATAGTGTTTATATGGGATGTCACAGGAGGCTGTTCGAATTAAATAAATACTCAGTTTCTTTTTTGTGTTAGTGATTTTTGCACACATCACATAAAACTGGCCTTACGCATTCCATAAGTACTATTTTTAAAATAATATAACTGCAGATAATTGTTGACTGTGGTATTAGCATTGTATTTATATCGAATGTCTGGAGGTTTTTTTTTTTAAAAATTGTACTCACTTTATGTGTAACTGGTTTACACGCTTTCTTTGTATCCTCCGGAGTTCACAAAACATTGGAAGTTATAAGAGCAGTATAAATACCTATTAATTTTTTTTTTTTAATTCGCCCATGCAAGTATAGATTCCGAATATAAAAATTATTCTAAGTATTTTGGCGCAAAAAGCTTAGTTTTAAAGTTATTATTTAGGGTGGATATCACAAATACCTTTAAATCCCTATGGAGTCTATAACATACGCCATACCGGTATGTGTGTGTGTGTGTGTGTGTGTGTGTGTGTGTGTGTGTGTGTGTGTGTGTGTGTGTGTGTGTGTGTGTGTGTGTGTGTGTGTGTGTGTGTGTGTGTGTGTGTGTGTGTGTGTGTGTGTGTGTGTGTGTGTGTGTGTGTGTGTGTGTGTGTGTTTGTGTTACAACTCAAACCTGTATTATATTATATATTGTTATTATGTTATCTATTCCTGGAGGGGTTCGACGTTACGCTGACGAGCGATGGTACACGTGTACACACGTACGGACATTGTACGCGTATTATATACGAACAGGATATGATGTCCCGCAAGGATTTGCAAGTTTGCAACAGCTCCAGTGCTGAACAAATATCAACCGTGTTAATTGAAGTAATCGAATTATGTTTTTTTTTCGATTCGTTACAAAGACTTGAGGCAAATCTTTTTATTTTGACCGTACATTTCTTCCGTTAAAACAGCTTTAAGACGGTCTGTATTTTATCGAGGTATGTATTTTTTTTTGAACAAACATCACGTTCGCTTTTGTGATTTCCATAAACTTTGCGGTTTTACGGTAATTCGTCCATTGATGAATACTAAAAAAAATTACGAAAACCGTTAAATAATGAAAATAAAAAGTTGAAACGCCTGCACCATTTTTCGAAAAATATTAAAACAAAAAGGTTTTTTCGACAAAACATAAAAATGCAGTTAATAATATAATAATCACGATGTGCGAATACTCGAGAGACAACCTCTAATATATAAGTAATGTAATATATTACGTTACGTGATTTTGTTTTCGTATCGAATAAAAAAAAAGTCATAGAACAGCGTTTTTATGAGAAATTAATTTTTACTATACCACCCATGACACGATATTACGAGAGAGGTAAGAACACTTTTTTCGTATGGGAATTTTCCATGTTTTTTCAACTATTATTATTCGATTGATAGAACTTTGGAGACACGAACTTTTGAGTCAGAGCGACGGAGTATGAAGACGGTACATGTTTGCTCGGAACTCGTTTACTTAACTCTTACACTCTCCGATATACTACTCCATGAACCAGTGGTCTTCAAACTGGGTGTCGTGACACACCGGTGCGCCGCGAGCGTTCACTAGGCGTGCCGCCACAGTGTTTTGAACATTTTTTTTGTTTTTTTGTTTTTATTTTTTCACAAATGACCGATTAAATTGAATTATGACGTACACAAATAGAGACGCGTTCGATCGTTATGCATTTGCTATATAGTTATATTAATAAATCGAAAGTTTGTAGTTAGAAAGCGATTTGTATATAAGTCGTGCTACGTAATATTATTGAATTCCAATGAAACGTGTCGGTGATGTTATTTTTTAGAATATTAAAATAAAAGGCGCGACAGTGTGCCGTGAAAATGCGGTGAAGGGCGAAAGCGAAATGTGCCGCGATCAGAAAAAGTTTGAAAACTACTACAGCGTAAACGTTTTGTCGCACCATGTAATATAGTATCGGGGCCGAAAGCGTACACCGTCGACAAATATATATTTTGCAATATTTAAAAAATAATCACTTTTTTTTTCATTTTCTATACACACTTTTTCATACAGAAATAATGTTTCAAACTTTTCATCCAGCCAATCTATAGATCAGAAATTTGCTCTTGTTGGTACTTTAGAGAGGTCATTTTTTTCTCCATTCAAATTTTTTTTCAGACAATTTTCCTGCACACAGGAGAAAAAAAAATTTGATCGGAAAATTCTGATAATTTAATATGACTTTACTGACGATAATATACCTATGGAACCAACCTTTTTTTCATAGTCAATCGTTTTTTCAGAAGACTGGAAAAACTGATGAAAATTGAGTAACAACGGCGAAATTTTAAATATTGAACCAAAACTTCTGAAAATATAATATGTTTACACTTAGACTGATTTCTTTTAAGTTTATTTCTAATAAAGTTTTAAATATGGGCGCAATGTAATTCGTAATTTTCATGGGCGCATCGTGCATCTGCCCGGTCGCCCGGTGGGCCAATACGGGCCTGCTGTCGCTTTTGCACCCACTCTTTAGCCCAAAATTTCTGCTTCCGTTTTTTCCTTCCTTTTATCAAGAAAAGAAATAGCTAGAGCGAGAGCTATTACGTATAGTATTATCTAAATATTATCAGACATAATTGTTTATAATTAAAACGCATATTAAGGCGAATTTAAATCTGATTTAAGTACTATACTTTGATAACGGACCTGGTAATTTGATAATGGCGCTTTATGTTTAATTATTTTTCAATAATATTGATACGTTGATGGTCATCGTCAATGTTCGTCAATATTTTGTCAGTAATATTGAACGTGTATATGCGCCGCTTAAACCAGGGATGGGCAACTGGCGGCCCGCGGTCCGAGTCCGGCCCGAGTACCATTGTCCATTTTTGACTGGCCCCGCGATACATTTTCAAATTAATTCACAGAATCTTAGCGTTTGTCTGTATATTTTTATTAGGTGGTTATTAAACGTCTAATTATAGAATATTAATAGAGGCATAGCTAACAAAGCCAATGACGTATACGTATTTATTTTATCGGTTTTGTCGCGTCTGTCGTATCGCGCTGGCCGATTGCGTTAATTATATTGTTATTTTCATGATTTTAATATATATATATATATATATATATATATATATATATATATATATATATATATATGTACATTTTTTTTACTTTATAATAATAAAACACTATTAACAGTAAATAATAATAATAATAAAAAAAAAAAAAAAAAAAAAAAATACCACTCGCATAAATATTAAAACGTCGAACAAAATCGTTCAGTTTTAAATTTGAAAATGTATTGAGTTTTTTTTTTGTTTGTTTTTTTGCCTTCCATATCCTCTGGCCCGCTAGACTTTAAAGCTGTTTTAAAATACGGCCCTCTAATGATTTTCGTTTGCGCATCCCTGGCCCGTGCGATGACGACGACACCGGCCGAGCCGCGTATACCGTACGACCAGACTATAATAATATCACGACGATCGGCGCGGTGCGAGAGGTCGTAATAATATTTTTGCAAATGTGATAACGTCGTCGAACGTGCGAAAACTGCGCGTCGTCGTGAATCCGCACGAGAGAACCGTTACGAGCGGTCGTACATATTGTAAAGGCGTGATAATTATATTATAATATTTTCCGGTCGTGACGACGCGGCCGTGGGTTCCGCATGAATTTCGACGCGCGTGCCGTGGCGTACCGCCGGGCGATGTTTTTCGCGTTTCCGAGACCTGTGCCGCTGGGCCGTCGTCCGCGGGAAACGAGCCAGACCGCACCACACGTCCCGAGACAAGACGCGCTCACACGTCATGCGGACGCACACACTCACATACGTCATACACACACGCGCACGCACACACTCACGTACCCACTGTGTTGTGCGTTATTAAAGTGATCATATATTTTTTTAATCAAAACGGGACAAAAAAAAAAAAAATCATAATTATTTGTTACAAACAAATATTTTTAATTTGATAATATTACTAGCTCTGTTTAACTCCCTTAATGCCCTTAATATCTCCCCAAACCTTTTCTCTATTCTTAACTCAAACTCAGAAGTGGTCATAAATTTAATTATTGCTTTTATTCAGGAGGCTGGCTTTAGAATTTAAATTTTGGTATTTCTATTATTTTGCTTATTTTATTTTTATATTCTTTATATTTTTTCACTTTGTATCATTTAAAACTTACTGATAAGTATTGTATTCGATGTAATCATAATTGTCGGGCTATAATTGTTTTTACAAAAAGCTAATAAAA
This sequence comes from Therioaphis trifolii, assembly GCA_027580255.1. NCBI lineage: Eukaryota > Metazoa > Arthropoda > Insecta > Hemiptera > Aphididae > Therioaphis > Therioaphis trifolii. The sequence continues at coordinate 3,121,806 of CM050406.1, read as the reverse complement.
AAAAAAATAAAAAAAAAAATAAAAAAATATTACTAGCAAATTTCTGTGGTAGTTATAATGTTTTTAAAGGACAAGCAAATTAAATTAACTAATTACACTTACTAGGTAATTAACTTATTATAAACAAAATATGTTTTCGAGTAATAATTACAAAATTAAAAAGGATTAAAAATTAATTGCGATCGCGGTTAACTGAGGACCGTTTGAACAGTTTGACTATTCTCAACTTTGAGAACGACATTTGTAGAGATATTGATTATGGTAACATCATTAATGAATTCGCTCCAATAAAAAGAATCCCGTCGTAAATATTTTTTAGTTCTTGACTTTGTTGTTCCACGTCTGTTTTTTTAAATTTTTTCATGAACACATGTATGAATCATAACGATTTTAGAATTTTTTTTTTAATGTTATTTTATATTATGTTTTATGAAATATGAATAAGGTGTTTTTTTCCTATAAAGGTTATTGTTTATGCTACATATTATATAAAACTATATACTTTTTATAAATTGTACACCCATATTTTAATAATACTGCAAATTGAAGACACGAGGGCGGCAAAAACTATAAATACACCAATGGTCGTAGCTACTCAAAGCAGTGGCGCCGATCCCTATGTTTATGTATTGCAGTTGCAATACCCTGTAAAACAAGTTGACTGCCACGAAGACCATTATTGGTACTCGATAGTTTTGTTTTATGCGCCAGACTATTTTTAAAGTAATTTGTCTTTCACGCTTTGAATACCAATCCTGGTATTCACAGAGTTTATTTCTCAGACTTTAAATGCCGAAAACGGTACTCACTTTTATTATGAATTAAATGATCGAAGACCGTATTTGGCACTCGATCTAGTCATTGGAATGAAAAGCACAGAAAAAATTCTATAAAACGATGTAAATAGCGAAGTTTAATTTAAATTGCGTTAGATTTTACAATAATTTACACGAATGAGTTTTAAAAACAGCATTCAAAAATATATTAAATCCTTGGTATACATTTGATTTGGACTCTACGTGTATCTTTTTCAGCACGTTGTCTTCCGCCTTCTGTTCAACCATTTCTTTGTAACAGATATTACATTTTCCCCGTTGCGCGTTGATAAGAATGTGTTTCTCTTCAATTGGTTGAATTTCAATTTTTCAAATCAAACTATCAATTATATTTTCGCGAAATATAAATAAAAAAAGTGAACATAAACTATTGCCGCGTCTATTAGTTTCATTAACTAAAATGGGTGGGTGGATGGGTGGTAATAAGGCTGCGAAACGCACCAGCTAAAATGATTTTAATGTATGAAAGTTATAGATTATTTACTATGTCTAACATTATGAATTATGATAAACCATTGAGTAATATCATAGGCTTATAGCTAGTTTTACTATATGCAGGCAATACTTTTTACTTGTAGACATCAACATTGTACATCGGCGGGAGGGAAAAAATCGAGGGGCAGTTGTTCGACCTTTTGTGGTTAGGCGGGTGGGTATTTGCTTTTGAAGGTATGCTTATAACGCTTTGCAATACCTCTAAAAACTGACTCCGGCGCCACCGACTCTAAGTGTGCACCGTGACGATCGAAGCGTGCGATCTGAATTTCCGAATTTCTCGGGATATACCAGTGACTATAATATTATAATATCAGTTCGGTACCGAATGCCAGTATACCGAAATACCGGTATTTCACGGCTTCCTCCATAATTCATAATAATCAAATTATTATGTCACCGCAGCCTAATGTGATTTCTTCCGAAATTACGAACAAAAGACATCATTCTTCATCTATAGTCTCTGGCCAAAGGCAGAAGAAAAGAAAACCGAGTTTTTCACGAGTCCAAATCGGTTCACCGTTCTCGCTAATCGTGACGACACCGACGTAAACCCATCCGGTTCCGACGTCAAAACCCGCGATACCGTCGACAAATCGTGTAAGCCACCACCTGTTTACGTAAAAAAATGTCAGCGATATCTCCAGCCTCACGACCGTACTCGACTCTACAGATTTTATCTGTAAATCCACGCCCTCCTTTCTTATCGTCCGCACGCATTTCGTTGAACGTTTCAATCTGCAGTTACAAACACATTTAGAGGAGAACGATTACATCGATACCGTTCTTATCGGCCCGAAGTTTTACGACTGTTATGCGTGGCTGTACGAAATCTCCACCCATCTACTGCGCACGAAGGTATTATCGTCACCCTCCCAGAATTGGGTCACCACGTCATCAACGTTCGCAACGTAAAGCGGTTTTCGGACAGAACGCCTTTGCCACGCATTTCTTCGTCGACGTCCGAAAAGCTACCGATGACTTGGACGTTTTTAAGGTTAAGTTACTTCTTAATTCAGCAATCGTCGTCGAAAAACCTCATCCACCGATATCATAATATTGAATCGATTTTGTTTCGGACGATTTGCGCCGTGTTCGCACAAAGAAGACACCATGCCGATCGAAACTTTTCTAGAACGATCCCGAAAAATACCGAAATAAATTCCAGTTAAGTTTTCGAATACTTTATTAATTCCTTTTTCGTGTATTGTTTTATTTGAAATCCTGTTGATTCGAGCCGACGAATTCTCGTTCGGACAACGAGTCGAGCTTTATTAAAACGTTTCGCCGAACAACGAATGGTATGCCGAGTGTTCACAACGTATTACTCGTGCACATTAACAGCTTGTTGAATTTTAACTAATGATTAAGAAAATGAATTACTCATTTAAATATTTCAAATTGATCACTACGTAATTTCAGTTACGACAAAACGAAACTATTCTCTGTGAAACGTTTCGAAGCGACCTGTGTTCATACACAATCGTTCGGTAATGAAACCGTCAAGCCGATATGTTTGATATTATGACTTGCCGATTTTATTGCTTACGGATTTATAAAATAAATAAAAATAATATGTAATAATGTAATAAAAAGGGACTTTTTTTTTTTTATGAATTAATGAAAAAATGTTATTTTTACGTGTCGTCTGATCAGCGGCGGATCTGAAGGTTGTTTGAGGGAGAGGGGGGTGAATCAGTATCGTGGATTCTTATAATTAACAAGGACGTAACTGAAAACGTTCTGAATTTTTTTTTTTTTTGTGATTTGAATTTTGACGAAATCGACAGTTTTAATCAAATTTCATATAAAACTGATTCTCCACTCAGAATTATTTTATTGAAAAAATTGATTTATCATTGACAAGAGCGACTTATCGGCTTTTTTTTATATACGTCTATAAATTATTTAACTAAATAATCCTTACTATCTAAAACAGAAAAAGCCTAAAAACGAATACTTCAATAATGCACGGCGGTGTAGCTACTTGGCGGTAAACATAATCAAAAATTGTAACCGGTGTTTAATACAATACATTTTGGTTGTGGTTCTGACCAATTTGTTTTGAACATAATATCGTTACCTATTTAAATTCGATATTTGCACTTATTGATAATCGAATAATAAATATTCTTTGATAAGATATTCAAAAGGATACCGTTTTTTTTATCATTCATTAAGTTTGACGTTATAGCTATAACAGTTGTGACTACGAGTTAAGAATTTCATATTTATTATATCATACGGCGCTAGAGTTCGGGTAACAAAAAAAATCCCAAGGGGGGGGGGGACGATCGCCACTTCGCCCCCCTAGGGATTTTTTTCAAATCCGCCACTGCGTCTGACGCTGGTCTGGTGCTAAGCGGTGAAATCGAAAATAGTTTTAGGCGCTGGTGCGACGACGTTAGAACGTAAATAATAGGTAATACATATACAACGCGAACGTTGCGCACTGCCTGTTATCACCTTTTGCGCGCGCGACAAGTGTGTGTATAGTGTGTACGCCCGCGGCGTACTTATATCGTACGTATACACACACACACACACACACACGCGTATAATAACGTGTGTGCGTATAGGTATTCCGTCGAGTCGTGTGCATATCGGTCGGTCGCAGCAGATAACCTTCGTCCTTTCACCGTTCGGCGGCGTTACATTATTACATTATATACGCGTATAATATTATTAGCGTAAAATGCAGATACGTCGCTGCTACCCGTGTGTGTGTGTGTGTGTGTGTGTGTGTGTGTGTGTGTGTGTGTGTGTTATTATTATATATCACGTATGTATGTATGTATACGCGTGGTGACGGTATACTATATACTTATATATCTATTTATGTGCATTTGAATACGCGTTTTAATTGTCCACGACGCGCGGTGACGACGACCAGGTAATAAAATATAAGAAAAAATAGTAAAAAGAAAAAAGAAAAATTCAAAATTGATTTATTGCACTTGTGGTGAGACTCGAGAGGGAGGGAATGAGAGAGAGAAAGAGAGAGAGAGAGAGAGAGAGAGAGAGAGAGAGAGAGAGAGAGAGAGAGAGAGAGAGAGAGAGAGAGAGAGAGAGAGAGAGAGAGAGAGAGAGAGAGAGAGAGAGAGCGTGGAGAGGCCGATTCCATACTCACGTATATAATATAATAATATGATAATACGTACACGGGTCGTATTATAACGTATATAATATAATACACTATATGTGTGTGTGTGTGTGTGTGTGTGTGTGTGTATAGGTACACCCGTAGGTTTTGCGAGTGTGCGTTGCGAAACGATTTATTACGATTTCTGTTATAAAATGTAAACAAGTACACGTTATGTTATTATTGCCTTTCCTCGGCGTGTAGGCTCTGCATAGTCGTACGGTTACGTCGCGGGAAACCGTCTCAAAACACTAATACGGTATGATGGTGGCTCGCGTAACGCCGCCGCCTTCTCCTTTGCTCGGACGCGCACAGCATCCGAACGCGCGAGATTCTGAGGCCGGCGGCGGCGGCGACAGACGACAGTTATGACAGCGTCGACTCGTCGGACACGTATCGTCCGACGAGAAGACTAACGGCCGGCCGGCGCATGGGTTTCGTGGTCGTCCTTTTTTTTTCGGCGTCGTCGTGACGACTTGAGCGAAACTGTTGGATCGCACGTGCTGGTATCGAAACCCACGACGACCGGCGGCGTTTTCCTGGTATCCACACGTTTCACGCCCCGACAGTATGCGCGACTCTGCCCCAGGCCAATGAACATATTAATAAATAAAATATAAAAAACGGACAGTTGTCATTCCCTCCCCCCCCCAAAGAAAATCAAGTTTTACGTTTTTGTGATTTGATGCGTATTCCATAAGGTTGCTTCAAATTTACTATTTTTTAACGCTTCTAAAACTTGCTCCGTTGCGAAAACGGCAATGACTTTTGTCGGAATCAATTCGAGAGAGCAACAAATTTTTTAATCATGAATTTTCTTTATAACAGCTGAGGACGTACAATCCATAGATCAAAACGAATGAATACGCTCGCTAGTATGAAAAGCAGACATATACCTTCTTTGGCCGTAACACATTTGCTCTCATCCGATAGCCCAGATTTTCCTTTATTGATCACAAATGATGTCGATTTACTAGAACTGCTGAACTGCACGGCTAATACATGTTTCTGTTTTTGTACAGGTGCAGTTTGATATCTGATATCCCCCCCACCCCATGTTCGATTGAGAAAATAGATTTACACTCGGTACACAGAACTCTCCCTATTTCATCGGGTTCTCTTAAAAAAGGACTTGAGTTTTTAATTTAGGTATATTTAGGATATTATTTGTTTCATACATCGATATTTTTTCATAAAATGAATATGATTATATAGAAATAACGGGATTAAAACGGGATAAAAAGCGTCCCGTTTGAAGTTTGTCGGGACAACGGGACATGATGATCAAAAAAGGGACAATTCCGTTTTTAACGGGACGTCTGGTCACCCTGAATATCGTCCTCACGTTTGTACGGCCGTCGTCGTGGTCCAGGGCCCGGCGGAGTGACGTCTGTCAGGGGCACAGCGTTTTTGATGTACCGTTTGATATTTTGTCACGTTATGATAATATATCCGTTGAAAACGTATCGTGCATGTTATGATACTAAAAAAGGTGTCGTGTTTATGAGGAGAGAGAGTCTCTTGGTTCCGGCCCACTTCTTCTTCAAGAATCAAAAAAAAAAAAAAACCACATTACACCATTTGTTTGGGTTTTTTTTCGGATCATATTTGTTTTCAAAAACATGACTTTGTCAAAGAGTGTCTTTGTTTCTATATCTGAAAAGAACGTCCAGTGAGTTCTATCAGTACGTCCAATCGCGTGGGCCGAAATAAAACATAAAAACCGATTTGATTCACAACAAAGTATTCTTCGTGTTATACATCGTTTGTTTTTCAGTTTTTGTTATTATATTTAAAGCACATTTGTTTAATCATTAATTGTACTTGTTTTTACAGTTCTATGATAAAGTATAGTTTATAAATTTACAGTAAATACGACGTCAAATATATATTGTAACGTCCCTTTTTAAATTGCAGACCACTCATCTGTCGTCTGTTTCGAAATAAAATGAAATAAAACTCAATGAACTTTTGATTTTTCGACCCTCCTACCCTCATCAAACACAAATAAATAATGAATATACGTCACTGATCGATGACTGTTAATTCTAAATCTTCTCGGCGCTCAACCTAAAACAACACGATAACCGTCTCGGTCTGACAACAGACTAATTGATTGCCGTCTGCCGAGCATCGACACGGTACATTGAACAACCATGCGCGGACGGATATAATAAAATAATATAAAGGTTTTAGATACGCGTAAAACCGACGGGCTTTATCGTCTCACGGCATCAGCTATGATATACTCTACTGATAATGAACACCTCGGTGAGAAAACCGTACATTATAGATGCGTATTATAACAATAATATAATTTTGAATTACACCACATTGGGGGGATTGACGGTTTTATCGTTGTGTAATTGTACAGTCTACGTCGGTCATCGAATAAAAATCAATTCGACGAATAATTTTTTCGATTACGGGTAAGGGACACGAAATAGCTCCCCCAGCTATTGCCGCGGCCACCCCTGCAGCGTGACGTGTGACACGCGGACTCTTTTGTTTCACGTGACGTTTTCGACTGCTATTTAACAGGCGACTGCAAAACGTTTTGTGGTAAAATCTGTTACATAGTTACCCGTCCACGTGTGTTACATGCCACTAAGAACGCGTCGCTGTAATTATTGTTCGAATTAGTTGACGGCCGCTCGAGGTCTACCTGCCAGAGCAGAGGCTAAAATATATATTTTTTTTGTATTACACACTGTATATTAAACTTGGAGTTACTGTGGGGGCCCTCCAAAAGAGTTTTTTTAATCTATACACATAAGCATAAGGTAGTAAATTTTTATTTTTTATTTTTTTTTTTTTTACCTACAAAATACAGACTACATTACAATAAAATGTTATCAAACTTGAAAACACTACCTATGATTCATTCATTATAATACATAAATTATGGATAATGTTTAATTTACAAACTGTGAATAATATAGTATGTAAGTACCTAATCTAACAGTCAGTCTTTTTTTTATTATCGTTTGTATGTATTTAATAAAGTTATACAACATCGATATATTATATTTAGAAATTTAGAAATGTATGATGCTCGAGTTAATTGTTGTTTCATCAAATATATGACACATCTGTAGTGTTAATAATAGTGTCTTCTCAACCTCCAACAAGTGGTGATTCTTTCATTGTATTAATAATACCATTTTTCATTACACACATTTTAATTTCGTATTACACACTTGGCATTTCGTACTACACAAAGTGTGTCGTAGTGCACACAATTTTAGTCCCTGTGCCAGAGTGTAACGCACTAGAACGATTTTCAAAACCGTAGTCCATTGTCAGAACGTACAGAAATGTATTTATCGATGGCAATCACGGTCATCGTATTTTTGAAAACTTGATTCGAAAATTTAACTGTCAGTTTATAGATAAATAAATAAATATAGTGTAATATAAACACATAATAATGTACACAGTTTCATTAAAAACGTCGCATTGATTGTAAAAAGTATATAATATGATCCAGTTAAAAACGAGGTTTTCAAGTAAACACGTGAAAACTGCGTTATATTTTTCTACGTATTTGTTCAATTTGTGTGTGAAATAAAACGTAGGGCACGTTAAACACGAGCGGTCACGACATTAAAAGTTAAACTTTTAAACTTAAAAAAATGATACGAATCAATAGAATAAAATATAGGTTTCATTAAAGAATGTCAAAAGCCTTGAATATTATCAGAACGTATTTCGTATTACACGGTCGGTTCCGAGCAAAATGTCAAAGGTAAGATATCGTAATAAAACATAATATTATTGTGTTGAACGCAACACCTCGGGAATTTGTTTTATTATATTGATTAGCGTGTTTGATTTGCGTTCGTCGCGAGTATTCAACGCAACACGACTGAATGTCGTTACACAAAACCTGAGTTTTCTGCAGGAACATCTTTTTGAATTTGAAAAAAACAAAAAAAAAAAAAGAAGGAAAAAATCGTATTAAAACTAAAAATTAGTTACCGCACTAACACGGTGTGAATTTAGGGTTGCCAACTGTCCTACATTAGCGAGGACCGTCCAACATCTGTTTGTTTTGTCCTACGTACTATTTTGCTATAAACTTTTTACAGGACAATCCTACATTTCATATAAATACCTATTTATATTTCATAGTCACACATACGAATAATATTGTTACTATTATTTAGTTAATTTACATATGTAAAATTTCTTAAATTTCCTAATTCTATTTTTTAATGTACATTTAAGATTTAATTAAGGTGGTAAACATTGAAGTGCTATAATTTATTTTATTTATAATATTGTTAATTCTCATATTAATTTTTTATTACTTTGTTATTAAAATTAAATATTTAAATGGGTGTTTTCTATTAATTTACATGATGTATGGTATACTGTATGTTGAATTCTCTAAGTCAGAAGTATTAATGATAATAAAGGTGATATAAATAAAGTTTTTAAGATACATATAAAAAAAATTGTCCTACATCACACGGTTTTAAGGTTGGCAACCCTAGGTGTGATCCGTTGTGATAAAACCGTAAATCGGACGTTGAGGTTTTCACCGCCGTCGTAGGTCGTATAGTGGCGCGGAAAAAGCGCTAAAACGTGTACTTTATATTATTATATTCGTTTCGTTATTAGAGAAACAATTTTTTAATTAAAACCCGTACACACGGGTTTTTCACAACACGAGTAATTTAGATAACAAGACGTGACTTAATGCGAGATGTAAAACGTACCGTGTAATAATTTTCCGCGGTGTATTTATTATGTTTTTTTCTCTCGTTTTAAAAAACAAATTCTGCGAAAAAACCGTTTGGCGCTAATGAACGAATGGCAATAATAAATAAATAAATTACACGGAATACCTAGTTAGATAACGCGCTAATAAAACCGCTCGGGGAATGGGGTTGGCGGGGGGGGGGGGGTAAAGCACTCAGCGGTATAATAATATCATATCGTATCGACCTGACGCCAAGTCATAGCACGAAACATTAGTGTACCTTTTAGTGTGTACGCGGTTAATTAATGTGTGTACGCCTACGGTGGCTTTGCGCCGTCTCGTGAACGTACGTTGCGCTGGCCCCGCCTTGTACGAAATTCGAAAAATTTTTTTCACAAATATTTAGCACATAATTAGCATGAATTTGCACGAACAAATTCAGAATTCGCGTGCAATTTCTTAAAATTCTAGATCAAAATTACGATGGGCGAGGCTGGCGCAACGGGTAAAATTGCAAAATTCTGGCATGCGTATTTCGACGATGGTCGTGCAAATCCATGCTAATTACGTGCTAAATATCGGTATGGTGAAAATTTCGCAATCCGCAAAATTTCTTTTCGTGGTGGGGCTGGCGCAACGGGTAAAATCGCAAAACGGAATTTGCGTCCGAAATTCTGGCATGCGAATTTCGACGATGGTCGTGCAAATTCATGCTAATTACATGCTAAATATCGGTATGGTGAGAATTTCGCGATTTGCGAAATTTCTATTCATGGCGGGGCTGGCGCAACGGGTAAAATCGCAAAACGGAATTTGCGTCCGAAATTCTGGCATGCGAATTTCGACGATGGTCGTGCAAATTCATGCTAATTACGTGCTAAATATAAGGATATTCTGATCATGATTTATTTGAATTTTTCGATTGGGCGGGGCTGGCGAAACGTTGCGCCAGCCCCGCCCATCATAATTTTGATCTAGAATTTTAAGAAATTGCATGCGAATTCTGAATTTGTTTGGGCGAATTCATGCTTATTGCGTGCTAAACATTTGTGAAAAAAATTTTCAAATTTCATTCAAGGCGGGGCCAGCGCAACGTACGTGTCTCGTGATCCGTTACAACGCGTGTTATTTATACGTGTATTGTATTACGCGTCGGTTCGCGACTGGAAACGGAAAATCGAATTCGCTTTTAAGCCCCGGGTCCACGCCAAATGCGCAAAACGTTTTGCGACGTTGCTACCACACGTTCGGCGCGTTTGGTGAGGACCAGGTCCGCGCAGGGACAAAGCGTGTTCGTGCGTGTTGCACGTTTTTTCGTATTTTTCGTTTTTTCTCCTGTCGAAAAATATTCAACGACGAGTCGAGCGATCGGGTGACAAAACTTGTATTTATTTCGACTCTCCCGAATGATTTCGAAAACGTCGCTCATCGCGCCCTTATGGACCATCGCCGTTGAATCGTGCGGTGTCGACGACGTTACGCTAGGGTGACCGGACGTCCTGTTTTTTTTTTTTTTTTTTTACAGGATTGTTCTTTGTTTTAGAGTCGTGTCCCGTTGTCCCGACGCTCTCAGGACGATTTTTGTCCTGTTTTTAGTCACTCTCATAAAGCTACAAATATGTTTATATCATATATAGGTTCAATATACACAAAATACGCCAAATTATTAGATTTGATAAGTTTTTTTGGAAAAAGATGACAAATTAAAATCTGTAGACAGGCGATCCGAAAAATTGTCATCGTTATAAATAAAAAAATTATATGAAAAAAAATATTGAGTATAGGAATAAAGTATTAGAGAACATTACAAAAAGTTTAAATTTATTAAGTATCTACTATTTTCATCTGTCATTTTTTTAAATGTATTAATTAAAAATGATGTATTCGTTTTGTAACTGCTTTATAAGAATAGAAATAATATCAAAAGCATATCAGACACTGTTTTAGGTATATTAAACCGTGTTTTTTATTATGATTAAAAATCCTGATGAAAATTTTCATTGAAATCATTTTTGAAAAATATGAAAATTGTTTTAGTCCTGTTTTTTATTTTGTTTAATATGGTCACCCTACGGTTACCGCGTCACCCGTCGGACGTGAACGAACGCGTTTTTTTTCTCAGTACAAATCGACGGGTTCTGCACCGGGCGGATATCGGACGCGGATCGTTTTGCCGACGACGTCCGCGTAACACGGACTCGTCACACCGCGCGTGACGGGAAAACTCGGCCGTACGAGCGACGGATTTTTTTTTAATTAACGCGTCCTCGTCGACGGGCCCTATAAACAAATAAAACATAACGTTTACCACGTCGTCGCTCTGAAAACGCCGTTACGTAGGTATAATTATATGACTTTACGACGCGTTTATTAGCATAGGTAATAACCAACGTTTTACCGGTATTTATTTAATTAAACGTCACCGCCGATCGCGTCGAACGCGTTCTCGGTGAAAAGTGCGAATAATAGGTACTTTTGAATGCGGTGAAACCAAATCGGCCCTTTCGGCGGCGTTTTGTTGTCCTGGCGAAAACGTCACGTCGCAACAAAGCGGTGGCTTGGCCGAGCCTCTGTCAGTCTAAACGTTTTGGCCCGCGATCGTTTTTTCGACGATAGAATTATTTTTGAAAAAAGAAAATTGATTACAAAAAAATATGTGGAAAAATCTTTTCTTTTTTTTTTTTTTGTTACGACGATTTTCACTACGTATAATAAAACGCAAACATCACGAGATTTAAGACCCGTCGACGGGGGAGGCGTCGTGACGGAAAAGCGAGCGGCAGCCGTTTACGAAACGGCTACAACACACGAATTGCGTCCCGAAATAAAAAAATTTGATAAGCGGGTACACCGAATCGCGTCCGGCCTGATCTAATGTACTACATGAATTGCGTCCGGTTTCGTTTGATTGAAAATTATTCAAGACAAATTATGGCAAAACACAAAAGTGGCCAATTAACCCGTCTTGATTGTATTAAGAAGGTATCATTCAAGTTTTTATCGATTTTTTAATTTTATAATTATATCGATATTTTTAACCTACCGATAGTTATAAGAGTTGAAAAAGTACACGACTTTAATTGAAATAATTTAAAATACAAATAGTCCATCGAAACCGTTAAGTAAAATAAAATCGCCAACTGATTGCGGATCTATAAATGCTAGACCAAATAATATATACGTCAAATATTCACCGATTTCTGTTTTTTTTTTCAAACTCTGTTGAAACGTCCAATTTTTGAATCGTTCTACACCACGATTGCCCTAAGTGAAACCGACAACCACGAATTCCACTCAACGGCCAAACTTCACGTATTGCGTTGTTTATATAGAAACTTCAAATCAACATAATTTTTCAACTTTTGACTTTTGATGTATATAGTTGAATTTATTTTCGAACAATTTTGACAACCAATCTTCTTCTTCTTCTTCTTCTTCTTCTTCTTTTGGCTTTCATTACTCTCCAAGAGTTTTCGCCGCCATCGCCAAATCACTCCACTTATCACGATCCTGGACAATCTCCCTCCAATCTGCCTCACTCCAAGATCTTCCAAATCCTTTTCTACGACATCCAACCATCTCTTCCGAGGACGACCCCGTGGCCTTTTCCCTTCTGGTTTCCAATTCGAAACCATTTCGGGTTACTGCATCGGTATTCCGCCTCGTGACATGTCCTAGCCACTGTATCCTTTGACTCTTTATATGAACCCATTGATTGATACCGTTTTTAAATCTTCCTTCGGTTCTTGGTTGAACTTTCTGGTGGTTGGTTGATAACCAATGGATTTATAAAATAAATATGTACGGTATAGCCAACTCGATGCATGAATGTCGAGAGCCAATTAAATACGTAAAAACGACGATTACCTGAGAGTTAGGGAGCCAATCCAATAGCTCTGATACGAACATTTATGTTTATTTGCACGTCGCGAAAAGTCACATTTTCGAATGGGAAAACTTCGTCCGACTCGGTCGTATGCGCGAAAAGCGCCGGAAAATAAAAGGTAAACTAGTGTGCAGTGTATATGTACCTACATGTTTTTATATACACAAAGTGCGTCGTTATCCGCGTATACGCGGCGCTCTCGTGGTAATTCTATACTCGACGAAAAGACATTTTTTTGGTAATCTCCGCGGGCGCGTCGTAAAAACGTATTACGCGCTGCTGTAGGTACACGTATACAATATATACCTACCTACTATACAATATACAGACGCGCGTGCATAAACACAGCCCGCGCTCGCGTTATTACGTCACACCTTCGCGAATGATTTTTCGTCTTGAAAACGTCGCCCTATTCAAAAGTCTCGCACTCGAACCAGTGCACAGTGGGTCAGAATATGTTTAAAATGGGACAAAAATGAAAAATGATATGTTCATTATATATTATCTGTTGATACATTTTGAATTTAGATGGGATAAACTAAACTTGTACATATATCTTATCGTGAAATAAAAGGTTAATGGGCTGTATGACAAGCGATTAATACATATACATTATACATGAACGTTCAATTTACTGACAACGTTCTACTCGTAGTGTTAACAATTAATTTTTAAGTTTTCATTTAGTCTATAAATTTAAAAATGGCATCATTTAATAGTTCTATAGGTAAGTAATAAAAATAGGTAATTGTTTTTTCCTAGACTTTTTTTTTAAATAGTTTATTTCTACGTCAATCTTAGTTAGTTTTTATATACGTTATTCTTATTTTGTTGGTTAAATAGAAAATACTGGTACAAGCTGGTGTATCAAATTTTACACATATTTTTTCTTAAGTATATGGATTATATTAAAAAACAAAAATCAACTGCCTATAGCTGCCTATTTGGCACAGATCCATTTTTGAATAATACTAGAATCGTTTTTTTAATTATAGACTTTCCACGGTTTACACGAAGATAATTATATGAAGTATATACATCGGTTTCAACAGAGAATATATGTACAACATTTTTGTATTTTGTTAATTCTGAGCAAATTTGGTCTTCAGTCAAACCTTCATGTGTACCTTATTACTTAAAATTGCTCAAAAATTAAATTCGCTTTGCTTCCTATTGGACAATTATCAGAGGAAGCGCAGGAAGCCAGAAATAAAGACATTAAGAAATACCGAGAATGTAACACCCGAAAAAATTCAAGAATCAACACTATGCAGGATCTATTAAACAATTTATTAGTGTCTTCAGATCCTGTTATATCTAGTCTAAGAAAGCAAACCAGTATTAAAAAAAAAAGCAATTAAGTTATGAAGCCAAACGTTTATTGATTTTTACCGAAAATAATTCTGAAGACAGTGACAGTGAACATGGATGTGACTGCAAGTGAAACCGAGGAATATAATGAAGATTAAAATAAAATATAATTTAGTATCTATCAAACAAATTTAAAATATTATATAACGTTTGTTTTAATTTAAAAAATTCAAATAAAATTTAACTAAATAAAATTTGAAAATTTCGTGTTTTGGTGTCATATCGTTAAATTATATTATTACGTGTACATATGATCATTAGTAATAAGTAAGTAACATATTTTTAATAAAATTATAGCCATTACAACTTCAAATCAAATGAAAAATATTTTTGTCCCATTTTAAACATATTCTGGCCCACTGTGTAGTGGCGTATTTAGGATTTTTCCAAAAGGGGAGGGGGATTCAAAATAAAAAATTTCATAGTGACCCCTTCATTAGTATGTTATTATAGGCTTTAATGACTAATTGTATGATTTATATACTGCATTAGTATAAATTTGAGGATTTAGCTCCATGGCACTACAACAAAGTTACAAAAGAGTTACAAGATGCGTAGAAGTATGAGATCACATATTTAAATGAGATGAATTGCAAATAAACCTCGTAAGATTTTGATTATTTTTTAATGACATTTCGCATTTAAATAATTGAATATAAAACTACAGTAGATATGTTTTGAAAAACTTAACATAATTTATATTAAATGGTTAACGGATATTAAAAAGCAACAATGTATTTTTTTCTGAATTATATTTTATTTTTATTTTAGGTATTTAACTAAATTTAGTTTCCTAGATTTTTTAGATAATTCGTCACAACTTGCTAGTCGAAAAATCAAAATATTTCACAAATTACTAGACATAAAGCTAAAATAAATTTAGATTTAATTAAAATAAAAGTATTCATCTCAAATCTTGGGGAGGGGTTCAAACCCAATGATCGAATTCTTGGATAACTCAAACAAATTTTCCCGGTCCCTTCAACTTCGAGTTAACCGAGTCCGAATGTATATAAATAATAGTATATAGTTTTCATATTAAACGCGAGGACGAAATAATTTTCTACTTCGCAGCACCGGCGTGTGTGTTTGTGTGTGAGTATAAGCATATTTTGTAATTTAAATATATATATATGGCATATGCATATTGTCTAGCCGAGTAAGCAATTCGACGGGAAGCTGTCTCCGGCGAATCATGCAAAACATTGTCTGTAAAAAATCATTAATAATACAAAATACAAAAAATAAAAAAAAATACAAAAAAAAATAACCGTGTAATCATAATACTACATTATTGTATCACATCGATAACATAATATAATAATAGATTTATTTATACTGTGAAATTGATTTATTGATTTTAAAATTTTCGTATCACACATCAAAGCAAACAAAAAACGTGTTATATAAATCGTCCCCCAAATTTCACATTAAAAAAAACAAAAAAACATTGTTGCGCGCACGAGTATCAAGTACGAGTGAGTTATCGTACCTTACGCGCGGTGTTTCTATTGTGTGAATTAACCTTCGTCGCAAAAAAATGTATTTATATGACATGTAGGACGTAGGTATTATACCTATGTATACGTATAAATCGTTTGAAAAAAAAAAGTACAATATTGGCCTAGAAGTATTGATTACCTTCCACTTTGTTTGTCGAAAAAAAAATAAAATGAAAAAAATAAAAAACATTGTTTATTAACCATCGAGCAACTTTCTTAATAATTTTTTTCATGCGAAATCTCCCTCTTTTTTTTTTCTCTCGTTATTCGTTCGAGTTTACTTCACACTCGCTAGAGTTCGAAAGTCAAACGATAAAGTTTAACCGTAGTTTTTACAGGACCGTTTGTCAAAAAAAAAAAAAAAATGTTAATTAGCGTCCACGTCCCCGCAAAAGAATTAGATTTCGCGCGCAAACACTTATCCACTCGATATCTTAAAAGTGTGTAATTTCGAACCGCGTGTATACTATGCAAATTATTCGGGTCAAGAATATATTATCGTGAATATATTTACCGCCCTCGTTTGTGTCGTATAAATGCTATAGTTGGCTTTTAATGTGTTTGCACACAGTTTATATCTACATCTCTATTTTCCTTATCTACATAAATATTGTATATAAGTAATGTACAACTAATAATTAACCGTGTAATTAATGCATTTTTATTGCATGTGGTATAGTACACTGGTGTGCGGCGTACAAACATAAATATATACGTACATACGTACATATTGTCGTGAGTTAAACTTTAACGACTTCATATAAATATTAGGATTTCAATTTTAAAGCATACGACACATTATAGGTACTTAACGTTTGTGTGTTCGCGACATTGTAACGTGTATAATAATATAGTGTAACACAACATCAGAAATACGTCATCGATTAACCGTAGTTTGTACGTAGTTATTCGAGTGACAAATTTTATTATTTTTTAACGTCGTATGACGAATTGGATTTGCGAGTTGGTACAGTACCCGATAATTATATTCAAAACGCTAACGGAACACGCTCGGTGCCCAAATTATACACATAAATCAAATCGTTAAGAAAAGTATAATAAACTCTCGTAAAATATATCAAATTGTTTCGCGGCCAAAAAAAAAAAAAACGAGGTATATATTATCTATCTTTTATTATTATTTATTTATTATTATTATTTTTATTTTCGTAATTATTAAGTTTCTTTATATTCAATATATATATAACTTACAGCGTGTATGCTATTACGCGCGTACGGAAATGTAAGAGTAACCGTGGTCCGCTGTCATTGTTAATAATAATAAAAATGTTTTTGAATTAACATAATAATATAATATTTTACGTAATTTATGTGGAAGATCTCTTACGGAACGATTAAAACGAACAACATTAACTGTGCAATAATTCGGCAATTAAGCTATCCCATTTTTTATTTATACCTAAAAATTGTGTGTACAATAAAACCTGGTGACATAATCTCATTCGACATCCAATTTTAGAGTTTTTGAACGAGTAAATTATTCACCGAAAAATAAATCTATATAATATGCAGCATTATGTCTGTGCTATAGCTAATTGAATCTCCGTCACAGATATACACGCTATGTATCTAAAAAAAAATTTAAAATAGATAAAACTCGTCCATCTTGGGCGTATTCATATCCCATTTACATTTAATAACGTGCGTGAGAAAAAATAATACGTATTTTATTCCTAGTCGGATGGATCGTTATTTCGTTGGGTGAACGAGAACCCGTTACGAGTTGTAGGGTGACAAAATTCTCCTTTTTGCTATTATGAACGTATCAAAAACAAACTGGGTTTATACGTGAAGTGATTTTTGACATTTAAAAAAACCGAATTCGTGTTCATACTCCATGATGGAATTATAGCCACACATACGCGCACACACACACGCACACGCGCACACACACACACAAAATTATATATAAACTATAGAAGAATGGAAGAAAAATATTATACGCGTTGGATTAGTTAGATTTATAATATGTATACTTTGAAACCAAATGAAAAATATGGAAACGAAAATGATTGTCCGAGACAACGCGTATAGAAGTCACAATATTAAAAAGCAAATAAATCATTTTCCCCCCGCATGAATGACACACGTCTTATTGTCTCTTCTCCCCCTCAAGTCGGTGTTTTCGGTCTTTTTTCAACCCGGAGTGATCGGTAGCCCGAGGCATTCGAAAAACATATTATTTATAAACACCGCACGGGATATCACGCGGAGTCGTTTACGTTCTGTAATGACATAACTTATACGTCCCGTGAACTTTTATACTCTTCGCAGTGACGACGACAATAGCGGGTTTATCATTCGCCGAGAAAAAGATGAATCGAAGAAAAAATATTCTACGATAATTATCGTGTTCGTACGTTTTTTTTTTCTTGTTGATGTCTGAATTAGAAACCTTTTCAAAAAAAGGCGATGACGGTGAGGTGAGAAGACCTTTGTGAAAAAAAATCGATGGCCGTATCTCGCACGGTGACGTGTTAAAAATATTCACTAGTATATACGAGGCGAGGGATAGCCATCGTCCCTCGCACCCCTCGATAGACCGTTTAAAGGATTTCGATCCGCGTCTGGACAACGTTGTGATAGCTGTAGTCATATTCGCGAGGCTCGGTCTTGGACGAGAAAACATAATATAATAACACTTTTGGTGGCGATCGATTCGTCGTTTTCATTAATTCACCTACGGACGGTGTGAAAAGTGCGAATCGCCGCGTTTACCGTCAAATCAATAGTTTCGAGGGAAATTTCAGCGAGAACGTCATTCCGAGCGTGGACCGCGCGTGTGTGCGTGCGTGCGTGCGTGCGTGTGTGTGTGTGTGTGTGTGTGTGTGTGTGTGTGTGTGTGTGTGTGTGTGTGTGTGCGTGTGTTTGCGCGCGCGTTAAACTCGCGCAAACAATGTTTGTTTTATTTCCTTCAATATTTGTTTTCGCACGTGATTGAAATCATTTCTGTTTTTGCGAGATCTCACTCGACGGTGCCGGCCGGTCGACGGGTGGCTTGAAAACCTTCGGGAGACAGAGCAAATAACGCGGTCGAAAACGTTTCGATTTTTTTTTTTTTCCCCCGATAACCGTCGTGTGACTCGGCAGTGCGGTGGGCGATCGTCGCCGTACTCGCTCACTCGCGCGTGTATACCTGACCTAACGATTCTCCTACGAACCGATTCCAGCGGATCACGTGCTATTCGCACACAAAAGCGTGAGTAGACAGATCGCTTGAAAATTACCGGTTCGATTGGCGCGTGTATGCCGAAAGCATAATATAATGTACATGGCAGTGGCGGATCTGAAGCTTACTTAAGGGGGGGGGGTGAATCGGTATCATGGATTCTCAATTATTATCAAGGACGTAACTGAAAACGTACTGAAATTTACAAAGTTCTTAAAAAAAAAAAATCCCTTGGGAGGGGAGGACGATCGCCACGTCACCCCCACTAAAATCCGCCACTGGTGCACGGAGAAATAATAAAAACAAAAAAAAAAACAAAAAACTTAATATTTCGTCATAAGTACCTGTATTTTGTTGGACCGTTCGTAAACGAAATCGTCGGAACGACACCATTGTCCACGATAATAAATCGTTACGATACATTGTTATTATTTCTGATTAGCGATATCGCCGATATCGACGGTGATCAAACATTTTCATTATTGTCAGTAGTTACGGTCGAGTATTTGACGAAATATGACTACTCAATATACGCGTCAACTCCCCTCAGTAATTTTCTCTAAAATGTTTGCTCGGAATCGCTGCGTCTACAAATGCTATTTTTCAATGTTAAGTTTGTGCTTTGTCGGTCGCGTGTTTTCTCTGTACACGCAATTCACGATGTAAAAACTCGTAAAAACACATATTATATTTTACGGTTTGTACAGTATAAGTTTGTGTGATTCGTGCCGATTAATGCGTCATCGTCGATGTTTGAACCACGGAAGACAACCGGTTACAACGGAATCAAACAAACATATTTTTTAAACACCGATCAAAACTTTTTCAATCAATCTTTTTGTCGACTATACACGTCTCTATATATAGAGTTATAGAGTTGATATTATTATGTAGTCTTAATCGGGGCTTGAGATCGAAATAAAACTTTTCGATTTTAATTTTAATTTTGACTATCGATATAATTTTTTTCGATTTTAATTTATTTGTAATATATCAGTTTTATAGATTTTCGATTTCGACTTTAAAAATTATTTTACTTTTTTTCGATTTTAATTTCACTTTCACATTTTTCCTGATATCGATAATGCTATATTAATTTTAATTTTGATTCGTTCTATAATTATCATTTTATATTGTTATCAAATTTCAACCTTTAAAATGTTGAAAAATTATGATAGGAAAGTCATAGTATTATTACGAAATTACCACCACAGATAACTTAGTTTACCTACCATTCAACTGTAAGGTTTGGTGCAAAAACTCCACATATCCTTTTATAAAGATTACGAATTGAAAGTAAAGTTACCGACTCCGTTATCGATGAACAATATTCCTATTATGAAGTAATCACATTATTATATTATAATTATAAATTTATAACACATTATTGTAATATTGGGCGTTGGCTATTTTCGAAATAAAAATTTCATTTTAAATTAAAATCGGCATCTATAAAAAACCGATTTTCATTTTCATTTCAATTATCGATATTAGATGTTTCAATTTCAATTTCAATTTTGAATATCGGTTTTCGAACATTTCGATGTTGATATTGATTTAAATGTTTTTTATAAGAATTTGAACGATTTTCATCGATATTTAGAATCGATTTCGAAATCGATTTCAAGCCCTGTTCTCAATACTAGTCGATGCCTACGCCGGACGCCCGTACTTGTAGTATTGTCAGTACGTGTAATTTTTCAATATACGTTTTTGAACATTTTTTTCGCACGCGTACCCGTAGAAATCGTTTTGGAACATTCTAGCGCTTTTGACGGGGACGTTTGAAATCTCAGAAACCGGGGCCCGATCGGAGACAAAATATTTCGCGTGTAAAAATCCGTGCGCAAACTCGACGCGACATAATTGTAATATCACCGCAGATCAGTTCTGTACGCACACGCGCGTATGTACACACAACGTACGCACACAATATTTTTATTTATTTATTTTTTATTTTATTTTTATTTAGCCTTTAGTATTGACTATTTAGCTCGACAAATTAAATTAAATAACAATATCGATATACAGATAATACAATTAGAGATTAATATATTATACGATGAAAATAATAATAATAATAATAATAAAAAAGAAAAAAAAAAGAGAAATACATATAGAGGAGACTGTTATATAGACAGCAGCCCAGTCTCCAAAATAAAATCGATTGTTTTGATGATCGCCCCCTCTGCCCTGGAGTTCAGGAGGGAGTGGGTATCGAAGGAGGCGCCCCGTGCCTCGATCTCCCTTTTAAGTTTGGCACGCTCCTGCCCCAAAGAGGGACACTCAAAAATTAGGTGCTCGAAGTCGCACGGACTTTCGGTGTCGTGAAATGTGCATAGAGGAGAATTGTTTAAGTTTAGTTTAAAAGAGTGGTTGGGGAGGAGGGAAAGGCCCACCCGAAGGCGATTTTGCCGTACGATATAGGACCTTGAAAGATCTAGGCCCTGAAACGATATTTTCACCCCAGGAATTACGCACACAATATTACATTCGTAAAACTGCACGCGCATGATAATATTATACGTACACTGCGGCGCGTCGTCGTCGGTATAACAGGTATGTGTTCCGTCGAGGAATTTGCGTTTGCCGTTTAACGCGATTGTTCCAAAGTATTTGTGCGTGTTAAACAGTACACGAACGCACACACACACGCACACCCATACACGTCTGTTCGTTTATAATATAAACTGCTGCTGGCGCGTGAGACGGTGGCGCGGAGGGTTTGTCGACCCGCCGAGCGGCGGCACAGTCGTTTGTATACGTCCCCGGACGTTTCGGAATTAGATTTGTCCATTTATTTTAATTGATCGAAACGCTTTTATATGTGCTTGCGCGCGCACACACACACACACACACACATACGCCCGTGAACGAGGATGATCTATTTAAAAATTGTCCTTGTATCCTCCTCAAAAGTGTTGACCGCCACTGGTGCACGCACACGTTTGCGGTTGTATTTGTACAATAATTTTGTGTGTGAATCAACGTTGTGAATCCGAACATGCAGGTCAATGAGAGTTATCGAATACCAAGTCTGCGGTGGCTGATATTCCACGAAAATAGTATATTATCTTTTTGAATGCAAATTGCGGTGGAAATCACACTGCAAACTACAAAGGATGTCAATCCCTTAAACAAATATTAAACCGTACCAAACCTAAAGCTAAAAAAAATTAAAAAAGAAAATCAACCTATTCCAACACATGCTATACCACCTACATCCCGAAGAAGTGGAAATGAAGCCCGCAGTCCAAACTCAAAAGGAAAACCGTCATACGCCGAAATCGCAGCTAACAAACCACTACCCGATCAATCTCTATACATCATCACCAAATTTTTCGATGACCTAAAACCTATACTTAACCCCCTTCTTACTGTTTTAACATCCCTAATCTAATACGTCATGCTTACCTAATTAAAAAAGAACCAGTACCAATATGTGATACTTGCAATGGAGCTTTAACAATTGAACACATCGACATCATCCGCCCCAAATTCACCGAAGCACGCAAGATATTCCAAAATCCTGTTTCACTCCGCCAAGCCTTCAAAGACGAGAACGCAGCCACAATCAGCATATTCTTCACTAGCATAAAATTAAATCACCCATTGTAAATAACCATTTATGTAAATTGCTATTGTTATTGTTATTTATTTATTTATAACTAACTTGTAACCTGTAATAATATGTTGATACATTTAATTTTCAATAAATAAAAAAAAAAAAAAATGTTTTTGAATATTTTTTTGTTTGGTTTTTTCTCTTCTTATTCATATGTAACACACTAAACTATATTTTTCGCGCATTATCTATCCTATTGTTGTACTCATTACTTCTTAATATTATCGTAAAAAAGCTTATCATACACATTGTACTAATTCACTGTACCTACTTAATTGCCTCCGGGCGTGTATTTCAAATAAATAAATAAATCATAATCGCCCGTGCGAGTACGTATATTTATGGACGTATAATATATTGATATATAATGTTGTGTCCACGGCGGCGAAAGCATGGAATTAATTATGAACGCGACCGGATAAGAATTTCAACGGTATCCGACGCGTCCGCGCTCGCGCACGGCACCGATGACGACGTTTCTCCGCTTGTGATTTATATCCGATTCGTTTGCGACGCCAGACGTCGTTTTGATTTGACGCCACGCGTTTTGGCCATGTGAATTTCCGGTGAATCTTTTCTCTCGGCACCGCGTCCGGTTATGCTCGTACGTGTCGGTTAAGGTCGCTCCTCACTATGCGCGTTTCGCGTTTCGTGCTCGATGTTGTACGTTTCGCAGTGTTTTCTTTGATTATTATTGACCAACTAAATTTGTAACGAAATGACGTGTTTCTACACGACGATAAGATCCATAGCGTACTGAAATTTTTTTTTTATCTAATTTTATTTATTATTCAAAAAATAAAAAAAACTGTTGACGAAAAACATATTGTGCAACGCGAAACGGTGTGAAATTATTTTTCGTGTTCTTTGATTTAGTCAATTTTACCGCCTCTATCGCGAAACACTACGAAACGGTTTTCACGAACGAATTTTCGGTGAAAAAGCCCATCCGAATTGGTTCCCATACCTAAATATCGGCATCCGAATTGGTTCCCGAGATTTAATGTAGCATACATCCGAATTGGTTTCCGAGATTTTAAGTATTCTATTTTCGTAAAATACCTTCGATGATGGATTATGCTTATGGATTCTCCCGGCCATTCAGTTTATCTAATAATAAAATTGAATTTTATTCTGCAAAACCAAACATCTTTCAGATTATTGATGTTTTAAAAGAAATTCAAATTGAAGTACATTATGTAAAACTTCGAAGTACCGAAAAATTTCAGGACAAAAATTCAATTCAAAAACAAACACACATCGAAACTGAGATGGAAAAATTAAAAAAAAAATGAAATAACCAGAATTCAATACCTACTTAACTAATATTTTCTATAAATTTTTACCACAATAGTAATAAATAAATAATAAAAAAAGTCAAAATTATATAATTTAATAAACATACATAATCAAATATATCCTCCGTAAGAACTCGGGAACCAATTCGGACGTTTCGGAACCGATTCGGATTTAGCGGAAACACGAAAGGCGAAACGCGCATGGTGTGGAGTGACCTTTACACACCGACTACGTCGTGTATTGTTCCGTCCGCTCCTACGGTTATAATGCGATCACGATAAATGATGTATCGACGAAACAAAGTGTTATGGAAATCGATGAGCACGATCTTGTCACGCGTAGGGACCTCGTAAAATTACTTAATATGTGTAATAAGTAGGTGTTAATGGCATATATTTATGTATATACTCATACGCGTATGTGTGTGTGTGTGTGTGTGTAGTTTATACGTATATTAAATATATACCGTAGTGGAATGGTTTTCAATTTTTTTTTCTCTCCGTGTAATTGTTTACACATTCGCTTGTTCGGTACGCATAATATAATAATATACGATCGGTACACTTCGATAACTACAGAAATACAATTTATCGTGACTCTAATTTATTCCTATTGGACATTTCTTCTCGGTTTTACGACGATACGGCATATAAATCGTTTCGTTTTGGTTTCGTTTGTTGAGTGCTCGTCGTACGCGCGTGTGTGTGTGTGTGTGTGTGTGTGTCCGAAAAGAGTTAAATCATTATATCGATGCCACATTGAATAAAACGAAGGAACGAAAAAAATAACGAATAAATAAAAGGAAAAGAAAACGAAACGTGGCGGATAAGTGTGCTCGCGGCCATCCTGTGTGTATACAATAAAGTAAACGATACGGTCGAAAGTGTCCACGGGGGTGGTCCCTGCTGTCAACCCAACCCCGTGGTTTTTAT
This sequence comes from Therioaphis trifolii, assembly GCA_027580255.1. Taxonomy (NCBI): domain Eukaryota; kingdom Metazoa; phylum Arthropoda; class Insecta; order Hemiptera; family Aphididae; genus Therioaphis; species Therioaphis trifolii. Next base: position 3,096,820 of record CM050406.1, on the reverse strand, counting down.
TAATTGTCTACGATTTACCGGACTGACGACTTAATGCATTTAACGTGTCGTCTGGGGGAGAGCACGTTTGTGCGCGTGTGTGTGTGTGTCTGTTTTATGCGTTTCACTACTGCTGCGACGACGACGACGACGACGGCCGGATTTCGAAAAGCAATAAACGACTACGGACAAACATCGGTCGGGGCCCGTGTCCTTGGGGCGCACAAAAGCCGGTCACAGGTCGCGGGGGCCGTGACGAATTCGCGCCGGGGAAAAAGAAATTTTCGAAAATCGGGTCAGTGGGACAGCGACGATACCCGCTGCGCGCGATGAGGTCAGAGTCATAAAATCGGTCCTTTATTCGGGCCCGAAACGTTCGACACGGTCGTATCGACGTTAAGAGACGCCGTGGAGGGCGAAAAGGGGCCGGACGGACAAGACAGACGGGCGCTGTTCGGCGAGAGAAAGCGAACGTTTGCGCGGGTGTGCATTGTCGGCCTCGAAATCCGACCGCGTCCGTCTTTTCGAAAACACGAGTGTTGTGTGCTCTCAATTGTATTTTATACGCGTGCACAAGACGTACTATACGCGTAGTAAACGTTTCGACACGGTCGCGCCACGGGTCCGCCGGACCGACGGATAAAGCGATAAAACCGCACGGGCCGGATGGGGCGAAAAAATCCGAGAAAAAAAAATTCCCGAAAACGAAATTTACGACACTATTATAATATATTATAAAACCGAATAGCGTTGTGTATTATCACACCGTCGTCCGCGTTGCGTTCCACCACGGGGCACACGCTGCGGTGGATAACGACCTAACGCGAAATATTGTCCACGGGGTGTGTGCGTGTGCGTGGTGTGTATAACGGTTTCGACGCGAGTGCCGACGACTACCCCGCTGCAGTCGAAAATCCCCTCTCTCTCTCTCTCACTCTCTCGTTGGTCTGTTGTACGGTAACTTAATCCCAAAGACCTCGGGGGCAACGGGTGTTTCTCGAGATATTAATTTCGTTTATTAGCAAGTTATTAGGGGTATTGATTGCACGCACAACTATTTTAATCAAAATTACATTTCACCCGCCCTCGACGCTGCTATATATCGAAACGCGTTGCAGTGGTGGCTTTCGGATTTGTCGGTTTCGTTGTAACGTATATACATATATTATATATAATACGAGGCGATAATAATTCAGTGTTAATGCATCTCTCTTCTTCGATATACGCGGACGAGTATTATACGTCAACAAATGTTAATGTCTCGAGAGGGTTTGAAATCGCACTCGGCTTAAGAAATATTAATTTTCACTCTAACGTTTTAATGAATTAACGTTTTGCGCACTTACAAGCGATGCAAATTTTAACGAATTAAATGCGAATTAATTTTCAAACGCTCTAGCGCACAACGAATAATTAAAATAAAAACTTATAATCTTGTTTAATAATAATTAGAAATAAAAAATTATTACTATCTGTCGTTCTTTCGTACACAAACGTATAGCAATCGGATTTCATCAATGAGCCGTTTTATTCATTTATTTATTTATTCGATTAACGCCAATCGGCGATTTATGGTATAGTTACGTTATAATATAATATAGTGAATTAACAAGTCATGATAGTGTTAAGAAGAGGTGACTACCGCAGAAACGATAAATGGAACTGCACAGTCGTAAAAATAATAAACTCGAGTTCAACTTAAACTAGAACATATATAATTTTATGTTGTGAATACGTTGTAGGATTTCGCTAAAATCTAGTCGAGTTAGATAATTTGTACAAAGTAATAACACAGATACAATTATATTGTTCACTTTTTTAAGCACAGAAATCACTTTTGAAGCTATCTATAAAAACATATTTACCTAAACATGATATTTGCAATGTTATAAATATTATGTATTTGGTAAATAAATACATGTTTTAGATTCTGAGTGAAGCGAGTCTTACTTTAGAGAGGTCATTTTTCCAAAATCCCCATAGTTTTTCCAGTAATCAAGAATAACGATCGAAAAACTGAATAAAAACGGTAAAATCGGTAAAAATCCGCCGTAAACGAGATTTTCACTGTTCAGATTTTAAGTATTTAGTCATAAATCGAAAATTATTGAAGCTAGAAACTTGAAAATTTTATCAAATACATATTTTTTTATATTGGACAACATTTTCAGAACAATTATAGCACTTTTGACTTAAATATAGAACTTTTAATTTACCAAATTGTTTGGAAGTGTTTATGTAATATAATTTTAAATATTTGACGAAACGTTCTGAAAATTTAATATGACCTTACTCATATACCTACCTAATTATCCTAACAAAAATTCAAAAATCGTGACTCAGGATTTTTTTTTACACACACTTTAATAAATTATTATACGATTTTTCAATGAAATATTGAGTATTTGTTAAAAAGTTCTGAAATTTAATACAAGTTTACTCTTATACTAAACTATCAATACCGAAAAAATATCAATAATCGTGACTCAAGATTTTTTTTCCAAGCATTTAAAAAATTATACAAATAACCGTAAAATACGTGAACAGTATTTAAATAATAATATATTATGTTACACTGAAGCTTTGCTCAGAATCGTTTTATACTAAAGAAATGAGTCATCATTTCTTTAAAACTTAATACGTTCATCACCAATATCTTGTCCGAGGACCGAAGGGACGAAGGACGAACTTGTACCACCATCATCTCACTTACCAGCTTTTTTATAATACTGACGATCACGTCGTTGAAGTCAATACGTTTTGTTATCAATTTATAAAATTGAACTGAGTTAGAGCGGGGGGGGGTCGACGACAAAAGCCCCGCTACAGTTGTCACTTTATAGCACGCGGTTTCAAGCATAACGTTCGAACCGAGTGTAAATCAATCGGCGTTTTCAAACACGGCGATTCGATACGCTCGTTTCAGCGTACGTCCACGGCGCGCGGCCGGTGAAATAATTAATGCCGTTTAATTGAAAATACAGGTTTGCCGCGCCGCGTTCGACCGATTGATTTATAATACCTACGTCGTCGTAACCGCGGTCGGATTGAAATGTCGTTTGGAAACTATGCGAATTTTATGCGCGGACGCAAAACGGATTCGCGACGACTGTCACCCGGACTGTGTCGCCGCAAAACGTGCGGAGCGTACGTGTTTTGCGACCTACTAATAATTAATTATGATAATCGCGTCGAACGACAATTGAAAAAATGGACGGTCTCACTGACGCGTGCGAAATCGCCGGCGAAATCTCGCGGATCGGACGAAATCGGCAGACGTATTTCGTCCGCCGACGATGACACCGTGACGAGAGGACGGCGGCGGCGGCGGCGGCGGCGGTCGCGCGCGTTCGAGATCTACGGCCCCGACGCACAGTTGCGTATTTAAGGAATAACATGGTCATAACTTAAATAACATTCCAAAGTGACAATACGTCATTAATATTCATTAAAGTTGCAAATTTAATTTAATTTTAGTGCAAGTTATAAATAAACAGAGTGATTATTTTATCGTACTCAACTCCTTTCCTATGTGAATATCATTTTCTTTTTAATTTTATAACAGTTTAAAAAACTAAAATTAACGAGAATGAAAATTAGTATAATTGTGTTTAAAAATTATTATATTTATACAAATTTGATGAACTAGTGACAAAAGTACCTAAAAAAAAGAGATAAATATTTACTACATACGAAATTAAGCGAATGTTGTGCTAAGTTGGTATTAAAACAAATAAACTTTGTTGATTTTGTACATTGTCTTTAAAATAAGAAATACAACATACAAAAAATAAAAAATAAATCGTCGCGACGGTGTGTGTAGTCGCGCCGATACGTCTTGCCCTCGGGAGGCGGGACGAGACAATAAAACGCGTCCGGCCGCACGTCGCTACAATAATAACAATATGACGTGTGACGTATGTGATTGTTAAACCCATAAAAACCGAGCGCGTATGATGTATTACACACACACACACGTGCGCAGGCGTGTACGAGTCTGTCTGTGTGCGTGATGTGTATCGGTGTGATTATTTCATGACCGATTCACATATTATTATTATTATTATGTGTTGTCACCTCGTCCCGTCGTTTGATGCAGCGGACTGAACGTATGGAAAAAATTCAAACAAATACGCACAAATCATAATATTACAATGTCCTGCAGTGGGCTCATACAGAGGTGGCTTAGCAGTCGGCTCCCTAAAATCTCTGTTCGCGAGCCCTAGCGTAAAACATTTGTCTTTTTATAGCGTTTTTAAGATCGAACGAATCGAGCCCGTTCATTGAAATGTTTTCATTTTTTGTTTTGGTTTTTTTGTTTTTTTTTTTTTTGGGGGGGGGGAGGTTAAAATTTTTCAATTATTCTTACATAAAAATTTGATTTTATTTCGGACCAAACGACTCGGTGATAGTAAGTGATTTGTATTAGTAACTGGAAAACGTTAACAGTTTTGTAAATTATTAATTGAATAATATACTCGGACGGTATTAATAATCCTACTTAAATATCTGTAATAGGCGTGTGAAAAATAGTGATGATTAAGAGATCAAAATATAACGAAATTTAAGCACCACTAGGATTATCAGTATATTCGTTATTTCTGTCGTTTTTTTATTAACAAAACATATTTTAGAAACAAATATGGTCTAAAAAACTTCAAACGAATTATGTAAAGGGTGCTTTTTTGGTTCTGGGGAGTTGAATTCCCCTCTCGTAAACACACCACTTAGCGTATAAATACATAATGAATTTCGTAGTAATGAATCTTGTGATATTTTTTTTTTTTTTTTGTATAGTGTATAATAAATTATTCGTTGATACTGAAATATTAAATTATTACGTTTTATATCGAAACTCGGTTTCATTTACGAATAAAAACATAAAGCAATATAAAATACATTTTTTTTTTTTTTTGTCGATATTGAGTACTTAACCGTTTTTGAGAAATTACTAATAAGTATCAATCGTACTGGTTAAAGAAAATAATTTATGGAAACTTGTTCGCTCGGATAAACGCATACGCGTATTCGACAATTTTTCAACAACCATTTCAAAACGAAAATATCATGAAATCATGCAAATTATTGTACGATGTTTACTAAATACTAACGATTGGGATAATTACTAGGGCTGAGGACTTCTAGTACTCAAAAATCTCAAAATATGCATGCACTTATGCACTAAAAAAAAACAAGAAATATGCACTTAAAATGTATTTTGTTTTATCAATTCGTCTAATTATAATATTTATGTGACAAAAAAAAAATGTAAAAAGTATTATTTCGATTAGTTAATCATGGTAAAAACTGAAAAAATGACGAGCAACTGAAGTTCACTTCCTATATGCATTACGATTTTATCGGAAAGACAGTAAATTATAAGAATATAAGAACGATACTGAAATATAATTTTTTCAAAAGAAAATTCACCAATTAGTTCTTTTTGGTCTAAGCTAATTTAAGAACTTATATCAGAAATTACCAAATATGATCTAAATTTTTCTTATATACTCAAATATGCATTTATATGCAATAACGATAAAATATGTAAAAATATGCAAATTTTAATTTTAAATATGACTCACTATGGAAACATTTATTATGGAACATAATTATTTACATAATTTATTATGGAACATAATATTTGTCGATCACTCGCACGATTCTACGACCTTTCTCAAAAAAAAAAAAAATATGAAAAAACTAGAAGTCGTCAGCCATAATAATTACTCTTATATTATATTAATAATGTTTTTAGTTTATAGACGTATTTTATCGATACCGAATGATTTCCATCGGCGCCGCCGCCGGATTACTCGTCTATACTCGTACCGACGTATCGACGTGTTTTTTTTTCAAACATAATCCAGCTCACGTAATATTTTAAAGGTACGAATCTCGCGTGCGCGCGTATAAAAAATAATATCGACCGCGTCGTTCTCCCCGGGAACCATAATAACGCTGACGAGGGTCGAGGTAGAAATCCGAAATACCTGATAAGCCCGCCGCGCGTCGAGGTATAATCGAAATGGAAGAGAAAGAGAGAGAAAAAAAAAGTGAAAATAAACCGTCGGAATCGCCGCCGAGGCCGAGGGTGGCCCGATAGAGAGAGTGGCAGAGAGAGAGAGAAAGAAAGAGATTGGAAGAGAGAGAGTGTCAGAGAAAGAGAGAGAGAGAGAGAGAGATAGAGAGAGATTGAAAGAGAGAGAGAGAGAAAGAATTTCTTTCCCCGTGGCAGACGTACGGGTATAATTTATACGTATAGTGCAGCTACGACGCAGCGGTGGTGCCATCAGACCCATTAAATGATATTACGGTCTCGCGGCTCCTTCGTCGCGGTATCTGGTCGGTACCTACATACCAGCTGAATACCTATATATATATATATATATATCACGCACTATTGCCCCGGTCGTCGGTCTCCCCGCGTTCACTCACCCCTCCGTCGCCGAGCGACGACCAAGACTACCACCAGCACCACCACCATTACGGCCGTAAGCCGCGTCGCCGTCGACAATTAATTACGGGCCGAGACAAGACGGGCGCGTTATCTACACACGCCGTCGGGGGATGAACGCCGCCGCCGCCGCCGCCGTGACCGGCCGAGACCGTGCACGGGGCCGTATATGAAAATAGAACGTATTATTTTACGAGGCAAAACGGTTTTTGTCGTTTTCCACTTAATCCCCTGTTGTCGTTTGGTTTCTCGCCGTAAAGTAAACAAAAATTAAAGATAGAACCCCAACCCTCACTGCAGACACACACGCTACACATTCCCGTATGGGCTCGTTCACACACACACACACACACACACACACACACACGCGTGCGCACACGTACGTACACGTGTGCGTCTCAAATACCTCGTAGAATGACACACACACACACACACACACGTGTGTTTACTCGATCGGGGTACACGGGGTGTTTTACCCACGTCGCTGCAACGAGAGCAGATGGCGTTTACAACGAAAACGTTTTGTCGTCCGCGACCCGGACGGAGCCATCCGTGTATTATTATATGCGTGCACAATAATTATTTCTCCGGAAAGAAGTTGTTTTCCGTTTAACGCGTTCCCTAATTACCTTCCGCCCTCGCACCCCGGCCGTAATGCGCCAACGAGCGTCGCGTGGCCGTAACGCCGCGCCTACGTGTACGTGGTGCACACGATCGTACGCGCGACACTCGCGGTTCCCTCGTTTCCCGCGGGCGCTCGTTGCGCGTCACACGTGCGCCCGTAGATTTACCGTCTTCGAAGCGTCGGGATTTGGAACGCGAGTTTTTCGGCGCTCCAACACGCCTTATTGGAACAGCGTCACGGATTAAAAGTCGACGGCGATGTTGGAAAATCGATTTTCCCAGAAACAGACGATTTTTCCTGTTCTTTTCGCCACCGGTTAGCGTGTAAATATAATGTGCTCGAACGCGATCCGAAAATACATTCTCAGCAATGAAACGACACGATTTCGTCGTCGTCCGAGCTGTATAGTCACTGTAGTCCAATGGCGTATTTAGAATATCGTCGAGTGAGGTCATTTAAAAAAAAAAAAAAAAAAATCCATACGTTATTCATAGAAATATTCGAAATTCCGTGTTTTCTATTGAATTCATAATCGTAAGAGATGTGCAAGATCGAGGCATTGTGACCGATAAAATTGATAACGAATGGAAATAGCTCAGAAAAATCATTTACTGTGTCTTATCACTTCGTATTCGTCGAGTGTGCACGCACCCGTTTTTATTATTTTTTTGTTAGACATTACGTAGTAAGTTTTTTCAATGTTTTGTAATCTATTTGTTTTAAAATGATTAAAATAGCAAATGTTTTTTTTTTCATTATGCCCAAACCATTTTAATCGGTGTATTCGAATACACTGTCGATACGGCCCAACTGAGTAAAAGAGCCAAAAATACATTTTTGTTAGATTATTATCAGTGAAACAGATACATTTTAAACGTCGAACGTGTCGTCATGTTCGTAAAGATTTCTACTCAGATTATTATATTTTATTATTTTAATACATGCTTTAAATATGTTTTAAATTTTTCATACGATAAAACATTTAAGTATGCGGGCTGCTAAAATATATTGTATAATGTTTTTCAATTTCATCAATTACTATAATTTACGAGTATTTGCTTTAAAACACCTACCAAACGATTATTATTATTATTATTAGAAACATAGTTTTAGTCAGTTGGTAATTGGTGATATGGCAATTTAACAATACGGAATATTTTAAGTTATTATAGACTTGAGTTGTGTTAGTAGTAAAACGAAGGATTAATTGTTGGTCTTACAACGATATCCATTTTGTTTTTTTTTTTTAATTTTTTCCATTTTGGAGACACTCGTTCGCAAAAAATGTTATCCAGTAACTCTATACATCAGGAATCACATGTCGATGATAATTTGAGGGCTCATTTTCTTTCTTTTCGATAGAGTTTCCAGGCATGCGGAAAACCCATTGAAAAATTGAGTGAAAACAGTAAAATATACTGTAAACAAAACTTTCACTAAATCGAATTAGTTCATTAATCCCAATTACTTAAGTAATGTTGTTAGAAAACGTTCCTCTCTTATAATATCACGTATCTAAGACCCTCCGGGGGTTGTCTCGTACGTCCTTTTCTGACATTGAACAGCCTCGTGTGTTGAAATTTACGAATTATAAATTACGAAAATTAATGATGTTTTTCGAAAACATTTTATTCGCGTTCAGTGATATCGTGATGTTATCGTTATGAAGCGGTGTAACATAGTCGGTTGTATCGAATAATTTCATGATGGCCACGACAGTCGGAAACCTGTTGATATATAAATTATAAACAAAAATTTATTATATTTTCAACAACAACCCGTACCTATGCTCGGTGAATGATAAATGATCGAGAAGGCAAATTCATTAATTCATAAGAGGAGCGTCACTTCTCTTCGACCGATTCTTTCACGTCTATTAAACATAAATCGTATGGAGCATACTGCAAAGGCGATCGGAAAGCTTAGAGACTTGTCACGTAGCGCATATCAGCGCATAACTGTGTATGTCTTAGACGAGTGTACGAGAATTTTCACTGTTTAACAGTAGGAAATAAACATTATTTTTCATCAACAAATATACAAATATATATATATATATGTATGTATGTATATGCCATTGGTGCCCAACCCGCGAAGGTATTCTATGTGGCCCCTTTACGAATTTTCTATTATAAAAACAATTTTAAAATAAATTAAATTATTACAAAATATTTTTTCTATTAATATATGAATTTTTTTAAATAAATATTTAAAAAATAAAATAATAATGATAATGATAAAACTAAAAACTATACAAAAATGTTTTACACTTATTTTTAATGTGAAATTTGAGCTTGTATTTCTTTAGTTAAAAATGAAAAATCTGTTTGAAATTTAAATGATCATATCCTCAAAGTTGATCAAACTAATGTGTACCTACGAAGTGTACCTCAATCCATAATATTTTCAACAGGCAATAAAAGGTATGAAAACAAGTCTAATACGTACAATTATTTTTGTACTTTTTTACTTTGTGGCCCGCTCGAAGACAATTGTTTACCAAAGTGGCCCGCCGAAGAAAAAAGGTTGGGCATCACTGGTATATACAGTAGAACATCATTATTCTAGACCTCGCTAGCCCGGACTTTGCTTAATCCGGACACCCGTTTATAATACGTAAATAAACCGATCGTACGAAAATTACGATAGTTTTCGCCGTAGATTAAAATAAACATGAAAACGAGTTCTACAAATTGCCCATAAAATGCGGGTTGTTGCGATTACATATTTAAAAATACGAATTGTCATCATTAAAGAAACTACTGTGAAAAGAAGGCAACCATAGATTAGCTGTTTTTTTTAAACCAGCAAGCGTGTCAAGTGTGAAGAATGAAGGTGTGTCTTAATACTATATGTATTTAATGATTATACAATATAATAAAATTATGTATGTACTGTTTTTCAGGTTTAATAATATATGGTTTGATAAAATATGCGATACAATATTTTTATACATTTATAATTGACGATTTTTAATTGTTTTGTTTAATCCGGACGACCTAGACCCCCAATTAGTCCGGATTAATGAGAATCTACTGTACATACATTACAAGTGGAAGTTTAAAAAAATAACTGAAAGAAACATTATTGTGGTAAAAAAATATGAAAAATATCGTGGTCAGCAATAGCCCGATAATAATAACAATTCCAAATCGCTACAATATGATGATTCAATCACGCTGAGCGAAACCGAACAGTGCGATCACTAAATCCAATTACGGTAGCAGGCTTTATCGGGCTACTGTAAACGGGTTCAGGACGATCGTCCTTTATCGGCTCCCTATGAACCGTGTATATTCGACCTCCATCGGCTCTCCTGTAAACCGAGAATCGTCCACCTCCATCGGTTCCTCCGCAGACCCGGAGTCCATATCTAGGTCTACAGATCGTCCACGTCCGTCTGTTCTTCCGCCGACCAGAGACCGCCCGCCGAAACGGGTTTAGCTTCTGACCGGGGCCAGTACACTTTTATTTGGGTAGGTTATTCGTACGCCGAGCCCGGTACTATTGCCACTCTCGGCGTATTTCATATTGCCCGGATCGGAGTGCGTCAGGCTCAGAGGTTCAAGAACAGGCAGCATAAACTCTGACGTACATAAGGGGGAAACGGTTAAAACGAAACGAGCGTTTTCGTCAGTCCAAAGCCGACTTTGTTATTTCGGCAGTTTTCCCGAACGGCGCTTTGACGTAAAAATCAGAACCAGAAATTTAAAAAAAAAAAAAAAAAAAAACAGTCAGCCCCGAAAAAACTGAACGTCGAAAAAAAAACAAAATAAAAAAAGGCCCGTTGACGTATTTATTACAATCACGTACACCCAATTTAGTGTATTTTTTTTTTTGCAATTCGAGTGCTGTTTACGAGATGTTGAATACTCAGAAAAACTCACACGAATCGCACATAGGATTGTGCGTTCGGTACATGTACACCAGGCGTGTCAAACTCAAAGTATCAAGTGCGCTAAATATATTGAAAAGTTTACAATGCGGGCTGCACATAAAAATTTAACAAAAAAATAAATATTATTTTATACTAATTTTTCAATTTTATTCTTTACGTTTATAAAAATACAGTAGATAAAATTGAATTAAAAAATAAACATTTAAATTAATCATATTAATTGTTTATAAGATAGGTGTTATTTCAACTGCGAAAAAAAAATACATATTTATAATTCTTTTTGGACGATATTTGACATCTCTTTACACCGCCAACTTTTCAATTTCGGCAGAAATATCATTTGATATTATTCGAACACGACATTTAGATGTGTGTCGGTTAATTTGGATCTAACGGGCGATTTATTACCGTTCGTTGATGAAAATAGTTGCACGCATTGATCAGTACTAATCAACGTAGAATTGATTTCACGAGCAAATTTACGAGTTTCTACATATCGCACTGGCACAGCATTTTAAATAAGAATAAGATCAGGTCAGAACACAGTATAATAACGTATACCAAATAAAACATTGTCTAAGAATCTAAGATAGTTGTGACACGGTATTAATATTTAATTTTTTATTTCTTCATTATTATTGATTGCCGCGGGCCGCAAAAAAATCAGCCGAGGGCCGCGTGTTTGACATGCCTGATGTACACAATGTAGAAGATTCAAAAATGCGATTTTCGAAATTCACGCGTTTCTTCCGTCTGAAAGCTTACGAATCACGTTGAAAAAGGCAGAAGTCTAAAAAATAATAATAATTGATGCGCGAAACCCCGTTTGCCATGGTTACCGATAAACATATAGGTATCGGTTGATCTCGTCGCACATCTGTGTACTACGTATATCGTGAATAATTTACTCTCACTAGGGAGAAACAAATTAACAGTATAATCATAGTCTATACACAAATATGCTTTGTGTTAACAATCACACTGATGTATCATGCACGTTCATAATGATATGTTATACCAAAGGGGTTTACCTCTGCTGCTCGCTTCGCTCACCCCTCCTCCCCCCTGTGAGTCACGGTTTTGGCCGATGATTGTGTGATGGTTAATTGCGAAAAATAAATACCACTTTGCTTTTCTAAAACTTCATCGAATATAATATTAATTCGTCTGGCTAAAATACTGAATTTTTATTTCGTAAATAAAAAACACAAGCAATCAGAACTATTTTTTTTTTATACGTTATACATATTGTAATAATATATTAGTACCAGGAAGGCCGATCTCCGATCGTAAGATATCGTAGATCTCCGATCTATTTATTAGTAAATAAGGTGCGGTTATTTTACACTGTATTGTTTTTATGCAAAAAAAGTATGCTTATTTTTTTAAAGTAAATTTTCGTTAATAAATAAAAAATGTTCAGAAAATTATAGCTTGCAAAAATCACCCTGAATGTATAAACTTGGTATGTTGTTTTTTGAAATTTTACTATTTTTTACTAATTTGTTTTCGGAAATAATATTTGAAAAATAAAATCTTAAAATGTCAATTTTTTATCTTTGTATATTTATAGATTTATATTTTTTTAGGGTACCTATTATGAAAAAAAATATCTTAAAGATTTTAAGGACGCTCTGGCCAATGAATTCCCCAACTAAGACATATACAGGTTGTTAGAGAAAAGCCTCAGGAATCAAATGGTATGGGTCTTATAGTCGATTGTCGTGCAAAATTTTTACATATAAGGGTGCAAAGATAAATAAATATTGCATTAGTCCTATGGGGAGAATTCATAAAGTCAATTATTTTTACCATGAAATCGCGAATTCCCCAATGCAGATAGTGATAAACTGAAAGTTCAAAGCTTAAAGAATTTATTGGTACTTTCCGAATATGAGGTATACGTGCGAAATTTCGTGTAATTAAACGAAGAAAATTTTATGATTAATGATTTTAAAATAAATTTTGTTCCATAAAATAATTTGTAAACTGCATTTAATAAAAAATATTGATATTTACTTGATAAGTATATACACGGAAGTTTGAATTTGAGTTTTGAATTTGTTCTTTTTGCAGAAGTACTGTTTAATAAAATGTTTCATAAAATGTAAAATTAAAAGATATTTACCATTAAATTTGTGAATATTATTTAAAACATTAATTTTTTGAATTTTTAAAAGTATTATTTGTATCATTTAAATAGTTAAATGTGTATTATTTTTTTTCATCACTCACCGACTGGCCGTCGGACACGCTGGGGGTCCGATGCAGGGAGAACGCTACATGCAGGGAGAATCGAATTGTAGGTTACCAGAAACCAGAACGTCGCGTTGTCATAATCGCGGTCCCAAGAAAGGTTTTCCATTAGCAACGTATAAAGATATGAACTATAACGTCGCGCGACGGCGATATGGAAGGGGAAGTTTGGGCGGCCACGTCTAGCCGCCGTCCGTTGCCGTACCGCGAACCTCACTCACAGATACTTTTACTGTATAAAGATTTTTTATGAAAACTCGTAGAAATGAAATTTTCTTGAAATTTCGACTAAGTCCATAGGATTCCTGAGGCCGAAAACTCTTTATATATGAAATATAAGAAAAATCGTTTGAGCCGTTTTCGAGATGGTATGACTGGAAATAGGTACATACAATTCCTTGGTCGTTTTACAGTATAAGATTTGTGCATTTTAAGGATATCTGCATTCTAATTAAAAAAATAAATAAATGTAAGGATAGTGAATGAGCGGCTGATAACGATATTTTTAAGTATACATTTTTTTTTTATCTATAATAACTATAATTAATTAGAGTAATTTCGATAATTTTATTTTATTCTGCAGGTATTTCTGTAATGTCATCACGGATATAATATGAAACGATTTAAAAAATAAGAAAAACAAATTAAAATTGTTTTATTTTTTTTTAATTGATTCTCCCCCCGCAAATAGGTCGTTGTCAATGTTTTGATTCTCGGAGAGCTGTAAACACTACGTAAACGTCGTAGTAGGACGAACGAAGAAAATCTAGAATAATTTATAACTAGGGCTAGGATTTAAATGCAATAACAAATTGTAAAATATGCATTTGATTTACCAAAATATGCAAAAATATGCAAAAACAAATTTTTATTATTTCTAGATGTATGTTTTTATCGTAATTCATAATTTATTATTATTACATTAAATATTAGTTTATATTATTACACGCTACTATAATAAGTTGTTTCAAATTTTCAAAATATGAACGACCGGCGATTTGAGCGTAGAATAATATCTTCTTCTTCATTTTCGTATTCACTGATTATAATTCTATGAATTTTTAATAGTGTTTTAAATCTCTTATTTTTTTTTAGTAGAAAATCCATTTTAGTTTTTACCAATTCTGCTGCTCTCCCGTTACATTTATTCAGTTTATCTTTCGCATTTAAAATAGTGTACACACGTCGTACTAATGAAATTAAATACGTCGTTAAATAATGTGAAGGTAATCCTATCGGTCGTAGATAAGATAAGATTAGATGGTTAGTATTTATACTATATATTTACAATTCGACGGACAAACCAAAAACTATCGGTATTATGAAATAAACGCCATTTAAAATTAACGAAAATTTATAAAAATTTAAAAATTTAAGTTAAAAAAAAATAAAAAACCTTAAAATCCATAAATATGCAATTATATGCACTGTGTTCAAAATATGCAAAAATATGCAAAAAAAAATTGATGTTATTTAAACGAGAGTAAGCAAAACAATTGATTTGGACTTAAGCAAAAAAACATGCAAATGCATATAAATCCTAGCCCTATTTATAACACTTGAACGTGGCCAACGTTCGAGACGTCCGCGGAAATCTGTTGGAGCTGCGAATTCACAAGAAAATATTTGTATTATTTCGACAAAACAGTGTTAGATTCAAATAACAGTCCAGATCGTGGCGACACCTCTACGGAAACGGCTGCTCGGACGACCGCCCACTCGAACGCTTTAATTTCGCTGGCGGAAATACTAATTATAACTTTTGAGTGTTACAAAGAGGTTGCCAGGTTCCGCGCATGTCTATTTCTACTGTTCGTGAACGAGAATTTAATTTCACCGATCATTTAACATTTTCAAATAACTATTTGAAGCACCGATTCGAATCCGAAATAATTCAGTGTACGCTGTTCAGTAGTATATAGTGTCTTGAGTGTAAATATAAAGTGTAATATTATGGTTTGCCGCACAACCGTGCCGACAGCGATGGCAAACGGTAACGTAGATTTAGTGCCGACGAAACGTAAGAAGAGGGAAAATTCGCGAAAAAGAAAAACATTATTTACGAGTTTCAAAAAACGTATTTAATCAAATCTTTTTGTAAACGCTCCGTATATTATTTCGCGGTGCACGACGTGTTCGTCGTCATGTTCGCAGTCGACCTTTAGTCGTTAAACCAGGTTAAATATTTACGATTACACCCCCCCCCCCCCAAAAATGTTTTAAGTAAAAAGGTAGGAAAATTATCAGAGTCATTAGGATTATTTCCAAAACTATTGACGAAAATTATATTATTATTATTATAACATCAATCATAACGATAATATTATTGCAATAGTCGTCCACGTGATTGAATAATAGATTTAATAATAATAAAAGGTATAATGTACACAAAAAAAAAAAAAATCAGTCTAGTTTTCACCCCTCGAAAAATCGTATTTTACCCCTTGAGCGGTAATTACCCCCAGGTCGGGAACCGCCGCCCTAGTCAGTAGAGTGTACTCGGTAACCGCATCGAAACCGCTAATGCGCGAGCTTTCGCGTACCGTACACTTAGTGTACGCCGTACGCGTCATACATGTGTACTGCGTACCTATAGATAAAGTACAGACGTCTATGGCGAAAAAACCTCAATCTCTCGAATAAAATACTCCTAAACACTAACTGACGCGCCGCTGTTGTTCGAAGTCGGTTAAACGTGTCGGGGTAAAACGCCAAAAATCTAGCCGAAAAGGTCGTTAAAACGACGATCGTGGTTCGCGTAATTTTTTGATTTTTTTTTAAATTTTTGATGAGAAAACATCTTATACGGCGTTCAGTCCTTTCTGTTTGGGCAGTGAAATTTTCGAGCGTTACCTTTTTTTGGCATGTTTCTACTTGTTCATTGTTTATATAAATTTTTTTTTTTTCTAATAAATGTTATTTGATACATTTTCATTTTTGCTTTAACTGAGAACATAAATTACCATTCCTATTTATGATTTCAGTCAACTATAACTTTCATATCATTCAAAATATATAATTTTATTGAATATCGCTTTGTGTCCGGAAAATAAAATTTAAACAAATTTAATTCTTAAAACATTTTAAACCTAACCTACAAATATTATGAAAGCATGTCTTTTAAATTAAGAATATTTATTTCAAATTCTACATATTAAATCTATATTCCTAAGCTCACATATACCTACCGTTTTCACATCTTCCGAGAGTCACCCATGACACTCTCAGTTTTTTTTTTTAGGGGGGGGAGGGTATTAATTTTGAAGTCGATAATATTCCTCGCATCAGTTCCCTCCGTGTACGCACTTTTATGTGATTCACCGTTCGAATTCGCGGTTATTACCTACCTAACGATCGGAGGTTAATGTTTTCATGAAAAGTCGACCATTTTGAATAAACGTCGGGTAGGGAAAACAAAAAAAAAGGCATATAGTCATTCGTATATAGTTATACACGAATGTACGGCCGGGTTAACTTAACCTGTTCATTAAACGCGAGTATGATAAACGCTCGGAAACAAAGATCGAATTATTAAACGGAATAAAACAAAATATGAAACGGTTTTCGTTTTTTTTTTGTTTTTTTTTTGTTTTTTATGGGAAATTAACATCACGACCACTGTTACGTATGGTATTATTGCCAAAACACATTAATATTTATGTCGGTAACTGCTGGTTTAAACACGTTTATATAAAAAAAAAAATAATAATAATAATAATAATAAAAACACGAAATACATATTTGTTATTGCCTATTGGCGAAGGAGTTTAACCCTTCGCACCCCATGGGTCCGTATCCCTTTTTATTGATTATATTGAGACAGGTTAATTAACGTGTGTTCGTACGAAATAAGTTTGCGCCGTGTCGCGTGATCGCAGGATTTGTTTTGCTAACGACCACTCTCCGGGGAACCGATCGCAATTAAATTAATACTCGAACGCGCAAACCGCGGGATAAACATATTATACGCACGCAAGACACACCGATGACAAAATAAATCACGCGCACGAATAAAACAAAATTTTTACGAACGTATTGAGTTGGGTCTCTGTAAATTGCGTCCCATTTCAAATTTTTTATGTAAATTGCGGCCCGGGTATATTTTTGTACATATGCCTATCTAACTATTTCTTATTAATATGTAAATTACGTCTAAGCCTTTTTTCCACAAAACCAATATTTTCCTTCCCATTTTTCAGACTTAGGACTATAACTGTAACAGACTTAAAACTATCTATACAAATATTATTATCATCAAATTTCAAAAAATACTTACACGTTTTAACTGTGCAACACCAACGTTGAATATCATTGTTTAGAAATGTATGAAAACGAAATTTGAAACCATCGACTATTTTCAACGTTTTATTCCTTTCACTTTTCATAACGTCAATTTTTATTGGAATGAAAAAAAATACTGTAAACCGTAGAGCAACCACAGATATATAAAACAACTAGATAGCCGACTCAACGAATACAATTGAAGTCTAGAATCCATAAGCGAACAGGGCAAAATGTGATTGATTAATCCATGAAATTTTATATTATTCCACGAAATATAATTTGTCTTTGATTGAAACCAAAGATATAATATAAAAATGTTGTTTTATATATCAGTTATCTTTTTTTATGGATTCGGATCGAAACACAATTTTTCGATTATAATTTATAAACTATAAACTATAAAGTGCAATTCAAGTAATTCAACATCATGGTGGTTTCTTGTTCTGTGTCTGGTTGTGTCAATAGGAGACTGAGAGGAAGCAAAGTTCATTTTTTTTCGTAAGTACACGGGCCGCAATTTACGTATGTTTTAAAAGTACGCGGGCCGCAATTCACATAGTATATGACCATGACCGTACTTATAGGGACGCAATTTACCGACTCCGATCGAGTTTACATCATTATTTCAGTAGTGCCTCTTTAAGATAATTTTAACGCGATCCGCTCTGTTCTTGTGCGCCGATCGTAGTGCTCACGCGTTGCTCGCGTATACACATATAAAATGTACACTGTACGTATGTGTTATGATCGTACATAACTAATATCAGCCGTATCCGACGTATACGCGTAATAATACGCCGTAAAACTATTGGTCCAATAAAACAATTGCGTTTTATTGGCATCGGAAATGGCTGTTAATTGAAAGGGTTAAACCAAACCGATATAATTCACTCGAGGCTATTATAGGGACATGTATCAACGCACACACACACACACACACACACACACACACACATATATATATATTGTACACATGTCCGTATATATTTATACGGAAAGACCGTTAAAATTGTCTGGGAAATAACTTTTATGTACATTCTCTTGGAGCTTGTGTCGTATATTTATCAGAAATGTCGTAAGTTTCGCAGAGCAATAAATAACTGAAAGTAAAATGTTTCGAAAATTGATTGAAGAAAAAAAAAATAACAATAACAAAATAAATAAATTGCGTTGTATGTGCAGGATTCATTTTCTAAATAGACAACTAAATAACGCACACACATATTACATAATATATATACATTATTGTCGCTAAACTACGATAAATTTATCAATGTCTATACGATAGCGGTAGACGTGTATTTCCGAATCGGCTTTTTGTTTTCTTTTTGTTTCTCTCTCTGAATCCACAAACTGTTGATATTTTTACGATTTCGGCTTGAGCCAAGGCGGCAAAGACGAACGGTTCACGTGATATATTTTCAATTATTCTAAACGCTTCGGGGACCGACAAAATATATTATACGAAACGATAATATTACTATATCATCAGGGCGCATGCACGACAACATTTAACCCGACTGAATAAGCGTCGAACCGATTCACTTGAAAAGATTTAATTTTCGCTTTTGTTTGATGTGAAACGTCTAATGTGGCGGGTCAGACCGAACCGCGACCGTTAGCGTGGCGATCTCCCTCTTCCTCGCCGCGAGTTTTTCTTTAAGCCATTAAAAAAAATAAATAAATAAATAAAAACAGATATACGTATTAATACACGTAGATCATTCACGAATGACATGCCGGTGTAACTATGTCAAATTATTATCGTATCGACAATCGGCATCAACACACTCAGGGCCGCATTGACCATTAGGCACTGTAGGCACTGTGCCTAGGGCCTACGAAAGATGGCTAAATCTAAAAAAATAAACATTATAAAAACAAGATCTTTTGCGTCACTCAAAATCTAAAAACAGTCTAAAATATATAATCGAATTGTTTACATGAACGCTATATTATATTATTTAGACGACGAACTTTGCGATGGCCATGTGATAAGGAAATTATTATTAGAATATATTACATTATTACAGTATATTACACCTGAGTTTGAAACAAATGCACGTGATAAATTTGAAATACAAACAATTTTTGTTATGACGGATTCCTTAATTGTGGATATTAAAAAACGAAAAGAAGCATACACAAAATTAAATAAAAGGTTTAGTTGTTTAACTGCTGACAAATGAACCAAAATTTAAATCGAAATAAAAGCGACTAATTTAGTTCAAGTACCTACTCGTAGATCCATTCGATCTGGAAAATGATTTTGTAGCATAATTTCTAATTTTTGTAAACATTCGTGAATCAGGCATGACTGTTAGTAACATGCTTTATGTAACTGTAACATGTAACAATGTAAGTGACATGCTTCAAAAACAAATTGAAAAAAAAATTAATTACAAGTTTTCCAAATTTCAATATTGCTTTTAGAGTTTATTTAGCGATATTTGGATCTTCTCGCGAAGGTGAACGGTCGTTTTCTGTGTTAAAAAGAATTTAAAATTGGCAAAGATCTATACTATCAGTCAATAAAAATTATCATCTCTAGCTCTGTTATCAAAAGAGTCAGGACTATTGAGAGAAATTAGAGAAGATGATATCATTGATGAATTCGCCAAATGGAATTGAATCCCATTACAATATTTTGGCCATATAAATTACAAATTCAAAAATATATAAAAAAAATTATAAGATAATACCTTGTTTTCTTGGTTAGAAATTCATGGATTTCTAACTTTATGTTTTATAACTTGAGTGTTTTTTTTTTTTTATTCAGTGAGGTTTTTACTCGTAGTTGACGAATTGCATAATTCTAAAAATATGCAAAAAAAAAAAAAAAACAAAAATTACACATGGGCGAAACCGGGTAATTCAGCTAGTAATATAATAATAATTATCTAACAAATATTGAAATAAATAAATATTTCACGAGCGGTGAGCGCCGAAATTCAAACATGTTTAATTCGTGACTATCAATTAGAATTATTCTCGAACTGTGTTCGATGAAATGAAAATATCACCAGAATTGTATGTATCTTGAAATTTTTACTGTAGGCTTCACATATATTTTTTATATTAAAAAATCGATTCGGCTCGAGTATCACTCGTATACGGTTAGAACATGATATGACATATTTTGTCAATTAATAAAATATGTAACAGCGACTGTTATGTTTTAGAGCAATATACAATTAAAAATGACAACATCAAAACGAACGGTCGACTACTCGAAACATTGATATCCGATGAAAATAAAATAATGAAAATTTTTAAAAAAAATCGTAACTTTATTTAAATTGCCTTTGTATTTTTGAAAATTTATAATTTGTGTTTTATGATTATAATTTATAACGTATGATTCATAGTGTAAAAGTCGTCGATTTATGGTTATTGTTATCGCTACGAAATCAGCATATTCTCATAAAGTATATTTTCTGAAAACCGAGAACATCATTACGCGAATTACGTACACATGCGTGCGTGCCTACGTCTGTGCTCGAGAAGATACTAAATTAATAACAAAGCAAATATTCGTATTATGCATTATCATTTTTTTTTTTTTTTTTTTTTTTTTACATTAGGAAAGCGGCAAGTCCTTCGGTGGTAAAAAAGTTAAATATTTGCCATTTAGGAGATTCGTCATAAAAGATTAGCGAAATTAAACTACGACGAAAAATTAAATAAATAACCGAATGAATATCAATTTACAACGAAACGCGGACCGCAACTCGAAAAGCAATTTAAAACGAACGTTAGAAGTGAGTTCTTTACATTCTGTTACTGACTCTGTATATTATACGACGTCGGTCGACGGCAAAAAACGAAAACCATTTGGTTTTACAACACGCGTTTGTACCAGAGTCTATCCGGAATATTATTTTTAATAGCACAACAGATGCTCAGAGCGCACGTTGAACGAGTCTATACTAGTTTCGAAAAAGGAAAGCGTGTTTTAATAATATCAGTCACAATACAAACATCGTGTTTTTTTTTTTTGTTTTTTTTTTTTTATTTTTATTAATGTATTAGTTGAAATGAAGTCGCCTAAACTTAGTAAACACACACACACACACACACACACACACACACACACACACACACACACACACACACACACACACACACACACACACACACACACACACACATACAATATATGAAATAAACAGTTCAGGGGCGTATTAACGGGGGGCTAATGGGGTTCAGCCCCCCTAGAAATCCATGAATTGTTTATGAAATCTGCTTATTATGTCCTATCAGAAGTAAATCGTAAAAGTTCAATATAATTTTATAAAGATTTATTAGTAACAACGAACAAGTGATTCATGTAATGTGTCTGACGATTTTGATCGTAACGATTATACCTTTGAGTTCGGTTTAATAGGCTGAATTGGGGATTTTAGTTGGAGAAAATACCACAGCTCTCCCCCCCTCCAAAAAAAAAAAATCAAAATACGCCCCTGAAACAGTTATGTTATATTATAATAATATTATACGCGATTGTGAACTTTCGGATTATTTCGGGGAAAAAAAGCACTCGGAGAAAATGATATTTTCCAATCGATAGCTCGTTTTTTTGTTGTCGCTATGAAAAAACGATGAAAGTATTCTTTGATTCGATTCGTTTCGCTCGTGTTCAGCAAGTTCACCGAACGGTTGGCGTTTTTAGTCGGTCGATTACTATTCCGCTCAACATAGTTTGTCCTATCGTCTCGTCGACTGAAGAGACGCGGAAACTGTCCACAGGCCACCGTACCGTGCGCGTGGCCAGAGGAATTGAAAATGTGTGATTTCGCGTGAATTATTGTGAAAAAAAAAAAAAAAAACAAACAAACTAACAAACACCGGTAAGATTATGAGACGGTCGTGGAATTTCGTCGTTCGTCTTCTCGGCGCTCGGAACAAAGTGACGGTGGCCGGCGTATAGGATTTAAAAAAAAAAAAAAACGATAAATCATTTTTTTTAGCTCGACCGTCGATTGTAAATACTTTTAGACTGCTCGACCCGTCCGGTTTTCCGACGGCGAGCGATCCGGTCGGTTTCGCGGTGTTATTTTCAGCGCTGTCGGTGCACGGGGCCAACGCCACCGATACAGTGGCGGGGTACGCGGCTGCCGCGATCCGACAGACCAAGACGGCGCTGCGGCGAGACGTATCGCTGTACAAATATTATCGTAGATAACGCGATAGACGAAACATTCGGCATTAACATAATAACATGTAACAACCGTAAGACCAAATAGGGTGGAGGAATTTCAGGGCCTAAGGCCATACAAACATTTTCAAATTTTGGTATAACTTTTGGTAACGCGTGCCAATTTTTTGTGACAGATGTGCAATTTATGTTATAACGTGAACGCGTATTACGTCAAAACTTGAGAGGCTGTTCTTATTTTCGTAGAATAACGGTAGAGACAATGATTTATACGGCCTACGAAATTGAAGAGAGTATTACAATAAATCCTGTTTATTAAATTTTATATTTACATTTTTATGAAATACACTTTGAAGTTATCGAAACACACTAAAAATAATGTGTATACAAACGATTTCAAATTTTGATTGACGGCATTTCTAACTGTTGGATACGTCTGCTGATCCCGAGCTGTTTATAAAATACATTATAGTCCGACACTGATGTCAATCGTTTCCCTGTATCGCCTTAGTCAGGCGCGTACACATAAAAATGTATCTGGAGGGGGGTGGGGTTAAAGTTATACATTTTCACATTTTTCATACCGAATCATACGCTTAGTTATATCCCTCATTAAAAAGCTTTTCTGAAATTTTGGGAGTGGGGGGTTAAACCCATAAAAAAACTCCTTTTGTACGCGCCTGGTCTTGGTACGTTTACGGAGTTTCTCAATCGATAATAATAATAATATAAATAAATGCGTTCTGAATAATTCGATGTCGTACAATATGACGACTACGTGTGGCCAGCAATGGTTTTACCCGAGGACATTTGATTCCAGTACCTATTCTGCTTGAAAACGTTTTACGGCCAAGTCACCGCCCATTTGAACATTTACAAGGGCGTCGTGAGAACATCCGTAATACTCGCTGCAGTGGGCGCCGCTCTTCTGGTCTTCAGTGAACAATTTTCCGGAGTAGAATATTTTGATGATTCCGATTTCAGCTCAAGTCTTGACTGTAGTGACAATGTTTTCTCGCGATTATAACACACGCGGTACTTTGGCAACTTTGCGTTATCATATTTTTACTAAATACAATAATTTATATTGTTATAGCCAAACAAAAGAAACGATATTAGCTCAGCTTCGTTACCTGCAGTGTTGAATTGACGCGATGTTTTCGTAATAGAACGAGAATATTTTCCACTATTTTTTTGGTGTTTGAAAAAAAAAAACGAAACATTCAATGAAATTCGTTAT
The DNA here is from genome assembly GCA_027580255.1 of Therioaphis trifolii. Lineage (NCBI taxonomy): Eukaryota > Metazoa > Arthropoda > Insecta > Hemiptera > Aphididae > Therioaphis > Therioaphis trifolii. Next base: position 3,072,923 of record CM050406.1, on the reverse strand, counting down.
TATGATTCGATATTGTATCGCGTATACCTACATACTTTATGAGTTTATACACGGCTTACAATGAAAACTTATTTTTGTTTTTTTATTACATATCGACCGCATGCCGATGTCGGTAAATATTTTTTTTTATTATTATTTAATAACGTTTTTACCTCGAGAGCTTGAATATTTTTTTTTCCAACATACATTGATATTTCGAAGAAAAAATGTCGAAAAACTTTTGAAAAGCAGAGAAAATTACTTTCCTAAAGTATATAGAGGAAACGATTTCTGGCGTACGTATGTTATATTGTGGCCTGAGAGGCTAAACGTAGGTAACTATTCCACGGCGTCTTACTATAGCCGCCAGAACGAGCGACCGCAGAGAAAAAAAAATCACTACACAACCAATAGATATTTCTACTCGCCGAGAAACTTAAATATCACATTTAATATTTCGTCCTTTTAAATAATTGATTTGTAACGTACATGTATGGTAAATTTAATTTTCCTGTCGTACAGGGTGGTTTTCAATAGCATTTGACAAATGTGGTTTAATCCAGAACAGTGCGTACGCTTTTTCGTTCGTTTACAACAGTTTAAAATAATCATCGAAGAACATTTTTTATGAATAATACGATGAATGATTTTTGAGAAAAATCGTTTTTTCGACACCAGCCGGTGTATCTAAGTTGAAATTTTTTTTTTTTTTTTTAATCTAGCGTAGAAATTGTGTTTTGATCAAGATCGGCTTAATTAAAATTTTTAACATACGCGTGTTTTTAACTAAACGATACCGTTGAATTGCTATCTGTAATAATTAGAGGCTGATTCGAGTCGATACGAATAGTAGAGCAGCCGTGCGATTTCAGTTGACCGTTCAACACGTAGGTTATACAGTTCTTGGACGATTGCCGATTTTATTCATTCGCGTTGTTCTTTTGAGGTTTCGAAAAACATATTTTAACGTGTGTTCAAAGTCTTATTTCTTTTTTTTTTTTTTTAAGATTCTCACCGGATTCAAACACAAAGTCGACCGCGTCAAGAGGAAAATACTCGAGTGCCCATCAATGTTTATTTTGAGTAATGAGATGGTTAATCATAGTGCAGTTATCTATGAGATCTCCGCGTCATTGAACAGTGTAACTTGACACGGTAAAATGTCGTCGCAGAGAGGATGTCTGACCACAAAAGAAAAAAAAAACGCTCGAGGGGAAGAAAAAAAAAATAGTCGTTTCTTACGTCTGATAATATTTTGCGGAGGAAGAAAAAAACGGTTTTCGTCGGTTACATTTTCAAACGCACGGTGTTTTTCATTGTTTTCGGCACGGCATTTTTATTCGTACCATTTATTTATAAGGTCTTTCGAATCTCGAAAGAATTTTCACGTATCTACTCCTAATGATCTAAATCGTCGCCCGGTTTAATAGGACGTCCACGGCCTGGGCGGTCATTAAATTATCACACGCCAAAGAGCGAACAATGTAAATGAACGTTCTCCTATCGAGCAAATGTACTATTTACAGTTTTCGGTCGAAATAGTTAATATTGTTCTTTTGTTTCGCCCGCGTAATATTGACGTCGTGCGTCGAGTTTTCAAACCTGATTCCAATGTCGTTTCGCCAGGCATAATACCCGTGCGTTATGTAATTTATACGCACAAAATGGGTTCGCGTTCAGGAGCGGGTCGATGTCAGACATTTACATTTTGCTACGAGTTTTTTTTTTTAGACAAGAAGACGTATTGTAAACGTATATTATGTCGTCGTGAATAGCCTGTGAGACGAAGTGAAATAATTTTGCCGCAGATCCGTTATCGTCGAACAACGTCAGCAACGCACGTTTTCGGCGTGTGTCTTTCAAAGCATACCACAAAAGAGAGAGAGAGAGAGAGAGAGAGAGAGGGAAAAATAAAGCGAGAGAGCGGAGAGAGAAGAAAGAGAAAACGGTACACACGACCGTACGGCAAAAAACAAGATTGTGTCACGGGATCGGGCCGTTAAGAGACGTATGGCATTGGATCGTTTGTCACGATTTATCGTGGGATCGATGAACAGTGCGCAACGGCGGCCGCGTGAGAGATCGGACGGGCGAGGCGACTTCGCGGTGACGGTTGTCGTGGCGAGGGTCACACGGGCACTAGATGGGCAGGGCTGTTAAAACTTCGTCGGGGGTTTTTAAATTAAAGATTGCTCGCCGACCCCTCGTCGTCGGTGCGCGACGCGAGAAAAAACCGAAAACGAAGAGAAGAAAAGCCCGGGCGAGGGTCGTATATATAACAACGTTGTGTATTTGAACGGCGAAACGATTGATAGAAGTGCCAAAGGTCGCCGGCCGGCCCTCTCTGCGCTTTTCCACACCCAGTCAGCCGCACCGCCGCCGTCGTGACCCCGTCCATCGTCCTTTGCAGCGTCGACGATTTGTTATCCACCGACGCGCCGCGGCAATTTGTATCGCACAAAATCACGTAGCACCGGGCCCGTACGTCGAGTTAAATGCGTGTGTGTGTGTGTGTGTGTGTAGATGTATAAAAGTATGCGGGCACGGGGTGAAATGGTTTTCGCAGAGTCGAAAAGATCGACTACGCAGGGTCAAATACTATATATATACACGTGTGTGGTAACTACTGTCCGAGTGCAGACGTTTTTTGACCTTTGCGCGCCCTCGCAGAAGACTCGAAACGTACACGCGGAGGGGACGCCGGTTGATTTTCGATTCGAAATAAACGGAGACGCGTGTGTACACAACGTATATTCTGTTTGTGTGTGTGTGTGTGTGTGTGTGTGTGTGTGTGTGTGTGTGTGTGTGTGTGTGTGTGTGTGTTTATACGCCGTATAAGGGTACACCGCCTTTAGCGTTTCGGGCGGATCAAACGCGAAACGTGAACCGAATAAAACATTGTCGTACGCGCGTCTGTAAACACACATACCACTACGTATACGTACGCCCGAGTACGTGTGCGCGTACGTTATATACCAACAGTAGCCGCGGCGAATTAAAAGAGACGTTTCGGTTCCCGTGACGGCGTCAGCTCTTTCTTTTACACACTCTTTGATCCCGAAGAGAAACATATATACGTATATATAGTATATGTACTACGTACGCGTTTTCGACGGTCGCCCGAAAAGAACGACGGTTATTACATCGTCACGTTTGTTTGGATTTCTATCGGAACTGCGAGCGCACGTCTTGTTTGCCGACTTTACGAGATCACAGAGGAAAGATCCGAAAAATCCCTCGTCTCGATTCAAGTCGCGACGGGCTACCGGCCACGGGTCGGGCCCGAGCGACCGAAAAAGTCCCGGACAGGCAGCCAGTATAGCTTTTCGCCGAGGCTTCGATAGAAATATAATTACGATCGTCCGCAGTGCCGTAACTAGACTGGATTAGGCAACTCTTGATTGGGGGCCCCTTTTTAAAAGCAAAATGTTTAGTGTAAATCTAAAACTTTGCGATTTTAGATCCTAAATTTATTTTTAAATCTCCATATTTAAATTCAACCTTATAAGACATTTTTTTTTTTATCATAAGTGTAACTTGTAGTTTAGAAACAACGTAAAAATTAAATAATTTTAAATATAAATGTGGATAAATAAATAATAGAATTATAACTCTTATAAGTAGGTAAGTCATTATAAGTGTTTTGAACATCATAAAGGTAATTGCATAAAATAATAATGATTATAATTTAAAATTTTACAAGTATATAATTTTCAAAACTAAATTACATAAGCTAACGAATAAAATTCTTTTTTCTTGCTTTTAAATTTGCGAAGTCTTCAATGATTTTGTCCACATTAATATTTTTTGCTTGAAGTCTTTCGATGTTCGAAATAGCGATGTTAGATAACCGGTCTTGACCTATTGAGTTGCGCAACTAATTTTTAATAAGTTTCAACTTCGAGAATGATCTTTCTGCTGAATTAGATGTCACTGGTATAGTTATAAGAATAAATTATATTATAATATACCAGTAAAAACATCTGGAAATATGGAAGTTAAATCATCTTTGAATACGATTTCTTCTAAATTTTGAACAGTCATTTTTTGAAGTGAGTTTTCTTGATAAGTTGATGGTGAATTCACTTTTAAAGAGATAATTTGTCTTGTGAAATCTGAACTTTTATCATCTTTGTATTTAATGGTAAATACGCTGATTTTATTAAAAGTTCTTCAGACATGTCTACCAATGTTTGAGGCATAAGTATACTAAAAATCTTCACAAACGGTTTGCATTCCTTTAAACCTTTCTTTAAGTTGCATCAATGCTGTATCGATTACTGGGTAAAATACATTTGCCTTAAAATTATCTTCCGTTACTGAACATTTACCGTGTTACGACTATATGGTTAGCATGCGATCCGTATAGGTACAGCTGATCATTATAGATTGATCGCGAGATAGATTTAATTAATTTGTCGATTGTCGATAGAACAAAAATTGATGATGTTTCCTATTTCATATCTTAAAATGAATTAAAGTTTGTGTCTGAGAGATCTGAGTGGGCCCCTAAAAATTTTCTTTGGCCCTGGGCCCGAGTGTTGCACACGATCAACACACCCGCGGTTCTTACGGCACTGATCGTCCGCCGGAAACGTTTGTCCAGAGGCGATAGTTTTGGATTTTTAATGTAAAAGTCGGCGCGTCGTTTTGAATTCGATTTCGTTTCGTACGCGTCGGGTGGTTCTAAGTTTCGCGGCCCGTTAAAAAAAAAAATAAATAAATAAATGAATAAAAAGAATAAAAAAAAAAAAATAATCCCGAAAAGCCGAAACCGCATGTAGGTACAGTACGCCGCCGCCGGCCCTGCGACGGGTCGTCCTCCGCGAGCGCGTGAGATTAATAACTGCACGATCGCCAACGGTCTCTCTCGGATGTATATATTATATAATCATTGTGGAAAAACCGGAAAGAAACGCTATGGCCATAAGCGCGTTTCGAACGAACGCGTATTCACCGTTTTTTTTTTTTTTTAGTTTATTTATTTATCGTTTTTTTTTTTATCCTCGGCTTCCTCGTAAACATAATTGTATTTTTTTTTTGTCAGACGCGATAATAATAATATTATTGTCACGTCGGCGTTTAAAATAACGATACGCCACTGTCGTCCGGGTATATTTTCTCTATAATATTATATGCCGCGGCCTGCAGGGCAACGCGGAAACGAGTCGACTGTCCACACCGACAACAACAGCGACACCGCTGCAGCAGCGATCGCCTCCGTCCCGTGCATTATTATAATAATATTATAATAATTATTGTTATTATTATTATTATTATTTGTTATAGTAACAATTATTATTATCGTCCGCGATTCGACGACGACGGCGAGCGGCGGCGGCGCTTTCTCGTTAGTGCGCCATCGGCGGCATTTGGCGTCTACGCAGCGGCGGCGCTTAAATTATAATAATATTATACCTGCCCGAAACGGTATTATTGTCCGCGAAACGTTACCGTCTACCGGTCTGTTTCCGCTCGTATTGTATACTATATTTTACACACTACATATACATATTGATATGCGCGTCGTCTAGCGCGATGGACGTTTAGCCCGAGAAGCGCTCGTTAAAAAGTAAGGACCCGAAATGATTTTGAAGAAAAATCTTATTTGTTATTGTTTTAAAATCGTGTCTCGAGTGTTGTACCGAAATCATCTCACTAATTGTTCGATTAATTAGATAAACAAGAGTATTATCGATAAAAAAAAAAAAAAAAAAACAAACGTCAATTTTTTCAAAAGTTCCGTTATTTTTGATTTTGATTTTTTGATTTTATATTTATTCAGCCAAAACTATTACGATTAAATAATTACAATAAGATAAATTAATAAAAGCTGATACAAATACCGACTGAGCTATAGCTCGTATCTGGTTAGGTGTATACGGAGTTCACCGATATCAAAATTCGTTTAAAGTAAATACTTGTACAGATAAAAAATACGATACGATTAAATGACAAAGAAAAAAAGAAAAAAAAGATTTAGACACACAAATTTACATCAGCAATACATATTTTAAGCACATATTAATATATTATACGATATTATGTTTAGACACATTATGACTTTTTATGATTTTATAGATACACTCACTATCACCAAGATACTAAATATTTTATTTATTGTCTTTTTTATTTGATTATTATTAATTATATCAATTATGTCATTGGTATTTTTGGATCGACTTTCACATAAACTTTTTATTAGATTCTTTACTTCGTTATTTAAATTGTTGAAAACAGTTTTCCCCGTGTAATTAAGAGAATTTCTAGAACTAGTTAATTAATAAAGACATAACGTATATGACGGTTTAATGTATTTTCCTGTTCTTCTGTCTATTATTATTTTTTTTTTTTTTGCAAGTATTGAACACTTACCGTCGTCGGGTTAGAGTTTGGTTTTACGATTTGGCTCTAGGGCAGAGGGTCCGGAGGTGCTCGTGCAGAAACTAGTTCGGACTAGTATCTGAGTTTATAATATCACGGGAAAAAATATCGAACACAAACGTTCGTACATACGAGTATATAAACGAGTTGATAAAATATTCATAAATCATAAGAATTCTATCGAGTATTATTGATGATGGGTATACAATTAAAGTTTATACGTTTAGTCTCCAAACAAAAATGAAATAGAAATGAGTGACAAATTTACACAAGTATGTATAATAATCAAAATTATTTTCAATACTAACAAAAATATTCGAATTACATGCTCACACGTTATTTAAACGATTATTCTGTAATTTCTTGGATTATTAAACACGCAATTCAATTTACAATATTATGATATGTAAAATCGTAGTCATTCATAGTAGAAAATACGGAACAGGGTTGTCACTGACGACCAAACGAGGAACAATAACCGGCTGCGGACACGATCTATAAATGGTGACCTGCGAATCTATTACGCGTAAATCTTTAAGTTTTTCACTATACATTTTAATACGAATAAGGCCTTCGCTGAACTGATTTAAAATAATTTTCGACTGGCCGTCAAGACGGCGCCGACACATATAACTTGAATGCTGATAAATAATAATATTTTTATATTGTTACAACAATTATTTCAGTGTATATGATATTAAACACTAATCATTTATCAATATTAGTACATATTATGCTGATAACATAATACGATCCGTGTCCGCAACTGTTATATCAAAAATAATGATCGGGAATTCGTCCGCAATCAGTAAGTTATAATATTTCGTGTCCGCAATTCGTATGTCACCTTTTTAGACTGTGTCCGCAACTCACGTGATTTTTATTACTTTGTCCGCAGCTAGGAAACACGGATTTGTATGTGTATCTAAAAATCAAATACGTTTTAATTTTGTTTTAGTAGGACATAATTACTAAAGAACGTAAACTTTGAATGCGTTTGTATTTTTATGACGTGCATTTAATTATTTATTATTAGTAATATTATTGTTATTTTGATTTTTTTTTTTTTTTTTATTTCGATCATACGTATGATATTATTATTATTTTCGGATATTATAATATCGGTCTGAACAGGAATGTATTAGATTCTGAGTGAAGCGATAGATCTTATGGTTTTACAATGATGTTTATTTTTATTTATTTTTTTTTTCTGGAAACACTTTTTCGTACAGAAATCCTTGTCCAAAAGTTTCGTCCAGCAACTTTTTAGATTCGAAATTGAACTGAGATGGTACTTTAAAGAGGTCATTTTTCCAAAATCTCCATAGTTTTTCCAGTAATCAAGAATAACGATCGAAAAACTGAGTAAAAACGGTAAAATCGGTAAAAATCCGCCGTAAACGAGATTTTCACTGTTCAGATTTTAGGTATTTAGTCATAAATCGAAAAGTATTGAAGCTAGAAACTTGAAAATTGTATCCAATATCAAATACATACTTTTTTATATTGGACAACATTTTCAGAACAATTATAGCACTTTTGACTTAAATATAGAACTTTTCATTTACCAAATTGTTTGAAAGTTTTTATGTAATATAGTTTTAAATATTTGACAAAAAGTTCTGAAAATTTAATATGACCTTACTCATATACCTACCTAATTATCATAATAAAAATTCAAAAATCGTGACTCAGGATTTTTTTTTATACAAACTTTAATAAATTATTATACGATTTTTTACGATATTGTCTGATTTCTTTTAAGTTTATTTCTAATGAGTTATGATTGTTATAACAATTGAAGTTTAAATGAGTTATATCTAATTGAATATTTTATGAGGGTTTCATTACAAAAAAACTCACCAAAAATTATACAAATAACCGTAAAATACGTAAACAGTGTTTAAATAATAATATATTATATTACACTGAAGCTTTGCTCAGAATCGTTTTATACTAAAGAAATGAGTCATCATTTCTTTAAAACTTAATACATTCATCACCGACATCTTGTCCGAGGACCGAAGGGACGAAGGACGAACTTGTACCACCATCATCTCACTTACCAGCTTTTTTTATATTTGATTTTCGTTTTTTTCGTTCGGATGTCTATTTTTCCTCCAATATTTTTTCCGTTTGTTTGAATTTATTTCCGTGCGATATTGTCTAATGTACGGATATTTCTCCGACGTGGATTCGGATAATATACTCATCGTCTCCCGCGACGGCAAGTATTCGCGCTGGAGCGTCTGCGCGTCGTCGACGTTTTCGCTTCGCCGAGTTCTTTCTCTCGGCGAACACGCGAAAACCGTAACGAAAACACTGGCCGGCGTGCACGTGACGGCATCGCGCACCGTATCGCATCCACCACGGTCGGTATACGGTCGTACGGCGCGCGCGCGATATTGTTTTATTCAAATCAGTCCGTGGCCGGATAGGACCGAGGCGAAGACACAACATTTACTGTTGCTGTTGCCGCCGTCTGCCTAGGGGGGGAGGAGGTTGCCGACGTTTATTATTTTTCGAAATTAATACCGTCGGGGAGACCCCCGGCCGGACGGCCGCTGCGGGGTGGTACGCGTATATATCGCGCTCGCTCACGCGCGTCTTTAGGTTCGCACCCTCGCGCCCGTCGTGTCCGCGCGACGGGCTCTGGCGGACGGAATCAAAATACGCGTTACACGCGTACGTACGGTAAATAGTAAATACACACCGCGAAACGTCTCTCGAGTAAAGCCTTCGGCAGATTGGCTCGGCGACTGTATAAATTACGCCCGTACGACGGCGCACGACGGAGGCGTGTGTGTGTGTTTGTTTGTGTGTGTGTGTTTGTGTATTCCGTATGGAGGTAACCGTGCGCGTTCGCAGGCACAGACAGGTATTCGTGTTTGTGTATAATACCGGCGTGCGCGCCTCCGACTGTGTTACCAACCATCGCGTTTCGCACGAGGAATAATAATTTTCGTCTGTATAGAAAGTTCCGCTCGGGGGAGTTTGTTCGCTGAAATAATAGAGGCTGCAGATCTCGTGTGTGTAACGTGCACGTGTGTGTTCTCAACCTACCTACGCGGTCTAAACGCGCATGATACGACGTGTTTTCGGTGGCTCTAGGCGTTTCCGCGAAGAAACGAAAAAAAAAAAAACAAAAACAAAATAAAACGAACCGTTCCGCGTGTTACAACAATGCGTCGTAAACGTCTTGGGATCGATCGAATTTCAAAAAGTAAAAGTACGGATTACATATCACTATCGCCCCGACGACGGACGCCGGCGGTACGCGTGTCGCGTTTCGCTCTGTTCGTTGTTGGCGCGGCGAAAACGAACGCGGGAAACGCGAACGACCGTCGTCGCGTCGCGCGCAGTGTACACTCGATGACGTCGTAAGCAGCACGCACACTGGACACGTTCCGTTACGTTACGTCTCTATACGGTTCGGAGACGGATGGAGACGTGACGTGACGGAACGTTGAAAAGGCGCACAGTGGATACGTTTCTTTCCACCTTTATCGTTGTTAGAACCGCCACTCTACGTTTGACATCGTATAAGAGCGGTGTGTGTTTTGTTCAAGTTTATTTATTTTTTTACTTAATTGGAATATCATTATGGATTTTTCTTCCGACGAGGAACTCCTTGTAATAGCAAGTATCGCAGATGAGGAGGAGAAAAGAGGAAAAAACGTTTATGGGTACATAACATTAATTCAAAAAGAGACGAGCATGGAGAATTTCATACATTATTTCCAGACCTTCTTCGGGATGAGTCAAAATTTTTTAAATACTTTCGGATGAGTTCGCAAAAATTTCGTCTTCCATATTTTAAGTATAAAAATTTAATACAAGCAATAAACAAAATAAACAATTTGTGCTGGACAGCGTTTTTTCCCCGAGTTTTGTTTCGTTGAAATAAAAACGGTCACGTCGTTGTTTTTTGCGTGGTCGTCCGTCTCGGGTTCATTTCAGACGATTTTTTCCGCGACAAAAACGGACGAATCAAAACACTTATTCCGGACATCAAATCTCACATACTCGCAGATTACCTAGCCGAAATACAGGCGTGAACCAGGCCATTTTTTAGCGAACGACCACTGCGCGTCCATCCCTTATCCCTTAAAAACAAGTTCACTGGTAGTAATAACCCATTCTCCTACTCAGTGATCTCCCTGGTTATACTCTCCGAACAGTGGAAGCATTGCCTATTTACCTAAAATTCAATATTATGTTACAAAACAATGTCTGTTCGTCTAAAATTATATATCTCTGATTTCTGAATCAGTATTACTACTGCTGAGTTCCCAAAATTATCATGAATTCATTGCAAAATTTTAAACAACAAAATGTATCTAATCATACATAGTAGATATGAACCGAAATCCTTTTCTTCAGATTAAATATTTAAGTATATTTTATAGTAAATAACAGATATTATAAACTCGCACAGTAAAAACAAAACTTAATAAAGTTTTAACTTTTTATATATAAATTACATATTTAAATTATAAAATAGTAAATATTCGATTTTAATAAATAGTTAAAAAAATCTTGATAAATAATGGTGTATTTGAAAACGCCTTTAAAACTATATCGTAATCTTAAATCATAATATTTAAATAATACGTTACAGGGACAATATCACTTTTTCCAAACTACAAACGTTACCTACCGAGATCCATTTTTCTACTGCACGCTTTTTTTTAATGACCGAATTCGGTTTTTTTTCAACTTAATTTTGTGAATTTGACTAAAAGCTCAGGATTTAAACTTGTAACCTTTTTCTACGGTATCATTATTCAGAGAGAGGACACCCAGTGGATCGTTTATTTCTCTACGAAGTGTTTAACTAATATTTTGACTGGATGTCCATTTGGACACAGAAAACATACTTAAAAAATGGCCTGACGCGAACCGTATTGCGACGATTGCGTTGTATAAGTAAAACCGTCGTGCACATTATGTATTCACGACACCGAAATTGTAACGCATATAATTGGTTTATTTCGGTCGTATTAGTCGAGTATACCGAAATCATTTCCAAACGGCGTGGACCGACGACGCCGTACGCATAATATTAAATATATTATAATATTATACACACGTTTTGCAATATGAGAAAACACAATCGATCAAAGACACGCATACACACACACACACACACACACACACACACACACACACACACACACACACACACACACACACACACACACACACACACACACACACACACACACACACACGCACGGCTATAACTTTTCGTTTCGACGTCGCACGTAAGAAAATATTAAAAATGTCTCATCACGGGCAACAAAAAAAATAAATAATAATAATAAACAGACAAAAATGTGGTTTTTAACATTCCGAGCTAGAGCGGTTAGGTTACGAGTAGTTTATACAAGAATTTAGAAAATATGCGTAACCGATTTATATACATGACGACAAATTCACGTTTGCTCTCACTCACACAATCACACACACGCGCGCGCGCGTAGATAAATGTAGGTAATGTACATTTTTGCACATTTTATTCTACGAATACCATTATACGATGTTCGTATTCCGCTCGTTCAAAGAGAGAGAGACAGTCTCTTCGTCAAAATAGTGTTTTACATAATTGCACGCGTGCAAAAGAAGAATTCGTAAACATTTCACTGTGACACTGTGACAAAAAATTGCAAGTACCTAAATTCTTGTGGGAAGATTTACCGCTACACTTTCATCTACTCATACAAAGTAATAGTATCGTTTAAAAATCAAAACTGATTTAAGTAAATATAAAATTACACTATTATTTCTAATATTTCTAAGAAAAACATAATACAATTTAAACAAAAAACAACTTTATTTGATTTGAAGTTACATATTACATCATATTTATACATCATAATATTGCATTTTGTTCAAAAAGTAATGACAATCTCCTTTTATTAGAAGCAAATAAATTAATTGAATTATCAATTTGTTGATTAAAAAAAACCCATGATAGGTGAACACATTACCCAGAATACGATAAATGTAATAATAATAATGCCTGTCAAAAGGTTTCTATTTCCGTCCACGATAGGCTGCTTGTATATGACTTGTTAGATACAAGGATTGTCGCATAGTCGCTAAATACCTAAGACCAGCTTTATGTAAAAAAACTTCTAATTTTGTAACTGACACAAAAAATCTCAGTGTCCCAGTGGGGGGCCATTGCCACTGGTCCCCCCTTCCGGGCGTCCCTGTATATATATATATATATTTATTTATTTCATAATTATAACGTATAATAATGTAATGTGCGACAGCGACATCAGTGTCGGTGAGTTTGGATGGAAAAATAAAGTTTAGAGGAGAAAAGAGAATGTTACGATTATTCTCGGTCGGAACGGATAAACCGCATTATTTATATCCTGCAGAACCCAGAAAACGGTTCGTCGAAAACGATTATTACAACAGAGACTCGAATAAAAAAAAAAAAAATAATAATAATAATAATAATAAAATATAAATACGTTTATAAACCGTCCGTACGGTCTGCGCGCAAACCGCATAATATATAATATAGCGCACGTATTATTATAACGTCCCGGCGCGGCGTACGTTTTTCCGTGTCATTTAACTCAAAAAACGTTTCGGTTTCTCTGCTCAATTTACACGTTTCGCAAACGGGCATTCAGTCGCGAGAATTCTCTTAAACGCGTCGCTGCTGCAGCCGAACGAATTCTCCGAGCAAAAGTTTACGGCCCCCGCCGTGCCCTCGTCTGCCGCGCAATCGACGCGTAGTTACACGAACGAAACGAAGGCGCGTGATGTGTGTTATAATTGAATCGCTAATTGCAGAAAGGGGACATGTCCACTTTTTGACGAAATTTGGGCGGGACCATTTTCCTCCAAAAACGAGATACCGTTTTCCTCCACTGTCCATTTTCCGCCAAAAACAAAAAAGGTTGGTTTCCATTTTCCTCCACATTATTTTTGACTAAAATAATGTCTATTTTCCTCCAAATTTTAGTCAGTGTTGTAGTGTTGCGTTTCGTATTATAAAAATAGAGTATGGCTAGGATCACATTTTGCGCGTATATTTTGGTCGCGTTCTTATCGGCTAAGGAAAAATGCTATTCCAAGTGTCCGACAGCACACGCAGTTTATAACAGTCGATTGTAACTTTAATTAAGCCTAATAAAGATACGTACATATACAACAGACGGTCATATACGTATATACATTTTACTTTTGCCTATAGTGTGCCTATAGTGTGTTTTAAAGTTTAGCAAATTTTAATTTTTAACATGTCTGAAAAAGCGACGTTTATTGAAAGTTCTTGAGGAAAACCTTTGATAATTCGTGATAGTTATACATATTTCTTAGCATATAAGTTAACATCTGAATTATTTTACATATTATATTATTAACTAATTTATTGTTATTCTTCTGTTATTATTTATTCTGATAACGAATGACGATTTTATTATTTTATTTATTGGAGGAAAATGGAAAGTGGAGGAAAATGGTCAAAATTATTTTTTTTTTTTTTTGGAGGAAAATGGACAGTGGAGGAAAACGGTATCTCGTTTTTGGAGGAAAATGGCTACGGCCCGAAATTTAGCTATCACCGGATTTGTATTTATCTGCCTCAAATACGTAATATTTTGTGTAAAAAATATTTTGTGATTGGTTTTCAAATAGTGAGTACGTATTAAGGTAATATACTCATTTTTAAACTTAGCTCTTACCTAAGTCTTGCCTAGACAGTTTTATGTATCTCTTGTAAAAAACGGTTTTGTGGACATGTCCCCTTTCTACAATTAGTGATTCATTATGACGTGTTACATTATCTCATACGTATTGGCCGCCTCTTTTAGAAAAAAAACTCCAACTGCACCTCCGACGGACGTGTGTGTTACGACTCAGTGTTTATCATCGTTTAACGATCTCGTTTGGAGAATCGCGCGATAATAATAATAATAATAATAATAATAATAATATACGAGTATCGTAATAACAATATTAATAATAATGACAAACCTGTAAAACTAGTCGGAAATCGTAGGGAATCAATGTTAATATAGACGAACGCGGTGTACGAAAATGCAAATGTCCGTCCGCGAGTGCATTAGACGTCTGTTACACGGATACGTTAAATTTAATTAGGAACCCGAGTTTATTCGAAAATTATTTAAATCGATCGGACCGAGAGATACCCGCGTTCGACGATATAACGTACCCATAATATACACGTGTTATAATATACCGCGTCTTGGGGGGGTGTTGACAAACGACGGTGTCCGACAGTGGTCGCGGCGCGATCGTATCGGCCGAACGGTACAAATTTCGTGGACGATCCGTCAAAACCGGCCTCGGATCGGATACACGTGGGCGAAACAACACGTGTGCACGCGCGGCCGTAGGATTCGGAATCGTCGCCGTCGTCGTCCGTGTGTGTTTGTACACAAATACGTGTAGGTACAACACAATCACGTATGCCAGCGGTTCTCGAACTTTTTTGTTCGCGGAGCCCTTACGTTCCTAAAAAAAATTACGGAGCCCCAAAAATCAGAAACGTCTATTTGAGACAACAATAATTCATACAAAATGATGTCAATTCATATGATTTGCTTTTTATTTATTTTTTCTGTAAAATATGAATATACACAAATTATTTAATTGATTTAACAGTAAAAAAGAAGATTCTATTTTAGTAATTCATAAAATTCAATATTTAGTGATTTCAATGTGATCCATGATGTTGGCTTTTTTTACTGACCAGTATTTTAATATTAAGCCTGGATTCGCATGTCTGCTTCCGCATGCAATTTATTACGATATTTTGTTTTCGTTGATGCATATGATGAAAATCCGGTTTCACACAGATATGATGTTCCAAAAGGTAGAAGAGCTAATATAGCTTTATTAGCCAGATATTGATATTCGTTTGCGATACTGCTACTGCACCAAAAATCTGTTAATGATATTTTATCAAATAAAGTTTTTAAAGAATTAAAGATGAATCGGTGGACGTTTCAATGAATTTTTCATATTCTGTTATAGAATGGATTTAATGAATACGGATATGCCCAGGGAGCCACGGAGCCCCTAGACTACTCTCGCGGAGCCCTAGGGCTCCGCGGAGCACAGTTTGAGAACCGCTGAGTCGTATGCGTACGGTGTAATAATGTCCTCCGACGGCGTCCGCCACGCGTGTATCGGGGATATTAGGTGTGTGTGTGTGTGTGTGTGTGTGTGTGTGTGTGTGTGTGTGTGTGTGTGTGTGTGACGTCGTATTATATTATATATACAGGGCGTTCCAAAATGATTCATCCGATTTTGGTAGACTATAAATATTTTTCCTGTAATTTAAGGTAAACGAAGCGCCAACCATCTGAAAGGTGGTGTCATCGAGTTTTTATCGATTGCCGATAATTGGCGATAATGTGCAGTTTAGTCGCCGTTTCCAGAAAGAAAGTGTACGGAAAATTTTAACACAATTACAGGAACTTCATACCTACAAATGATTAAGGATTGGCTATTCCCACTACTGCTTGAAGACGATTTCATTTTACAACAAGATGGAGCACCACCACATTGGTCCTTAGAAGTACGCAAATTTCTTAACGATCAGCTACCACAGCAATGGATCGGTCGCTGTAGTGATGATGACGCTACGTTTTGTCCATTCACCGGATCTTACAATTTGTGATTTTTTTTCTCTGGGGTTACATAAAAAGCATTGTTTGTGTACCTCCCCTTCCAAAAGATCTTGACGAATTGAAAAGTCGCATTACAGACGCCATCAACTTGGTTACAGTCGACATGCTTCAACAGGTTTATGAGGAATTTGATTATCGCTTAGATGTGTGTCGTGCAAGTAAGGGGGTCACACAGAACATTTATTTATTTCAAAATAATCCATTAAAATGTAAAATATATTCGAACATGATTAATCGAGTTTTACAATAAATATGATTTTTTGAAATCAGATGAATCATTTTGGAACACCCTGTATATCGTATGTTGTCCACACACACACACACTACTGGATGACTGACTGGCCGCACTATTACGTTATGCTAATTCGTGACGATCCCGACGGCCCAGGGTGGCGTATACCGCCATAGATGTATAACATGTATTATTATTATTGCGATACGTACACGAGGTGCACACATGACTGATATTCTCCGGTCACCGGGTAGTTCTCTGTCGCAACCACCCCATCCCCATCCCCATCTCTCTCTCTCTCTCTCTCTCTCTCTCTCTCTCTCTCTCTCTCTCTCTCTCTCTCTCTCTCTCTCTCTCTCTCGCTCCCTTCAGTAACCTCGTGTGCAGTGACGCGTTTGAAGTGCGCACACACACACACACACACTCGCGCGCTTGTGTGTTTTAACAATATCATTACATCATAACATAATATCGTCCGGCTATGATGGCGGTGGCGGCGACAGGGTTGACGTGCGTTTCCGACAGACACGTGGAGCGTATAGTGCGCTGTGTGGGCAAAACCGACGTCACAGGCTTCGGTTTTGATAGCCGATCGGCGTTGTGCACATCACAGACGTTGCGGTAACGTCGTCGTGACGGCGTCACTGTACGTACGACGATCTAGCGACGGTCCTTGCAGATGCCTCTGGGGTCCGGCCGGTCGTATCGCCTATCCCAGTGGTCTTCAACCTTTTTGGACTCGCGACCCACTTTTTTAGGCCTACATTTTTCGTGACCCACGTAAGCTTTATAAAAAATTTAAAATCGCTTAATACTTTGCAGTAGTACTATTAAAACTGAATAGATATAAATTGCATTGTTGTAGTTAGAATATTTAATTATTATTAATTGAAAATGTATAGGATTCATATGAAAATATAAAATAAAATGAAAAATATTTTTGTGCCTTTTATAATTTTATAAATTTATTTTTAATTTTAAAAAGGAGGCTTATCGCGACCCCATTGTAAAGCTTACGCGACCCGAAAATAGGTCGTGACCCACCGGTTGAAGACCACTGGCCTATCCCACCGAGGCGCGAGTGCGTGGAAAAATTGACGATCGACCTACGGGTAGGCGGCTGCTTTCCGGGGCGGGGCAGCCTAGCGTCTGCCTTAAACTGATCCCTACCTACACCCGCACGGGAAGGCATTCCCGCGGGTGGCGGTAGCTCGCCGGCATGGCTAGTCTGTCTCCCGGTAAATCCGGAACGCCCGTTGTCGGTAGCCCTCGAAACGCACGAGCGGCGAAGTACGTCCGGCCGTTTCGACACTGATACGAATGGTACTACGGGTCGAAGGGCAGGACCCGTTTGGACCAATTTTCCTAAAACACAACTCGTTTGGACCAATTTTGAAGACCCGTTTGGACTAAAAAATATTAGTTTTATACAACTCGTTTGGACCAGCATTTTCCTTCCCATTTTATTTTTAACAGGCTTAGGACTGTCTTTGGCATGGTTAAAAATGCTGCTTCTTATTTTTATTAATATTATTGATTTTTTAAATATATATATATGTATAATAATATGAGTGGTTACTTTGTTTTAGAAATAAGCATAAAAATATAAATATATAATTTTATGTTATATTATGTTAAATTATTATTTTAAATTCGAGCTGCTTGAAACATTTGTCCAATGATCTTCAAGTACGTCAATTATTGAGATATCTGACCATTTTTATATTGTGTCCATCGTGTGTGTAGTATGTTGTGTTTTTGAAGTGTATCATTTCTTTGTATATTAATTAAAATAAAAAATTAGACCAAATGGGTTCACAAAATCCTGGTCCAAACGAGTTGCATTTTTATTAGTGACCCAAACGTCCCTGGTCCAAACGTGCCTCGACCGGGTCGAAGGGGGTTAGAGCCGACGGCGCCGAGTGCCTACTCGAGTAGCCGGCCCGCTTCACTCCGGCTTTTTGTTCGGTGCGGTTGGCGAACGTCGTGGTGGCTGCGGGTTTGCTAGAGAGGTGGTTAAAAATCCGCAGTCGTCACCAGTGTGCGTAAAGAAAACTGGAACGGGGCGCCTCGGCAGCCCCGGATGCGACGCCGTCACTTATACGGCTACGCTTCTTCGGAAGCTGCGTCCGATGCGGCCCGTGAGAGGCGCTCAGCTGCCTAAAGACGGACCGCTTTGCACGACCCTGAGGTTTTGGCCTCGAGTTTACATCGCAAAGTCTGCCGAACTTACCCAAAAACAAACCGACACACTCCATAACTCTGACTATTCGGACGCCGCCGTCGGACACGCGTCGGGATTTGTCGGTAAACTTTATCGAAAAAGTTATCAGGCTTCGAATTTGTGGTGTCAAATAAACACACACACAAACACGACCGACACACGATACGATCGACTTTAAAGTTCAAAGACCGTATTGTCCGACAATCTTCACACGGCTATGTCGTGTCTACGTGCACGCGTCCTAATCCGAGCGGCAAAGAGTTATCGATCACTGCGATGAAAACGGCATGTCGTTTGATTTCGAACCGGCTGCAGCTCAAGAGTCAGGACCTGGTCGCAGGAACGTCCCGTCGTTACGGCGTTTGTATGATTGAACGGTCGCTGCTTATCTACCGAATGGAAGTTTCCCGGACGTTTCTGGATAGGAATATTTTCTGAAATTTTATACAGGTTTTTCTATTTCGATATTTTTTTTCGCTACGACGGCCATTGTGAACGTGCAGCACTGCAACAGAGACGTAACAGAGACTACCAGCACTTCGGTGATTCCCGAGTTCGACTAAAGGACCGCGTTGATAAGGTGCTGAGAATTCGAGTCAGGGGTCAGACAGAACTAGGAAAAACGCAAGGGCGTCCCGTCTCATTTCAGTCATTTCGTCTTTACGCGCGCGTTTCGGTCTCGTTCCCATACGTCGCGCCTTGCGAGTTTCATGACCGAGTCGTTCACAAAACGCGTATAAAACGTACGTTTATTATACGTTACGAGTCATCGGCGGCGACGAGTTATACGGACGAACCGTTGGACTGGTGTTTGTTTTTCTAGATTTTTTTAACCAAACAAAACTGTTGTCGAGTTCACATTTTTAAACGATAGTTCAGATTTAAATAATAATTCACATTTATTGTCCATAAGAATGATCGTCGGTTGAATGAATATTCAATACCTATCACTTGTAGCCGTGCCTTTTAAGGATTTTCTAATTACATTTGCTTATTTAGAGGACAATTATAATCATTTTTTTTTTATTGTTTTAGAAAAAAATCTAGTTTGTTTTTTTATAAATATATTTTTATTACATTTGCTAAATTTTCGTTTTGTTGCCGATTTCTTTTCTTTTGAATCTGTCTATCTGTGTGTTGCCTACACACACACACACACACACACACACACACACACATTTAAAATAAAATCGTGATTCGCGCCGGCAAACTACCGATTTCCCGATAGACACATCCACCGCAACCCGTAACAGGCAAGGGCTATACACACTATATGTATACTATTCCTACTACGTACACGCCTACACGCGGTGTATACTTATACTCTATACACGTCGGTTTGTCCTGAGCACGTAGCATGGGAATTACACCACGCGCACAGTTGTCGCTTTCCCGAACGACATCCGAAAATTATTACGATTCCGACGACTGCGCCGCAACAAAACAATGCCAACGTGCGCAGCGTACACACACACACACACACACACACACACACACACACACACACACATATGTGTATACGACGCACATTCGAGTCGGGCATTTGTATGTGTGTGCTTGTGTTATGAATACGGGAATTATTAAACGGACGAAATTGAATTCACAGATTTAATACCGAAATAATACCGTCGTACACACAACGCGTATAGGTATACAGTGCACAGTGTTACGTGCGCCCGGTCGCGCGACACGTCGCACGGGGGGTATACATATTTTATTACGCAATTGGGCGGGCGAGGGCGCGCGCGCACGCGCGCAAAGGGACCCGCAGAACCGGAAGCCGGATTACGTTTCGGAATCGATTATGCGTGTGTGTGTGTGTGTGTGTGTGTGTGTGTGTGTGTGTGTGTGTGTGTGTGTGTGTGTGCGTGTGTGTGTGTGTGTACTATTTTTCACCGCCTTTACTCTTAGCAGTCGCAGCCGATTTCGAGACAGAGGCGGTTTGAGTATACTGTTTTTGGTGCACTGCACCACCAATATTAAGGTGATGGGTGGGTGGGTGGTCTAATCAGCACTTTTATTTTCTTAAGTTTAATTTGTATTTAATAATTAATAAATATATAATATATCACATTATCTATGCTTGTTATATATATATATATAATAAATATAGTGTATATTTGAATATTAAAAATTTAAGTAACTACCAATTCATCAAACTTAAAAATAAAAGTCTGCAATAATTATAAATATTAAAAAAAAAAGTAATCAAATCTTCAATATGAATAAAACTATAAAAGAGTAAGTACCTACTTTTTATTTTTATTTAACACAATGTAAATATTTTATTGTTTTATTAACAAAAAAGTAAGTAAAAAATCATTGCACAATCATTGTTATTATAAAAAGTGTAAGTAACTTAACTGAAGAAAATTAGGTATATGAAAAAACTCATAAAAATTATTTATTTATAATTTCTAGGATGAAGGGGGTGGGTGGGTGTCTAGTATATATTGTCTTTCACCACTAAGTATAATACATTCAAACCGCCTCTGTTTCGAGAGACACGCGCGGTACGATACGTCTGATACGTGTGCGTGTGTACGTTATTGTTGATGTTTACGCGATAAAAATTTAATATCGTTACATTCGTATTGTACGAAGCCAATTCGAGATGACGCACCGAAGATATATTGTTAATATTCGACGACGCAGAAACGAAAAAAAAAATGATAATAATAATAATAAATAAATAAACACATTCTTCGAAGTAGCTCATACTATTATTATTATTATTATTATATTATTATTAAACGGACATTGTATAAATATAGGACGTCGGAGACCCCGACGGCGAAACACGGTGTGCTCGGAGTAAGATCGTAAATCGTCGGTGCGTCGGGACATATTGTTATAAGTATGTGTATTATATACGTACACGTATGAAATAATAACGCGAGCGCAAAGTGATCTGGGAACGCGTGCAGTCCCGGCCATGTCACGGTGTACGAGGAAAAAAAAAACAAAACGCGACGACGACGAAGTAGAAGTGTGGTGTATACGGTGTTGCGACGTGACGGAGACAGAGAGATAGACAGACGGAGAGAGAGAGAGAGAGACAAATGCTATTGCTCCGTGACTAAAATGGGCGGGTGCCGCACGGTTAAAAGTGGTCGATCCGACGAGCAGATAGGACTGGAAAAAGTTTTATCGCCGTTATAATAACACGTGTTTTTCAAACACCCTACTACGATTACGTGGTCGTATCGAAAAACGGTTGTTGTCGCGTCGCCGAAGAGACCGTGTCGATTGTAGCGTACGCGCGGTATGATATTATCACGATGAGATTTGCGGCGACAGTGGCGGATCCAGGGGGTAGGCGCAATGGGCGCCCCCCCTCAATTTTTTCTTAAGAGAACATCAATAGTATTGTACTGATATCATATTTTTTAATGGAATGATTATAAAATGTACATTTGTATTTTGTACGATAAAAAATAAAATGCTGTTGAGTTAAAGTAATAACGAAGTTAGAATTATATAATAAATGATGAGGCCTCGCATTTCGCAATTTAGATATTGCCTGAGGTCTCGTAAATCGTATCGACGGCCCTGACAATGCCTTTACAAACGATACTGGAAAATTTTCAAAAATCGTAAGTCAGGAATTTTGTGTACGAGCGATTGTGTATAATACGTATATTTTGCCGTAAAATATACTTTCATCACATCGATATTCGTTATTTAGTCATAACTCCGAAAATAACGGTGCTAGAGACTTGACATTTTTAACACATATTAACAGCAAGATTTTACACAAGTTCGAAAAGTTTCAAAAAACATTATTTCATTTTGAGCTAAAAATAGAACTTTGAAAATATGAAAATGATGTATTTTACTGCACTGGAGATTCTGAAATTTTTGAAAAAAATTCAAATTTGACAAAAAAAATGTGATGACCCGTTGCTCATAACAAAACAAAGTGCGCCTCCCCCTTGGAAAAATACTGGA
Source organism: Therioaphis trifolii (assembly GCA_027580255.1). Classification (NCBI taxonomy): domain Eukaryota; kingdom Metazoa; phylum Arthropoda; class Insecta; order Hemiptera; family Aphididae; genus Therioaphis; species Therioaphis trifolii. The sequence continues at coordinate 3,050,467 of CM050406.1, read as the reverse complement.
TACGCCCCTGTGCGGCGAGGCGGCGATGACGATGACACGAGAATGGAATATCGAAAGGATCGCAATATTATTATGACTGCTGACCGTATGCTGGGTGGCGTTTTTCGAATATGTCCCCTGTGCGCTCCCCGATCACGGACGCATTTCGATCACAAGCTGTACGGAGTTCAAGGTGCCCAGAGTCGACGTGATAAGTTTTGCTGTGAGACGTTTTGTCGAAATTCACACCGGAGACGTATGCTACATGTGGATTTACTCGTCGTGTAGTTTTGACGCGTATAGCGTAAACCTATTTAAAAGTCGCAAAATACCTCAACGACGTCCCCCTACCAACTGCTCAAAAGGTCCGATATTTAAGGTTGCATCTAGATCACCGAATAACTTGGGCAACCCATATCCACCTCAAACGCCTCACCCTAAACAATCGCTCCCGCTAATTACGTTACCTTCTTACACCAAAACACCTGAATCTCCATAATTAACTTCTCGTTTACAAAATGCTCATCAAACCTATATGGACCTATGGCTTACAACTTTGGGGGGCTGCGAAGCCCTCTAATATCAACAGAGTCCAAATGTTCCAATGTCTCCAGCAAATAACAAAAGCTCCATACTACGTCTCCAACGACGCTCTCCATAAAGACTTATTCATCCAAACAGTTCTAAACACAGCCAAAACCTTCTACAAACGTTTCCATTCCAGAACCCCCAACCGCAGAAATCCCCTAATATCTGAATTTCTATCCACGCTATCCCTGGGGACCCCAGAATGCGACTAAAGCGCACGTGGTGTCGAGACCTATTGGTTGATTAACATCACCGAAAACACGTCCTGAAGTACCAACAATGGTTGGCTCTTCCCTCAAGCCAACTGTCTCGATTATGTAAATATTGTAAACACTATTCACCACTTGTACTAGTTTTGAAAATATATTTATAGATTGTACAATTCTAAAATAAAAAAAAAAAGTCGCCATCACGTGGGTACAGGTCGAAACCCGACTATTGCTTTTATTGTCTTTGAAGAATTAACTTCTGTTTACGAAAATTATTATTCAAATTTTAAGTTCTCGGTTTTGTTTCTATTTGAAAAATTGAAAAAAAAAAGTCTAAAACCCGTAAATACGTCATTATAAAAATATTTCTGCAAAATAACAATGCGACTTCAAATTGTATAGTAAGAAAAAAAAATTGTAGTGTTAGCATTATGATGTTTTTAGAAGTTAGCACCCGGTATGCATGCTGTTTTATAACAACTTTCAAGCATAGCGGGGACATTTTTTTCACAAAATGCAGTATTTAGTAAATTAATGTGTACCTATATCATTCAATTTATTACCACATACGTCACTGTATATAGTCACACAATGTTAATATATTGTGTGTGTGTGTGTGTGTGTGTGTGTGTGTGTGTGTGAGAAAGAGTGATACTTCTAACGTTATGTTATACGTTACTTGACATGAAGTTCGGATAGAAATTCGCGGTATTTTGCGTTTAAAACGATTATGAGGCATTTGTCCGGGATGCTACCGTGTAGCGCAATACACACCGAGAACTGCGGGGAGCATACCATAGATTTTAACCGTACACGTGTGTTGTCTTATGAAACAAAACGAGTAGGCCCGAACTATTTTTCTTCGTGCGCGTGCACCATGACTATGGGTCATAAAAAGTCGACGTGTGCACTTGATCTCTGTGCAATATTTTGATCGTAGTTTTTATTTATTTATTTTTTTTCATGTAATAGATTATCGGTGCCCACTACAGTCCGACGTGTACACACGACGCTGCGACGGCCACGGGATAGCTACGGGTAATAATAATAATAATAATAATATCTGTTTATAGCTAACGCGGCGATTGTGACATCGCGTTGGGAAAACAAAACGACCCGTTCACCGTTTCGGTTTTTTTTTCTCCTACGGAGTTACAAAACCGACGAACCATTAATTATAACGTGTTGTATCGTGTGTTTATTGTTATTAATTAAGTTTCTCGACCACTCGGACGGTCGACATCGACACGGCCGACGTGTAATACGTTGTATAATGTGTATTTTGTACGGTACACACGCGGTGTCATCGCCGGTTAGGTTGCACGTGTCGCAACGAACGTCATGACGTTTTCACCGCGGTCGCGCGCGATTTTTAATTTGTTTTTATCCGTCGTCGCGTCGTCGGGTGCGCAATGATATTAAAAATATTAATCATATAAATAATAATAATAATAATAATAATAATTATAATCATAATAATGAGACGATTGACGCACGCGGCTGACGAGCAGATAATGTTATGATGAATCGATGACGAGCCGTCGTCGACGCTGCCGTTACAGTCGTCGTGGTAGTCTTTGGACTGTGGCCTGCGAAAAAAAATATGTTTATAAATAAATAAGTGTAACACGAATGTTATTACGAAATGTAATACCGTTTGGGCAGCTGATCATGGTCACGAAAACGTTCACGCGATTAGGTCAATGCCTAACATTCGTAACCGGGCCTAACATTCGAGACGGATTTATTTTTTTGTCCACTGCAGTTCAAAACGGCCCACCATGCTATAATAACACTAGACTAATGTCTACAATAATTTCAAAATATAATATTCCTTGAACGATATAAGACGTTTGTGATTTGTAATATTTTTCTTAACTAACAGGCCGCAGCCTTAAATACATCGATTTAATACGTATTTCAATATAATACTTTTAAGAAGATTTTTTTCCATCGCTCGATGCGGCTCTAACCGGCCGCGTAAATGCCTTAAACACACGTGTCGTAAATATGTATACGTTTTTATTAGAACTCACATTTAAACGCTCAAAAAACATCAAAAAATATTCTTTAAAAAAGTGAATTTTATATTCTAATATGATCTAAAAAAATATCTCTAATAAAATCATGTTGTACGATTCTCTCACAAACAAAACCACATGAAATAATTTAATTTTTATATTTGAAAACAAAAATTATATACGTGTTAATAAAATAAAAAAAATAAAAAAACAAGTGCTTGACGTGTTTGTATGCCATAACAATTAGTCGATGAGACAAAATGATAAATTTGAGCATTGTTTTACTCAATCCGAGATAACCTGGTATTATTTTAGTGCAAAATTAAAATAATAATATTTATTATTCTCTTCTCTGTTTATATTTAATATATTTTTAGTTTCGAGTCAATTTATTTTTCATTATTACTAGAAATAGGTAAAAATTGACCTTAAATAATGAAATAATAACTCTCTACCAACGTCAAAAGTGCGTTTTGAAGTCATTAACCGCTAAAATGCAAATGATGCCCTAACTCATTTTGTTCCCTCTAAACTGTGTACTTGAAAGATATTTGGAAAGCATCGTGTTAAACATTCTAAAAAAAAAAAAAAATGAAAAATGAAAAAAAAGAAAAGAAAAAATGCAAATTCATTGAAATCCGAGCCCGAGTTATTATCATTTCAAGGAAATATTCTAATTATTACATAAACGAAAGAACCCGCGTTTTTGATGCGATGCAAATTTAATATTATCTTCACGTACCTAACAATATTCTCTTTTAGCCGCCGACGTGTTACACTTAAACGTTTTCGATTTGTGTGCGTCGACAGTAATTTATTATAATAATATTACAGCGAGCGAAGCGCCGCCACTCCGCCGTCGAGCGAATTACTATTCCACTATAATGTGTTATTGGATCTCGTCGTTCCGATCAAAACGCGTGTTTACGGCCTGTTCCAGAGCTGTGCAGAGCGTACTCGTGTTAAAGCAGTATAATGTAAAATAAATATGGGTCCACGTGTCTTTTTTGCAAAAATCGATGTCTCAAATCATCGATGGGTGAGTTTTTTGAAATTTTAACTTAAAAAACTCATAAAAACATTTTTTTAACTTTCACAAAGATATTTTATCTAACATATGTTTTCACATAAGGTTTGGATTGTATAAAATACTTAAATATCAATATCGTAGTACGTTTTTAATTAATTACGAATTTATGCTAGACTATCAGTATTATGTTTTTTTTTCTTCTATTAGACATCACAAGTCTATAGGGTACAACAAAGGCAGTGGACATTGGTGGAGATCGGGTGGCAGGCTTGAAGGGACTAATCTCTCCCTCCCCAAAAGCGTAAAATAGAGGTCTTCGCTCCCCCCCCCCTCAAAGATCTTTCGATATTAAGTATTGACTTTACAGATTTGGCTATAACGGATTTAATACTCAAGACATAGTTGATGGTTTTTCAAATAAAAACCAATACGTTACATTGAAGTGATTGAGTTCTGAGAGTTGATGAAGTTGATACATTTATTTAAAACAAATATATTTAATAAAATCATGTATAAAGAGTAAATTGTTATTTTTTTTAAATATAAGTAATTTTTTTTAAATATTTTTCCACGAAAGGTTTGATACATAGTCACGACTCTGCGGCTTTGGTGGGTGTAGGTTCAATGAGCATAAAAAAACTTAGCCCCCCTCCCCCAGTTATTCACACCAAATTTCCGCCCCTACAGCGATAAAATCATATAAAAGCGGAATTTGCTCTACGGAGCCGGCGATCTCTCTTATTTATATTCTCTGCTCCGGTTTTATTTTTCTCGTTTCCATAGTGTAATATTCACACGAGTTTTACGATCGTTATAACGTTATTAACGTCTGTATATATATATATTGTCTTTACGCGCCTGCCGTTCACACTTTTGTCGTTACGAAAACAATACGAAAGTATATAGTGACGTACGACACACGTATACGTTATACGATATATCATGTACGTGGGTCGTAAAATATCATATTTTCTTCGAGTTACTCAGCGCCCGCGACGACGTAGACATAATTACACGGCGTCGCCGCCGTCATCACGTTTTTACAACGTTTTTCACATTTCGTCCTTCGTCCTTTGCCGCGTTATCATTAGCCTACGCGTTTTCTTTTTCACATATTTCACACCGTTTTTAAATATTAAATATATATATTTTTTTTTACGAGTGTGTATTATTGTAAAACAAAATGAAAAATTTGCACTCCTCGCGACCGCGCTATAAACTTTGTTTTTCGCCCGATAAGCGAAATTCGTTCGGCTGAAAACCGCATGTTATTATTATCTATTCCTATTATGATGTTGGTAATAAAGATTTTTCGTCCGAACGGAACGGTGTGATTACCGCGACGCCGCTGCCGTCGTCGAACAGTGTGAATCGGTGAAATGATACAAAATTTGGTGTTTGTCGATCGGAGTTGGAACGTCGTTGTTGGCGCGTTTTCGTTTGACCGTGCGGCGAGCGAGATCAATATTACGTCCCCGTCGTAAACGGACATCGATCGGCGGCGGACGGCGGCGATTGATGAGTTTATTTGAAATCAAAAACGTGCCATTCTGGTGGTCGCGCGCCGCCGCCGGTCGGCTAATCCGTTTCGCCGAGACGTCTGTGTAGGCACAGCAGCTGTTAAACGCGAAATCGATTTCGTTTCGATTCGGTTCGGATTGCTCATTGCTCCGCGAGAACGCGATGTTATGAACAGTGGCGTGGTGATTGATATATTAACCACGGGCAAATACATAACTTTCGACACCTTCCCTCCCCATAAAACCTTTTTTTCAAGATTTACACAATTCAAGAGATACTAAATGTATCAAAGCAAGTTAGTTAGTTAAAAAATTACAAAAATAAAAATGTTATTATTAGTTTCATTTGACGTTTATATTAAATACCTACAAAGTTTTATAACTGCGTAAGGATATGTTTTTGGGTTGGTTATAAGAGTTTTTTTCTTTTTTTTTTTCATTGTCTTGACACCCAGTACATACGTTTAAATACAGCAAAATATATTAAATTTATACGTTTATTAATTAACTTCACTATAATTACATTTAAAATTTGTTAAAATTTTTTTAAATAATTGAAATACATGGCTGCAGATACAAGAACCATATTTTTATAATTGTTTATTTAATACACGAGATTAAGACTTTTCTTCGGAAATAACTAAATAGAAAAATAAAAATTAAGTATCAAATTATACGAATATTTATATTTTTAAATATCGCGCAAGACGTATTAGAATACCCGTATGTTTTACAAATTTTTATTTTCTTCTGAACACTAAATAAAAATAAAGAAACCCGAAAATTATTATTAACTCTGCGATTTATAGTAATTTGCTCAAAGCATCCCGTATTATATATGGCATTATTGAAAATAAAGTATACACTATACGTACATGGAAGTTGCTCCACTAACATATTAGTTAGTAGAGTACCCTGAGGGAGTAGGTACACCCTCAAAATTTGCCACGGGCAACTGCCCGTTTTGAACTGACATTTGCCACGCCACTGGTTACGAATAAATAAATACTGTTCGTCTAGTGCAGCGGTTCCCAACCTTTTCATATTCACGTACCACCTACGCAGTTGAACATTTTTACGTACCACCTGACCTTTTTTTTTTTTTTTGTGGAGTTTATTAATAATGTGAACGTTTATGGAATTTTATTTATTAGTAACTACAAAATCATGACATTACAAGTATTGAATGCGCAAAAAGAAATCACACTAAAAATGTAGGTACTTACAATTATTATCATTGTTATTAACATTATGGTGTACTTCAGTGAGACGGTTGATGTTGTTTTGACCGGACGATGACGTCAATATCGGGCTCCATATCGGTAACTCTAAGTCTTGAATCATTTCCTGCGTTTAATGCATTTATATATTTATTTTTTTGTGTAAAACAACAAGTCAAATAAGTTGGAAAATGTATTTTCGCGCAGATAATAGTTGACACAAAAGGGATTGGAAACCGTAAAGCTCTTGAATATAATGATTCATTCCAATTTTTTTTTTTTTTTTCATAAAAGTGGATTTTTTTCGCTTACCACTTATGAGCTTTGCACGTACCACTAGTGGTACGCGTACCACAGGTTGAGAACCGCTGGTCTAGTGTTTTGTACCGCCAGTAATAGAACCAACAAGGCGGCGGCGGCCGCGTTGTTGAAACGATGATTGAGTATTCCCGGCCGTGTACGACTCTGTCGAAACGCAGCTCGTCGTTTCGACGTCCGCGTCGGCCTTGGGCGTTTATATAAATATATATAAATACGTACGGCGTGTTATGTTTTCGTGTCTTTCGTCAGATCATTAGGTGTTCTCGCGGTTCGACTCGTGTGTCGCGCGCTCCGCTAACCCGAAAATAATATCACAGTATTGGACTTGATGGACGCGTCGAGAAAAACGAAAAATAGTCTCGATATGAAAAGAAAAAAAAAACAAAAAAAACACGCTATTTTTATCAAAACCGACGTATTGAGGACGGACGCGTTATTAAACTCGTCGGTTCGTACGTCATTATAAAACATAGAGATCACCCGAGAGTCACGCGGTCAGATCGTTATCTTAAATATTTTATTCTTTCCCGCGATTTCGTGTGTTTCGGACCTTCACGGCGCGGCGTCAGTACTAACGCGATAATAATTTCGTCGATTTAGAGTCGTGTCGAACGCGACGGTTTTTAACGTCCCGCCGCTGACGGCAGTGTTGGGCAAAACGTTATCTAGATAATTATTCGAATAAAAAACTACGGTTATTCGAATAAAAATGATTCGACTGAATTTCAAAGACAGTTCTACGAATAATTTTTGGTAATAAATGTTGGTAATTTTTAGTAATTTTCGGTATAAACCCTATGTTTACCAAAATAAAATAACCGAAAACTAATCGAAACTCTATGTTTGAAATTTGTCGAGTAATTTTTTTATTATCGAATAATCATTATTGAAAATTATTCAAATAAATTTTTATTTGAATAATTGTAAAAAAAAAAAAAAAAAAGTATATATTCGAGTAATTTCTTATTCGAATAGCAATGTTTTCAAATCATTCGAATAAAATTCCATCCGAATAACGCCCAACTCCGACTGACAGTCGAGGTTGCGGAGTCGTGTCGGGAAAAGCGATAATATTGCCGTCAACGTCACGCCACCATAAGTCTGATCATTAAAATAACGAACTGCAGAAGACGTTTACCGCGGATTTCGGTCACGTCGAACGGCCTGAGACAATCGCGGTTTTAACGACAGCACGCGGCACCCGCTAAGTACGAGGTTTCGTCGAAAATCTCGATTGTCACCCGGCAGACATGACGTATTGTTGTTATGTGCTTTACGCGAGAGTGCGGACGCGCTACAAAGCAAAACGGCGAGAGGCGAAAATGTCATCGTCAAAAAGGTCCGTATATTAGACTCATGGGCCAGAGACAAAAACCGATCGGTCAGAACCCGCGCGTCAGTCATCGCGATACACAGGCCGACGGAGTTTTGACGTACCTACTTCGGCTGACCTAACGTTTTTCGTCCCCACACGTAGTCCTGTAGTCCTGTAGTCCGCCCTGCACCGACCGTGTCGGCCGACTTCCGGTCCGCCGTGTTCCGCTCGCGCCATTGTTTTTCGGATCGCGTTTCGGGGGGGTTGGTAAATTGGGTCTCAAATGACCTTATCTCGGTGAATTGGGTCCCGGAAAAAAAAGCTAGTAGGTAAATCGAGTCCCGGAAAAAAAATTAATTATTAATATATAAACAAAATAAAATAAATTTATATCAGAGGTTTTTAACTCTCTGCAAATAAGTTTCGATGGCGACATCGATACCTTTTCTATCGCTTTTCTCTTGAGATTATTACTTAGTTTTTGCCGGTTAATGTCTTGTTAACTATATAGGTTTATTGTGGTTGTGATTATTAAAAACTTCAGTATCAACATCATGATGAATTTAAAAAAAAAAAAACACTTACATGTACTTTTACAGCAGGTCCATCTCCGTAATTCATTATTCGACATTTTGTGAAACCTAAACTTATGACCATATTTTACAATAATTACAGTTTTGTTTTTTTCAATAGTCATTATTTCCATTTTCTAAAATTTAAGAAAAACTCTATTAACACAATAGCTGTATGACTGTGAGACACAATATAGGTTGACATACAGCACGCTACTAAATATATAGTGAAATAGCCCAGATATCGTTCGTGTGTCTGTGCGAAATCATCATCAAAATCGATGATAACTAGAGTCCGGATTTGTATGCACTCAAAAAACCTAAAATAGTATGCATTTATGCACCCAAAAACTTTTAAATATGCACTTGATATGTTCTTATTTTTTTAAATTTTATGCAAAAATATACTCTTGCCCAAAATATATGGATTTACTTGCATGATTTTTTATGCACTTAATTATGTTTTTTTTATTTTTTTATTTCTTTCATAAATAATAATTCAACTAGATTAGATACCTAGCTAACTAAATTTTTTGATTGCAGACATCAACTTACAATATTGGCTGTGGAATAGTAAATATTTAAAAATATATTCAACAAATAAAACAAATATTTTAATTAGGAAAAGTAAAAAATAATTAATAAAATCATATTAAATCCGTTTTATACCATTTCTTTGGTAAATATTTTTGAATAAAAATACAAAATAAAGAAATTTAAAAAAAACACGGTTTTATAAAATTTAATACTTTAATAGCTACCAAATATACTTGAATATGTAAACATTTTTAAATAATATGTCGTCATCCCTGAAATATGCATTTATAATATTTATATGCAAAATAAACTTTTTTCTATGCATTACCTTTTACACAAATCGTCCACATTTCTTACTGTCATCGAACTGCATACACTCATTACACATAATATGTAAATGCATACAAATCCGGACTCTAATGATAACCAATACGAGTATACGACAAACGTATAATATGTACGCGTGTACACGCTCACGCGCTCGTATTTACGTATGACTTAAGCTAGTCAATGTTTTGACGTTACGATATCTCGTTTTTTGGGAATCCATGGTAAGAATAGCACACACACACACACACACACACACACACACACACACACACACACACACACACACACACACACACACACACACACACACACACACACACACACACACACACACACACACACACACACACACACACAGGTAGCTAAGTCGGTTTATAGCCAGGACTCAACTTACCTACTACCTTTTTAAAACCGGGACTCAATTCACCGCTTTCAAAATGTACACAAATTTTCGTGGACCCAATTTACAGCTAGCCCCTTTTCATTTCACATCCGACTCGTGCGTCGATGTGTGATCTCAAACGCAATCGACTCCGAACCTGTACCTATTATTATAATATTAGATGTGTGTAGTTGACGAGTCGGTCGATGCTAAGAGTCGACTCGCCAAAATGAGCTGAACGAGTTGAATGAAAGTGTGTCTTGAATTATCAACTCGTCAACACACACGACTCGGTGTCACGGCAATGGAATTTATGAGCTCTGAATCGACTGGCTTTCTGCAACCATAGCTATAAACGCTTACAATATTATCGACGTGCTCAATATTCTATTCGTATGTTTTTTTCAATGATTCGCGACTTTTTATCACTTTTGAGGTGTCACTCGAGATTCATACCTATAAACTGATAGCATTAGAGTTTTAAACGATACGTGAAAACAAGTTCAAATTTATGTAACGCATTATACAGGATAAAATCACAGTTGTCAAAATTTTAAACCCACCACCACAAGCTATGCTTAAAGGGGAGTTGCTAACATGATACTTACAAAAAAAAAAAAAAAAAAACATTGTATATATTTCTAAGTTTGCTAAATAAATATTAAATAATAATAATAATAATAATAATGAATATCTATTAAAACATGGCTTGGCAATTATTGCTATTAACCATTTTCAATTAAATTGATGACCATTCACATCGATGTACTATATATATAAAGACACAAAATCTACGGTTATTTAGCCGGCCGTACACGAACGGATTTTCAAAACCGGGACTCAATTCGCCGCTTTCAAAATGTACACGAATTTTCGTGGACCCAATTTACCAGGCCCCCGGTTCGGCGCGCCGTAGCGGTACACGGTCGAGCCGTGACAGTGACACAGTGTTATTATACAGATAGTCGGCAGTGGTTCGCGTCATAGAGGCCGCGCCGCGAGACAATGCCCGCGGACGGCCAGATCAAAAGGCCGGGCGCGGATAAATTAATTTCGCGTAAAGCCGTCGCCGCGTCCAGTGCGCGCCGTGGGGTGGAACGCGCGCGCGCGCGCGGAGCGACCGCGAGCGAATACTCGGCCGAACACACGCGGGACGGCTGCACAAAGGGTCGTCGCGCGGAAGGGTCCGGCCCGAGCATCACGTGCCGATGACAGGACAGACGTCTAATCATCCGGACGGTCAGACCGGAGGGGTGGGAAAGGACATCCGGGAGAAGTGTCTCGCTGGGGGGGGGGGAGTGGAGGAGAAGGGTTCACGTACGACGTGTGTGTGTGTGTGTATACGTGTATAAACGATTTTTCTGTTTTCATATTATCCCCCCCTACTACGGCCCGGCGTGTTTCCAGAGCAGAGCAAAGTTATTTTTTTTCCGACGATACGCGGGGACGAGTCGCGGAGAGGGGCCCAGAGGAGAATAAGAGACCCGTCACCGCGTAATGTCACGGGATTATTCAATCGGCAACAGCTGCCGCGCACGAGACCGGAAACACTGCCGTTGTTTTTGACGCCCGAGACCTTTTCCGTCAATAATGGAATACTTGTGTTTTAAAGACTTATCCGATCCGGATCAAGCGATTTCGATCGCGAGTGTGCCCCGTATTCGGAAATTAATTTACACGCAGTCTGCACCGTCATCACACACACACACACACACACACACACACACACACACACACACACACACACACACACACACACACACACACACACACACGTGCGCACACAAATATATTAATACGTATACATACAAAATACACAGAGGTATTTTATACAATAGTGCTGCCACGATTCGTCACGTTTTGGACGGGTTCTCTTTGGAGCTGCATTTAACGCGAGAGAGGGTGAGAAGAGAGAGAGAGATAAAGAGAGAGAGAGAGAGAGAGAGAGAGAGAGAGAGAGAGAGAGAGAGAGAGAGAGAGAGAGAGGGAGAGAGAAAGAATAAGAACGAGAGTGCATTATGATTTCAACGATTTCACCATCATATACGTCACACCGTGGTAGATTGATGTGTTGCAGCGTAATAATAATATTATGCACACGGTGTCGAGTTTGTCGTAACGTTCGGGGTACTCGATTTTCGCTTGTCAGTTGATTGAAGTCACAACACGGCACTCACGTCGACGAAGGACGAGATGCGAAACAACACGGTTGAAATCCAAAACGATTGCGGCATCACGAATGTAATCATATTTAATTAGTTATCCGGAATCGTTCCGACGGTACGCGATGTTTTTGGCGAGCCGAGTAATGTAAATAATAATAATAATAATACGTTTTATTCGAACCCTGAGCTATTACAATAATTCGCCGTTTTCGCGTTCACTCGATGTGTTCTGTTGTTTGTTCAATTATCTACTACTACAGGCCTCGTGTACGTCACAAGTCGAAACTACTTCAAAACGCAATACTGCAGTTTTGACGTCAAAAACGAAAATAAATATTCGTTGCATTAATACAAAACACACACTGTACCGAGCCATTGAACAAAAAATCGTTTTTATCAAGCGAAACGTATTTCAATTGGCTTCATTACGCAAAAAAAAAAAAAACTTTTTTCTTATACGCACACCGCGTTGTATACGTATATTATATATTATATTATATAGGTATGCGTGTTACGTTAGTACTATCGTAAAAAGGGGTGGAAAAGTAGTAAAGAAAAGAAGAGAGAGAACATCAATAAAACCGCAATTACTTTATTGTTCGGCATCCCTTAAGAATTTCGTATTTTACCAAAATAAAAAAAAATAAATTACTCTCTCGTCCGACGCGGAGGATCGCGGAGCCGGCGCGGCGGGATTTACCCGAACGTTATACATCGATCTTCGTCGACAAACGACGCGACTACGGGACGGACGGATTTGCACGGAAACGGCGAAAACACAAGAATAATTGTCGCGTCCACGCTATTTACGAGTGCGTTTGGCCAACCGTCGGCACGACGTTCGAGCGTTTAACCGCGTTCGTGTTTCTTTCTTTTCGCGCGCTGAGAAACGGCTGTCACTCGGCACGCTGAACTCCGCACAGAGATCGCCGCCGCGTGCGATTCACGTAAGCGCGCGGTGACGTTTTCGGTCCGACAGAACAAGGGATAACACCGCCGCCGGTGTTCATGACATCACGACGGGTCGGATCGTTGTAACACCGCGGCGGCGGCGGCGGCGGCATCGCATAACGGTCTAAATCAATGAAATTACACAACGGCTCTGTGCATCAAAGGTGGTTTCGGTGTCCAATTATTTGTTGTCATTGCAGCAGAGAAGTCGATTACCGTACGAGTACTTGTGTGTGTGCGCGCGTGTGCTACCTACACGGAGAAAACGGCGACGTGCGATAACCGTGTCGAATCTTCGTGATTACCGCGGGTGTAACACGACAAACGTTTCGGTGCCGACAAAACGTGAGAACGGCTCGGCTCGGCGAGCGTAGACGTCGTCGCACGGTGGCGCGCGCGGTGAAGTCGGCGCACGGAAAACCGTCTACACGGTCCGTTCCCGATTCGCCGAAATCCCATTTCGCCGAATTGGTATTTTTTTTATTTTTTTTTTTTCGTCGTTCCATTTCGCCGATTTTTTTTTTATATTTATATGTAAAGTTAAATTTTACTTGACAGACACCTCACAATAACGAAACCTCTCCGTAGCGGAAGTTTTCCCTACTTTTCAATGGGAATTATTTCTGAATCTTGCAAACGCCTGTGATACTTCGAAAGGTTTTACGGAACTGATACGATTTGAACGGCCGTCGCCTCGTTTCATAATTTCCATCGCTATTTAAGCTGATATATGATATAGAGATTATCGGCAGTAAGATAAAGATGATAATATATCGATGGTCAAAAGGCCAACTGTCGTAACCCACAAAAACATAATTTTACAAGAGACACTTTAAACATTTTATTTACCTACTTAATCATTTTTGATCTCGCTAGTTAATTATTTATTTTTATTGTGATACCGTATCCGGTTAGGTTAGTTTAGGTTATCCGTATCTTAACCGTAACCTATGTTGGTAAATAAAATGTTTAAAGTGTCTTTTGTAAAATTATGTTTTTGTGGGTTACTACAGTTGGCCTTTTAACCATCGATGTGAATTATGCCTATGGTGAGATTACTTAAAGTTTCCCACACACTATCGGTTTTATCGACTTTATACAGTGTGTAGTAAAGTATTGTAAACATAGTGACTTGGAGGGAAGATCCAAGATAAGTGTTCAAGCATATGGATGCAATGCTTTCGGCGAAATGGAACGAAATTTTCGGCGAAATGGGATTTCGGCGAATCGGGACACGACCGTCTACACGACGCGGCCCGACGACGGTTCGGCCTAAACCGGATTCGACCACAGCTGCTGTCATTCGGACGGACGGACGGACGTGCGTCGACGGCGGGACCTCGGGCACGACGATACGATTCGTTATTTCGCGATCGACTCCCCCGGGCCGGACTCTACGCGTATACGGGGTGAAGAATACGGGGGAGGAAACAGACAACGTCGACGTAGACCGTGATGCAGACACGAGCGAATAGTCGGAACCCAGGGGAGGTAGGGGCTCTTTGTTATCACCACGTTGCACCAACAGATATCACGGTATCGTAACCTAACCACGGTATAGTAACCTAAGAGAATAGTAATCTAGTTTTCTCTTTTTTTTGCTAGTTCGTCTAAACTCTAAAACACTTCTTTTGCTGATATTGGAATGTTTCTATAAACTGCCATACGTGTTAGGCCATTTAGTCGTTCCTGTAACATACACATTTTAATTTATCAATTATCAATAAAATTTATTTCATTTATTACACATTGTATTTTACTTCTTTCGGTGTATTTCTTGTGTAAATCTTTAATCTTTTTAAACAAGAAAACATTCTTTCCGGAGTAGCAGTAGAAACCGGTAAAGTACACAATATGCTCAGTAAATAGAATATATTAGGATACATTGTGTTATTACATTCTTTAATTGCATTCAGCCCTGATTTAGGTTTAATCTCAATTCTTCCCAGTTTGATTTTCCACATTTCCAACTCAACTCTCACTGTATTTATGTCAAATTCTGGAAGATTAAATTTGACAAGTTCATCAAATTCATTTGGCACATTACTAGATTCATAATCAAATAGACATTGAAACCCTATAACATAAAATGCAAAATATTAAACATGTTTAATTACCACAGCATTTGTATTAGATATCTTATTTGTTGATATTAAAAAATATTTTTATGTTCTAGAAACCTATCATTCAATTGACTTATAAAACCGTCAATGAATGTAATGCTATATTAACTCGTAATAGGTCTCAGGATCTATAAAGGAACATTTTCATTTATTAATACATTATTTCTGTGTTTTTGCCTTTTATTCAAGCGATCGACGGAAACGGTTTAATCTAAAAAATCTGCCATACTCTACAAAAATATAAAACAAAACTATTTATTGACTTAACTAAAGATAGATATAGATGGTTGAACTTAAAATTGTGTTACTTTAGCATTTTCAAACATCTTACGAAATTAAACACCTACATTTTCTCTTAGAATTTTTAGAGCGTTCACATTGTCATCAGCTAACTCAACCACTGATATATATATATATATATATATATAGGTATACACACATATACAACATGGTATTGACTTTAAATAATAAGATAAACTATAATAAAATATTATCATTTATCATAGTCGTCATACATAAGGTGACCAATGACCATACGTCCCATTTTGAACGGGACAGTCCCGTTTTCCCCTGGGAAATCTTCGGGACGCTAAAATGTCCCGTTTTCAAAAAGTAGACAAAAAAAATAATGAAAATAAATGTTCTTTGACGAAATATCGTTTTTAGAAAAATATACAAGTATTTAATTTTGTAATAATTACACGAAAACATTTTGTCTATACGCCACTGTAACCCAACCGCGATATCGTTTATCGACCCGGTCTGTTAACGAGGTAAGCGTCGAGCCTTTTGCGTGCGTGGTCGTATCATACACCGATACAGAGTTACGGATCCGTAACGGCCGACGGTATAATAATAGAAACGATGAAAATAATAACACGGCGAGAGTGCTTCGTTTCTGGTATTTCCTGTGTGTAAGTCGGTAAACGCTTTCGGCCGGGTACGCGCTGCGAAAAACGCGCTTTGAAATTCGCATGGCGTCTCGACACTCGAACGAAGATTTCACGCGGATGTGAGCATGTCGAAATTGCGAAATTCCTTCTTATAGTTTTTCCGCGAGAAAATTGCAAAGTGTATGTGAATATCTTGCGACCGAGCGCCGTTTTCGAACGAAATATTTATCAGTTTTTCGCGCACAGCTCGCGGCGGACGCGGAACACATCATCCCTGACCGTAATTTCGGCGGAATGTCGTGAATGCGCTACCGAGAGCTACGGATACGCGAGACGAGGGCTCAGATCGCTCAAGGTCCTAAACGGTGAGGTGGGTTTAAGATGTTTTTTTTAATAACGCCACGTGCACGCTCCGGCTCGGATTGCTCGAAACGCTTGCGAAACATCTCTCCTTGATGCTCTCTCGGTCCGGTACACTATATTATAGCATTTAATATGTATATCGGGCACGCTGATTATTTAAAAAACGCTAGACGGTGTACGTTCCGTTCGGGCTCGGTTTGAAAACAGATTGTTCAAACGTTTTATTGTTTTAATCCGCGGAATTAATATATCGAATCCGGGACAAAAGATCGTTTGTACTTACGCATAGGTGTACCTGCGGGATGCCGCGGGTCCAGAGCCGCCGTGTTCGTCTCGCCGTCATGGCCGCGCCGCACCGCAGGTCAACTCGACCGTATAATAGGTCGCACGCACGGGACCGGGTGCCGGTTAACCGGCGATCGACGACTTGTGTGTGTGTGTGATTCGAATTATTATCGTAATGCGCTGCGGCCACACTCGTGTAAATTAATAAAGGTCATTGTTTACGGTCGCCATTGTCTTTATCATATCGGTGCGTACTTCACGTTACGCGTGTAACGCATGCTCGACCGAAAAATCGAAGAACGATCGCAAAAATATTCATCTCCGGTACGCGCGTCGTCGTGCCGCACGGTGCAGTGCCGTATTTAGAGCGGAGTTCGACCTACCATCTTGAAAAATATTTTCGTTAATGAACATTTAAATTTTTGAAATTAAAACAATAAAGCCGAATGAAAATATGCATTCTGGTCCTAAGCCTTCCCCCCCAGGACCAGGGGCGTCCCTAGACAGTTTTCAAGGGAGGGAACCTATTTTTTAAACCGATATATTATTACGTATCAATAATAATAATAATAATAAATAAATACAATTGTACAATTAAATATTATAATTATATTTACATATTAATAATAATCATAATAATAAATAAACACAATTGTAAAATGAAACCTATTTTTCGTTTGTTTTTTGCAAACCGGTCAATTATATTATTTATGTCTGCATCTATATTTCTATGCACATGCATTAATGCCAGGCCAGTCAATCTGGTTTGCCGCGTTTCGCTCCTTAACCAAGTTTTTAATCTAAAAATCACGAAATAAATAGCTAGCAATTAGGTGAAAGCAAACAACTAATGACCAATTAGTAGTTATTATCTTTTAATTTATTATCTTCGTGGAGATTTAGTTTTTTCTACTTAGGAATAACAATAAATTCAAATTCTGATCGTTAAAATTTTGTTCATATAATAGTGATTTTATACGATCAAAATTTGTAACCCCCCCTTGGGAACGCGCCTGGTGACGACACTGCAGATCATAATCTCCGCAGCTATCGTCCGGCGACAAAATGTCGCGAAAACACGTGCGACTCGCTATCAACACGTTACGGCCCGGCTTCTCGGTGAACGTGTCGACGTGCGCGTGGTGCACGTCAATACGATCGCGGGGAACTCGTATTATCGCAAAACGAGTCGGGCCGACACGACGCGTGGCGGATCGGGCGTCGTGTCTGCGGGCGGGTTACGCACGACACGGAGGGTGCGCCGCCGGTTTCGTCATTCGCGTGAGAACGAATCGGGTCGTAAGTGCTTTAGTCTCGTCGTCGACTCCGAGGGCTGTCGATATTTTCTCTTCGTTCCGATGCGTAGCGTGCGGATGACGAATACACGGACGATTTTGACGGGATAACGGACGGCGACGATATACGGCCGAGGTCGAGCCAGTTGATATTGCGTACGCTCGTGTGTGTGTGTGTGTGTGTGTGTGTGTGTGTGTGTGTGTGTGTGTGTGTGTGTGTGTGTGTGTGTGTGTGTGTGTGTGTGTGTGTGTGTGTGTGTGTGTGTGTGTGTGTGTATGTATATTGTATATATGCAGACGTGTATATTCCGCGTATAGACTAACCAAGTTTTATTGTCACAACCCTTTTGGGTTTCGAAGTCCTGTTGTGCGTGCGTGTGCGTGTATTATCCCGTGACAGTTTAATTAAAAACGCGCGGGCGCAGCGATTGTAAAATGTAATTTCGTAATCGCCGCCGCAGCCGGTCCCCATCATCAACACGCGACTCCCCCGGCCGAGTGGGTCATACGCGCGCACGCTGCGGACGCGTGTTTTATACGTGTATATAATAATATGTATATATAGGGCAATTATTCCGCGTATTATGGCCGAGATTAAAATTAAACAATGGCCGACTACAAAGTAATAATGTCGTTACGATAATAATTATAATACGCGAGTGTGCGTGTGTGTGCGTGTGTGTGTGTGACTACGGCGTTTATTGTATACGACGTTATAATAAAGTGACGATAGAATAATAATAATAATAATAATAATGATAACAATAACGGAAAAGAGTAGAGTAGAGAGAGAAAAAAAAAAGGAAAAATATTATCTCGTCCTGGTTACTGTATTCAGCTGCTGTTCTAGCCGTCGCGTTATGTTATTATAATGATTGCAGTGCACGGTACGTATATAAACCGTGTGCGACATACACCGCGGGAGACCTTTGTTTTGCGCGCGATCCGAAAATCGACATCGTTATCTCGACCACCGCCGCCGCCGCCGCGTACTACATCACTCGTGCCGTATCGTCGCCGTTGTTGTTATTATTATACGAGGTTATTATTATTATTATTATTATTGATATTATTATTCGTACGCGCGCTCGCGATCCGAAAGTTTTGTTCGCCGGCGGTCCTTTGTGCCGCGGGAAACGAGCACGCCGCCGCGTGAAACAATAATCGCCTATCGTTTCCGTCGGTCGACGCGGCGCGCGCGTAACGCGAGTGGCGGCCGCCCGGCCGTTTCGGACGGAGGCGGACCAACGGACGACGATCGCGAGACCGTAGAGTCCGGATTCTTGTTGGCCGTCAAGACGTTTGAAACGTGATAACGTCTTATTGTATGAAGTTTACCCGCGGCGAAAATCGATGAAATATCCCTCAAACAGTCTCTCTCTCTTTCTCTCTCTCTCTCTCTCTCTCTCTCTCTCTCTCGATCTTTCTCTCTCTCTCTCGAGCGATCTGTCTCTCTCGGGCGACCTGTCTCTACGCGTAACGCCGTGATGGGGGGCGGTCGGCGGTCAACTGGCGCGGCGAAACTCGGTCACTGAATCACCCTAAACGATCGATGTCTCTAATATTGGTATCACGAGGGTATGTCTGGGTATAAATATCTTTTGTTAGCGACGATTGTATATCACAGAAAATCCCCGTGTAAAGGCGACTAAAAATCAAAACAAAAACATCCGAAAACATTTCAATGTTTCTCTAATTTAATGCAACACAGCGGAAATATGGTTAAAACGTGTTTTCATATGTGCCGTGAGCTAATGAATTGTCAAATGTCAAAATATGCACTGATATGCGAGAAAAAAAACCATTTTTCTATGGATTACAGACGACTATGAGACTATAGGGTTCGGATTCGAGTTCCCCGTTAAGACGTTTGAAACATGATATCATCATGATGTTTACACGCGGTGAAAATCGGTGAAATATCGCCAAAACACTGTTTCGCAACGCAGTCTCTTCGTAGCGGCCGCGGTCGACTGTTTACTGAAACAGCGATACTCGTTCAGTGCATCGGTCGGCGACGCTATCAACATCTCAACAATTTATTTATCTTATATTGGTATCACTTTAATAAAGAATAACAATATTGCTTATCACAGGAAGTCACCGAGTAAAGATGACTAGAAAACTTAAACACCCGAAAACATTCTGGATTTTCTAATATTCCTCAAATATAATCCAACAAAGCGGTTAATATGCTAAAAAGTTTTTAGTGGCGGCCTGGGCACACATTGCTTGGCCGACCGGATAATAAAAAGGCCTTTTTTTTTAATAAACGTATTATAAAGACTGCTTTCTTGGTTAGTAACAGCGCCGGATCCAAGATGGGGGCAAAGGGGATATCCCCCCCAGAGCAACCCATAGCAATACCCTAAAACCCAAAATACCTAATTTTATTAATAGAATATTGACAAATATTTTCACTTATCACACTATATTGTTGGAGCGTGGTCGTTACTCGTAGGATTGGTGCTCATAACTTCTCTTACATACACACATTCAACCAAATTTTATCGTACATTTGTTTTTGCCCTCCCCACCCAAAAAATAATAATTTATACGTCTACGAAATTTAAACACAAAAATTAATTTAATTATATAAAAAAAAATAATAAGAAATATTGGTAACTAATATAAAAGCAGTTTTATCAATTCAGTTGAAGGACCTCCCTCCTCACGCCATTTCACGTTATGCAACATTTCAAATTATTATCAAATTTACTTATTGTATTGTATATAAAAATTGCAGATTGTAAATATTCTATTTTATCTAAATAAAATAAAAAAATAAAAGTAATAAAGGTACCAACAGTTCTTGATTAAGATTACAATATTGTTTTTATTATTTTTAGTTTGGAGAACGATCTTTCACAATGTACTTGTGTGCACGAAATAATTAATATAAATTTATAAGCTAAGTACAGATTAGTGAACGCAGCTACACGAAAGTCATACTTGTACAATGATTGCATGACGCACGGTATTCAATTACCACAAGTCAAATTTTTTTATTCGTTTGATCAATAATATTGAAAAAAAAACGTAGTTTCAAAGGGCCTCGTTAAAACGGGGCCCAGTCGGCGATCGCCGTCTCGCCGACCTGGCCAGGCCGCTCGCCACTGCTTAAAACGTGTTTTAATTTGTGCCGTAAGCTAACGAATAATTGTCAAAGGTCAAAATACGCACTGATGTGCGAGAAAAAAAAATGTGCTTTTTTCGATCGATTCCATGGATTATATGAAACGCGATTCGCAAACGTTTCTCACTTCGGTCGTAAACAGCACAATATAAACGCTTATGTTTCAAAATGTGTTTTTGTGAAAAAACCGCGGACTCATAACATCATAATATTCTTGTTATGACATTATTTTATCAATATTTTTTTTTTTTTTTTTTTGTTTACGGCCTTTTAGACCAAACATCCAAACATAACTGCCTCCATCCTTCACGATTTTGTGCCAGCATATGCCAATCTTCCTCCGGCAGAGAAACTGCTACATCCTTCCTGACACAATCCTCCCATCGCATTCGGGGTCTTCCTAGTGGTCTTTTCCCTCTTGGATTCTCTTGTAAGACCGTCTTTGTCAAAGCATCAGGTTTCCTCCATACATGACCTGCCCATTCCAATCTTCTTCTTTTTATCTCCTTAACTATATCCGGTCTGTTATATAGGTGATGTAACTCCTCATTGTGTCTTTTACGCCATTCACCTGTTTGCAGGTCACGACATGGTCCATATATCCTTCTTAATATTTTTCTATCAATATTATAATTATTATTATTATTATTATTATTATTATTATTATTACGACGCATAACGGACGAGCGTACGAGAGACCGACCGCGGCCGTGACTTTGCCGTCGTCGGGCCCCCTCGCGGTTTCGAAACACCGACTGGAATGGATAAAATCCGTCCTAGCCTCTCTACTCCGCGCGACTAGGCCCCCGAGGGAGGACCCAGGGGGGGCGCACGGGAGAGTTCCCGAGCGTTCGACCGATCCGCGCGCACGATTTCGAATCGCCGTTCCACGACGTGCGGCGCGCGGGGCACGCGCGTCTTCGCCGAGAGCGTGTTCGTACATCGGTTTCGATATCGCGAACGATATGTCATCGTCGCGTACCCGCGATTGCCTCACGTGAACATTATATCTTACGTAATGTCGATAAATCAGCGTTGCACACGGCGGCGGCGGCGGCGGTGCGCAACGCGAACACACGCGCGCTCACTCGCGACCGGTGACGTCGTCGTCGACCGTTATTCTTGCCGGTCGTTTATTTTTATTTTTTATTTTTTTTATTCTCCGGAGACGCACGAAAGAGAGAGAGAGAAACGCGTTCGAACGATATTTATGGACATCAGATGAATATGCATATTGTATATCGTATAGGATATATCGTATATACACACGTTATTATTATATATATGTACACGGATTTAACTTTTGCAAACACTTTCACGCGATTTTCCTTCGGTTAGGTTCCTCGAGATTACCCTTTCGCGCGCGATTGGGATTACGATTATTCAAGGACGCAGTATTCTCTCATCAGTACTGCAGTAAATCAGTGGTTCTTAACCAGTGGTCCGCGACCCCCGAGGGGGAGCCATACTCATGTAAGGGGTCCGCAGTAGCCTTTGCACCTAACATAAATCAATGTGTGACATGAGTGTGCATTTGTATTAAGAATAAGTTTCGAAACAAAATAGAAAACGTCGAATCTGAACTACGATTTTAAAGCTTTCGAGTATTGAGCCCGATGTTCAAAAACTCGTTACTGAAATGCAACATCAGACATCGCATTAAGGCTCAATAATTAAGTAAATAAAATTTAAATTTATTAAAATAATATATATCACATTTTTTTTTTTTAATTCAATGTTTAATGATGTCAAAGTTTAAAATGATAAATCAAGTTTAATTAAAATAAATATAAATGTGTATATTATTTTGTTATGTCTACTTCCATGATTTGTAATGGAAAATAGTTATTATAATTTTGGTTATGATAACATGAGACGTTTTGTAAAAAGGTATTCAACAAAATATTGGTAGGGGGTCCGCGATGTCTAAAAATCTTTCATCGGGAGTCCGTGTTATACAAAAGGTTAAGAACCGCTGCTGTAAACTATAAATATCAACTCGCGTGTCCTTTTTTTATACTATTTGCACATAGGTATTAGGTAAACACTTATTACCAACACGATTTTTTTATCTTTACTGTCAGCACGAGAACATACAAAAAAAAAAAAAAATGACAAATCCATACTATTTAATGCATAATGTTTAATTCCACGAGGTATATATTCCACGGGAGAGCTAAATCTTCGCCGGCAGGGGCCATACGTTCCACTAACTATTTTTCTAGATTGGAACATCGATTTCCCCGAATGATTACAAATCGATCCTATTGATCCCTTATATATACAAGATATCCTTAAGATACCTTGTGCACCTCATAACTATACACCGGTTGCTATTCATCTAGGCTTGGCATCCTTAGCCGAACGTCGCCGTGTCGCAGGTCTTAAATTCCTAGCGGGTCTTTTAAATAATAATATAGATCCTCCAGTCCTTCTCTCGCAAATCTCCATTAAAGTTCCATCCCGTCCATCCCGCTCAAAGGCCCTCTTCTATGTCCCGCACGCCACCACTAACTATATGGCTAATGAACCGTTAAGACGCCTATTGTCGTCTGCCAATGCAGAACCTTCCTTCGACGAATTGCTAAATTTTTAATATACAAATTTAAGTAAAGATTTTTGTTTTAATGTTTAAGTTTTTATTGTCATCAGATAATTTTATCTCGTAATGTAAGCTGATATATTTAATTTAGTTTTCTCTTATTATAAAATTTCATCGTCATATAAAATATACACTGTAATGTCAAAAAGGGCTAAGCCCGTATAACAAATAAAAATAAAATAAAATATGTCATACGTATTTTTATAAACACAATATGTTTTATCACTCGTACCTATAGCCTATAGGCTATATGTTATACACTGACACGAGTCGCTCGATTAAAAAAAACGACGAAAAACACCACTGACCACTATGATATATGGACAGCCGTGCATAGAATTTGTCGCATTTGCAAAGAAATCCCGCATGGAAATAAGAAAAATTCATTTCACGTCTAGACCAAATGGTTTTTTTTTTTGCCATTTTTGTACTTTATAATAGTAACACGATGAACAAAAAATACGCGTACACCCGTAATTACACGCACACATATGCATTTTTAATTATAAATATATAGATATTTTTTATAATTAATTATGATATAAATACCACGCGTAAAGACCGTGGATTAACATATTTTTAAAACGTAGAAACTAATAACACGGATAATATTCTCTGGTATTATCAACCCGTTCTTCTACACCTGCGCTGAAACCGTATGAAACCACGTCCTACGTAAAAATACGACTACGACGCGTACACTGCAGCGGCGGAACCGTTCACGCTTTTGCCGCATTGTGTTTGCCATTCGTCCGGGCCGCGATTCCACGATGACGGGCGATTACACGCGCGCTAGACGTCATCAGCATAGGCGTGAGCAGAAACTTTGTATGGGTTGTGCCATGAAGAAAATTGGGCCGTTTTCCCTTATATTATGGGCCTAAGCAAATCTAACCTAGGATAAATTCATTGGAAAATATCAATTTATAAAAACTTTTATTGATTAAATGCTGTGCTTCGTAACATTTAGATATATTTTTACAATAAAGTATATACCCAGTGGCTAGTAACCTACGTTAGAATATTCAAAATAAATAAAAATACGTCACTAAACTTAAAATAAACATTCATTAATTATGCCAAGCTTTAGTAATAGACAGTGAACGTAAAAAATGAAAATATTACAATGATAATCTTTTTTGTATATAGGACTCAACCAGGGCCGCTCTTAGGATTTGCGAGGCCGGGGCCAAAAGTCATTGCGAGGCCCTCCTAGTTCTCACCCTCTACTTAAATACTTAATTATAAATAAAATGTTTTACTATATTTATAATTTTAGATTCTGAACGGAGTGAAGAATGTATTGATTTTACAATGATGTGTTTTTTTTTTTTTTTTTTTTTTTTTTATTTTTTTTTTTTTGTGTCTGTCGACACGATTTGGGGCAGTAAAAATGCTTCGATTGCCTTATACAGCAACTTTTCTGAAAGGAAATTGAATCTAGTTGGTACTTTGGGGGGTCAAAAGTAAAAAATTTTCAATATTTTTTTAACGCGCCGGGAAAAACCCTTAAAAAATGAAGGAAAAACGGTATATTTTACGCAAAACCAGTTTTCGACAAAATCAAATTTTTTATTTTGCTATAACTCAAAAACTAATCGATGTAAATACTTGAAATTTTCACCAAATGTTTAGATTAGCGTTTTCTATACACCGTTAAATTTTCAAAGTATTTTGACTTTTATTGAGCTAATTATAGACAATTGAAATTTTCAATTTTTTTAAGTATTTTTTTTTAAAATAACGATAAAATTTTTTTTTTTTGCCAGAAAATCTTGAAAATTTAATACAAGGTTTCTTATAAGTTGTTCCATAACTGATAAAAAAAAATCCAAAATCGTAAGTCACAATTTTTTTTTATAAGTGCTCAAAGTTCCAATTTATACGAAATATGTAAAAATTGCGAAAATTTGCAAATAATTTTGTTGTTGAAAAATCGTAAAATTTTTTTCTTTTATAACTAAGTTTTGAAAATTTGGTACAAGGTTTTTCATTAGTTTTTCTTCAATTATCTGCAAAAAAAACTCTACCGGATTCAGACAAAAAAATTTTATGAGTGTTTGAAATTTAAATTTTTACAAAAACACGTTAAACAACGGTTTAGCCTCAAACGATTTTTGCTATTTGTTTTTTTTTCAAAAAGTATAAGTTGTAGAAACTTGAAAATTTTATCAGTTGTTTATATTGGCATTTTCTTTATACAATTTTATTTTCAAAAGATTTCACTCATTTTTAATCAATTTATAGGCATTTGAAATATTCGATTTTTTTTATTTTTTTTTTTATAAATGTTGATAAAAAAAATGTAGCTCGGACGAAATACTTGAAAATTTAATAGAAGGGTCCACATACGTTGTTCTAACTCCCATTCAAAAATTATAAAAATACATAGGCACAATTTTTTTTTATAAGCATCTAAACTTCAAACGTTTACGAAATAATTACATGATTGCGTAAAATAATAATTTAGCCTTCAACGATTTTTGATATTTGTTCTTATTCAAAAAGTATAAGTCGAAAAAACTTGAAACTTTCACCAAATGTTTATATTGGAATCATCTATACGTAGTACAATTTTTGTAAACTTTAGACTTTTTTTGAGCTTTTAATAGACAATTGAAATTTTCAACTTTTCTTTGTTTTTTTTTCTGAAATGTGGATAAAAAAATTTGACTGGACAAAAATTCTTGAAAATTTAATACAAGGTACCTAATATGTCGAACTTATCGGTATAAAAAAAAATTCAAAGCGTAATGCACAATTTTTTTTTTATAAGCATAAAAAGTTCATATTTTTACGAAATGTGTAGAAAATCGCGAAAATTTGAAGTTATTTTGCAGTTGAAAATTCATAAAATTTTAAGTATTCAAAACTAAGAATTGTAAATTCGGTACAAAGTTTGACATACGTTTTCCTTCAATTATCTGTAAAAAAATTTGCACTGGAATAAAATCAAAAATTTTTATGAGTGTTTGAAATTACAATTTTTTCACATAATCGCGTAAAATAACAATTTAGGCATCATTGATTTTTGATATTTGTTCTTATTCAAAAAGTATAGGTCGTAGAAACTTAAAACTTTTACAAAATGTTTAAATAGGCATTTTCTTTACATAGTTGTATTTTCAAAATATTTCGTTTATTTTTTAGCTATTTATAGGCATTTGAATAATTCGATTTTTCTTAGATTTTTTTTATAAAAGTCGATAACAATTTTTTGGCCCTACCAAATCGCTTGAAAATTTAATAGAAGGTTTTGAATAAGTTGATCTAAGAGTGATTCAAAAATTATTCAAATGCATAGGCACAATTTTTTTTTATAAGCAGTTGAAGTTCAAAAATCGACAAAATTTGTCAAAATCACGAATATTTGCAAATTATTTTGTAGTTGAAAATGTATAAAAATTTTTGTATTCAAAGATAAGAAATGAAAATATTATGTAATATCACAGCTGATAAAGATAATTAAATAGATTAAGTTTATTATAATATAATCAGTAGCTGACAGCTGTTCTATACAAAATATTGGTAGATTGTAAACACAAGGTGTATAACGTACCTTTACATGGTTGAATAGAACGTTACTAACTTCCAATTTCCAGTTATTTTAATGTGTGTATCAGTTCCATAAACATGCGGATTTTATATATTATTATTAATTATTAATATTTAAATAGACGTAGCCACGGAGCATTCAGCATATATGGACGGCGGGGTCGGGTGGTACCGTCACGATAGTGCATTTAGGCAAATAATATGGTATTTACCTACGCCCTATCTATGCACATCCTGGTTTGTCCAATGCTCACGAGCAGAAGTCACATGAATAGACAAATGTAAATTTAACCCAATCTAGGATATTAAAATAAAATATATATTACAATTTAAGGCTGACATCTTCATCTTCGTTCAGAATCGTTTTTTTTTTTTATAATATAAAATAATTCCAAAATCTATCCAATAATGCCTAATCTAGCAATGCATCTCGTGTATCCCACCCAACTACTGTATCCTGTACTTAACTTACAATGATTTATCATTGCATTCAAATGTAAAGTACCATACAACTAAACTATCGTAAACCAGGTGATCCCATGATAGAAAGTGCTATACACTCCTCACCATTATCTTGTCCGAGGAGCGAAGCGACGAAGGACGAACTTCCACCACCATTATCTTATCGGCTTTTTTAATTTTACGATAGCGAAAAAGTAAATAATACATTTTATTATTCACTTATATAAATTATTATAATATTAGGCGTTAACTTTATTATTGATGTTTATATAAAAAAAAAAAAAGTAGAATATTGAAATACAAATATATAAATTTAAAGAAAATTAATTTTCCTCGCTTTTGCTTCTGAAAATGTTGCAATTAAATCAACATAATCTAAATTCTCACAAATTTCATTTTCAATTGAAATAATGGCAAGGTCGGAAAGTCTCTCTTGAACCATAGTAGTCCGCAAATAATTTTGAATAATCTTCAGCTTCGAAAAACTTCTTTCGGCACTAGCTGTAGTTATTGGCATTGTAAACATAATTCTTAAAGCTATAGAAATATTAGGGAATGAATTGCAAGTCGTAATCATAAGATAATATGAGATAATGTTGTCGGTCGATGAGCAATAAAAGTTATTACATATTGAAAAATGATATATTTAAATGATTTTATATTATATCATATTATATCTTTTTCTGCAATTCATAGTTCCGAAAAAAGTTTAACATTCAAGTGCGAGGCCCCTACAATGCGCGAGGCCCTGGGCATGGGCCCCGCAAGCCCCCCCTAAGAGCGGCCCTGGACTCAACAATTTAAACTCTTCAATAATGCTATTGAAATCCACTGATCTGGTCATTTCTTGCTCAACAAATAAAAATAAAAGCGTCTACGACTAAGGATGTTTCCTTGTTTTGATGGACGTGAGTCTCAAAAAAAAAAATAAATAAATAAAATAATAATAATATGATATAATATAAATTATGCATAAAAGATAATAATATAGCAATTAATTTTTGTATATAGTTAGCCCATGGATTTGCTTAATTTGTCAATAACCATATTTTTATTGATAGTTTGAAAATAGCAAACGACTGACAATTTTTTTTTTAGTAATAAGAATCTTTTCATATAACTTTAAACCAGTTATCAGATAGTTGTCATAGAATTTATCTAAATGTTTATTTCAGGATATTATACTATATTTACAGACCGCGTGTTATATGTGCGAACGGTTGGTCGCGCTAAATTTTTTCTCCGTATATCGACATAATATTATATTATGTATAAAATCGTCTCGACGACCGGATTCGAATCACGGTAGTCCGACGAATCGGACGAGTGTCACTGCGTACGAGGACGCGATTTGAACAACGGTCGGTTTTTCTAATCACTCGTGACTGCGCTACAGAGCGATGACGGGGTGAGGAGTGGTCTATGACGGACGAATAGCACGTGCACGGTGTATATACGATGCTGCGTGTTTGTTTTGCGTATAGAAAAATAATAAATACGAAACGCGCACCAGCGGCAGGGTGAACTTGAAACGCGAATGATGAAAACGAGAGATGAAAAAAACAAAAAAAAAAAAACGATCGCAATGAATTTTCCACGAACGCCGCGGCACAAAACGCGCGCGTATACCCTGCAACGCTCGCGTGCAATATTATTACTATTATAATAGTATTATACACGTATTATAAACAGTTAGTCCGCGGCGAAACGTACAGAGAGCTCGTGCAGCTCTCGTATCTATCTGTCTCTCCTCTCTCATTTTCTTTCTCTTTTTCACTTCATCTCTCTCAACACACGTTCGTATGCCCGGCCGGCGGCGCGTACGTATAATATACGCGTTGAAAACGTCCGACGACCTCGTAATTCTTATATGTTAATGTGATTGAAACGATATGCGCGCGCGTTTATACGTATTTATATAGATACACTCGTTTTAATGCAACCGTTCGCGGCGGGGCGTTTTGCCGGGGACTTTGTTGAGACGTACGGAAACGCACATAATACTCGCGAACGCGCACGTATAAATACAATACGTGTGCTGCGGCGGCGCATGGGAGTTAGAAATAAATAAATAAATAAAAAGAACTCGTCGTTTTACAATACCGCTCGCGCGCGGCCGCCGAAGTTACGGCCAACGTACGTAGTGTTCGGATGTAGTCCGTATACGAATGTATATGAAAATATACGTGTTACCATATTATAAATAGTAAACAATAACGCACACATATTACGCGTGTGTGTGTGTGTGTATGTGTGTGTGTGTGTGTGTGTGTGTGTGTGTGTGTGTGCGTGTGTGTGTGTGTGTGTGTGTGTGTGTGTGTGTGTGTGTGTGTGTGTGGTCAAATCGCGTGGCACTCAAACGCCCGACGCGTCAGAACGCCCGAACCAGTGATGTTCCCGTCATTTTGTATGAGGGTATACTATGATGAACGAATGAAGTTTTTCGCGAAAAATTAAGGCTTTTGTACCTAACAGTATTAGATGGTCATTGAATATGATAAAAATACTAACACAAATCGATTAGCAAGCGAAATGGTCAATATTTTTTTCAATCATATAGGCCTATCAAAAAGTTTGCTCCGCTCTAACAAAAACTGAAATGACGTCACTGGCGCCGACAGATCGGTAAATAACCACTATGATTTCATTTGTCACACGAGCTCCTACGATATCAAATGGTCTCTATTATAATATCATACTACAACAGTTTAGAACTATTAGGTAAAAAAAAAAAAATAAACCAAAAAAAAAGTATTTTTTTTCTTTGTTTAAGAATTTGTTTGAGAGTATACGTACAGTATAGCCGAGCATTTTCATTAAAAGCCTGAGAGTGTACAGCGTATATATGTAGTACACCCGAATGGGAACACTACTGGTCCGAACTCCCGAAAAGCGTTTTAAGGTACGGTTTCCCTGCAGCGTCTTGACGCCGCGTCTAGACGCTACTAAACGCAGCGTCTTGACGCCGCGTCCTGACGCCGCGTTTACCCTGTTTTCTCTGTAGCGTCAGACGCCATAGATTTTATTATTCTATACCACTCTTTTAGTTTGATCTTACAAAATTAAATCATAACCACTGCGACCGTTGTCTCTTTCACCCGCAGTTTTGATTATTGATAAGTTCAAATATTCACATTTTTCATAATGAATATAAATGTAATTTTGAACAATTATATTAATAATAACAATATTATTTGTTAGTTATTAGTTATTACTTCGTGATGAAGAAATAGAAAACTATAGTTACTCATGAACTTGATTCCACAAAAAAGATAACCGTTTAACAATTTGGACTTTAATTTCACCGTATATATTTTTCCAAATAGCATTTCTAATAGTATTGTCCTTGTGGTCTTTATGGCTACTATCAAAAATCTATTCGTTATCTATTTTTCACGAGATTAATTAAAGCCTCGTTCTCTGTCGAGGAAAATGAAAATTTTGACATATTGACGCCGGACGCCGCGTCAAAGCGATTGACGCGTCGCGTCAAACGCGAGTAGCGAAACCAGTCATACACAAAATACATAATCTAGGGTCTCGGCGTCAGACGCCGCGTCCAGACGCCGCGTCTGGACGCTGCAGGGAAACCGTACCTTTAGACCCGTCGGCTCATCGGTTGAAACGCGTTAAAACGTCCGACCGGTGCAGCGCCACTCGTAGTCGTCGTCGTCGTCGTCGTCCTGTATAATGATATGTTTACGGTAGTATAATATAATAGTTTTTTATTATTATTGTTCTCTACCCCGCGGTACCGTAGTTGTACGCGCCACGACGACGAGGATATAAATTCGTTTGGCACGGACACGCGATAAATACGTCTACTTTTTACACGAAAAACTGATATTACACATACACGTATTTCCACGTAGATCGTAAAATTATATTTAATAAAATAAATCACAAGGGGAAAAAAACGCGCGTTGTTTTTTACACATCGCACACACACACACACACACACACACACACACACACACACACACACACACACACACACACACACACACACACACACGTGCACACACACACACACGTGCACACGTCATGTTCAACGTTATTATTATATATTTTATTTTATACGCGCGGAAATGCGTTTCGTTTGTTTTTCTCGACGGCAAATACACAACGTAATTCTGTAGACGCCCCGCGGCCACCGTTCCTCTAAATGTGACGGACGATATAAAACAACGAGTGTCATCGTTTAGCGTATACCCACGTGTGCTCGTGTACCGTTTCGACGTTGTCTGCACGAACACACCTCAATATTGTACGAGCAAAGTCGTTTGAGACCGTGCTGTTTTGATTCGCCTCTCGGTGACAGGGTCCCGCAGCAAACGTCGTGATGTGTCCCGAGATAATATCAGATAATGAAGATAACCGAATTCTGTTTTTTGTTTTTTTGTTTTTTACAAGACTCGTGTGGACAAAGACTATAAATGTTCGTCTTTCAATTAAATATTCATGTTTCGGTGTAAACGAATTTGTGCGTTGTCCAAAAAAATTTAAGTCGTAGTCTTTTGATTTATCGTCAGTCATGTTATGAAAAATCCGAAATGTCATTTATTTCATCGACGCACGAGATGTGTTCAGTAGGTACGCGGATGTTTCCAAAGTGAATGATGTCTCCGTGGGACACTCTGTACGCCTTTTTTATTTTTTCTCGTACGCAGTCTAGAATCGTCACGCTTCAACGGTGTATATAGTGTGACACGAACGCACACACACATACGCGCACACACTTTTGGCAACACCGCGCACGACGACGTCGAGACCTGCCTTTTTTTTACTCGTAATCCCTCGCGCGTTACTTCATTAAAATAATTTATAGGGTACGTGTATATCACGCATACCTATATAGAGTGCACGTGCGCGCACGGCAAGAATGTCCCTTCGCTATGTGCGATATATCATACGTAATAACGCGTGTGCGTATTATATCGTATACGATAATTAATAGGTATAATATAACGTCTCCGGCGGAGACTGCTCGCGTGTGCGCCCGTGCTTATTTTTCAGAGCCCGCGGGCCTTGAACACCCGGAGTCGAAATTCCCCGCGTCCCGGAAAACGTCGTCGTCGTCGATCCACCCTTTCGTACCGACCGGCCGGCGTACGAGCGCCACCTCTCGCGGCGTCTCCTCCCGTCAAGAGGTTCGCGCTCGTTTACGACGAACGTCATGATGTCGTTGTCACAGGAATCGAGTACTAATATTGTTGGTGCAAATAAAATTGCAAATAGTTAAATTCGGACGGTGGGTGGGAAAATCGATTTTCCGGAAAAATCGTTAGAGCAGGAATCATCAAAAGCCGGTCAGGAATTCACAGGAGTTGAGTACTAATTCTTGGGGGAAAAAAAAATTACAAACTTTACATTTGGGAGGACGGGGTAATGTACGTGATATTACGACGTCGCGATACGCAAAGATCGTGACTCATCGGCGGCGCGTGCTGCAGCGCATATCGGTATCGTATAAAACACGTAAAGCTCGTTCGCGTTCCGAGCCCGTACGTCCGTTTCTCGATCGAGACCGACGACTGTGGCGAGACGAAAACTATAATAATAATAAATAAATAAATAAATACAAAACCGATTTTCCGCCCGAGTCGAAGCCGGTCTACGGTGGGCTATCGTACTTACGTAATGAGTATTATCTGTATAGCAGTGTTTTCCAAAAGGTTTTGCCGCGACGACGAAAAAGATGTGCCGCGATAACTCGATCTTTCATTTCTCTAAGCGATCTATAATCGATTTTCTAGACTTTAAGTATTGTGGCGAACGCAGGGACGCCCGCAGCAATGTAGCTCAGGGGGGGGGGCAAAAAATTGCAAGTACCTAAATACTTATGGGAAGATTTACCGCTACACTTTCATCTACTCATACTTAGTAATAGTATCGTTTATAATTTTTTTTAAATCAAAACTAATTTAAGTAAATATAAAATTACACTATTATTTCTAATATTTCTAAGAAAAAACATAATAAAATTTAAACAAAAAACAACTTTATTTGATTTGAATTTACATATTACATCATATTTATACATCATCAATTTGAAATTTTATTCAAAAAGTAATGACAATCTCCTTTTATTAGAAGCAAATAAATTAATTGAATTATCAATTTGTTGATTAAAAAAACCCATGATAGCGGAACACATTACCCAGAATACGATAAATGTAATAATAATAATGTCTGTCAAAAGGTTTCTATTTCCGTCGACGACAGGCTGCTCATATATGACTGGTTAGATACAAGGATTGTCACATAGTCGCTAAATACCTAAGACCAGCTTTATGTAAAAAAACTTCTAATTTTGTAACTGAGACAAAAAATCTCAGTGGGGCATTGGCCCCCACTGGCCCCCCTTCCGGGCGTCCCTGGGCGAACGAGTACAATGTAATATCGTCTAAACTCTAAAGTGTGGCGAACCTAATTTTTACTCACGATCATGCGATTATTACTCACTCACGATTGAAAAAACGTTTGGGAAACACTGCTGTACAAAACTACGTGTCGAAGCGAAGGGATATAGACAGAAGTATCATTGATAATTGAAAAATATTATAATGTTATACATACGTGCACATCAGGGTGTTCCTTACTTCTGAACTTCAATTTTTTTGAACCCATACCCTCTAATTTCTTTCTGTTTGGTCTGAAACTACCGAATATGAAATATTTCCCCATAGAATAAAGTTAACCCGTGCTGAATCGTCATCAAAGTTGATATAATATATATAAATTGGACTATCCGAGAAAAAAAATTACCTAAAATTGAAATTAAACATTCAATTTATTTTTTTTTTAAATAATAAAAGTTATGCACTGTTATTCAGTAGTATTTATCGATTTTAATGATATATTTGGATTTTTTATACAGTTATTTTTAGCTGAAAAATGAATTATTTTCGGCGCTACGCGGCAGCAAAAATTTTATTACCACTAAATTGGTGTTGGCACTTGACAGGTGTCAATTGAGCTTAAGAGACCCAGTGTTCATTGCTCAAGCGACTATTGAGGCTCTGGGATTGAACACTGATGATTTTCCGGTGAACAAGTCCACTATCCAGCGATTTAGAACGAAACTTCGCCAAGAACGAGCTGTATTCATCAAACGTGATTTTCAAAATGACATTCCCAAAGTGGTGACTGTAGACTACACTGGAATGGCAAAATGTTATCAGCGGTAAATGTGAAAAGTTTTAAAGAAGAACGTCTTCCCATTTTAGTTTAATTTGGTATGAAAGAACAGCTTTTGGCAGTACCAAAATTGGTAAAGTTCAAGTGAGAAAAATCAGGCTGATGCGGTCTTCAACACAGTTGCATACTGGAATCTGACAGAAAAGTTCAAATTCTTTGTCGCGACACAACGGCTTCCAACACAGGACGAATGAATGGTGCATGTGTGTCGATGGAACAGAAACTAGAGAGGGAGTTGTTAATTTTTGGTTGTCGTCATCACGTTTATGAACACTCCACATAAATATTATGTCTTTAAAATGTGGATATCGAATTGTATCAACTACACCTACAGAAATTTACGAGTCCGGTGTAAGAACAGGCCCTTTTGGAAATTGTTCAGGAGAAACAAATAACCACATAATTTAATTTCTGATGGAGGTATGAATATATAACATAGACCAGGGGTCGGCAACCTTTTCAACCACGCGGGCCATATTTTTTTTCAATTTTTCATCAAGGGCCACATTAAAAAAAAAATTACATATTATGATATAATACTTATAATTGTATTGCTGTTATATTTGACTATTTTACATAGAAATATTAGAGTAAAAAAACACAAGTGTTATTGGAAAAAATTGCATAGAAAAATTTAATTGAATAACAAATTGTAAAGTAGTAAATTAATGCGATTTCTGTGCCTGCAGTTTATTAGTTAAATTTTCGATATCAGCTTGCAGACTTGTTATTGAGACTCGTAATACAGCTCGTAAATGACATCACTAAGGCACGAAGAGTGCTTACTTTTTCTGTACTTCACAATGGAAAATGTCTGCTCACATATATATGTACTTGCAAACGCCGCTATAAGTTTTTGTGCGAATTGTCTGATTCCAGGGAAGGTAGATATTGGAAGACAACTATATAATTGAGGCAAACTTGTTGCTTCCCGAAAATAATTTTTTAGAACCTCATCATTTTGAAGTTCAATGACTTCCATTTGTAAATTATTCTTGACATTATTTATGTCCACACAAACGCACTATATATTAGGTACAAACGCAAACAGTCACACGTACGTTGTAATACTAATCACTACAAACTCAAAGTAACTATATGAATATGACTGAGTAGTACAGCCATCATTATCTTCAACTTCGATTAGATAATAATAATTTTATAGATTAAACTGACTATACCATATAACTGTATAATAGAATAAACATTAACTATTAACGGTTAGATTAGATTTTATTTAAAAAAGAAAAATAATTATAAAATATTGAAAATTATATGAAAAATGTTATTGAAAAAAAATAAAACACAAAAATGAACCACCTTTGTGCGGGCCATCAAAAATTGCTTCGCGGGCCGCATGCGGCCCGCGGGCCGCGGGTTGCCGACCCCTGACATAGACACAATTGAATTTGTCATATAAATATCTAACTACTCATAAAAACACATACATTTTACATCAATATAACTACATTACATAACTAATGCAAAATAAAAAAACACGGAGAGAACGGGTTATTGCACCGATTTTATTTTTTATTTTTTTATATTTAGACTCAATAACAATTATTGTCAGTATTAGTTCGTATTTTTTATTTGTATTCTTTGTTTATATTTTTTTGTAACTTATAAAGGCGCAAATAGTACGTTAGGCCCCGGATGCAAAATTCGTTGCTACGCCATTGTGTGTGTGTGTGTGTGTGTCTATAAAACGTAATGATTTATTTTTCGGGGTGGTCCATGAGGCCCGGACCCCCCCTATGTTCCAGACATTGATTTCGTGTCTGTATTATTGCATTTCTGGTAACTTTTTTCATGTTTATTATTTATCTTCAGGCCACGGGTCCCGGGTATCAAATAATAGTAAAATATAAATATGGTAAAAATAGTTGTATTTTTAAATAAATAATTGATGGCGGTTTCCTTTACTATTATTAGTACAGAAACATTTTGTTTTAATTCGGATTCCTCTCAGAAATGTTTCTACGAACACGTGCTACTGATAATAATAATAATTATGAATCGTCACTATTGCTAATATGTGTGTGATATAACGACCAAACCGATTTCCTAGGTGATACGTATATACTATTTATACATATATGTATTGCACGCACGTATACACACACACACGTGCATACACATACGATACACTATAGTCGAACGAGCTAAGTAAAATCGATTTATTTATTCCGAGCGTTCAAACTCGCATCACACACACACAAACACACCCACACACACACATTTGTTCGCTATTAATTTTATATATCGTGTATAATATCGTTTACGTATAATGGTATCCGCGTGTACATCTGTATAATATGTATATTCCGACGATATTGCCGTCCGCACGTGCGCGTAATTGCACGCCGATCGGCGGCCGGAGCCAACGTCGTCGTCTTCGACCGATTTCTCGGCGTTTCGAAATTAAATTCACAGAAACCCACCCCGCGTCTTCGACGACCAATTTGCCGCGCGTGTGGAATACGAGTGGCGAACGACTAATAAAATTCGCGTATTCACGGTCGTATGTGTGTGTGTGTGTGTGTGTGTGTGTGTGTGTGTGTGTGTGTGTGTGTGTGTGTGTGTGTGTGTGTGTGTGTGTGTGTGTGGTTTAACGTATATATACACACACACACCGTCGCACGCTCTACGGCTGGTACCGAATTGGTTCCCGAGCTCTAACCCCACATGCCGAATTGGTTCCCGTTTGAAAAAGGTATTTTATTAAGGTAATCTGAATTGGTTCCCGTTTAAAAAAGGTATTTTATTAAGTTGAGCCTTATTGGTTCCCGTTTAATTATGCGCATTTTCCTTCTCAATTTTACAGGCTTAGGACTGTCAACTTAAAAGAAGGCTTGGTTAAAAATGTGCGTTAATGTGTGTTATAAAACAAAATGATGTAATATTATATACAATTTTAAATCGTTGATTTGGAAGTCAACTATAGTCATCACTAGGTGTAGGTATAAAGTACAAATAATAAAATATAATAAATACAATTATTAAAAACCGTCGATTTGCAAATTTAAAGCAAAATTTATTGCCGTCTTATTGTATATTATACTATTTATACTATACACATAGATTATAGAGCGTAGCCGTGTAGGTACATTTATATGTTATACTGTCTAATTTATATTTTGTACCAAATCAAAGATTACCTGTACACAAACGGGAACCAATTCGACTCAACCTAATAAAATACCTTTTTTAAACGGGAACCAATTCGGCCTAAATTAATAAAATACCTTTTTTGCACGGGAACCAATTCGGCCAAACGGGAACCGATTCGCGGTTACTCCCCGCTCTACAACAGTATAACAAATACGGTTGCGCATAATATTTGTATCGCAGCGTTGCACACGTTCGTGTAATATTCTCCGCAGATTTTAACGTGCGATCCGTGGCCGACCGTACGAAAGGCGTACACGTATTTCCGTGGTGTTATTATTGTTGCGAATAATCGCGATGGGAAACGCGACGGCATAATTATTATTCCTCATCGCCATCGTACGTTAAGTTCGCAGTCAATACCGACGTAAATATAGTAATGTACGGGATATACATACACACGAAACGTACGTATAATGTATACAGTATGTCCCATAAGTCCCGTATCACCCTTAATATCTCCATGTAAAATCACTATATTTAAACGCGGTTTTTTTATAGTACTAAGTATGAAAATTCTGATTGAATGGCATCAAATTCATTTTTTTTTTTAAATTCAAAAATTTTCAAAAAATTTTTTTTACGCATTTACGAATTTAAAATTTTTGAGATAGCCATTTTGTTGAACATATTTTTTAAAACAGTTCAAAAAAAAAAAAAAAATTCTAAAATTAAATAAAAATTGACCAAGTTAGAGCAAGTTAAGTTTTTGAATAATTGTAGTAAAAAAATCAATTATTGTTTCACATTTCAATAATGAAATATCTAATATCAGCACACGACAATACTTTTCCTAATTAAAGTTTTGATTTGAATAGAAATAAAAATAGCCGTTTATATCGTTTGCTGAACAGTGAAACTGGTTACCTATTTTTAAGTATTTTTTTACTACAATTATTCAAAAACTTAACTTGCTCTAACTTGGTCAATTTTTATTTAATTTTAGAATTTTTTTTTTTTTTGAACTGTTTTAAAAAATATGTTCAACAAAATGACTATCTTAAAAATTTTAAATTCTTAAATGCGTAAAAAAAATTTTTGAAAATTTTTGAATTTAAAAAAAAAAAAATGAATTTGATGCCATTCAATCAGAATTTTCATACTTAGTACTATAAAAAAAACCGCGTTTAAATATAGTGATTTTACATGGAGATATTAAGGGTGATACGGGACTTTTGGGACATACTGTATATATAAAATGTGTGTGTGTGTGTGTGTGTATACGCACACCTGCAGTAACCGTAACCGCGGTACACGTATCGTGCGTTTGCGGAGAACGATTTCGTCGAGCCCGTAACAACGTCGAGCGCACACGTATGTACCTATACGTTTCAGCGTGTGTTGGTGAAATCATACGTTTCGACCGTTTACGCTATGGAAATACGCGCGAGAGAATATTAACAAATAACAGAATACAGTGTTGCGACGCGGTTCTCCCTTAGACGACCGCCGCGATTTCCAATCTAACGTGTTTTCATCTTAACGATGCTACGAGACGTGGTAAACGATCGACACCGACCAACAAAAAAATAAAAAAAAATAAATCTGATTGTGGAGAGAAAATTCGCCTCTTCGTGTCGTAATCTATAGATTACCAGTTTTATTTCGTTCATTGATTTCAATCAAATTCTATTCATCTGATAAACATAAAACGTACGGATAGCGAAATTATTCAAAGTCACGAAAACATACATTTACATCACACGTAAGCGCTTAACGCATACACATAAATTAACACGTGTACCTATATGTTAGTGATAATTAGGGAACGGACTTTGATGCAAAATACATTTTTTAGTGGGTAACACGGGGTAATGTTTTCTAAGTGTATAATTAGATTAATAAATCAGAGAATTTAAAAATGACATTTTTATTTTGCATGTTTTTGCATTTTTTAAACTTTTTTAATTTTTGAAGCATTTTTCCATTTTTAGGTCATTTATATATATTTGATGCTTGGAATTATAAAAATTTTAAATATTTACATTTTTTTTTTTTTTTTTATCAATGTCGTTTAATTATGAAAATTTACAATACATACATTAAATGCAAATTGTTTTGAATGTTTGATTTTGTCTCGTAAATCAGTTATTTTTACGAAGAACGGCTGATTGTATCTATCCATGCGGCTATACGTAATTCCCATTAAATAATCTCGATAACGTTACGATACGCGATATCAAACTAATTGGTCTCGATAAAATGTGGTATTTTTTATGAGTTTTAAGTTTTAACAATAATCTACATAGTACATAAAACTGTTCAAAATGTTGTTCTTATCGAATTTCATAACACTTTTAATGGTTTTTAGTGCATTTTTTCAGTGCATTTTTTTGACGTCAAAGCATTTTTTAAGGCACTATGTCGTGTTTTTTAAGGACATTTTTCATAATTTTCAAGACATTTAAGTCCGTTCCCTAGTGATAATATTGCGCGATGGTTCTTCTCGGTAAAATATCTCAAACACTCATTTCCCGTTGATTTTTATCGGTTCCGCGGAGGTAGTGCTCGTGCGTGATTGGAATGACCGAGACGCGTAGGTATACCATCAAGTCCCTGCACGAGCATATAGATAATTACGATTAAAATGCGTTTGACGCACAGTGAATTCGATTCTCACGAATAATCCGTTCACGCCGATCGCGAGCGATGAGTTAATTGAATCACGTATTCGGATCGAAAACATGCCAATATCGCTTTTTACCGACCCGACGACAAGCCGCACATGGTACATAGTTATAGCGGAGTGTGTACGCGTTGAAAAGCGTTAGAAAACCTAACCGTAGACCGCGGTGGCGAGAGCTCATCGTTATTTTCGACGTCGTCGTCGTCGGGGGTGGCTCGTCGTTTACACGCGTAATGGCGTGACTTGTGTATACAACGTGCGCGCGTCAGACGGACGAAACGTAGCGTTCGTTTTACACGGGGAGCGCGCGAGCCGCAGAATGGGAAAAATATTATACGTGTTTTACGACCGGCGTGGCTTCGACGTGTAATGTAAACGACGACGACGGCGACTATATATACGCTGGTGTGCCGTTCGTGTTGATGGGGTCGAGAGTAAAACACAACGAGCGGAGAAAACGTATATTATACACACGTGTCTATGTGAATGCGCGTGTGTGTGTGTGTATAGTATCGTCGACCCGTTCTAAAACATCGGTTTTTGTCGATACGGTTACGACGACGACGACATTACGAGAAGACAGAGAGAAAAAAAAGACGAAAAAAAAAAAAAAACTTTTCTAGTCGGTAAGTGCTTCTCTCGTGCGAGCGTGCGTGTGCGTCTGTGAACCCCCCAGAGAGTCGCTATACTATCACAGACACCGGGTACTTGGTTGTCAAACCGCGGTCGTTAAGCCCGATATTTATTCGACTATGGGGATCCACTGTCTTATACAGTCGGTGCCGCCGCCGCCGCAGCCGTCGTCGTCGTTCGGTCCGCAAATACACACTCGGTTTTTAAGACGATCGTATATTTTTCGCTTAGTAGGCAAACGTCGTTAAAGCCAATTACGTAGAGCAGCACGAAAAAATAAAAGGAAAAAAAAAAAACAAAATAAAATAAAGAAACGCATTCAATGTATTCAATTCTCCGGGGACCGTCGACTATCGTCGTTGTCCTCGTCGTAATCGTCGTCGTTTTCCGTTTATATCCGACTGATGCCGGAAAGGAATTCTCACTGACTCACTCAGCCGTTTCCATATATTGTTTAAATATATATATAATGTATCATGTTACATCATCGTCTCGACGTAGCGTTATTCAAAAGCTCACGCGCGGCCTCCGTCTTCGCGACGACGTTCCAGTCTTTTGTGAATTCGCAAAATCGTATTATACACTCATATACAACCCTGTGACCCCGAGGGCACGTCTCTCCTCCTCAAGCTTCGAGAATCGTCTCCTCCGGGCTTTCGACGACTTATGGCACACTAACACAACGTACACACACACACACACAATAATATATAATATATATATTATATTATATATACGGACACAAAGCACCTGACCAAAATGTTTAGATATATTACTCGAGTGCGGAATCATATACGTCATTACCGTTGTTACTACGAGTATGTTTACTTCGGGTGTACGACCGGCGTGCGTCCGTCTCACGCGGCAAAACTTTCGGTCCGCCGTCGAGCGAGTTTTCACCGAAACCCCGTTTGAACCGTCGCTTGGTCCGTCTCTTGCAGACACTTGCGTAAGGTGTAATGGATACGCTA
This sequence comes from Therioaphis trifolii, assembly GCA_027580255.1. Classification (NCBI taxonomy): domain Eukaryota; kingdom Metazoa; phylum Arthropoda; class Insecta; order Hemiptera; family Aphididae; genus Therioaphis; species Therioaphis trifolii. The sequence continues at coordinate 3,008,012 of CM050406.1, read as the reverse complement.
CGTGCTCGTGTGCGCGTGTGTGAGTACGGGCGGTTAAACGCGCTGTTTGATTAACATATTTTACAACGTTATCCGTTTAGGTAGACGCATGAATATAGTTTAATGCATAATTACGAAGGATTCGGAATTGTCGCGCCTACACGGGTTTCAAAAACTCAAAAACAAACCGGTTTGGCGCGAGCACTAAAATAAAAACACGTCCGAAATAATTACACCGGGTCGTTGTCGCCGTCGCACGGAAACACCAACACACACACGCACACGCACACACACACACACACACACACACACACACACACACACACACACACACACACACACACACACACGTCATGTACACGACCATCGTTCGCGTTCGTGCGGAGTGTCATCGCGCCGGACTTGTGTGCATAACGTAACGTAGGATGTGTAGCAATACAAAGTAACGTTTTCGTTTGTGCATCGAGTCGAGTTCCCAGTACCGTTAAAAGGGTGAATATAAATTAAATGTCTCACGCGATTCACCGCTGTACACACAATCTCGTTGTTCTTGTATTTGCAGTTACGAAAATAAAGCTCAATATTCTCTCACGTTGTCATTACCGCGAACGTTCTGTGATTTTCCGATCCACGCTTGAAAAGCACGATATGAAAATAATGAGTGTAACATTGCATCATTACCTACTATTCGACATACACAACGTGTATAGGTAGGTATTATAATAGCTGACTAGACGTCAATGTTCTCCTGTCTATATTACGATTGTAAAGTCTACGGCCAGCTCCTACCACGTAAATTACGACGGTTAGTCTCGACGCCGTCCTAAGACCCGAACTCCGTTCTACGGCGAAACTGTACTTTATTCATGAATATAATATTTGTGAGCTTATGGTGCCCAAATCTGGGGTTGCGCCAAGCCAACCCACACAAAAAATATCCAATCATTCCAATCTATTTGCCTTCGCCAAATAACTTCTGCTCCTTGGTTTGTCAGCAACCACTCTCTCCACAAAGACCTAAATATTGAAACAGTCGAAAACCACAGCTCACTACAAAAAATTCCACTCCACACTATCCCTACATTCCAACCCACTCGTCTCAAACCAATATTCTTTTTCACTACCAAATGACCCTCCTCGTCGTTTAAAAAGACGATGGTGCCGTGATCTCCTGATCTAGGCACTTTACCCAAAATATAATTTAAAAAAAAAAGGGTCCTATCACTGGATGGCTTCCCTTATCATGTTTTCTTATGTTGTTTATGTAGTATGCAAATTTGCTTATTGTGCTCGTTTGCACAGATTGTAAATGTTATATTTTTTCTAAAAAAAAAAAAAATTTTGTGAGAGTTTAAAAAGACGATCGATATTAATCGTGAACTCCACCGATCTACATTCACGTGTCATATCGAGATCCTATATTCCATTTACAGTCTTGAGCTACGGTCAAATATGCTCAAAAGACTAGAGGATGAGCGTCTTTTCTGAATATCGTTCATTTAACCCCGGTCGTCCCCGGCCACGTTACGAGAGGATACACACACACACACACACACACACACACACACACACACACACACACACACACACACACACACACACACACACATTTTCGGATTAAAGGATTCTGCATTATATTTGCACACATGTATACTCGTATGTGATCAAGACGATACGTCTGTGCGAAAAACGATACAGTGCAGTGGCGGACCTAGGATTTTTTTTTGGGGGGGGGGTCCAATATTTTTTACATCAGTACATATTTTTATAAAAACACTTTTATTAGTATAATGGTATAGTTATATTCTTAAACATCTTATGGGCCAATGGGGAGGGGGGGCAGGCCCCTCTGGCCCTCCTTAAATTCGCCACTGATACAGTGGACGTGCGACGAATCGACTACGATAATAAGTCGAACGAAAGAAACACAAATCGTTGCGAGACGAAACCCACCGCGGCAGAAAACATGCGGCCCGTGCGGTTCACGGCGATTTTTCGACGACGACAACGACATTATTATTGTTTTTTTTTTCTGTTTTATTTTTTTATTCGACCCGAGCACGCACGTCTCCTCGCGCCCGGTGACGCGTCGCGATCGCTTCGGAACCGGCGCGGCGCGGCGTCTGTCCAGAACCTGAACGGCGTTCGTCCGACATCGGTTTTATACGGAATATACTCGCGGCGTACCGGTGTAATTTGTTTTACGTACATTATAATAATATTATACGTGTTGAAGTCTCTCCGGACGCGCATTGAATAATAACAACGTGAAAAAGCGGTCCATTGCGTTTCGTGTGGGACTGGTTTAAAATACTCGGTCGAAATCATAACACGTGATATTAATTTCCTCTCGGAACCGACCCTGCCGCCGAGTGTGCGTAGTGTGCGCGCACACTGTGTATTATAATATTATTATTATTATTATTATTATTATTAACATTATCATTATTATTATTATTATTATTATTATTATTATTATTATTATTATTATTATTTTAGGTACGCCGCGGCGCATAATACATTATGTTATATTAATATCACGTGTACACACACACACACACACACACTAAAAAAATCGGACGTTCGCACACAATATTCATGTATTTTTATTTAATGGCTCGTGTTGCACGTTCGACCGCGCTCGATTAATAATAATAGACTTTGGAGAAGGAAAAAAAAAATTAAACGTTCGATCCCCGTGCACGGTGTGTGTATACGATATGAACGCAACGTATTCGAAAGCGATCCCGCGGATCCGGTTAACGGGCGTGTTTTATTTATATTCGACCGTTCGGAGTTCACGACTACGACGACGACGACCACGACGACGACGCGACGGCGGTGTGATTTCGTCCGATCGATCATAACGTATAAACATGTAATTATTGTCGTTATATATTATTCTACAAGCGGCTGCGGACCGTCGAAGACGACGCGTCCAAAGGTAGTATTTATATTGTTATAATTTTTTTTATTTTATTATTATTATTTTATTTTATTTTTTTTTTTACAGGTGACGGACGGTATTTTTTTCTCCAAGGACGTTTAGTGACAACGTTATTCATACGCCGAGCAGAGTACGTAGACCTTTGATGCTCGCGCAGACTGCATGCTGTTGATGCTGACTGCGCGCGGTGTATCTATATACGTGTATACATAAAAAAAATAAAAAATAAAATAAAATAAATAAAAAACCAAACAGTCACGACATAAAAATGTATTGGCATGAGATTTTACAATTTCCTTCAAACTTAAGCGATAAATTTACGTCATCTTTATAATCCTCACGGTCCGAGAAGACGTGTAGAGAGGAGGTACACATTATATATACTTATATACACACTTATATATATATATATATATATATATATATATATATATATATATATATTTATATATATATATATATATATATATATATATTATATATTATATATTATATTATAAAAAATATATATTATGAGTATGTGTGTGTCTGCGTGCGTACACGTAAAATTCACATTGCTCATCTTATAGAGAAAGAGAGATCAAATACTTGATCGTTTTATTTTTCTTGAACATTTTAGTGGAATATTATAGGTAAAACTGTGTATTTTTCTACGGTGCAAATATTTTTTTATTTTTTATTTTTTTAAGGTTTTTTCATTAGATCGCATCAAAGAAAAAAAGTTGTATTATTACTTAACCGAAGATGTATTATTTCAGGTAAGAATAATAACGGTCGTCTGTACTATCGCAGTCGTATAATCCTTACGTATATACAATGTATATCTAAAAGATCAAACGCGCTTAGGTCGATCCAAACGAATAACCAACCAATCGGATATATATATATATATGTTTAATACTTTTGTATACATTTTACACATAATATTTTAAAATACGAGTATAGGCCCACCGAAACGATGACGGCCGGATCTCGAGGACGAAACATTTAGATTCACACACGAGGGTTCTTTATCCCTCATATGGTGTATTGAACGTACACGTTTAATTATTTGAATCGGATTTATTATTCCGGTGAAACATCACGGGTCACTTATAATTCGTACGATCAGAAGTGAATAATTTATGAGCGTGTGTTTTTCGATGATGAAAAATCGAAGGTTTAATTTATTTTTTTCGCGGATTTTCATCGTTCGGATGCACGTTAAATACGTTCGTGGAATACCGTAGAAAACGTGAACTCTACAACATAATGACACGTTCAAACCGATAATTTGATACATTATGTGTAATGACAGTATAATATATAAGTGTTATGTATAACGCACACGTGGCGGTACACAGACCTAACGCGATACAAACTGTTTGAGTTAAATACAATCGTCCGCGTAATGACATACTTCCGAAACGCAGGCGGACGCACGGATTTTTATGATTAATTCAATCGTAAAAGTATGTTATTATTTTTCTATACGTCTAAGGACGTTGAAATTTTTTTCAAACTTTTTATACATATTCTTTTCCCCGTACACGCGTGGAATGCCGCCTTTCGTTCGAGGTCAAAAATCCTGCTATACGACACCACTCGGGGAATGACTTTGGCATAATTCCTCTTGCGAGTTTTTCGAATTATTCTGCATTCACTTTTTTTTTTCTACACCACTCGCGTACGCTTTTACTTGTGTTCTGCATGCACTAGCTGACGTCTAAGACGGTGGCCACGGTCGCGCGCACTGCCGCTCTGTAGTGAAATAAACGTCGTGCCGTTAGTTGTTCAGCTATTAACTAATATTATAGGTTCACACAAATATTACAATAAATTCGTAATCTAGTGGATACGATGTCTTCCCGAGTGGGGCGGTTCATGGTTTTCGTTCCTATCTATACTCGAATATTATGTTTTAGGGCCACGCGGCAACGCCGTATCTAGAGTATAAGAATACGTCTTGACGTGTACAAGTGATACAACGAATAATCGGCGGGCTGGGCTGTAAAGTGACATTTAGTTTTGAAATTTATATTTTACATATTTTTCATATCTTCTACAAAAATCATACTAAAAAATAAGTTATGCTCAAAAAAAAAAAAAACGCCAAGTAAAAATTCAATTGTCAATGTATTAATGTCTAATGATGAATCGTAGTTATATTATAAAAAAAAAAAAAACTGAACTGTAAAGTTTTGGTAACTAAAAGATGGTTTTAAACGTTGTACATTTTTCATGGTTAGTATTTACTAATTTACGAATTTATACCAAAAATAATTATAGAAGTTGTACACAAGCATAAGGCACTATATCTGGTCAATTAGTTTAAAATATTTCTTCGGTTTACGGTACGTAATGAAATAATTGGTGTGCCGTGTTAAAAGTTAAAACGCAGACGTTTTAAACACTGAACGTATCGTTATCGTGTACCACGCGTCGTATGGACATGAGCTCGTATTTGTGTGTAAAAGAAATAACGTTTTTCCAAATCACACGATTGGCGTTCGACAAGATTGGGGAAAAAACGAAATAAAACCAAAACGTTCTAGTCGATACAATTTCTCGTTTCTGTTCCGAATTGGGCATTTCAAATTTTAAATTTTTGATTTTTTTTTTTTGTAGGTAACACCGTCACGTCGTCTGTTATGACTAGAGTCCGGATTTGTATGCATTTACATATTTGTAATGAGTGTATGCTGTTCGATGACAGTAAGAAATTTGGACGATTTGTGTAACAGATAATTCATAGAAAACAATTTATTTTGCATATAAATGCATATTTCAGGGATGACGGCATGTTTTTAAATGTTTGCATATTCAAGCATGTTTGGTACCTATTAAAGTATTTAAGTTTACAAAACCATGTTTTTTTTATAAATTTCTTTATTTTGTATTTTTATTCAAAAATATTAACTAGGTAAAGAAATAGTATAAGAAGATTTAATATGATTTTATCTATTATTTTTTACTATTCCTAATTAAAGTATTTGTTTTATTTGTTGAATACATTTTTAAATATTTACTATTCCTCAACCAATATTTTAAGTTGATGTCTGCAATCAAAAAATTAAGTTACCTATCTAATTTAGTTGAATTATTATTTATGAAAGAAATTAAAAAAATAACAAAAACATAATTAAATGCATAAACAATTATGCAAATAAATGCATATATTTTGGGCAAAAGTATATTTTTGCATATAATTAAAAAAAATAAGAGCATATCAAGTGCATATTTAAAAGTTTTTAGATGCATAAATGCATACTATTTTAGGCTTTTTGAGTGCATAAAAATCTGGACTCTAGTTATGACGCATTGCCACCGACGATCGATGTATTTTAGCTCTTCCGTGAAACGTAGGTACCTGGTATACCATATTTCACGTCACTCGTCGTCGGCGTACGCGTTTTATCATAATATTTCCCGCCGGACGCCCACGGCTTATAAACGCGATAAACATCTGACACGGGCGGACGGCCGACGACACGCCGCCGCTGCCGTCGAGACGATTTCGACGGACGATCGCGTGTATTCGAATTCGACACTACAGGGTGCGCCTTCATTGTACAACACGACGCGTAGCGTGACGGTGTCGCGTACACGTTTCATACGCCATCCACCGCTAAGTTCTCGATTTTACGCGTTGTGCAGTCCGTCGGCGGTGGGTTTTCGATCTATACTATAGATACAGTCCAGGGGTCGTCGACTGATGGACCGCGAACACTTTTGTTTCACGCACCCTTATCCGCGGAGTCGTTTTTAAATTTCTATAACATAAATGTACAAAAAATCCTGTAATAAACAATAATAGATAAAATAATGTGCTGTGCGGTGGGAGAGGTTCATAAAAACATAGCATTTATTGATGTGAAAACATCTTATACGGCGTTCAGTCCTTTCCGTTTGGGCAGTGAAATTTTCGAGCGTTACCTTTTTCGCGTAACGCTCGTTTGACATGTTTCTACATGTTCATTGTTTATATAAATTTTTTTTTTCTAATAAATGTTATTTGATACATTTTCATTTTTGCTTTAACTGAGAACGTAAATTCCTGTTTATGATTTCAGTCAACTATTACTTTCATATTATTCAAAATATATAATTGAATTGAATATCGCTTTGTGTCCGGAAAATAAAATTTAAACAAATTTAATTCTTAAAACATTTTAAACCTAACCTACAAATATGATGAAAGCACGTCTTTTAAATTAAGAATATTTACTTCAAATTCTACACATTAAATCTATATTCCTAAGCTCACATATACCTACCGTTTTCACATCTTCCGAGGGTCGCCCATGACACTCTCAGTTTTTTTATAATCAATATCAAAACGATATAATAAAATATTTATAATACTATATCGTATGATGTATACTGAAAAATCCCTGGGGTGGGGGAGGACGTAACGGGCGTGAAGTTGGCACCCCGACTTTGTCGTATCGTCTCCAAACTATTATCATCTTTTTGCAAATTAATTGCAACAATTTGCAACACTGGAAAAAAAATTTGCAACATGATTTTACAACCCCCATAGTGAAACATAGTTCGGGGTGCCAAGTTCACGTTAGCACCCCGACTTTGTCGTATCGTCTCCAAACTATTATCATCTTTTTGCAAATTAATTGCAACAATTTGCAACGCTGAAAAAAAAATTTGCAACATGATTTTACAACCCCCATAGTGAAACATAGTTCGGGGTGCCAAGTTCACGTTAGCACCCCGACTTTGTCGTATCGGCCCCAAACTAATACCATATTTTTGCAAATTAATTGCAACAATTAGCAACGTTGAAAAAAAAATTTGCAACACATTTTTCACCCTAGTAGAAACAAAATTTGGTCGGGGTGCCAAATTCACGTTGCACCCCGACTTTGTCGTATCGGCCCCAAACTAATACCATATTTTTGCAAATCAATTGCAACAATTTGCAACGCTGAAAAAAAAATTTGCAACATGATTTTACAACCCCCATAGTGAAACATAGTTCGGGGTGCCAAGTTCACGTTAGCACCCCGACTTTGTCGTATCGGCCCCAAACTAATACCATTTTTTACAATTTTTTATTTTAGAAACCTAAATCTGAACCAATCTGAAAAAAACTACCGACATAAAATTAAAATTTTTGTTTTTTGTTAGTCTTAAATTCGTATAACTTTTCCCAATTATGCTTATTATAATAATTTATAATTTATCACCCAATAGTTATACAAACCTTAATCACAGAATTAAAATAGCATATTTATTCACAGAAATATATTTTGTTCGAAATATTCACCTTTTTGTTTTTTTGTTTCAAAGCTGATGATGAAAAGTAAGTGTTTAATTTGTTGAATTAGAAGGGGTTTTTTTATTTAACAGCTACTCCTGTTACAAATAAACTATTTGTAAAATAGTTTAGAAAAATAATTCATAAGAGTTTATAATATTAAACCTATTCTTTCCTGTTGGACATTAAATTGTATACCTTTGGTTAATATTCTGATATCGTATATTATTCAATGTTAGATATAGTTCGGTATTATTTTGTTTTCTTATCTTCATACTTAATTTAATATGCACTTACTATAATATTTTGGTTCCTTGTTAAAATATTTTCATTTTGAAATGACCACCTATCTTGTAGAGTTGTCGATGTTATTACGTACCGTGTACGTAATGATATAGTACCAAGATATAGAAAACATATATTTTGTGTATGGATTACACATAAATCATAATAATCTAAATTTCAATATCAAATGTATTTGGTTTGAACATAAAAAATAACTAAAGCACTCATTTAGTTCTTTCATGGGCACTTAACATGATAATTTCATATTATTCTCACCGGAATTTGAAATATTAATAATTTGTTGAAAATAGATATTACTTAATTTATATAATATTAAAAAAAAGTTATTTTATAGTGTAGATAAAATATTGCAAATTACAATTTCTAATTATGATAGTTAAAATATGACAAAATAATTATTGTAATTATGAATGTTTTATATAAATCAGCATATGTGGTCTTACAAACTTGTTTTTTGCCTCGGTAAATTTATTGATTTTTTTTTCAATATCATTATGTTTTTCCCAAGTTTCTCCTCTTTTTATGTATGACACATAATGATCATTACCATATGCTATAAAAATATTGTAATAATAACAATACTAATAACAATATTATTGGTTTTAGTTTTAGTACTATGTTAATTATGTTATACATAAATTATTATAATATTATTTGATATAATATTGATTGCTGTTATAACCGTCTTGCTCTTAGTCTATCGGAAATTGTGGAAATCCGTGTCTGGACATACTGATTGAAATTTAATCTAAGAAATACAATAAAATGGTAAATATAAGGCTGAGAACACACTGTGTGGTTGCAGTCCGGTTTCTCAAATAATTATAAACACAGTAGCAAAAATCGGGAGTGCGTAAAAAAACCGAAAATATTTCAGTATTTTGGCCGATGCCCGATAGTATTTCCTCCAACAGTATTTCCGCCGACAGGATCACTGTCAACACTCAGCTGAATTACGGTAGATGGAAATACCATCGGCTGAATTAATGTCTGCGGAATTATTTTTCGGATAAAATATTGTCGTTTGAAATATTTGTCGGCCAAAATACTGTAATACTAATAATATTGTGGATTAAATATAGCCCCTCGTAAAAATCATCCGATTGTCCGATTCGATCGAAGTACATCGTTTTGAATTAGACCGACCACAGTATCCTAAAATACTACTGTAACTGTCATACCCGCAGCATGTTGTTGCGGTCAAACCGGATGGGTAATAACCGCTGCGGCTGAGAGTTCATATACTTACAAACATAATTTTTTTCTGCAAATTTTTGTGCAGATTCATATAGGTTTCTAATATAAAAATAATTAATCAATTTGCAAAAATAAAGTACTAGTTTGGAGCCGATACGACAAAGTCGGGGTGCAACATGAATTTGGCACCCCGACCAAATTGTATTTCTACTGGGGTGAAAAATGTGTTGCAATTTTTTTTTCAGCGTTGCTAATTGTTGCAATCAATTTATAAAAATATGGTATTAGTTTGGGGCCGATACGACAAAGTCGGGGTGCAACGTGAATTTGGCACCCCGACCAAATTTTGTTTCTACTGGGGTGAAAAATGTGTTGCAAATTTTTTTTCAGCGTTGCAAATTGTTGCAATTGATTTGCAAAAATATGGTATTAGTTTGGGGCCGATACGACAAAGTCGGGGTGCAACGTGAATTTGGCACCCCGACCAAATTTTGTTTCTACTAAGGTGAAAAATGTGTTGCAATTTTTTTTTTCAGCGTTGCAAATTGTTGCAATTGATTTGCAAAAATATGGTATTAGTTTGGGGCCGATACGACAAAGTCGGGGTGCAACGTGAATTTGGCACCCCGACCAAATTTTGTTTCTACTGGGGTGAAAAATGTGTTGCAAATTTTTTTTTCAACGTTGCTAATTGTTGCAATTAATTTGCAAAAATATGGTATTAGTTTGGGGCCGATACGACAAAGTCGGGGTGCAACGTGAATTTGGCACCCCGACCAAATTTTGTTTCTACTGGGGTGAAAAATGTGTTGCACATTTTTTTTTCAACGTTGCTAATTGTTGCAATTAATTTGCAAAAATATGGTATTAGTTTGGGGCCGATACGACAAAGTCGGGGTGCTAACGTGAACTTGGCACCCCGAACTATGTTTCACTATGGGGGTTGTAAAATCATGTTGCAAATTTTTTTTTCAGCGTTGCAAATTGTTGCAATTAATTTGCAAAAAGATGATAATAGTTTGGAGACGATACGACAAAGTCGGGGTGCTAACGTGAACTTGGCACCCCTAACTATGTTTCACTATGGGGGTTGTAAAATCATGTTGCAAATTTTTTTTCCAGTGTTGCAAATTGTTGCAATTAATTTGCAAAAAGATGATAATAGTTTGGAGACGATACGACAAAGTCGGGGTGCCAACTTCACGGACGTGAGGACGTACCCTTAAAACCCCCTTTGTATATACGTGCCTGGTTCGGGACCGCGGAAACTTTGGTAAGTTTCTTAACGGACCTCCGTGGAAATTAGTCGGTGATCCCGGGTCTATACGATCGACGGTTCAAACCACGCGCGGTTCTATACCAACGGTCGGCGACTGGCGGACCGCGGTCCAAATCCGGACCGCGGAAGGCACTGATCTGGACCGTCGACATATCTTTCTTTGATAGTTTGACAAGTACGTTATTTCAATTTCCATCGTGACTATTAAAAAAAGCGTCGTTTCGTAAAACAATTTTTTTCATAAACAAGTAGAGAACGAAGTTAACTTTGAGCCTTGACGAGACGTATTTCGTCTTAGATGTTCTACGAGAATTCCCGATTTCAAGTTACTAGCCATAGACGATAAATGCGATTTCTCATATAACATTACGAGACACGTTTACTCTTCAAATAATTTCAAAATTTTAGTAATAACTATGGAATAAAGTTAAAAAAATTAATTTCTTTTTTCTACGGACCCCTCTCACGTATTATTATAGTTTTTCGGACTCCAGTATAGAAATCACTTGCCCGACCCTTGTTCGGATACGATATATTGTTTATAATATCACGTCACATTCTAATATATCGGCCGTTCGCGTCGGACGAGACACACGCGCCGATCGACGGCCGTACAACAATAATACACACCATCATAATATATAATTATTATTATTATTATTATTATTATTATTATTTTATTATTATTGTTATTATTGTTATTATTATGTATCGTACGGGTATTGTGCGTGTGGCAAATTAAATAACAAACACGCGCACACGCATAACAATGTGTGCGTACACCATGCGCGCGTGTACGTACAAAAAGGTAACGCGATACGGTTTGGATCACGTACGCGGACGACAATGGCGATGTGCCCGGCTGTTCCGCAGCGGCGTCGACGATAATAGTAATATGTAATAACGACGGTAAAAAAAAATTGAATAAATAAAAAAAAAAAAAAAATGATAACTTTTACGATTAAACGCGAATTCGTCCGATTAAATCCGTTTATAATTCCCTGTGCGCTCTTCAATTACACACTTTTACTGCCGGACGCGCCGGTCGATATTACTGAACGTACATAAAATATATATAGGCATTCACACACACACACACACACACACACACACACACACACACACACACACACACATATATATTTATAATTATAACATACATTTTCATTTATTCAGTGTACGAGCGGAGTGTATCACGTATACAAACACACATGTGTATAATATACAGGGTGTCCCACGGAGATTTACAAACAACGGTTTAATCCTGGATAATATCTACGTGTTGTTACGTTTTCTTTAATGGTGTATCCACTATAATTATAATAACGTATTATTACAATGAAAAAAAATATACACATTTAAAAAAAATGCGTTTTTTATTCAAGTGCTGGTCTTTGAATGTTCAATATTGGATAAAATAGTCGCGTGTAAAAAAGACAACGTATGCCGTGTAAATCCTAAATTGGCGGATTACTGGTAAACGGTTGTACGTTTTCTTTCTGTTTCTTCATTTCACTACTGGTAACCTTTAAACCTTTATAATATATCCTAAACTACTGATACAAAAACAAAAATTTTTATATCGTAATTCTTACAAAAAAAAAAAAAAAAAACTGTAAATTGTTTTTCTTCATATACTATCAATAGTGACGAATGGTAGTTACCATGTAGGAAAACTTAAAAAATCACTAAAATCGAAAAAAACGAATAATAGCCAGTGTTCTAAATCGTTCTAAAAAAAAAAAAAAAAAACAAAAAGAAATCATAATAATAAATCCATGTTTTATCCAAGAGTAGAAATCTCCGTGGAACATTTTGTACACACACACACGTGTATGCATTTCGGAATTTCGGTATGAAACAATATAATATTGATATCAACACGCGTTCATGTGTATACACCACTGTACGAGTATTATCGTATTAATGACACGTCCGCGGAAAGCCGAGCCGATCGATCGCGCCGCGGCGTCGGGCAGTGCAGGAAAAAAGCCAGGGGAGATTTATAGGCGCCACCGGTGCGATTGTTTTCGGGGAATCTTATATGGTCGTGGAGGCCGTCTTTATTACTGCTGTTGCGGAGTCCCCGCGGACTCGACCCGATCCGCCGCCGGATGCTGTGTCGCGGCGGGCCCGAACGGTCGCGTTTACGCGGGCGAACGAGTGCGTAACCTAACGTTAGGTAACCTAACCTAACCTAACGCGGTATTGCGGTCGGTCCGCGGAAAAAAAGTTTTCGGAAAAAAATCAACGACAAACGGAACGTCGCCGGCCGTGCTCTAACTACACAGCGGTATAATATTCGTATGCCGTACACGGACGTCATGTACGTGATGTTTTCAAACGGTGAATCACAATTATTTACAAAACGAATCAATCGAATAAAAAAACCGTCGGATCGTCTTATATTTTGTACGAACACGCACGAAACACACGCCTGCGATCGCACTACACGGTGTAATCGTGTTTATTGCAATAAACGTATACGCGCGCGATGACGTTCGATTCGGTCGTAAAAATAACGAATCGCCGGCGATTAAAAAACTAATAACTTATTTGATCGATTTTATTTTTTTTTTTGCTTCCGTATATTAACGCGCACCGAATCGTAATCGCACATACATAACACACACACACACACACACACACACACACACACACACACACACACACACACACACACACACACACACACACACACGTATATATGTATTTTAATATTTATACTCATTTAAAAAAATAATATTTACATTAAACCTACAGCTTTTTTAAATTGTTTTACGGTAGAATATGCACGTGTGTGTAGGTATACCGTAAACACGTAGTTTTAATAAGATATTGAATTACGTATTCGTCGACAGGAACGAGATAATAATGTGTACACGTTTAATACAACTAATAATAATAGTAATAATATATGCAATCATAACGACCTGATCCGGCGAATAAGCTATACCAATAATAATAATAATAATATTAACAATAACGACGTCAGTTTTCGAAAACAAATTATTCGCCGATTATCTATATTATCTAAAAACGTATGCATTTATATTATTCGATAATTTATCGGCACGAAATCCAACTCATTCATAAAACGACTTGAACGTATAAATATTGACATCACTGCGATCCTATCTATACGTTCTATACCTCTGCGACTCGGACGTGAGATTATTGACGGATTGCGTGCCTACTCGTTTTTTTTTTTTTTTTGTAATACGTTTGCTTTGCGTACAACGAAAGACGTTATGAGAGTTGCTGGTGGAAACGTTGCAGGAGGTAATTCTTTTTTTTTTTTTTTTATCGTGACCGATTCCAAAAATCGACAAGCGCTCCAAAAACCATCGGCGGCGATTACCCGGAAATCACTTGGTACACTATCGTTTTCCTGCTCGTTCCGACGCAGGTGTCGTCCTAATAATGTTCAATTATTATCGTCACGTGACAGTCGGGTCGTTTTGAGTGGATTATAAAATCGTTTTCCCTCGATTAATATTAGATGTTTTCAATTACACTTTACGACCAATAACTACAATTATCCACGTCAAAACGTTACACACCGACCGCGTTCGTGGATCCCGCGCGCGCGCGCATACGGGTATATAAATCGATTTATCACTCGTCTAGACACGAGTTAAAATTTAATTCGATCCATTACGGGCGAAAATTAATTTACACCGTTTTATGATACTGTACACACACACACACGTACTACTCCGTTTTTCGTGTGATGTCACACACCGTACGCGTTTGTAATGATATAATTTCCTTTTTAATCCGTCATTGTTCGCGTCCGCGTTTTATTTATACACCCCGAGCGCGGTGCGGTGCGCTCGTACGGCCGTGCGGCGTTCAAAAGAATCGCGGGGTGTAACTGCGTTCGTATTACCTACCCTCGTCGCGTCGAAAAAGTGAACCCTAGCGGGACGCCGCCGCGTGAGCCGCAGCGCACGTACAGGGTGCGGCATAATGGACTCCCACATTTCCGAGGTGAATTTTAAAAAAAAACTGTACAAGATATGGAATTTTTATTTTATTTATTAAAACTACATTAAATAAGGTTTTTTTATTATAAGTAATTTTTTTAAAATAATGTCGTCTAAATGATTGCCTTGACGAGCAACGCACATATGGAGACGTTCTCGAAAGTTTTCCATCACTCTCGCCAGCATATCAAGTGGAATCGCGGAGATTTTTTGACGGATGGCCTCTTTTAGTTCTTCCATGGTTCTAGGTCGATGTTTGAAAACTTCAGCTTTGAGGTATCCCCATAAGAAATAGTCACATGGACTCAAATCAGGGGAGCGAGGAGGTCATGTAATGTTTCGTCACACATTCGGCGTTTTTGAAAAACGCCTCGACAACGAAACCACGTTGTTCACCTGACCACGACATTGTGACGACTAAAAATCGTATTAATGACCTAACCCAGTGAAACAAACCACTTTTATCTGATCAGTTTAATTACGTGCTAATGATGTTTTGAAATATTGTAGTCCATTACGGATTATTTTCTAGAACGGCTCCAAATGTGCGTCAATTGAAAAGGCAATCATTTGGACAATGTTATTTTAAAACAAACAACTTTAAAAAAAACCTTATTTAATGTAGTTTTAATAAATAAAAAAGAAATTTCCATATCTTGTATGGTTTTTTTAAAATTCACCTCGAAAATGTGGGAGTCCATTACGCCGCACCCTGTATAATAATAATAATAATAATAATAATACTATTACGTTTTCGCCATAAACTCATATATGCGTTTCAAACGCTTTTCCGTCAGAGGCGTGTGTTCACCTACGTGCTGTGTAAAAGTTGTGTGTAATAATTTACAATTTCAAGCCTATGTTAAGTTTTTGAATAAATCTAATTATACGATCTAACCATTTCGTCGTTTATATTATAGTCTTGTGTGCGATTAATAATTTACGGTGGACGTTTATTATTATTATTTTTTTTTTTTATTACGTTCCGTAAAAACAAAAAAAAGTGGAAGAAAAAAAACGAAAGTTTATAATATACGAAAGATAAAATACCTTCTTCAAAAATAACATTGTTTGTGCATTACACTGTCGTTTAATTTGGGTCAATACGTTCCGTATACACATATTTATACGTACGTTTTACCAGCATAATAGTAGGATCCCCAGTAACGTTCGAAATATTACCGTGCCTTATTGCTTATATATACATACGCGCGTGCAGTGCGAGCGGAAGCGGAACGTCGGCGGCGGTAGTTTTATTTTTCTCTTTTTACTCAGCTCCTTATATTCACGTCAAATATTATCGTGTGTTTTGCAATCGAAACATTCGGCGTATTGACAAAAGTACTAAAAGCTTCATTCCATCCCCGAGACTCCCAGAGCAGTCGTTTTTACGTTTCTAACCAATTTCGTCCCGACTCGTTTGATGGCTTTCCGTGTAAAATGTTTTTATTTATATTATTTCGATAGGTATAGGTATTTTATAGATACATACACACATACGTAAACCTAACGTGTATATACGTGTGTAGACGCGTGCGCCTGTGTTCGTCCGTACTTACCGGCCGTATGTACGTATAACCGTATAACCTTTTAGTGCTGCGTTATTTGAAACGAAAACAAATGAAGTTTATTACTCGAGCGTAATATTGAAGTGACGGACGATATTCGGACGGTATTGTTTTTCATCACACTGAAACGAATAGTCGTTTAACCGGTAAATTATAGGTTTTTAGTGTATCACCCTTTGTTACATGTTTATTAGTGACAAAGTGCACGGACTATGGGTGGGAATAAATGTGTTTCGTTTCGTGACCGCGTACAGTCATACAGCCGTAGTGTACGCCGTAGTCATCCCCGTAAAAACTTAAGCCTTCAGTTTACAGTTTAAAAAAAAAAACAAAACATGACCACAGGTGATTCGACCATAGTTGTTAAACACTATGATTAATTTATTATATTTTATAATCATTTTTATTGCCGTTAAGTCCTTTTATGATCATTATTGTTTTTATTACCATCTATCCACACAGCGTGGTTACGTTTTTTCATTAACTTAAGTAATATTTCATTACGTTTTTACGCGCTTGGATTGTCCGCGTCTTTACCGGATTGCTTACCAATAGTATATTTTTAATATCAATAAATTATTTCGACCTCCGAAACGTAATATTATTATTCGGACGTTTCGAAAATCCTATAGAAATACGGTTTCCTCGGAAATGAAACTCATCTCGCAAAGTGCAGCGATTCGGTTTTAAAAATACTGATAACCAATGTGCGTCGGACGGACGGCGGTGGAAGGAATAGTAATAAAACGGTTTATAACAAACCGTAGTAACACACCTGTTTTCGAATAAATTGTTTGGAAATACATCACGAGCAAACACATGGGCGCAGACAAAAAACGAGACCAGGAACGCATTGTGATTTACGTATGTAATTCGAGTACATTCGTTTTGTGATCGACGATTGATCCTCGACGGAGATCCACAACGGTGTACGAATTACGTAAAAACCAAAATTAATATTTAGTCGTTACGAAAACTATACGTTCGTCAACGACGACGCGTCTAAATAGTCGGAGAGTTATGACCGACACAACGTTATCGTTGCCAAGTACGTAAAGTAGTGTGTGTGTGTGTGTGTGTTTAACGCTCGGTATAAACACAGACACGGACACGCGCGCACTCACACGCGCACGCACGCATTCTTGTACACGAAAGAGGGTTAAATCTGGAACCTAAAAAATGTAACTCATTCGACACACGCGAACGATTTACTGCTCCGCGGACGTCGACACGTCGTCGTCTTCCCGGCAGGACCGACGAACGACCTGACGACGACTAGTCGGTTTACTATCGTCGGTCGCAGATGGTTTCCATCGTCGTGTTCCGTATATATTTTTGTACACAATATTATACGAAATAATAATAATATTATAACCGTCTTAAACAAAACGAAACCGGACGAGGAATTTTTCGTGAATACACACATAGAATATTATATTGTATTGTTATTATTATTATTATTATTGTTATTATCGTCATCTCGGTTATTGAGCTAATTAACATCCTGGTCTTTATGTTTTTCTTATACGAATCCTATACATACATTGCAGCGTATATATGCGTGTGTGTGTGTGTGCGCGTGCGATTATTATTACTATTATTGTTGTTTTTTTTTTCTGCTTTCCTTCCGCGGAATCTCGGCCGCTGCGGAGAGTAGACTCTACTGTTCGCAGACCCGTTTCTGCCAACGACGACGACGACGACGACGACGGCAGCGACGACGGCGACTACGTTATTCTACAACTTGTACACACTACGGGGGGGAAAAAAAAAAAAATCTAAGAAAAAAAAAAAATTAAATTATATATAAATATTATACTCATATATCCTCTGCTCTCTCTACCTTGCCGTCTATACCACGGTGACGCGCGGGATTCTTTTGTTCTTCTTTATTCCAGTTCTTTTCCCATGTGCGTGTACGTGCGCGTGTATGAGTAGTATACGCGAAGCTTATAAACAAACAAAAAGGCATTATAAAAATGTATAACGAATAGAACGGCGCGCGCGTATCATATAATACGAGAGTAGATGAAAAAAAGAGGTTTGGCGGAGAAAAAAAATCTATATATATTATTATTATTATTATTAACACACACACACACACACGTATATATATATATACACTATATACACATTGCTAATATCGTATAATAGGCTAATAAATTATATACGCATCGTCTCGTGCAATGATGGTGGACAAGGTCCTCTCTGCGACGGATGTAGCAGGCGAGGAATGATGACGGCGGCGGTTTCTTTTCAAACCCATCAACATCGACTTTTTCGACGGTAATTAAAATTCGCAAGACACAAAATGTGCACACACACACACGCACTCGTGCAGACAATGCTGTTTAGTGTATCATAATAATAATAATAATAATAATAACCGGTGTCGGTGGACAAAGTATGATATACAATAATATGTATAAGTATAGATGGAAAAAAAAAATTCGAATACTCGCTCGTTTGTTTGGCGATAGACGTACGTACGCGACCACATCGTCGAGCAGCTGACAACGCGTACGACCGTTTTTAACTTAGTGTGTAGGTACATAATAAAACGCGACGGACGAGTCGTCTAGGACGACGCTCCGGCGGCGGCGTCATCAGCCGTTTTTTCAGTCGAAAACGTAACGTGCTCACGTTATATTTTCTTATTAGTAGTGATTACACACAAATACGTGTTGTCGGTTTATTCATTTTTTTTTTTTATTATTTCGAAATCGTCAAAAGTATAACGTGCAGTCTGTGTCGAGTCGGAACGGTATGGGGCTGTTGACCTCGATCAATTTTCGGTATAACGATTTGGTGAGCTTAGGTTTTTGTTTTTTTTTTTTATCTTTTCGATTCGTTTACGCAGTAAATGTATATCTGTGTGTATAATATACAATATAGGTGCCGTCCTGATGGATATTGTTGTTTTCTTTGGAATAATATTACTCTTCATAAAATTCGTCGGTAATTCATTCAATATATTATACTATATCGGGTTTCGTATGCGTACTGTAATAATTAAAAATTTACCTGAATGTTGAGGAGTAGAATGTTGCGACACCAAGGATGTGGATATCGTGTAGAGAAGGCGAAAAGAAATAAATACAATTTTAAATATAAGTTAATTTAGATTTATCACGACACGACGACTACATATGAGAACGTCTTCCTCTTCTTGTTCGCTGCTTGCTGTGGAGACTGGGGTAGTTTTATTATTAGATGTAGTATTTATAGTATCGTGTCGTGATAATATCAATCTGTTTATTGCGGTAATTGTATAATGATAATTATAGTGTAATTATTGATATGGTTTTATGATACATAATGACGGTTTGATTATAATTATTTTTCTGAATAATGCGGAGTATTATTATAAAATGTCAAAGATGTGATGATAGTCCATAATTATATTTAACATTTCATAATAATATTCTGGAAAATATAATGGACCATAATTACACATGACACTTTAGAATAATAATAATTTACAATTTAATAATTAATAATAATAATAATCTAATTAAATAAACTAATATAAATATAAGATAATGGATAATAATAATTTATAATTTAATAATTAATAATAATAATAATAATAATCTAATTAAATAAACTAATGTAAATATAAGATACTGAATAATGATAATTTATAATTTATCTAGTTGTTATTACATGATTATGCATATCATTACATTCACCGTAGTCTTTTTTTTTTGTTATGTCCTCATAACATATATATACCTATATATTTTTTTTTTTTTTTTTTTACAATAAAAATGATATTCTTGTTTATATTAACATAATGATGATAATTAATAATTATAATGATGATAATTATATATCTTAATTTAAAAGATACATTTATTAAAAAGAGAAAAAAAAAAATAATAATTTAAAAGATTATAGCAAAGTCGGTATTCATATGCATGTGATGTGGTGGATATTAATTTATTTGATGATAATTATTATCATTATTATTTTTTTTTTCTTTTCTTTTTTTTTTTATACTGATAGTCTTCGTATATTGAGTACATCTGTGTAAAGCTTAATTGTTGGTATGTGGATTTTTTTTTTTTTTTTTTTTTCTTTGTCGTTTGTAGATGCTCGAGTGTATTATTTATTTATTTTTTTTTTTTTTATGTGTGTTGTGCATTATCATATTATGATGTGTCAAATTGGAGAATATGCCTGCTATTAATTTGAGACTTCATCCAAATGTGTTGTATAGTGTGGTGATATTGATTATAGTGTTAATGGTAAGAATTGATATTTTGGCTATGACAAAAATTATATTTTGCTTGTACATTGACCTTGTTCCATGTACCTCTTATGTTGGTGAAGGTGGTGCCCTCACAGTTACCATCTTTATCGAGTGTTCCACCACTAGTGTGAGAAATTAAAGTTGTTTGATTGATTTTAAGTCCCGTAATTATGCTTCCTAATGGTGTGTAGTAGACTCTGCGTTGATGAATTTCTTGACATCTAGCACTGCCTAGTTCAATTATTTCCGAAGTAAAACCACCGTCCACCATTTGTGCATCTTCAAATGCGGAACATCTTGTGATAAGGTAGTCTACGGAAATAAGACATGTTTGAAAATATACAGAATATGTTTCTGCTTTCTGAAGTAGCTTTATTCGTTTGATGTGTTCTATTTCTACGGGTGTGGGTTTTTCACAATCATCTACTTCCAAGCTGTTGAAGGCTGTGATGTTGATTTGTGGTCCACCACAATCATATGCTATGAATCCGTGTGTGTATGAATAAATTGTTAATAGTAAAATTATTAGTTTGATGTACATATTGATTTTGTATGTAGATATGAATCTGCAAGAACATTTTTTTTTTTACATAATATATAATATAATATAATATAATATAATTTAATTTTGACAATATTTTAGGAAAGAGAAAAATAAAAATTAATAGTATATGGTATATTAATTATTAATTGAATATAATATTTTAAAATACATATATGAATATATTTTTTTTACAAATTAATAACAGAAAAATAAAACTCTGTTAAAATTTTTTTTTTTTTTTTTTTTTTTTTATCGTTCATTTTTTTTTTGATAGTAAGGTTTTAATCTTCTTACATGAATGACATCTTCAGTTTCTTTGTCATCTAATATTAGTTTTATTTTATAATTTAAATCATTTATTTTTTTGATAATAGTAAATGGGCCTCTGTATTTGGGTGCTAGCTTTGGCGATTTGCCTCTTTCTTTAAAAGGAAATTTTATTAATACTGAATCTCCTGTTTTATATTTGATTAATTTATGTGATTTGTCGTGATATTTTTTTTGATTATTTTGTGCTTTAATATTTATTTGTGGAATTGTGTTTCTGATATTATTTAGTTGGATTAATGATTGTTTTAGGTTATAGGGTATGTTATCTGGTATTATTTTATTATCAATTGGAAATCTTGGTTCGAAGCCATGCATCAAGTAAAAGGGGCTGTATTTTGTTCCTGAATGAGGGGTAGCATTATAGCTCAATGTAATATATGGTAAATAGTAATACCATCTTGATTGATTATTATTAATTATATAATTTCTTAGCGCTGTACAAATTACATCATTTATTTTTTCCACAAAACCTTGTGTTTGAGGTGAATAGCTTGTTGACATTGCGATTTTTATTCCTAAGTTATCACATGTATCTGTTACTAGTTTATTTTTAAAGTGACTACCTCTGTCAGATGAGAATTGTTTGAAACAACCCCATTTGGAAATTATGTCTATTATAAGATCTACCGTTGATTGTCCTGTAGCTGTTTTTACTGCTTTAGTGAAAATATATTTCGTATTATTACATGCAGCTACTAGTATATATTGTTTATTATTGCTAAGTGGTAATGGTCCTAGGTAATCGAATGTTATTCTGTCTAGAGGTCTATTAGATAATTGTATTGGTTTTAGTTGACCTATTGGTTTGCCAATTATTTTTTTATTTATTTGACAGTTGTGACAACATTTTATATATTCCGTTGTGTCTTTAGTTAGAGTTGGCCAGTAATATTTGTTCTGTAATTTATGTATAGTTCTCGATATACCTGTATGACCTCCTATTGGAGATTCGTGATAGGATTTTAATATTTGGTTGATTAATGTAATGGGGATGACTAGTGTTGGATTAATGTTATTGTTTGGTGTGAAACGTTTATAGTATAAAATATTATCTTTTATTAAGAATTGTCTAGATTTTCTTAAAATTTTAGTTGGTATATTATTGTCATTATTATTTTTTAGAGCTGTAATTATATCTGAGCAAAATTTGTCGTTGGATTGTTGTTGTTCTATGTTATTAAAATTAATTGATATTTCGTTAATGTTTTCGTTAATGTTTATTTTATTAATCGGATATCTAGATAAGGCGTCCGCTACTTTATTCTCTTTCCCTTTTTTGTAGAAGATTTCAAAATTATAATCTAAAAGTTTTAAGGTTAAGCGAGCTATTCTTGCTGATGGTATTTTGAGGTTCTTGTAATACTGTAAGCTAATGTTATCACAGAATACAAAAAAATGTCTTCCCCATAAATATTCTCGGAAGTAAGTTATACCAAAAACTAGTCCTAAAAGTTCAAGCGTGGTGGAAGAATATGTTTCTTCGTTTTTTAGTAGTTTTCTAGAAGCATATCCTATTGGGTGTAGTATATTGTTGTTGTGAGGTTGTTCAAGGCATGCTCCTAGACCTACTAAAGATGCATCTATGGTTAGGAATACTTGTTTGTTATCGTCAAAGTGCCTCAATAAGGGTTCGGAAATTAAGTGTTGTTTCAATGTTGTGAAACATTGTTCGTGTTCATTATTCCATTCTATTTTCTTAATGTCTCCTTTCGTTAGTTCTGTAATTGGGTGTGCAATTTTGGCAAAGTTTTTGATATGTTTTCTATAGTAAGAGCACATGCCCAAAAATGATCTTACATCTTTTTGGGTTTTGGGTTGTTTAAATTCCATGATTGCTTTTGTGTTTTTGTTTAATGGTTGTATTCCTAAGGCTGATATACCGTGTCCTAACAATTCAATTTTTTCATTAAAAAAATGACATTTATTGGTTTTCATTGAAAAATTAATTTTGTCCATTATGATAAATGTTTCTCTCAAATTTAATAATGCTTGATTAAAGTTATTTCCATATGAAGCTAGATCGTCTATATAAATAATTATGGATTTGTATAATAATGCTGAGAATGCTTCGTTTAATTTTCGTTGGAAAATTGCGCTACTATTTTTGAATCCCTGAGGAAGTCTGGTAAATGTCATTAGTCCATGGACTGTAGTAAAAGCGAGTTTATGTTGGTCTTCAAGTTTTATTGGAATTTGGAAAAAACCACTATTTAAGTCGATGGATGAAAAATATTTAGCTCCTTCTAATGCTCGTAATAAGTCATTCATTCTAGGTAATGGGTATTGATCTATTTCGACCTTTTCATTGAGTTCTTTATATGAAACTACTAGCCTATATGCTCCTTGTTCTTTCTTTTTAACCAGAAACGCTGGTGCAGCGAATTTGGAAATAATTGGTCGAATGATATTTGCTTTTGATAATTTGTTTAGTTGTGTTTTTAATTCATCTCTTTGTTGAGGAGATACTCTATGTGGTGCGTTGAATTTAGGATCTTTATAATTTGGTTTCATTTTTATTTCACATGGTTTTACATTTGCTGCTTTTATGTTCGCGGTGTCGGTCGTAAATAAATGAATAAATTCTTTTATTAGATTAACTGCTTGTTTGTGTTCATTTAAACTGAGATGTGGTGATATGTTTATTGGGGTTCCTTCATTATCTGTGATTAATTCTTTGTTATTTGTATTGTATGTGTTATGTGTGTTAATTGGATGATTGTCGTTTTTGTTTGATAAAATTATTTTACTATCCATAATTGGTTGAATATTGTCTGTATTTTCAATTTTTAGTATGTTGCTTTGCATGTGAATTTTTATATTTTTTAAAATTTGTTCTAATGGTGTTATATTATTAATTATTATATGTTTGTTTGGGATTCGTGAAGAGGGTTTTATGGATTTTGTACCAGGAATCCAGTGTGTGTTCTTATTAGTATTATATAGTACTATGTTATGATTTTCATTGTTTTTGTCATTTTTATATATTATTCCTGTTTTGTTTGTTTCATCGTAAATATATGCGTTGTGGTTGTAATGATTAGCAATTGATGCAAGTTCGTTATCTGACCACCAATAGTTTGGAAGTTGTGTTAAATTAAATAAGTTTAAGATATTAGCTATTGAGGTTATTTGATTATCTTTTCCATCATTTAGTGCATTGCATATAGCGTATATACCACAGTTTCCATCTCCTGGGACATTTTCACCTGGTTTGTGTGTGTTAAAAACTGTTTTAATATGTTCATCTTCTGAGTTATTTGTATTATTGACAGTTATGTTGTTTATTTTGTTTAAATAGTAGTTTTGAATTTTATTTATTATATTTATATGTTCTACTGATTTCCATGAGTTTGTTATATTGAAATTATTTTTGTGACAAATTAATAATTTTATATTTGTATTTTGGAATTCCGAATAAATTAATTGTTTTATGATTGTCCAGTTACATTTATCAAATCCAGTTGCTATAGTTGGCATTGCAATTTTATTATCGTGTATTTTTTGGCTTATTTGTTTTAAATTACGAATAGCATTTTTAATGTCATTAAGTTTTGGTTTATGATAGTATTTTTCTTTTGTAATTAAATAATAAATTATTCTGTTTTTTTGTTTAAATGGGATTACTTTGCCTATTCGAGGTTTTAAAGTAAGGAGTTGTTGTGTTACATCACCAAATATATTTTTTATTTGAGAGGCTAAGCCTTTACTCATTTTACAGTCTGCTGAGATGCAGTGTGCTATGGAATAATCATGATTAGTATTAAATATGTTTTTTATGTCTTCTGTGATATTATTGATGTGTGTTTGGTTATGAGAGTTGTGTGTTTTAATAATTATTGAATCATTTAATGTTAGGGTATTATCTTTGAATTTTATTATAGCATTATGTTTGGTTAAGAAACTATTTCCAATTATTATATGACAAGATAAGTTTTTTATTACGTATGTTTTGACTTCAAAATCGTGACAATTAATTTGTAATTTTATTAATGTGGATCCAAGGACCGTTAATGGTTCATTATTTGGGCCAGTTAAGTTGATAGTTTCATTTTTAATAATATTGTTTGTCGGTACGAGAGAGTGTCTTATACAACAGATGTTAGCACCCGTGTCAATTGTGATTGGTATGTCTATGTTGTTTATTCTTGCATTTATGTAAAGTGGTTCAGCTATATTATTTAATCTGTAGTTATTAGTTGTTTGTTTTAACGGATAAGGGGAACAGTGACCGTTAAAATTACTGTTTGACCATTTTATTAGTTTTTTGACTGTTGTAAATATTTAAAACAGTTTTGTGCTTGGTGACCAATATTAAGGCATAATTGACATTTTATATTATCTTTTTTAAAGAAGCAATTTTCTGTTAAATGATTGTTACGAGAGCAAATGTTGCATTGTTGTCGAATATTGGATTTATTTATTTTGTTATTGAAATTATTGTTTGCATGACAAAATTCTTTGGTGTGATTGAAGCGAGAACAGATTTCACATTGTTTTTTAAAATTGTTAGCAGTTTGATAAAAAGTTCGTTTTGGATGAATTTTTGAATTATTTGTATTATTTTGAATTAGATTTAAATGATGTGTTTCGTTTAATGATTCTATCTCTTTCTTAAGTTTATCATTATTCTCATTTAAGGTTTTTATTTGTTCGTTAAATTTGTTGGTTATTTGATTTATTTGTTCAGTAATAATGTTATTTTTTATATCTGTGTGAGATTGTACTGTTTCACCCGTGATCATAAATTCAATCATTTCGTATTTTCTGATGTTGTCTTTAAGTTGTTTAAGTGTGTTGTTTTCTATAATGCCTATGTGTCTAATAATATTAGGTTTTAGTCCTTTCATGATTTTATGTATCATTTCTGCTTCTGACATTAAAGGATTTATTCGTTTACATAATGATTCTATGTCATTAATGTAATTTATTGTTTGTTCGTCATCTAGTTGTGTTCTTTTTTCTAGTAATAATTTTAACATGTCTAATTGAGCTGTGGGTTTGAATTCAGTTATTAGTTTTTGTTCTAATTCAGTCCATTTTATGTTATTAGTTAAGGTTGGTTCATTGTTATCATAAAAAGTTAAGGCTGATCCTTCTAAGTATAAAGGTAGAAATTGTATTTTTTCTGTGTCAGACCACGCGTTAATGCTTGCTGCTCTGTTATATTTTTTTATGAATAAATCAATATTTTCGGAAATTAAACCGGAGAATGTTCCAGGTTTGCAAAAAGGTTTTTTACTGTTATCCATATTATTTGTGTTTGAAACGTCAGAGAAATCGTTTGGGATTGATTCTCCTTTAAGGTATATTATAAGTCTTTCCTTTAATTCAGGAACTAAGCCAGTGGTGATTAGATTTCGTTTGTGAAGTTCAGTTATAAGTTGTTGTTTTAGTAAGGTGTTTATGATTTGAGGTGTAAGTGGTTGAGAGTTTGAGTTTAATGTATGTTGTTGTTTTAATTCATTTTTGTCGAGGGACATTTATGATTGTTTTATTTTGATTTTATTAAATGGATTGTTATAAAGGTGAAATTGTAATTTATATATTGATGTATTAAATGTGTTCGTGTGTGTTATGAGCCACGAGTTGGGCGCCACTTTGTAATAATTAAAAATTTACCTGAATGTTGAGGAGTAGAATGTTGCGACACCAAGGATGTGGATATCGTGTAGAGAAGGCGAAAAGAAATAAATACAATTTTAAATATAAGTTAATTTAGATTTATCACGACACGACGACTACATATGAGAACGTCTTCCTCTTCTTGTTCGCTGCTTGCTGTGGAGACTGGGGTAGTTTTATTATTAGATGTAGTATTTATAGTATCGTGTCGTGATAATATCAATCTGTTTATTGCGGTAATTGTATAATGATAATTATAGTGTAATTATTGATATGGTTTTATGATACATAATGACGGTTTGATTATAATTATTTTTCTGAATAATGCGGAGTATTATTATAAAATGTCAAAGATGTGATGATAGTCCATAATTATATTTAACATTTCATAATAATATTCTGGAAAATATAATGGACCATAATTACACATGACACTTTAGAATAATAATAATTTACAATTTAATAATTAATAATAATAATAATCTAATTAAATAAACTAATATAAATATAAGATAATGGATAATAATAATTTATAATTTAATAATTAATAATAATAATAATAATAATCTAATTAAATAAACTAATGTAAATATAAGATACTGAATAATGATAATTTATAATTTATCTAGTTGTTATTACATGATTATGCATATCGTTACAGTACGTATGTATATATTTATATTTATATGTGGATAATCGTTACTTCCCTCGGGCAGTCGGGTATTTTAACCGTGGTAACCCACATGCAGAGTGTAGATATACGCGCGTACCACGTCTTATGGTGTATATATATATATGTGTGTGTGTGTGTGTAAACGCATCAAGTCGTTTGAATATATATACACACACGTTTACGATGAAAAATATGGGTATAATTTTGATAAAAATAAAAGAAAAAACCTCTTATTTTACAAAAACGACGACTGTTATTGGCGTGTGAGTCACGGCGATGGCGCGGCTACGGATACCTACATTACGTCGGGAAACAAAAAAAAAAAAAATAAAAAAATAAACTAAATAAAAAAAAAAAAACAATAATAAACTACCGTGAGGGTTTGTTATTTTATTTAAGTGTTTTCACCTATCTGCATACGTAGGTACATATAAACGTAAACGTATAAAATGTATAATACACACATACCGCGCGCATACGTATATTATAACGACCGGTCATGTTATAAGAGACCGTTCGGAAAACGTATTATTTCGTGGGCCTAATGGATCCGGACGGGCCGAAGTGTATTATAATAATATCGTCGGAGTGTATATACCATCGTATATGATAATAATAATAATAATAAAAACAACGACTA
The DNA here is from genome assembly GCA_027580255.1 of Therioaphis trifolii. Taxonomy (NCBI): domain Eukaryota; kingdom Metazoa; phylum Arthropoda; class Insecta; order Hemiptera; family Aphididae; genus Therioaphis; species Therioaphis trifolii. The sequence continues at coordinate 2,979,429 of CM050406.1, read as the reverse complement.
AACGGCGGGTCAGACGATGATGATCCGTCGCGGACCCGACGCATGCTTGCGCGTGCGTGCGTGCGAGTGTGTATAATTTGTGTGTCAGGGCGAACGGTTGTCGGGTCGTGTACGTAAAAGGGGCGGAAAAAACGAAAATCGTTCGAACGTGTTTAATTTTTCCACGTAATACGCGCGCGTGTCGTGACATCGAAATACGTATTATTACGATATACGTTTAATATCACATTATTATACACACACACACACACACACACACACACACACACACACACACACACACACACACACACACACACACACACACACACACACACACACACACACACACACACACACACACACACACACACACACACACTCACAACATACCGTTCGCGCGCGGGTCCGAACGCATCTGTCGTGCGCGTACGTTCTCACGTGTGTATTATAATGATAAATTATAAAATATCGTACCTACGCATTATGATATTATTGTAGTGTACGCTTCACCGTACAGGACACGAGACGGTCCGCCGGGGTTTGCAGGGTCCCGGAAACGGCGCTCCGAGTCCGAAATGCGTGGAATGCGCCCGAAGCGCGCGTGTAATACACCCGAACGTTTTAAGTCACTCGAACTATGCCCGGTCTCGAGGGGTGCCGCGTGTTCGACGGCGCATCTAGTTTTTCTTTCGGACACAACAGCCGACACGGACCCGCGCATCGGCGGCGGCTGTTCGCTCATAAACACCACTCGCCGCTAACCAGTGTCAGTATTTTCTCCGTCAAATGAAAATTATAATCGAAAACAAAAACATACCATTACGGTTCACGGACACGAACGAGTCGGGTTAGAGACGAATTAAGAGCCGTTACTTTGGGATTCGCAGAGCATCGAACACAAGACGAGTGAGTTCACAGTGGTGATGACTCACGAAAACGAACAGGTCGAATATTATCGTTAGAGTTGAAACTATATTAGACGCCGCTTATAAGACTCACTTTGGGACCAGCACAAAGTGAGTCTTATAATGAATGAATCTTATAGGCGGAGTGGAAAAAAAAAATTAATTACGAATTTATAAATTTTATTTTACTACATATTTTGCTTTGATTTTAATACATTAACACATATTACATATTACATACTTTATTAATTAATACATTTCTTAATTAATTATTCTTGAATAAATTTAATAATCTCGATAAAAAAAACTACGTGCACGTGTACGGATGTGTATTTATGTACCCGTAATTACGATAACTGTGCAGCCGCCAGATAATCAGTACACTACAATAACGATAACCGTTGCGATTAATTTTTCAATATCAATTTATTTCTAAATTATAACCAAAAAAGTTTATTTTCTACTATTTATTTTACAAAATTTGAGTCTGATTTTTTTTTTAATGTATTTGGATACGTCCGGACCGTTCCAGACGATTTTGAGTCTAATAAGCGACTGAACCTTATATCCGTGAGTCTCATAAGCGGCGTCTACTGTATATTAGGGCAGATAATCGACGACGGGTCGGGTGCTGAATTTCAAAAAAAAAAATTAAAAAAACCGGAAGACGAAACCCGTGTATGATACGTGTATTTCACTGGCTCGATCGCGGACGTTCGCGGACCACTTAAAAATAATAATCCGCGCGCTTCGGTCTGTGTTTCGCGTACGCGCTCGGAGTGCGAATTAACGATACATCACCGGCGGGCGCGCGCGTGTACGTGTAATGTGTACACATAATTTTGCATATCATTCCTCCGAAATCTGCGCCTTCGCGAGACGCCGCCGTTGCGAACGCACAAGCGCACACGTGAAAATATACGTCATGTCGCGCGACGGTCGAGGGTGGTGTCGTCCCGCGAACATCCGCGCGCGCGTTATTATAAACGACACGTCGTGAGACGCGCGCGCCGGCACGTTTAACACATTATGTGTTCCGTGCATAAATATTTATACGCGGGTTGTGTATTTCATGCTGCGTGCGTGCGTGTGTGTGTGTGTGTGTGTGTGTGTGTGCGTGTGTGTATACGTATAACAGTGCGCAGTCACTCGCCGGAGTACGGAGATTGTGATATTACGAATAAACGAGTGTGTGTGTGTGTGTGTGTGTGTGTGTGTGTGTGTGTGTGTGTGTGTGTGTGTGTGTGTGTGTCGGATATTTGTTTATGAAATCCGAATATTTCTTCACTGTAGTGATGGGCACAACCAACTACTTTTAACTATCGATAGTCTATCGATAGTTTCAAAAACTACCGAGTGATTTTTCAATCGAATAGATATTATTATTCATCGATTGTTTTTCAAAACTATCGAGTAATTCACTCGGTTGTTTTTAAAAACTATCGAGTAATTCACTCGGTTGTGCCCATCACTTTTACACCGACTAGTTTTGACTATCGATTTAAAAAAAAAAAAAAAACAACCCAGTGATTTTTCGGTATTATCGACCGAATTTACTTGGTAATTTTCACTTGTTAAATTTTCATTGGGTAAGTAGGCCTAAAAATGAATCAAAACAGGTAGTTCGATAGTTCGATAGTTTTTCGATGGTTTTATAAAACAACCGAGTAATTAGATGGTTTAAACTATCGAGTACTTCGATAGTTTTCACTCGGTTGTGCCCATCACTACTTCACTGCTCCTACCGAACGACCGACCGACCGACGCACATCGCTCAGATTTTGTACACGCGAGTGCCCGATGCGACCACGCGTATAAACGTGCGTTTTATGCACACGTACGTATGTATACGACTTCACGAGAGACGCTCCCTCGACCGCAAAATATCATTGTTGTCACACTACGAAGAATAACAATATCCTGTCGCGGTGTTTCGACGAAAGCCGTCCCCGTCCACAGCCAAGGTGAATCGGAAAAATAGTAAAAACGCGCACAATGACGCACAAACAGAGAGAGAGAGAGAAAGAGAGAAAAATAAAGATAGAGAGACAGTCGGACAGAGTACAGAGTCGCATACACTATACGAGTGTAGTGAGCATATGATGTAATACCGTTCCTATAAAACACACTCGTTTACAATGATTTCAACAATAACAATAATGCATCAACAACGTAAACGTTCAGCGGTTTATTGCTTGGGTTAGGTTTTCGCGAGTCGTCTACAAATCTTAATGATTTACGTGGAACCACACGTAGACAGGTGCAAGGCAGTAGACACGAGCCGCGTGCAATTGTCATAAATACACACACACACACACACGTGTCGTAGGTACTTAAGTAAAATCATAAGAGTGAATTGGTATAAATGCGTATTATAGCGCATCAGCATCTTCAGAGGCATTGGCCACCACCTCCAGAACTGCAAGTCAATACGAGCCGATCTCGGAACGGAAAAAAAAAATTACACGTATAGGCAATATTATGATAAAAGGAAATTCCACAAACTCATCATTTGGCGGCGTCGTTTCATTTTTTTTTCCACAGATTTTTATTTATCTGTTTACTATCTCACGCTAATCGTATTATCGCTATGGAATCATCTCTGCACACACACACACACTTACATGTGGACGAATATCACGTTATATATATATACGTTTGTATAATATAATAATCGTCTTTCCGGGAATCCGGAGTAAGCGACATTTTCCACCGCTCTCGTGTCTCTCTGTCCGGTCGAGCCGCACGTCGCAGACTGTCGCCGTACGGCTGTTATTATTATTATTATTATACGATACCGTCTGTACGCGGTCCGCTCACACGGTATTGGCGTTTATGTGTTTATGCAAAAACAGTAAAATTTTGTTCGGCCTTACAGTAAATGCGTGCGTAAATAATTATCGCGTTGACGTGCGCAACGAACACTGCGTGTGCACGCCGCCGTTAACACACGCGTACCGTGTGCCGGTGTAACAGGCGATTTTTACCCCCCCGGTTGAATATTTTTACGGGGGGGAGGTAAATAAATTCTAGGATATCATTACCCCCCCAATAATTTTACTGGGGGTACAAATAGCCTGGGATATTTATACCCCCGGTTGAATGTGTATACCGGTAGCCGGGAGGGGGGTTATAATATCCTAGGATATTATTACAGGGGGGGGATTATGTTATGCCGAGTTTTTCCGGGTATGATTGTCCCCGAATTTTCGTTCCTAACTAAAATGAGTTAATTGATAAATAGATGATTAAATAATAATTAATAATAATAATCATATTATATTATTATGTCGTGACTCGTGATAATAACTACTACAGTAAACCACGCTTGCTTTGTATTTTCTACAACCATTTGTAGGCAGTTGACGAATGCAGTGCATGGTGTGCGGTTGTACTTACTAGTAATATTTTATAAAAATAAAAAATTATGGAATAATATAATAGTTCTTCAGATGATGAATGGGGATTGGTTTTTATTAGAGAGCCCCATCTTTAAATCGCGGAAAATATATTGGGTGCATAAACTTATGCAACAACGAGATGATAGTGGCGAGTTTCAAAATGTGTGCACAAAATTACACATCCAAATTTTAAGACTACTTTCGTATGGATATATCAAAGTTTGAATACATTTTAAATGCCATAAAAGACGATTTGACAAAATCTTTAAATTTTAGACGCTGCATTGAGCCCGAAGAAAAATTAGCTGTTACTCTCAGGTAAAGTTATTTTAATTGTGTTAATTTAACATTTAAAAATGTATTAAATGTATGCAAATATTAAATTTTAAATAAAATAAAGGTATTTAAATGTTCAAAAAAAAAATAAATAAATTAAAAAAATATTGTAAATTACTGTAACTGTTATTATTAGAATAATAGACAGTTGACTTTAATTATACGAAAAATCAATCACAATATTTCATTTATCGATCAGCGTCTCAAATCAAGAGCATCTAACTATATACATAGAATAATACCGCTAATTTTAGGCCGAAAGTTTCAAACATGTTTGAACGGTTGAAATCCGAACTGACCCGAATTTCGGTTCGGTACAAGTGTATGCACTCACATATAAAATAGGCATTTTGATTTTTTTTCGGTTCGATCGGTTCGGATCTAGACGTGTATACGCGGCTTTGCTCGTTCGTATCTCTGCCGGCAGTGCGCACAACGATGTATTGTATATAAGTACGCACGTACACACACACACACACACACACACACATACACACACACACACACACACACACACACACACACACACACACACACACACACACACACACACACACTCGCGCACTCGTATTGTAATAATGATACTTGCAAGGATCAACAAATCGCCGCCGACAGTCGCATTGTTACGATTGTCGTGTGTTGCGAAAACACATTCTCGGCCACGCGCGCGCGTGGTGTACGAGTTTTGCTACTTGCCGTCAAACGTACATAAAACCGTATACGAACGTGTGCGCGTGTGTACGAGTTGTGCTTATCGACGTGTTTAAACTGCAATCAGACGCCGCGGCGATACGACCGCGCGATATGTCAATGAACTCATCGAGGGAACGCGACCATAACCGGAGGAATATAATATATTATTATCGAGTGGTACACACTCACACACATGCACATATTTATCTATATAAACACAAGACGATATTTTTATTGTTTTTTTCAAAACTATACGAATAAGCTTAAAAAAAAATCAGATTCCTACTGTGCACACAACCGTAGTAATAATATACATTGGTCGCGGACGTACGACGTTACATTGATACTTGCGATGTATTATTATTACTATTACTATTACTATTATCAAACCCACGTGTACGCGTAAACCAGTGCCGTATTTACCAGTAAACACTATATAAGCTAGTGCTTAGGGCGGCAATTTCTCAAGGGCGGCGAATAATTTTTAATATTACATTTTTACTATTTTAGTAAACTTTAAAAACTTTAAAATGTGTTATTTATATAACATGGGTTGACGATTGTGTGTTTATCTCTGTACCTAATCACAAAAAAAAAATCCAGTAATTAGTCAATGCAATAGCTTATAGTGTGGCATGTTCTATGGTATTATTACAACAAAATGGACTTCGATGCCATAACAGATGATTTTGCGACTCAAAAGTCGCGCCGAAACGAGTACTAGACATTAACTATTTAATTTTGAATACAATAATTAACTATTTAAGTATTTATTACTACCATGTTTTTTATCTTTATATTTTTTATAATTAAATTTTTTATATGAATGTATATGTATGCATTTTTGTAACAACTGTATATTTTTATTGTCCGTCATTAAAGTTTTAGGTAATATAGAAAAAAAAAACAATAATTGTACGATTTAATAACATTTTTTAGACTAGAAAAATATTTATATTAAAAGGCGGCAATTTATTGTGTGCTCAAGGCGGCAAAATGGTTAAATCTGGCACTGGCGTAAACGGTCGATGGGCTCGCGGCGACCGGACGGTGAAAGTCTTCGGATGATCGGACGTCGTCATCGTGTGCGCACTGTATTTACACAAGCGTATCGTCATTATAATATAATATTATATCAATACGCGCGGTTCAACCGGATCGATTTCATTCCGTCTCCGGGTCGAACAGACGGCGACGGTTCTCTCTCGCTCTCTATTTCTCTGCCCGTCGCTAAAAATAAAACGGCTCATGGGTTCGCGGTGTCCGATCGCACGGATGCGTGAATTTTCTCCGCGAAGAAAAGAGAGACGACGAAAAGATGCACGGAATGCGTTGTATAAATAGAGGAGAGAGAGAGAGAGCTGACGACGCACGACGGCCGCAGTGGCCGATATGTTCGAACACAGTATAAGGGGATCGGAGGCATCCGTTTACGGTCTTTTGAAACGTCAAACAAGCGCATTTAGTTGTATTCGATTAGAGTGACAGAAAAACAAAAACAACAAATTAATATCAAATGTGAAATTAACAGTGTACGCGGCAAACATATTAAGTATGATAAATAGCTTACAGGTAGTGGGTTAATCGAGAATTATGTAGGTAATCGAGAATAACGTCTGATCGGTTTGTTTGATTTTCTATTGAATAAAAAAAAAAAAAAACTTTTTTTTATTATAACACGCCGTTCTGTTACGATTGATGTCTCGAGTTCGGAAAAATGCAATTATTACATAATAGCCGCGTTCGAATAGACTCGTGCGAACACGTTGACGAACGTCAGTAGAATAACGACGCTGGGGCGATTCAACCGGACACCGATCTTTATACGTTGCATCAGTCTTACGAATCAGTACGGCGGACACGATGCGTTTAAATTTTTTGTCGTTTTGGCCGTACCGAAAGTTCCGAGTACGCGTGAGAGCATACTGCACGGACGTCGAAGTGTCTCGTAACAATATTGTTATGAACCCCGATTATTATTATCATTGTAAACTAAGCATTAGTCTTTACTCTTTTTATATGTATGTATTTTATATGTGTGGGGACTATTGCTTAATAATCATTCTTCACTTCGCCGGTCGTCTAACTCGTCCGTCGGAATGGACTGCAGTCGTAATATAACTGGTCATAGAACCAGTCAACCAGTGTAACATTAATAATTAACAAAACGACTCAATAAATAAAATCACATCTTTATCATTAAACTTTTGCGTGTACATTCACTCTTTTCGAAAAAGCTAACAAAACCTTGGTGAAACGCAAACTCATTGCGAACTCATAAACGTTACGTGAAGCCAAAGGACCTAACCTCAACGGCAGCACACAACAATATTAATAATAATAATAATAATAATAATTATAATTGTCCCGCGAAAAATATTGTCCGTTAAATCGGACAATAGGTTATTGTCGGTGCTTTCCGCGGAAAAAAAACCGTTCTCCTGCTTACCACTCAGCAGGTCACCACCGCCACCGCCGCCGCCGCAGCCGCCGCGGTGATTGGCGCGGGAGTTGCGGGGACACGTCAAGTTTTTTCGAAACGGAATAAAACGGACGGAAATAAAAAAAAAAAAAAAAAAACGTCGACGTCGGTCGTGGTTCAGAAATCGAGATGACCTCTCGTTGTTATTATCGTCGTTGTCGCAAACGTATCTAAACGTGTGTGTGTGTGTGTGTGCGAACTGTCTGTTTACCGGCATTCCGTGAGTTGAACGACTAGATATAAGGGGTACGACGACGACGTATCGGTTATATACTTGTAGTGTAGGTAAGTGTACACGTAGACGACGGCTCGACGGCGATCGGCTGCCGGCTGCTGCGTCGCCGCCGTCGGAATTCCGCGCGGGAGGAACACAGCGCACGGCCGTTGTGCGGCCGCTATATTATATACTGAACAACCACCACTATTACCTGCGTCGCGGTATACCGGACACGGTACACAATAAAATACGTAATAATAATAATAATAATACGCGGACCGCGCGGCGTAATAAATCGCAAGACCGCCGCCGCCGTCTCGTGTCCGCTCGGCACTCCGTATATAATTATGTTACACGCACAACGTACGCACCGCCGCCGCCGAGTAGTCGTTCGAAAAGCGAAACGTCAAGAATCCTGTACGCGACACTCTGGTATTCGCACTGTGTCGCACGGGTAGTCGCCATCATGATGTGTATGCGTGTGTGTGTGTGTGTGTGTGTGTGTGTGTGTGTGTGTGTGTGTGTGTGTGTGTGTGTGTGTGTGTGTGTGTGTGTGTGTGTGTGTGTGTGTGTGTGTGTGTGTGTGTGTGTGTGTGTGTGTGTGTGTGTGTGTGTGTGTGTGTGTGCTACGTTCACGTATAGCGAGAGTGTACGTAGAGGTAAATGTCACGAGCGTGCGTCGTCTCATGTACACAACGTGGCGCAAAGAGTCGAAGCCAGCAGCGCGCGTGACATGCTATTCGCAGCGTTACGTGTTTGAGGCGAGGAAAGAGGCCGAAAAAGGGCAGTCGCCCGTGTAGAATTGAAAATTTTGATGTTGACGTACTTGTTTTTTCCGCTTCGAATCGGATTGTAATCAGGGCTGGCACGAAAAAGTCCAACCCGAAAAAACCCGGGCTTCTCTTATGGGTTAAACCCACTCAATATTTAAAAAAACCCATTGGAAAAATCTAGCTATATCATGGAAAATTCCACTTTTAATTTTTTTTTTTTTTTAAGTATAAAGTGAGTTTTAGAAATGTGCCTTATTTGTTTCAATTTTTATAAAATAAACGTCCGCATCTAGTATACATATTATGCAGCCGTACAGCGCACGTACACGCGGTGGAAATCGGTTATAATGAAATTCGAGGGACCGGCTGTTTTTTTTTTTTTTTTTATTCCCCACGACAACCGGTATTTCGTACGCGTATAAAGCGGACGATTTTAACATATGGTTTTTGCCGGATACGGCCAAAGTATTTTTTACGTCAAACGAGCAAAATCGTTAGCCTCCGATATCCGTACTACGTTATAACATTATTATTATTATTATTATTGCTATTATTATTATTGTTATTACCGTTGTTACGATCGTCGCATAAATATTTATTAGAAGCAGGTATATTATAGGCGTGTAATATTATATTTTGTCGATTACGATCTTCGCGTCGTCGTCGTCGTGTACCTACATACGTATATATTATACAATAATATGTATATAGGTGACGACGATATAATACGTCGAAGGTTCCAGTTGTGCAGATGGTCGGGATGTGCGGACGAGACACGGGGTATTAGAATGTTTGCTCCAAACACGTTTTGGCCGGGCCGGGACGGATCGAGTTCTAAACCGTATGTTTCGAGTCCGATACGCGTTATCGAGAGTAAGTTCACACGTTTACTGAATTTACGCGCCAAGTGCGCGCTTATGCCGTATAGTCAATCGAGTATTGTATTCTGTCGAAGATGGATGTTGCAGATGCGATTTGTTTATGGATGCTGTATCGGAGAAGACAGCGTCATAGACGAAAAGCACGAAAATATTGGGTTTCTTCCTATTTTATGAAATAGACTTACCTCGAGCTTATACATTACGCTTTATCCAGGGGCGGACTGGCCCGGGGTGCTATACACCAAGTAGCACCCCGGGCCCCGATTATCACAGTCGGGGCCCTTTTTAACTTAACTTTTATAGTAATATTTTATAATATAAAGATAAATTATAAATACTGTTGTTAATATATTTATAATGTTACATCGTGTCATCGTATCAGTCATATCTACGTAGTTAAAACAAATATGGATATTATAAGTATCTATATATTATATCCATATCTTCATCATACTATTCATACTCCCACAAAAAATAACTATTCTTATTTTTTTTTTGTTATGTATTTATTCACTTTTCTGGACTCTTTCCTAATTTAGGTAGGTTTGAAAAAAAATACGAGCCCCTAATAAATTTTGCACCCCGGGCCAAAAATAGCCAGTCCGCCCCTGGCTTTATCCGAATCTTAGAAATTATGAACCCTTTTTTTTTTTTTTAAAGTAATTAACAATCTGTATCAATATTAGACACAATAAGAAAATGTGGTAAAGGTAAACGAGACATGAGGTTTTTGTTGAAAGGAGCCACCCATTGATGACACTTTCTGCTAGCTTGAATTATTTTAATTAATTAATTTTTTTTTTTTTTTTTTTTTTTTATTTAATCATACATTTTTTTTTTTAGATTTAGTTTAAGAGGTCACGACACCACTTACGCTTCAGACGTCTCGGAGGATTACCTGGAATTGAGGGATTGGCCAAGTTTTTTATCAGTTGATTTGGGTGATTATTTAGGCGGTTATGAAATCTTTTATAAAAGATTTTAGCTTCGTCGTTTATTGTGTTAAGTTTTAAGTCAGTGTGTATTGTGTGATTTGACACGTAGGGAGGAGCGTTTATTAATTTCCTAAGCGCAATATTCTGAAAACTTTGGATTTTTAAGATATTAGACTTTTTCGCATTGCCCCAAAGCTGAAGGCCGTAGGTCCATAGTGGTTTCAATAGAGTTTTATATATCAGTAATTTAGTTTTAATGGCAGTGTGATTATTATTGTATAATAAGGGTTTAAGTAAGCGAAGACGGTGATTCAATGCTAATCGTTTGGTTCGGATATGATGAGCCCACGTTAATCTTTGGTCCAAAATAAAGAAATTATGAACCTAAATTTTTAACTACTTCAGGATGTCAATTCAATGTGTTGGTGACTTGTCGGAACTAAGAAATGGAGAAATTACGGCTGAAAATATCGAAAAACAAGAACCCATCGCTTCAAAACGCGCGTTGCAACTGAACACGTCAATGCAAAAAAACTGTACAATGTTCAAACGCGCTTCAACTTGCGCTGACGCGCGTTGACAGGTTTTTTGCGTTGTCGCTGCGTTACCACGGGTACCAGGTACCTACAGCAATATTAATAGTAATTGTAAACGCGCGTTCAACGCCTCTCATGTGAACTAGCCCTAAACCGCCGGCGCACGGGGTCCCGTTCCGCGCGAGTTCCGATTTCGCGTGGCGGATTAAAGTGGAGAAAAAAAAATCAGTAGGTGTACCCTACCCCTCGCGTGATGAACGAGAGGAGAATCCGGCGGCGGCGGTGTGGCGGAGCACGGAGTAAACGCGCCGGCTGTTTTTGAGAGTTTTAAATTAATTAACGAAACTATCCGCTGTCGCGGCGACTATTCGACGGTCGACGGGTCGACGCGATCGGCTTCGAAAACAACGCGTTTTGTCGTGAGACGTCCCGCGAAATACGAGTCGCGCGGAACCCACCCGATCTCGTGATTATTATTGATTCGTTGCGAGCGCGGACGGCGGCGCAATCGCGTTATATCGCTTACACCTATATTTATGACGAGTTTGTGTGTTTTTTGGCTCCGGATCAATTATTATTATAGACCAACAACTACTACTGTTGTGTGATATTTATGTGCAATGTTCGTTTTCATAAAAAAAAAAAAAACAAAAAAAAAAACGGTCCGATAGTTATTAAAAACACGTTTGCTTGTTAATACATTTTATGATAATACGCGTAATAATAATAATAGTAATATTAATAATAATAATAATATGTGTATAATACGAATATCCGTCGGCAAACGAGCGGCGATTTGTCGGCGATTTATTTCGTGCGCGTACACCTACCTGTAGTACGAGTTAATTAAATATTTCGTTTTTAATACGTTTTCGGGCGCTGTATAATTATGGATCGTAACTCAGAAGAGATGCTACTCCGCATACACGCCGGTCGATCGATCGATGCGAAATTCGGTAGGACGCGGTCGCTAATCGAAGACGCCCAAAAACTCTATTTTTTTTTTAATTTTTAATGACCCGAGACAATAATTTCCTTTTTATAATACGTTTTCGGACGCGATACCGGTCTTTCGACCAAGTTCGACGGTCTTCGTGATATGGATACATAGGACATTAAGTCGAACCCACGTCGTCGTACTTTGCACGTAAAAACACAGTTATAATGTGAAGTGCAAACGTGTTTTCGGGAAACATGAGTTTTTTGTTTTGTTTTGTTTTTTGTTCTCTAAAACGCTTTTTTCTCTAGACGTTTTCCACTCGTCAATACCGGAAAAACATAAATATTATGGATTACAAACGGTGCAAAAGTTTTATTGAAAATAAGTATTATTTATGTTGAGAAATCGAAAAAAATACGACGTCGCAAACAGATTAAATTTCGGATCGTATTTATTGCGAGTGCACTGTCACGTCGTCTTATCCCAACGACGCGGAATAAATCCGTGTGTTATTATCGTTATAATTTTAAAATGAAACCGTGTGATATCAGTAGGTTTTTCGCGGACCGCGCAGAGTTTGCGGATTAATAAACAACCAGGTAAATTTGAATAACGTTGATGAAAAAAATAAATAAATAAATAAAAATGAAAACGCAAACCGGTACACATAAAAGGCGACAGTAAACAAAAAAACAAAAAAATTCCGAGAATTTTCGCACGAAATCGCATATTTATTATTTAGCGCGCGCGCCACGGATTCGGTACTTATTTTTCCGTGTATTTATTACCGGCCATAAACGTATGATATACGCGTGTGTGTGTGTTTCGTCGTATACAAATAATAATAATAATAATAATAATAATAATAATAATAATAATAGTAATAATAATAATATATTCCTGAGGCGCGCGGCGCGAGGTGTATATTATACGAGGCGCGTTCGCGACAGTAATGGCAACTCGCCGCCGCCGCCGGGTGAAATTATTATTATCCGGGCCACTGTGATAATAGAGTGTTGCCGTTGTTTTCTTTTCCGGCTCTCGTGTCGTGATTTTCAATACGAAATCCGTTTAGGCGCGTGGACGTCGTGACGGAAACGTGTTGTTTTCGTTTTGCAGACCGCGGCGTACGGCAAAACGGCCGTACGCGGTTACGTCGACACAGGGTGATGCAAAAGATATGCGCGATACCAACGATGATACGTAATAATGTGTCTGTCACGTTCGAAACGGAGAAAATCGTATCTTCGTAAACATTGTTTTCATTTCGATTTCGGGAAATCTTAATCGATTCGTTAAATCGACGAGTTTGAAGTCGGTCGAAAAACGATATCATCGAAAAACGTTGAATCGAACACACTACGTTTTGCTTCGATCGATATTTATTCATTCGTTCGAAATCAAAGTCGTTACGAAAAAAAGGGTTTTTGTTTTTTTTGTTTTTTTGTACACCCATTTGCTGTTTTTAATGAAATCGACGCTCAAAACCGTTTATAAACGATTGTAAAAACGTACGGAATGTACGTACAAGACGTTTAATATGTTTGTTTTTTTTATCCACGGAAAAAAGTTCATAATATTCTACTCGTTTTGAATGTCCGCGTGATGAAACCGCCGTACCGTTGATATGGACCACCCCGTGTTTTCGAATAGCAACCACTACAAGATTGCACTGCGGACACGTGGGTACCTATGCGTAGGGATGGCAAAAATCGCAGCTATCACGATGTATCGAATAATCGATGTTTTCATTACGCCCTAGCGATGTCGATGTATCGAACCGATTACAACGACGATTAATCGATACATCGCCAAATAAACACCGGTGTATCGAAAACAAAAAAAAGGCAATTTTTACACTCTAAAATGAAGGATACGGACACGGTATACCGTATACCATACACCACACCGTACACTCACATTTTATAAGGTAGTAATCATGGTCCATCATGGATTACACATTCATACGATAATTATGATATGAACCACGGACTAATTGATTAGTGATAGACTAAGTGATTAGAATAAATTATTTATCAATTGTTATTTATTAACTTAATAACCTAACCACAAATCGGACTCCAAATATTATCATAAAAAATTGTAATTTTAAAATATAAAAAAAAAATTTAGTTACGTAGCTACTTCGATACATCGACACATCGATATAACATCGAAGGTAATTTTCGATGGATCAATAAAAATCGAAAGACACTGTCGATGTAAAAAACATCGAATATCACAATCGATGTTTTCGATTAATCGATGTATCGTTGCCATCCCTACCTATGCGTGTATGACGTGTAAAAAAACCGTTCGAAAAACTCATCGCCCCGGCACGGCAGCAGCTGTTCGACAGATTCGTCGTCGAGGATGGCGTGAAGAGAGGGACGACGATCCGTCGAAATCTGATAAACAGACGTTGAAAATAATAATAATAATAATAATAATAATAATAAAAACACACTCCCGCGAGTGGGCGACGAAACGTCGTGTATACGGAACGTGTGAACATTCGCGACCGCGGACGGTCGTGGAGGTCTCGAAAAACAACAACACACGACACACGCGGTCGCCGACGAACGGAGGGAGCAGTGACGATAAATATCGAACCGTCGTAGACGAGGAGTGGATTTTTTTTTCTCACGTCGTAAGTCTGTGAAAAATACATGTGAATTCCAACGACGACGAAGGCTTTAGATTCAATTCGACCCGAACACGGGGCACATGGCACGTCGACGTTCGGGGAAGATTTGACGAAAAAAAAAAAAAATAAATAAATAAATAACACTCGATATTTTCTCCGTCGAAGAACAATGAACCGCTACGAGTACGAGTAGATTTATTTAGTGGTTTCTGGTTATTTGTGACCCGTTATCACGGAACGTTTCGTAAAAATCGAATAATCTTAATAAGATAATATATACATATATTTGTTATTTAATTACGAATCATTACATGACGACACTTTGTTTTATGTTTATTTGTCATCGCTCGGTGACCAAGGACGTCGTCACACGTAAAACAGGTCAGTAAATGAAAGGGGGTAAACCACTGTTGGGAATTAGGTGTACAAAAGTGTAGGAATTACGAAGAATTCTCTGGAATTACACGGAAGTCTTGGAAATTACAAGGAATTCTTGGGAATTACAAAGAAGTCCTGGGAATTACAAAAAAAGTTCTGGGAATTACGTGGAAGTCTCAGGAATTACGAGGAAGTCTCAGAAATGATGAGGAATTTTTTGGAAGTCTTGGGAGTTGCTTATAAAATATAAATCTTAAATTAAATATTTGAAATTATTAGTTTACGTGTATGTGATATAGTATTGTGGTAATAGAACGTGATAAAAAAAAAAAAGACTCTATGTTATTTGATAAGATCTGATAAAGCATGAACATGGATAGTACGGACAGGCGATAGTGTGAATATTATGTTTATGTAGTTATTTTTAGATTTCTTATCTTTCTGTGTATGGTTTTAGCATCAATATTTCTTTATTTTTTTTTTTGCAACAATCTATTACTACTACTAATCTATTATAGATGATAGATGCGTTTAATGAAGTATACAAATATGTTACATCTTACATAGATATGTATTAATTTTACTACAACAATATTTTCTATTTCCCGATTTTACATTGCTTACATACAAATTACAAGGTAAGTACCTAAATTCTAATTATCTTTGACAAGGAATTGACTTTCATAATTAGAATCTAAAAGATTTTAGTGACCAATTTCTAGATGACGAATTAATGCCAAAAAAGGTTCCTGTTAAATCCTCCTATGTTCAAGTTTTATTAAATAATAATAATTCAATGGTCATAAAAAAATCATCACTACTCTGGTCACTTGAACAACACCGGGCAAGAGTTAGTAGTGATCGTTTGCTTCGTTTTAATAACTCTCGTTGTGACCAAGGTGCTCAACAAATAAATAAAATAAAACGTAATCAAACAAAATGTCCAACTCAGTCAGATATTGAAGTCAACGAAGAAAGTGATATCCAATCAGAATTAAGTCCACCAATAAGCCCATATCAATCTGATGACAGCGACGAAGAGGATAAAGATACACAACAAATCCAGTTAAAAATTGAAAGTTATTGTGCCATTAGATATGATACTAATTGGTACATTGGTAGGTTATTAAACATTGAAAATGACCTATGCAAGATAAAATTTTTAAAAGCCGAACTTGATACATTTGTTTGGCCTAGAACCGATGAAATTCATTTATTAAAAAAATATATATTTTTTATGGTCCGTTATATTTAAATGGTATTGGACCATTTACGATTAAAATATTTGATAGGAACAAAATTGTCCAAATATTTAAAGCCATTAAAAATCAATTATAAAACCGTCGACTTAATAAGTAAAAGTCGAGGTAAAAGTAATTAGGTACAGTGATGTTTATAAATATTTATATAAGTATTACTTTATTTTTGTTAAGCTATTGTTACTTAAATTATAGGTACAATTTTATGTAGATAAGTATAGGTACCTACAAGTCTCTAAAATATTTTATTAATTATTTTATTTTAAATTCAATATTGTAAGTATACTTACCTATTTTGATTTGTTTAAATAAAAATTGTACTAAACTTAAAGTTGAGTAAATAATTTCTAATTTTTGTGAGGAATATGACATGGTAACCTGTTATGATTATAAAAAGTATGACAATATTTATAATTTAAAACAAAATG
This sequence comes from Therioaphis trifolii, assembly GCA_027580255.1. Classification (NCBI taxonomy): domain Eukaryota; kingdom Metazoa; phylum Arthropoda; class Insecta; order Hemiptera; family Aphididae; genus Therioaphis; species Therioaphis trifolii. The sequence goes on along the minus strand of CM050406.1, from coordinate 2,962,636 downwards.
TCAAAGAGATAATATGTAGGTTGTAACCACGGTTTGTATATAATTTTTTGTCAGATATTGTTTTTTATGTATTATTTTTAAGTTTTCTAGTCATTATTCATCACCTACTAATTAGTATTTAGTAATGTTACAGGTACAATTTATATAATTCCTAATTAGGTACCTATAGTTTATAAATGTATAAGTTACATGGAAGTCTACGGAATTAACAGGAGGTCCAAATAATAACTATAATATAATTCAATGGAAGTCTCAATAGAAGTCTTAGGAATTACATGAAATTACACGGAAGTCTAGGTATTAACATTTTTTTGGAAGTCCAGTGTACAAAAAATTAGCCAGTGGTTTACCCCCTCGTAAATGATTTAGTGCCCAGTCCAAAAATAGATAAAAAAAAAAAAAAAACCCTCGAGAACTCGATATTTCGGCAGACGCGCACCTTACGTGTATTATGCTATACTATAATATACTAGGTATGTATATAATACATATCCGCGTTATGCGGTCGACGCGAGACGACGTACCGTCGGCAAAAGTCTGTAGGGCTAAAAAATTGAAAAGGCCCAGGGGGGGGGGGGCGATCGCCCCATCGCCCCCTCAGAAATACGCCCTTGACGCACACCGTCGAAAAACACGCGATAAATAGGACCGGGACGGTTTGGAAATTTCTAAGTCTCGGTGTACCTTCGACGCGTAAGGAAACGCAATAAAATTGTTGCCGCGGAAGAACCATCCGCATAATACCGTCTGTACGCTTCCTGCAGACACACACACACACACACACACACTACCGCAATACATTACGGGTACATGATATATCGCGTACGTAATGGAGTCGATGCCAATGAATCGCGTCCAAAAAAAAAAAAAAAAAGATAAAGATTATTTTTGCGTCTCTGTAACATTTTACGGTTAAATGCGAAATGTTTCCGAGGATATTATCTGAGTAAATATACTAAAACTATATGATCGCGTCCGAGGTCGATACGTTATTTTCCTAAACCAAATCGAATACAGACTCAGCGACGAAATGAATAGACATTTCGTGGAACACAATATCGTTTAAATTTACATAAAAATAATTACTAATTATATCACGCTAAATTTATGTACACTTTAAATCACAGAATAGTGAAAATGCATTATTCAAAAGCAAAAGTGAATCCAACCGGTTTGTGCATTTTGTTTGATGACCGAAAACATAAGTATTTTTAAGGTAAATGTTCAGAAATTATTTTATCGTTTATTTTATTTTATTGAAGCCGCAACAACAAAGATTATTTCGTGTCAGTGATTAAATTTACAGATATGGGGGAGGTGTAGTGGGTTACATATTATAGAGTAAGAGTCATATTAAATTATTAAATTAGATTGTAAAATTTTGTTATTTTCAAAAACTTTAATATTTTCTTAACGTTTTCTGGATCTGGACCTAATGCTTGTTGGAGGTTGTCGGCTATTTCTAGACTGTTCTCGGTGTCTATTTGCAGCAATTATATCACGACGCATTATGACAAAGTTGGTATGAAATACTAATTTTGGAGCAAATTATTTATGCATTTTCAGATCTTCGGTGTTTAGTAATTCATGCAACCGTCTCGTCGATATTATGTGCGCTGGTATAATCACAAGAAAGGCGTACCGGAAAAAGGAATTATTTCACATTCAGATCATAATATACGTTCGCGATTCGTATGATATTGAACAAAAAAAAAACAAGCTCCGGGCCTGATTCGTTTGCATAGACGTTGTAATAGCACCCCGCGGACGCTGTGACATTCACGGGTGTCACTCTTATCGCGATTCTTATCTTCGCTGGTACGCAACTAGTGATACCTATGCAGCTCGTACGAGACCACGGGCTCGTGGTGTGTCAAGGCGACGAAGACGGTCTCTCGCGACCGCACGATGACCATACACCACTACCGCGATGCCCCGTGTGCAAGGACGGATCCAGAGGGGGAGCATGGGGGTTCAGGCCCCCCCCCCGAAATTTTAAAATGAAAAAAAAACAAATATGAATATAAATTTTTTCGTAAGGGACTGAGGGTATAATTTGAAATATTTTGATCGGGCCCCCCCCCAAAAATATTTTCTAGATCCGTCCCTGCCCGTGTGTACAGACGGAACTCTCGCGCGGCGTGACCCGAATTCGACGAAAAAGTGTGTGTGTGTGTGTGTGTGCGTGTGTGTGTGTGTGTGTGTGTGTGTGTGTGTGTGTGTGTGTGTGTGTGTGTGTGTGTGTGTGTGTGTGTGTGTGTGTGTGTGTGTACTGTGTATGGAAGCTCGCGCGTGCCAAAAGTCGTACGTTATGGGATACGTTTGCGAGGTGCAGTGCCATGATGGCGCGTGGAACAAAAGCGATATGGTACCTATAGAACGCTATACGAGCACGTAATACTACTACACGTATAATAACAGCCGTAACGGACGCGATAATAATCGCGAACGGATACGAGACTTGGCAACGGACGCGCGAGAGTGCGAAAATCTTGACCTAACTATTATCGCAATAATAATAATAATAATTCACTATTATTTTAGAGCATAATATATCGTCCAAGTGTATGCGGTGCATTTGCACGTGCATGTGTGTGTGTGTGTGTGTGTGTGTGTGTGTGTGTGTTTGTACCCGAACCAAATTCGACATACTCTATAAGTCTATAATGCCTGCTCGGATGATGCGTGTGTGTGTGTGTGTGTGTGTATCGGTAGTCGGTACGGAGTGTTATTAATGTACATACACACACACACACGCACAAGTACTCGCACACAATCACGCATGTGGTATATTAATGTACGCCACGGATGAAAAACGAGAACGCGTCGTATACAAACACACGCGCACACGGGCGTATATTTATTAGCACACTCGTACCTGTATATATATTATAATATGTAATTCGCGAAACCGGTATCCCGAAATGGTCTAATAACATTCCCGGCGTGTTATTATTATTATTATTATTTTATTTGTTTATTATTATTTCTTTTTAATAAAGGAAACTTTGTAAACAATTAGTTTCGACAATTATATTTACAAGATATTACTTAAAAGTACATAAAATTAACGATAGATTTGTATCGATAGAATAGCTAAATTTTTAAACCAGACAGGTAAAAGAAGGATATAAGTGAAGTGATTATTGGTACAAATTTGTGAAGAGAGAATGGATTGGGTGTCGAGAGGGACATTAAAAGAGTGGAATTATTATTATTATTATTTTATATTTACGCGTACTCTTCAAAATTACCTACTGTTTAGTTCAAGCTTAATGTATTTATAAATTGCCGACCGGCGTTGATTAAATAAATAAATAAATTATTATTATAATTATTGTCGCTATGTAGGGATCGCTGATACGCCGAGCCGAGGCGCGCCACCGTGTTATATTTATCTAGGACGGTCTGCACTTTATACACATCGGTCGTCTTCTGCACTCAGTGAAGTCACGCAGCGGGTAGATCGTCGGACGCGAAGCTCCCGCCTAGTGCAGCTCAGGCAGAACGCTAAAACTCTGTTCAGAGATCGAAATAGGCGAGAACAGGCGTTTTTCGGCGAAAGCGATCGCGTGCCAACGACAAAGCGTTCTTCGGTTCGTGCCGTAGGGTGGCCTCGAGCAGACGTTATCGGATTTCAGGATTTATGACGGGGACACGAAAATCTTTCTACGACGGAACTTTGATTTGATTCTCCATTTTCGACTCGGGCTTCTTATAGTGGTCGACGGTGAACGGGTTCGATTGAGCGTGTGTCGCACCGTTTTTACGAATACTTCCGGACACGTCCGCGTCCAGGTCGTCCCTTAAATGTCCTCCTCCGTTTCCGAGAACGACCCTTGGCCGGCCGGAACGCGTGTCCCGAGAAAACCCACGGAACGTATTATACACACACTAGGGGGGTCATTATTTATGGGGGAAAAAAATTCGTATTTTTGTCGGGACGCCCCTCGATATTTTTAAGAAACATTTGAAAATAACGCCTACGAAGTTTGACCATGATAAGTCAATTCTAAGACGCGGCGCAAGGAGGTTGAAAATTGACCAAAGAACAATATTTTTTCATTTTTTTTTATTTTTTAAAGTTTATATTAAAACTACAGCACTTAGAGTAAAATTTGGCAGAACCTTAATTATTGTGAAGCATAATAATACCTAAATAAGGCCCGATGCACACGTGCGTTTTTCGCCGCTGCGGTGCCGCTGCGGCGCCGCAGTTGTTGAATGCACACCATTGCGTTTTTGTTGCGGTTACCGCGCGTCATCCAGTCGCCCGAGACGGCTTTCAGCATGGTACATCACTTTAGTTAGTTTTTAGTTGCCATTCAGTTACCAACTATGGAGGTTTATTACAAAAAAAAGGCTGTTTTAGCTTACTTGGTGCACAAAAAATATGTGCGAACGTATGATAGGCGTTACTGGGTGCACCCATTTACAGATTCTAGATTATTAAGAGGTGAATTTTATACTATATTTAGTGACTTTACTATTTACTACGTTTAGTAACTACAAATTTCATTACGACTTTTGACTTCACCGATCAACAACTCGATGTCAACATCGTCGATTTCGGACATTTTGCGTTGTAAAATCGGACGTGTGTATGAGTCGATATACAACTATGTACTACTGAACCGGATTTGCGTGCGCGGTGCCGTTGCGGCGACGTTGTTATTTGCGGCAGACACCGAACGCTGCGGTGACGCAGCGGCGCCGCAAGACATGTGCACTGCACGTATTGATCACATATTAATTACACCGTAAGATTATAATAATAATAATTTTTTGTCAATCTTTTATTTTCTGAAAAAAACATTAAAATATACAAATAATTAATTATGTTGGCTTAATTAGTTACTAATTAAATAAGTTCAAAAAAGACACAGTATTAAGTAAGACACGACCAAAAACGAGGAACAAAAACAATATCTTTTACAAATCGTAGCTGACTATCGGAAAAATCATCCTGATTCAAGAAAAATTGCTGTAATGGAAGGACAAAATAAAATAAAATAATGTAAAATAATAATATTATAATATAAGAGAAATTTTAAATGTAATAATTAAACGAATAAATCGTAAAATAATATTATAAAAATCGAATTTTCCCAAAAAAATGATTGTTTTGTATATTTTATTGTTTTTCTTGGAAAATAGTAGATTTACAATAAAATGTTTGACCGTATATTATTTTAGGTGTTGTCATGTTCTACAGTTAAGAATCGATTAATTTTTACTCTAAGCGCAGTAGTTTTAACATAAACTTAAAAAAACTAAATAATTACAAAATATTGCCGTTCGGGCAATTTTCAACCCTCTTGCGCCGCGTCATATAATCTACTTATTCCGGCCAAACTTCGTAGGCATTATTTTTAAATTTTTCTAAAAAATATCGAGGGGCGTCCCGCCCCGAAAATTTCCACTTTCAAATAATATAAGGACCACTCTAAATTACACACTTGTGCGAGGCCACATATTTTGTCGTTTGCACAACATCATAGCGTCGAGAGAAGGAGGAGCGGTGATCAACATTTAACATTTCGTTTCATCACGTCATCTATTGTTTGGTTACCGGTCGTACGCAGTATACTCAAGCGAACCCGGTGACGACAGGTTGACGGCGACGCTTTACGGACTAAAACACGAGAACAAGGCGGCGAATAGACTTGTATAACACGAACACTGCGGCACGTCGTAAATCATAGCGAATTAAGCGGTTTAAATAAAACACATTCGAACGTCCGTACTGGGCCCTCTGATCAACGTTAATAATTAATAATTATTATCGGAATCGAACTGCGGTTCGTTTTTAAAGATAATTTACCGCGTCGCCGCATCGAAAACGTCCGTGTTACTACCGTACACGTTATACGCGCCGTCGCGCGTCGCGTCGACAATATGTCGTGCACAGGACGTGGGTCGTGGATTTAAAATTTTACGCCATAAAAAAAAAAAAAATTGTAGATTCAGAACGCTTGACAATGTCACCGATGTCTTTTCTTCTGTTGCTTACGATACGACAAGCACTCGGACGTGTTGTAGTCTAAACGCACAATTCAATAGACTTGTACTGAGCTCCATTTCGACAGCATGTACGTTTTTGAATTTTACAATCTTTTTATGTACGTTATTTTGCGGATAATTTGCGTAATTTTGCGGACTAATTTTCAATTTTTGCGGACAAAAAGTTTTTTAGTAATTAAAAAAAAACGGTTGACATGCTGGTGAAATAGTTAAAAAAATTAAAAAATTAACTTTCTTTAATTTTTATTATATCACCATTTCGCGGATAAATCACGTAATTTTGCGGACTAATTTTTAGTTTTTGCGGACAAATAGTTTTTTAGCAAACTAAAAAAAAACTTTGTAAAAAATTAAAAAAAATTATATTTCACTTTTTAGTTTTAAAATTGAAAATTAGTCCGCAAAATTGCGTGATTTAACCGCAAAATGATGATATAATAAAAAGTAAGGAAAATTAATTTTTAAATTTTTTTAACCATTTCACCAGCATGTCAGCCGTTTTTTTTTAATTACTAAAAAAATATTGGTCCGCAAAAATTGAAAATAATTCCGCAAAATTCCGCAAATTATCCGCAAAATAACGTATATAAGAAGATTGTAAAATTCAAAAATGTACACGCTGTCGAAATGGAGCTGTAAGACACACTCACACACACACACACCAGAGCCGTGACAAGCTCATTTGACGCCTGAGGCAAGTTTGAGTATATGCGCCCTCTTCCATAAAAAATAAAATAAAAATCGTCATTTTTAAAATCTTAAACTATTACGTACTATATATATATATATATTTGTTTATTAGAAAAGCATACGATAAGCCTCAAGTATTTATTTTAAAATTCATTTTTATCGACACAAAAAAAAAATAAATCTCATAATTTGACTTTTCTCGATTTGATTGCCGCAAATTCATCAACGACATCTTCAAAATTAATTTCTCCAGCCAATTTTTTTTGTATCGACAAAATGATGAATTCGGAAGTCTCTCTTGGCCCATAGTTGATCTCAAATAATATTTTATGAGTTTGAATTTTTCCAAAGCGACGTTCATGTGTAGCTGCAGTTACAGGCATCGTCAAAAAGATTCTAAATACTTTTTCTACATTTTGGTTACGATTCTTTTAAACTGTAGTCTTGAATCAACTGAAGTAATTCAATAACTGTTGCAGATTATTAATATGGTTAGAAATAATTGACTTCATTACGTGCTGAAAATCGGAAATCTCATCAATAAATTCTGTACCATTGATGTCTTTTTCGTATTTCATTGCTAAATCCATCCCCAAGTACTGACTATATTGATAGAACAATATTTTAATTAAAAAAATTTATCAAATTGTAGCGCCCCCATTTCGTTGGCGCCCGAGGCAAACGCCTCAGTCGTCTCACCCTTGTTACGGCCCTGACACACACACATGCCAACACTTTGAAAATAATTGGTATAATAATATTACGTTTTGTGAGATACAGTATTTTCATGTGTTCGTGTACGTACAAAAATAAATCATTATTTAATTTAACTGTAAAGCATGATTCACACTTGTGGGCCGTACCGGTCCGTAAAATATTTTTATATTATTGTTTAGATACAATAATTATTCACATTTAAACGTTTCCGTTCCGTTCATACACGTAGCGAACCGGCAGGGTCCGTCCGGCATTCCGCGCGACAATGTTTTGTCGGAACGGAACGGAATGGAACTTCTATAGCAGTGATGCCCAACCTTTTTTCTCCGGCCGGGCCACTTTGGAAAACAATTATCTTCAAGCGGCCGGCCACAAAGTAAAAAAGTACAAAAATAATTGTACGTATTACACTCGTTTTCATATCTTTTATTGCCTATCGAAAAGATTACGGATTGAGGTACACTTCGTAGGTACACATTAGTTTGATCAACTTTGGGGATATGAGCATTTAAATTTCAAACAGATTTTTCATTTTTAATCAAAGAAACACAAGCTCAATTTTCACATTAAAAATAAGTGTAAAACATTTTTACATAGTTTTTAGTTTTATCGTTATCATTATTATTATTGTATTTTTGATATGTTTATCTGAACAAATTCATAAATTAATAGAAAACATATTTTGTTATTATTTTACTTTTTTTTTAAATTGTTTTTATTTTAGAAAATTCGTAAAGGAGCCACATAGAATAATATTAACTAAAATATATAATACATTTCACACATTTTCGTGATTTTTACGTATTTTGTCAAAATTCAAACTTAAAACGCATATAAAAAAAAAATGTAGGTATAGGAACAATAATGGTCGGTACAGCATATTTGAACTGTACGAGTACGGTGTTTGTCGGTCCGTGTCTGACTAGTGTGAATCACGCTTAATACACCGTATACCTATGATGCGTCAGGCAAACCAAAACTGCTGAACCAACTAAGATGTATTTATGCAGATTGTAGGACAGGCGGTTCAAGTTTTGACAACATTTCTATTTTTCCAGTGAATCTATTCTAAGTAAAATAATAAGCACATTTCAGTACGTTTATAAATTTATTCGTTTTATAGCATCTATAAAACATTTGCCGACTTAAAGACCATTTTTGGAATATTATAAATACAAAAAACAAATAAAGTATAATAAATTAAGACGCCATCTTTCGAAAAATTGTTTTTCGAGGGTTTGGACTTCTTAGCTTGGAAACATCATGTAGTTCTAAAACGTTTTATCACACGAAATGGAATTCAATCGTTTTGGTTTTCCACGCCGAAGGTGTTGACTAGACGTCGATAAATCTGATGTCGATCGATACGTCGTCGTCGTCGTCGCTCCCGTAGAGTCAGTCGCGCTAATAACGTCCTCGAGTAGGTATTACGGGAATCGGCGAAAATCCGTCCTATCGCGCCACGTGCGGTCCAGACGCGGACGGCCTTAAAGCACACCGTGTCATGAGTGTACCTGCCGTCGCGTACCTGCCGTTGTTGCAGCCGTATATTATGACTCAGCGGGTTTAGCGTTTGTGTGTACACGCTGTACACACACATAGGGCTGTGCGATTATTTTTATTAATCGATTATAATAATCGATTATTCGATTAATCGATTATTTTTAACGAATGATAAGTAATCGAATATTCGAATAATCGAATAATCGAATAATAATCGAATAATCGAATAATCGAATAATCGAATAATAATCGATTATTCGTCGATCGGTTAATAATCGTACAGTAGTCTCAAAATATTCGATTAATCGATTATAATCGAAAATTATAAAAATAATCGATTATTATGGGAAAAAAATAATCGCACAGTCCTACACACACACACACACACACACACACACACACACACACACACACACACACACACACACACACACACACACACACACACACACACACACACACACACACACACACACACACACACACACACACACATACACACACACACACTCACACACAGTGGCGTATATAGAAAATATTTTCGGGAAGGGCTTCTATGGACAGAGTTAAATTACTACTGATGCCTAGAATGACTTAGAAGATACAGTAGGTTTCCATCTACTTTTAATTTTCAGAATGTCCCAAAACGATTTGAAAAACGTAATAAAATTTGTCGTGACTAATCGCATTATTTCGATTGGATGAAATTCGAAATAAATATAAAGCACCATTAAAATATAACAGACGTTTAAAGTTAATTTCAAAGTATTTTGAGACATTTCGGGGGATCTATAGCCCACTAGCCCCCCTATATACGCCACTGCACACACACACACACATACGAGTATAATACGACCCTTAAACATTTTCCTCCGGACTAGTATACGAGGAAATCTAGTCGATTTGGACAAAGTGTTTTGATTTTTCACTCGCCTTGTGAGTTCTTATATATGTTTTTTGACGTAAGCCGTGCATTCCGAAACTTCTGAAACGATCGATCGCGTAGTTTTTACTGAATTTCACGACAACGTCGAACCCATCACGTTGCTTTTTCATTTAAACCCGAGTATAGTATCCAAGTGTTGGTAAACAATTGATAATGTGGTTTGTGAGTAAAACTCAAGCCCACAATAAATGACACGAGCTTCGGTTTAGTTAGTTCTTAACTAACATTTATACAAGAATAAAACAAATAGTTAGTGTAAAGTAATCGATGGTCTTTCTGAAATTATTCGTAATCTATAGCGATGATGATAAGTGGTAAAGGGTATCGCTGTTCGACAGCGAAAACACAAAATAATCAACAGGCGTAAGGAATAAAATAAATACAAAATTACAATTCGAGACGCAGTGGCGTATTTATGGAAAAGGAGAAAGCGGAATATCTAATTATATTAAATATTCATTTAATTATCGAAATGTCTCGGAAACAATTTTACAATATCATTTGCATATTTAATTTCAATATTTGAAGCCTTAGATATATTTCATGTTTTCATAATAATTGTTATATTCGATTGCTATAATAACACAATCAATTTAATCTGTTTCACTTGAGATTTAGAATATTGATTATAATTCATTTTCATGTTTATTTTTAATTAAGATACATTTAAATTTTTTAATTTTTAATTTTTATACTCTAATTAAATTATGTTCTAACATTTCATTTATTCAATTTTTTTTAAATTTATTTGTATTTACTTACTACTTAAATATTATTAGTTAAATTTATTAAATTAATTAATTGATATGTACCTAACACACTTGGAGACATAATCATAATTTTGTTATGTATTATTATTTTTACTGAATAAAATAATGTTTATTCATTGTTATAGCTCAATTGTAGGGTGACCTCATTCAAAAAACTTAAAAAAAAAACAGGACTGTTATAATTTCCATAATTTTTTTGAAAGAATATTTATTATGGCGTCTTTGTAAATAATTAATCTTTAGAAAAAAAAAATGTACAATTAAATATACTCATAATGTTGTACGATTAACAATTACGCGTTACCGAGGGCATTCTTATTTTATAAATACTACCTAGTTTAATAATACTCGTTCGACTACTATAAATAACTCGATATTCAAATCGAGTTAGGTTTTGAATATTGTCGAGTGCCTTTTTTCGCTGGTTAAAAGCGTATACTGTTACTTTAATAATACAATATCAAAGTTACAGCGTGGAATAAATGTGCTTTTCTAGTTTTTAACATTCCACTTAACGCTCCTATATTATACGGAGTAGAAATATCTATTACATTCCAAATCAATTAATTTATACGTGGTTCAAAATCATTCCCACGTTAGTGTGTTCATTGAATTAACGCACTTATATCGTGTCGATCTATATTATGTTCGTTAGAATCGAACACACACATTGTAAACACGTTTAAATTCTCGAGAAATGGTCAAGCGGATGTTTGAATTTGTTTTCATTAAAAGAATATATTTTACAATACGTGCATTGTACACGTCGTATGAGGAGGTAAATCGGAAAACGCTTCGATGAACTCGACGTGTGTCTATTTGATTAATTATAATCGTTTGAATCTCGTTCGTCTTCAAAACATTTCCTGTTCGATCGGCAGGATTCGCATGGAAAATATTTTATGAAATTTCTGTCAATACGGCGTGGCGGTTGTCATTCGGAGAGTGATGAATTGGAACGTAAGCAGCAGCGTTGTACAAAATGATCGCACATTTTAAAATTTGAATCGCTTTCGCTGAAAATCAGCTTTAAATGTGATTTCTATTTTATACGGTGACTCGTGAATAAACGATAATTGTGATTTTGTAACTGGACCGAGTAAACGCATTAGGTCTAAGTGTGTATTTATATTTTTTATTTGAGGTGTGTGCCCTCCGGGTATTTTATTTACACACAAATCTATGTATTTCGGTAAACATTCCATTCTTACAGAGTATATATAAATATTTATGTATTTAATTCTACGTAATAATTAATATCGTATAATACATAACGTACGTTTAGTGCAGTATTACGCGTTATTCAATATTATACTCATTACATTTGACACGACTCGCACTGACGTTTGCCGATTTATTCCGGATTTCGGTGAATACCAATTTCACCCTTGTCAATAATGTCACGGGTTCTGAAGACGGTCTGAATCCCGACTGCACGTAGGGTTGTATTATGGGAAGTAGGTATAGCGTTTGTTTATCGGGCGAAATGATGTGGCCGACATTTGAAACGGTTTGTTTGCGCGGAGCGTGTGAGTGGTTTAGAAAAAAGGCGTCGAACAACAAGTCGGGTTTAAATTTGTCAGAGTGAATTGGACGCGAACCCGAACGAGACGAAATCGAGAAAATAATAGTTTCCGACGTTGTCGGGGAAACGGTCTCGTTCCGAGACGAACGCGAGGGTTGCGTTTTTTCAAAATCGCCATTAACATCCGTCGCGCAAAACCTCAATTCGCTTATTCGCTGAAAACAATATTTTGCGCACAGGTGATATCACGTTATTCGCCCTGTCGTAACGACTATAGTGTCTCCGGTGCCAATGATTTACTCCGCCCTGCAGCACCAGTGATATATAGCGATATATCGCGTACTCCGTTAAAAACGCGTATCTATAAATTATATTGTCGTATTCCGTAGACTTTCAAGGTTTGCGCGCGAGTGTGCAGTCTATTAATCGTTTATTAATAAAAACGGACTGCGGCCTTGAGTAAACGAGTAAAACGGCTCAGTTTTGCACCGAGCCGAATGTATACGTCGTCAACAAATTAATTTAATTAATTTCATTTAATTTAATAAAAAAAAAAAAAACAAATAATTAGTGTTTTCGTAAAGCAGAGTTTTCCACCTAAATGTATACAGGGTGCAAGGCCGTATCCAGAAATAATTTTTTTTTTTTGGGTGGGGGGTCCAAAATATGTTTATTGTAATTTTACTGAATTTTTTTCAGGTTTTAAAATTTGGTTAAAATGACGTTTTGATTCGAATCACACAGCAGTTAATTTAATTGGAGTTTAAGCCATTTATAACTGAAAATATTTATGTTGGTATTAAAAATAAATAGTTATTTGAAACATTTGTAAAATACTGAAGAAATTTTTTTGGGGGCCTTGGACCCCCCCCCCTTGACAGGGCGCATCGCGAAGACAACTCTGCTGTACATCAAGTCGTTCAATTCGTACTGAGTTTTTAACGCGCCCCGCACACCGTCCACTGGATCGACAGATCGCCACGGTTTTCCGTTTGAATCCCGTTTTTCGTCGGTCGTGCTTGTTCGATTCACCGCACCGGCCGGTCCGTAAAGCCGGCCACGTTTTCCACTTTTCCACGGTTAAGGAAGACTCGAGACTTCCTTTTCGGCCCGAGCGAGGGAATGCGATCGATCGGGAGGGGGACGCAGAAAGGGGAAGACGAGACTCGGCGAAGGCACACGCGGTGTGCGCAGGGCAGGATTTAGAGGACTGGAGGCCTCGGGGCATCAAAAGAGTGGGGCCCCCTGTTTTTTAATAACAATTTTTTTCAAAGTTTAAATTATTTTTCTTTTATTAGTATTTAACAAACATATATATAATTATAATCGGAAACGAGAAATTAAATTTCAGTGTTAAAAAACGGAACCTTTCTAGCTTTTTTTCACCGAAAAGTCGTTGATAAGTTCCCTGAAATCCAGTTCCCGAAAAAAATCGCTTCCGATGCTCAGGAGAGAAAGTTTTGATGGACGGTTTTGTCCCATCGTGGTTCGAAGCCAATTTTTATAATCTTCATTTTTGAAAATGAGCGTTCGGATTCACTGATAAACAAACATGCTGGTGACATCGAATTTCACGGAATTACCCATCGGCACTCAGTGTTAAATTTATTTTTATCCTATTGGCCACTTTCGACAGGACGGCGCGGCGGGGTGACAGTGCATTTGTAATTTGAATGATTCTTTTTCCAAATTCACTATTGTGGAGGCCCCTCTTTTATGGAGGCCCCTGGGCTGTCGCCCCGATTGCCCTCCCCTAAATCCGGCCCTGGGTGTGCGTGCGGTGTACGCGTACGGATCGTCGAATCGTTTGGCCGCGGACACGGCGTGGCGTTCGGTGAATAATATTCGTTTGACGGCGGCGCACGCGAGAGACAATAATATAAAACGTCGTCGGCTCGCAAACGACGACGTCCGACGGACGTTTCAGACAAATTTACACGATACCGCAGCAGCTGCAACAGTCGTCTGTCAACGGCCAAAGCGACGGGCGACGGGCGACGGGCACGACGACGTTGACAGGCCGGCCGCAGTCGCCGTCGCCAATGTCTGATATGCATACAATGCGAATGGGCGTCGTCGCCGGGCGATTTATCGCGTAATAAAACTCACATATTATAACCTGTATTCTAGTGCGTGTGTGCACGTATTGACTAAAGCGGTGTAAACGTACGTGCAGAGCGCAGCCGTGGACAAGACCGTACCTTCTTCACGCGAACACACATGACGTATATTATAAACAGGTACCTCGTTGAGAAGACTTCTGACGGACGAGATACCGGTGTGGGGCAGTCGGAAAGAGGAAATAACCACCTGCAGACGATAAGTTTTCGACGACCGTTTCGGTCGTTTTCGGTCGCGTTTCTCGTGCGTCGGTTGGTATAAGAGTTAAAGAAAAAAAAGAAACATACCTATTATAATACTATAGTCATCTCGGATCGGCGGCTTTCGAGGTTTTTTTTTTTATCACGAAACCCTTTAGACCCTGAGGCAATTTCCGAAGCCCCGAAAATCAGTAACGTCTGATATTATCCTCTTGGACGTTGAAACAAAAACATGCGTTTGTCGCATTACTTCAAGTCATTTCAGACAGTGTACGGTTCAAATACGATGATCTCAGATAGCGGGATATTGTACGTAGACAATATCGAAATGTAACAATATAATTCGATAAAACTTATTTCTTGATTCATATGAATTTAATTTCGTTCAGACGTGTCTACGGAGCCCTCAATTATTACACTCGCGAAATCTCAGCGCACCGTGGAGCACAGTTCCAGAACCGCTGTCTCAGATCACTCGTGTCGAGTGGTTGTTCGAGATGACATTCGTGAAGAACACGATAAGAAAATATTACATCCATATGTTATTACGATTACGCGTCCGTCATTAGGACTGAGGAGAACAAAATAATATATTATGTATGACCTAACCGCGTGCGCTTTTGAATAACGGTATGCGCTTATTTATTTATATCGTGTTAGGCTGCAGCACAATGGAATCACGGGTAAAACAAAATCAACATATAATAGAAATTACAATATTTACAAATTAAAAATTAAAAATATAAATACATTTTGGTAAAATAAAATAAATAAAACTTTACTAATATATATATATATACGAGTATATTATGTCCATAGATAACTTGGTAACTTCTTTGGTAACCCGAGTCTCCGCCATCATAATCCGTCATATTATATCGTTTGGGGTACAAGGAAGAAACCTCTACGTGGTGTACCCCAGGCAACAGTGGAATAACACTATAAGAGTACTATTTCACTGGCGAATTCTACCGAACATAGGCAGCAAAACTGAATGGGTGTGCGCTTTTTTTTTTTTTGCTAAGAAAATATTACAATCTGTACACTTAATACAATAAGTACATTTTTTAAACAATATGACGACACGAATAAGTATGAATATCGTGCAAGAAGAAGGAGTCAATTGACACCACTTCAAATAAAAAAAAAGTGCAAATAAAATATTATGAATGTAAAATTGTGCTTACATGAGTTAGAGAAGGTCTCTAGCCCAGTTTCTTCTAGGTCGACGTAAGGGATTAATAGGGTTAGAGGGATTATGGAGATAAGATATTGGTGGGTTAGGATGGTTTTATGTGTCATTGTGGAATTTTTTTAAGTACCAAGATGCAAGTTCAGGAAGTGTTGGTATTCTTAGACCTTTGTGGAGAGTGTGGTTACTGATATACCACGGAGCTCCTGTTATTATTCGTAGGTTAATTGATTGCGTGTGCGCTTACAAGATATGTTTCCGTCAATAGTTATCACTTTATCGTTGATCACGAATCATTACGACTATAGCGTTGTTTCTACAGCGTGGATCTTGCTTTTAAAACATTTTTTCCAGCAAATGAAAACCGACTCGGCGCCACTTGCTGCGATTTCGTACGCAAACGTGTCCATACCCTTTCCCATAAAATTATAAATTATAAATTAACAGCTAATAGCTACTCAGTAATCACTATGCGTATTAGTAGAAAAAAAAACAACAGTTTCTGTTTTGTACGGAATTACATCTACATAAATCGTATAATCAATATAACACAACAATGTATGTAAACGTTAACATGTTAACTGTTTTTAGCTGAAAATGTTTCTTCCACAATGACGATGCTACCGTCGACGACGCATTTTATCAGGCAAACAATCAACATTCGTATCAACTCAGCGTAAACCATAGTTTTTAACATCGTGATTATTTCGTTAATATTATTATTATTATTCAAAACTATAATATGATGCTTCAGGTTAACATTGTTTACAGAGCGCGGTTTAATATTGTTTCGTGTCAAAATTGTTTAAATCGTTGACTGAATAATTATCTAGATGATTATTCTCAGATAAACAATTTATTTATCTAGATAAGATAAAAATATGATTAAATTTTATCTAGATAATGCAAAACACTGTTCGTAGTACCGTGGTTTTTGTGCCACGGCCGAGTCGCGGATCTACGCGAATTTCGGGTCTGTCGAACTTTCCGGCGGCGTTTGTGGATTTCGACGGAAAACCGCGATCGCGTCACTGCGCGAACTGGCTGAAAACCGCGAGACGTCCGCTGGGATTTGAGGATTTTGCGTAGGCCGTTCCTACGAGCGACTTTCGATGAACATAGAAAACGTACGGCGGATATACGCTTGTAGTATGATAATAATATTATGATGTGAACGGCGTTTTATCCAAATAATATTAAACAAGCACTGGTGGCGGAAATGAGAGGAAAAGACCTCTAGGCAGGCCCAGAACTGGACGGAGAGACTCAGTCATGAAGAATCTAAAGTAACTTCAAGAAACGACTCGGATAGACATGGCGTACAATAGAGAGGAGAGGAATAGGCTTTTGATGGCAGCGTTGGATCAAAGTAAAAATTGTAAAAGGAACCCCTTAATTAGTATTAAGCTTTAATGACTACTGGACAAATCATACATTTGACTAGGTACTGCGTTAGTATAAATTTGAGGACTTAGCTCCCTGGCACAACAACAAAGTTACAAAAGAGTTACAAAATACACGGAAGTATGAGATCACATATTATTTAAATGAGATAAATTGCAAATAAACACCGTAAAATTTCGATTATTTTTTATTCTAATTTAGTATTTTTAAATAATCAAATATAAAACAACAGTAGATATGTTTTGAAAAACTTAATATAATTTATATTTGATAGTTGACAGATATTAAAAAGCAACAATGTGTTTTATTCTGAATTATATTTTATTTTTATTTTATGTAACAAAATTTAGATTCCTAGATTTTTTAGATAATTCGTCCACAACTTGTTAGTCAAAAAATCTAAATATTTCACAAATTACTATTTACCAGTGTCAAAGAGCCATAGAGCTAAAATAAATTTAGTTTTAAATAAAAAAAAGTATTCATCTCGAATCTTGGGGGGAATCATACCCAATGAGCCACCCCCGTAAATACGCCACTGACGATGATATTATCATCATCATCATATGACGATGAATGGCGTTTTATCGTGTCCGCGATTGAAATACAGTGAAATTTTCGTCGAGAAAGACTGGTAAATTAAAAAGTTTTGCCTTTGAATTCCCGAGATGAAAGACGCTTATCACGCAAGAATACACAAAATACTTAAAAACGAACGTTTTAGAGATAACGTTCGACGTCGCGACTGTGACTCGGTCAGAAACCGAAGCTTTTGTGTTTGTCGTCGGACAGCGTAGTGAAAACTATCCGCGAAGAACCGAGTCGAAGTAATACGAGTATTTTACTCGAAAGTCGAACCGCGTTATTGGAAAAATACGATATCCGTATTTTGACGGACAATATTTTGTGGTTTGTTTTTTAGAATACCGTGAATTTCCGAAAACATTTTCCGGACGATTTTACGGGTCCAAACATAAAACGATCACGTTTATATCATATTATATATTGACGGAAGCGATCGTCGAAATATCTCGTGTTTATCATTTGTTCACACGAGCACGCCGCGTTTTTCGAAATAAACACACGCAATCTGAATAATTATCCGACGTTTACGGTTTGAATTCCAAAGAACACGATATATTTATTAATTCGCCTCGTACGATGAAATCGTGTTGACGTCCGAATCTAATGTAAAAACCACGGCGTGTTTCGTGTCCCGCGGTCATACGATAAATCGTTCACGACACGGACGTTCGTAATAATAAAACAACAATATATTTATGTGTGTGTGTGTGTATACATATCGTCTCTATTCACAGCGTACGGTACACACACGGGTAAGTGCATTCGTACGATGTGTGCGGCGGCGGTTAGGTTAGGATCGCGCGTTATCCGAGTGAAAAAAAAGCACACACACACACACACACACACACACACACACACACACACACACACACACACACACACACACACACACACACACACACACACACACACACACACACACACACACACACACACACACACACACACACACACACACACACACACACACATTAAACGTCGTGTACGCGCCATATCCGGTTCGCTCTGCATTTCCGGCGGCCGAGGTCAATAGGCCAACGTCGTCGCCGCCGCGGCAGACACCTATTTAGTAAATACGCCCCGTGCGTCGTGTGTTACACAGGCCTGTGGCGGACGGCCGGCGGAGAGAGACGTCGAAACGTAAATATTTACGATTCGACGTACCATATTCCGTCGGTAAACGATATCGCGTGTACGCCGTCGTGTTCTCCGCCGTTCGGCGTACAAATAACTTTCGGATCCGTTAAGCGGACGCGCGTTGAATGCGATCGGCCGTCGCCGTGCAACAGCGGTCGTAAAATCGGTAACAATAACAGAGTACACACTCGAACGTACGCGTGTGTACACAGCTAGCACGGTACACACACACATAAACAATTCAGTCGTTTTGTATCGAACTAATTATACACAAACACACGCACGCACACAGCACACACGCTGCTCTTTCTGTCTTTCTCCGACTAATGTCCGTACGAGCGACACGACGACGTCCCGATCGAATCGTGTTTGTATATACGATCGGTTTATTACCACCCGGTGGTGCGTGCGTACGAATCAATAGGACTTGTGCGGTAGCGTATAATACGTATTGTCGTGCGTCGTCGTACACTTTGAATGGCCGGCCGGTGGCAACTGTGCAGCAATGTTTGTCAAATTAATGAGTGTGTGTGTGTGTGTGTGTGTGTGTGTGTGTGTGTGTGTGTGTGTGTGTGTGTGTGTGTGTGTGTGTGTGTGTGTGTGTGTGTGTGTGTGTGTGTGTAAACGATGTCTTAAGGCGCGTCCAGACTAGAGCATATTTATGCATGCGTTGTATTTGAAAACGAACGCATGCTCGTGCGTGACTAAATTTTTCAAAATACCGCGTACGTCATAGTTGTGATTTGATTGTCCTCTTTTAGATTCTGAGTGAAGCGAAGGATCTTACGGTTTTACAATGATGTTTATTTTTTTTTTTTTCTGTCAACACTTTTTCGTATAGAAATCCTTGTCCAAAAGTTTCGTCCAGCAACTTTTTAGATTCGAAATTGAACTGAGATGGTACTTTAGCGAGGTCATTTTTCCAAAATCTCCATTGTTTTTCCAGTAATCAAGAATAACGATCGAAAAACTGAGTAAAAACGGTAAAAATCCACCGTAAACGAGATTTTCACTGTATTTAGTCATAAATCGAAAAGTATTGAAGCTAGAAACTTGAAAATTTTATCCGATATCAAATACATACTTTTTCATATTGGACAACATTTTCAGAACAATTATAGCACTTTTGACTTAAAAATAGAACTTTTAATTTACCAAATTGTTTGAAAGTTTTTATGTAATATAATTTTAAATATTTGAAAAAAAGTTCTGAAAATGTAATATGACCTTACTCATATACCTACCTAATTATCCTAACAAAAATTCAAAAATCGTGACTGTCAACACTTTTTCGTATAGAAATCCTTGTCCAAAAGTTTCGTCAGCAACTTTTTAGATTCGAAATTGAACTGAGATGGTACTTTAGAGAGGTCATTTTTCCAAAATCTCCATAGTTTTTCCAGTAATCAAGAATAACGGTCGAAAAACTGAGTAAAAACGGTAAAAATCCACCGTAAACGAGATTTTCACTGTATTTAGTCATAAATCGAAAAGTATTGAAGCTAGAAACTTGAAAATTTTATCCGATATCAAATACATACTTTTTCATATTGGACAACATTTTCAGAACAATTATAGCACTTTTGACTTAAAAATAGAACTTTTAATTTACCAAATTGTTTGAAAGTTTTTATGTAATATAATTTTAAATATTTGAAAAAAAGTTCTGAAAATGTAATATGACCTTACTCATATACCTACCTAATTATCCTAACAAAAATTCAAAAATCGTGACACAGGATTTTTTTTATACACACTTTAATAAATTATTATACGATTTTTTACGATATTGTCTGATTTCTTTTAAGTTTATTTCTAATGAAATATTGAGTGTACAACATTTATACACTGAAGCTTTGCTCAGAATCGTTTTATACTAAAGAAATGAGTCATCATTTCTTTAAAACTATTTGCTCAGAATCGTTTTATACTAAAGAAATGAGTCATCATTTCTTTAAAACTTAATACATCAATCACCAAAATCTTGTCCGAGGACCGAAGGGACTAAGGACGAACTTGTACCACCATCACTTACCATCACTTACCAGCTTTTTTTTTTTTGTTTTAAAATGTCAGAAATAACACAAGTCGAACTCCAAAAAAAAAGAAAAAAAATGTGCCGCTTTTATAGTTATGTGTTCATTGCTTAAAAAATCAGAAAATAAGTACATTATATTCAATATACTGAATTAATGTAGAACGTATTAATTTTTTCCCTAATCGTATCGACGAAAAAAGTATGAATCTACACGTCATATTATTTGCTCAAACGTTTTTATTTTAAGAAATATGACGTCTCTTTTTATACGATTTTTTTGGAGTACAGTGTTTATCGTCGGATTTACAATGACACTTTTTTTTTACGTAATTAAAAAATAATAATAAATATAATTAAATACTGCCGGTGCGTCGAGATAATGACGTCCGATGGGCTACAAACACCCGTCCAAACCGCGCCCCGCACGCGTACTCGTTTCCTTCGATCTCGCGTGGTTTACGCCGGCCGTGCGTCGTACGTCGCGAACGCAAACGCACGAGCTGAGCATATTATATTGCTCAACGTCCGCGCTTGAATATTTTCGACGGACGCTCGGTCCAACGCACGCAATGCGATTTTAATAAATACGGCGCGCGTCAAAATATGCTCTAGTCTGGTCACGGCTTGATTGATTGTCCGTGTCGGTGGCACCGGCGTTCACTCGCGGTGTACATTTGTCGTTACGTAAATATTTTATTGTCGTGTCTCGTGTGTAAACGTACGTTACAAGCAGTGCAGGACGGTACAGACTTTTGGACGAGGAAAGTTTCGTGACTCTTCGAGTCGCGTTTAAACCCAAAATCCGGAAGACAACGATCGGGACCTACGTCGAGTATAATATCGATTACAGTCGACTCTCGATAATTCAAACCTTCAATAATTATTCGAAACCTTCGGTAATTCGAAGTAAATACTCGGTCCATTAAAAATCACGCGGTAACTCGAACAAAAACAATGCATTTAATAAGAGTGCACTCGGTGATTCGACATTGAATTTTGGGAAAACTGGCCACTAACACTTGACAATACCAAGTATCATTCGTTCAACGCTCGGAAATTCGAAGTATATTCCCCAAACGTATTTTATCTGAAAACACGAAACTAAATTCAATCCACCAGAAAACCATTACGGATTTCTTCAAAAAATAACTTTTTTTTTTATAATAATAATTTAATTTACGTATAGTATAATTATTATACACATAGTTTAATTTAAAATTTAAAAACAATAAATATATACGTCATAAATTTATATATGTACAGTAAATAAAAAACAAATTTTTTTTCTTAACTCTCTATAATTCGAATTTTTTTTTTTGCCCTCTCGTTATTTCGAACTACTCAACAATTCAAAATCCCGGTAATTCGAAGTTTTTCAACAGTCTCGTCAACTTTGAATATCGAGAGTCGACAATATGATATAATATTACCGTTGTGAAGACGGCTATTTTTCACGAATCGAATGATACCGTCGCATTCGCCACGGACTTTTACCTGTTTTCCATGTGACCGAGTGCGTTGCTCTGCGGTCTTTCCACAGAGTGATCGCGTACGAATCGTTGCACTCATATCGACCGTTCGTCGTGTCTATCGTTCGACGTGATTTATTCCGCCACACACGATAATAACATCATATATCGACCAGTGGCGTATATAGAAAATATTTTCAGGAGGGGCTACTATGGCCAGAGTTACATTATTACTGCTATCTAGAATGACTAAAAAGATACAGTAGGTTTCTATTTACATTTAATTTACAGAATGTCCCAAAACGATTTGAAAAAAGCAATAAAATTTGTTAATTGATATTACTAAACCGTTTTTGTTATCTGTTCTCTGGGTAGTCAAAATAAAAAAAGAATATCAAAAAAAAAAAAAATAATAATATTAGAGACCACGTCAACGTCAAAACGGTTATATTTGCCGTTGGATGAAATTCTAAATAAACATAAAGCACCATTAATTTCGAAGTATTTTGAGAGATTTCGGGGGGGGGGACTGTAGCCCACTAGCCCCCTCCTATATACGCCACTGCGTACGACCGAGTAATGGTGATATGTCCGTTGCGGGTCCCGGCAACGAGGGTTTTCGCGAGCGTTCGCGAAAGTCGATCACGTCTGTGCGTTCTCTCGGATTATCATTTATATTATTATTTCACGCGGCTTTTCTGCGAATTTTTCACCGTCATATTATCTCCTCCGGGTTTAATGCGGCTGCCCCGAGAGACTGTACGTTCCGTGTTCTACACGACTTTTTCAAACCCGACCTCATATCGACGCGTACAACGCGCTATCTCCGCTCTCTGGCAATTTTCGCCAACTTCGACAAATCCTCGAGGATTTGACATCAGCATATCCGAACGTACAAAATACGCACACACATTCTTTCGCTCTTTCATTCGCTTTTACGGGCCATTTAGGTCCATTGCCGCAACAACCACTCGCCTCCGTCCATCTCTATCATGCGCTAGATATTGCACATCGTTTACTCCCAAGCTTGATGCATCTTTTCTATAATCTTGTCTTTCCACCGCTTTCCGGGTCGTCCTCTCGGCCTTCTCGTGTCCGGTTTCCAACTTGTGGCCAACCTTATAGGGCCATCGGACCTCCATAAATGTCCTCCAGCCCATCTCGGTCTACTGCCCTCAAGGAATATTATTATCACGATATATTTACACGTAACTACGGCGGCGCATTTAAACACGACGATACACACGGGTTCTATACACTGAAACAACGACGAACGATATCAGTCCGATTCGGCGTATCATACGACACACACACACACACACACACACGCATAACTTTCAACCGTTCTGAAGAAATTCAAGTCCGTAACATTGCATTTATCTGCTCTCTCGCCATTCTTCTATAATGTATACTCTATTAACACGCTTGGAAACTCTTCTTACCAACTCGTGTTCCACATGATATCCGATAATATCACTTAGGTATCTTTTTCGAATTATTCACATTTAAATACTGTCGTATTCTTACACGTCATTCCTTTGTTTTTTTTTCTTTTTTTTTTTTACTTTGTCGTTTTTACGTTCTTTTTCCTACATCACATGCACGCGTCCATACCCAATACGCATTATGTTCAACTGTCAAATTGTATTCTATCGTCTTTATTCGTGTACGTTCGAATTCGATTGTTTTCGTCGTATTGCTTATGACGTAACGTGTTTGTTTTTACTATTGCGTTGTGGTCAAGACGTATATTGGGTTTGATCCCCCCCCAAGATTTGAGAAAAACACTTTTTTTTTTATTTAAATCTAAATTTATTTTAGCTCTATGCCTCTTTGACACTGGTAAATAGTAATTTGTGAAATATTTTGATTTATTGACTAGGTATATTAAGTTGTAGACGAATTATCTAAAAAATCTAGGAATCTAAATTTTGTTACATGAAATAAAAATAAAATATAATTCAGAATAAAATACATTGTTGTTTTTTAATATCTGTTAACTATTAAATATAAATTATATCAAGTTTTTCAAAACATATCTACTGTAGTTTTATATTTAATTATTTAAATGCAAAATTAGAGTTAAAAATATTCAAGATTTTACGGTGTTTATTTGTAATTTATCTCGTTTAAATATGTGACCTCATACTTCCGTGTATTTTGTAACTCTTTTGTAACTTTGTTGTAGTACCTTGGATCTAAGTCCTCAAATTTATACTAACCCAGTATATAAATCCTACATTTGTCCAGTAGTCATTAAAGCTTAACACTAATTAAGGGGTACCTATTAAATTTTTTATTTTGATCCCCATGCCACATGGAAATATTCCAAATACGCCACTGCTCGGTTATTAAAAACTCGACGGGAGAAAAAATAACAACAATTCTAAATTTAAAAACAAAATCATTCATTGTCGTAATATTCTCGTGTATTACTA
The DNA here is from genome assembly GCA_027580255.1 of Therioaphis trifolii. Taxonomy (NCBI): domain Eukaryota; kingdom Metazoa; phylum Arthropoda; class Insecta; order Hemiptera; family Aphididae; genus Therioaphis; species Therioaphis trifolii. The sequence goes on along the minus strand of CM050406.1, from coordinate 2,937,877 downwards.
TCGTCGCACACGGCGGTAATGAATTGTGACCCCGAGTCCCGGGCCCGGTAGACAGACCGTCACGGTGCATACGACGCTAGAACCTCCCTTAGCGTCCGCTACTCGAGACGGATCCGCGGGGTAACCGTGTGCTCAGCGCGAACCAAGTCTCCTCCACCCCTTCCTTCTCTGAAGTGGGTTTTGAAAAAAAATTTTTTTTTTTTTTCGTCGCCGCGTAAACCACAATACTATCACGTCGCATTACAGTAACGTGGCTGCAGACCGCGCCGCCTCGGCAACTATTTTATTTATTTTATTTATTTATTTATTGTCAGATTTTGCAATACATCAATGTATGTTTTACATAATTATATTGAAACAATAAACTTGCTCACCTCCTTTAAGCTTGCTTGTGATGGAGGTGAGAGTTCTTACATATTATGTAAAAAGAAAAATTACAGTTTTTACATGGTGTATATATAGTTATTCACATTCTTATTAAACAAAAACAACAAAAGTGAACAAAAACAATATACATGGGAGTTGACTTCTTTTAAAAACATTATTTTTTACGAATATTATAGAATAGTGAGATAAAAAACATTTAGTTATAATTATACACACATATTATAATTATTGTAAGAAGTAAAGTCTTACAACTATATTATAAAATAAGAACTACGCTATTGTTTTTTTTTTCACCTCGAAAATATTTCGAATTCTCGCGCGGAAAAATCTTTATTATTTACTCAAACCGTGACTTTTGTGATTTCACCGTCGTCGTCGTACACGCGCGGGTTGCCGTAACGATTTGTTATCGTCGACAAACACGTGTGGAAATAGTTGTGCGGCAGATCGTGCGGCGGTTCGATAGCGATATGAACTCACGGGCAGACCTTAATTAGTACGTCGGCACGGGCTCGGACGACGCGCGCGCGCGACGCTGTTGCAACTTCGCGTCGGGCTTTACGGGCGATTGTCGAACGCGACGTTGGCGTGCCCGGAGGCGTCCAAGTTGCCCCGCGTCCCGTCGTTCTATATTTAAAAACCAACAGAAGTCGAATGCGTATCATTGTCGTCAGACTTCTCACCGAAAACGCATAGAGTCAACGTTATACGCCGTACCACGTCAAAACTGTATTTTAACACTATAATGCAGCGGTGCTCAACCTTTTTGAGTTCGCGACCCCCTATAATGTCACCAAGATGTCTAACGACCCTTTTGTAATGTAAGCATTAAAAAACTGAACAAACTGTTATCATTGTATTTATTTGTGTATACATTTTACGAAAAAAGGTATATTATGTACATTTGACAATTTTTTGAATTTAATGACTCTTTTGCTGTTGTTGATTTGAAATAATTTTGTCAATCCTTGGCTCAACAGATTTGGATAGACTTATTCTCACTGTTGGCGATATATCCAGCCGATTTCTCGATTGAGTTTTAATATTGTAGTCATCGTAGAAAATCCTGCTTCGCATAAGTATGTCGTTGAAAAAAGAATTAACTTTTTTACAGCTTCCTCTGTTAATGCAAGATACTCATATTGAATTTTTATCCAAAATTTACTTACGTTTTTATCACTATTAAAAATTTGTTCCAACCCGTCGTCTGAATACAACTCAATTAATTTTTCTTCATTTAACGATGATAATTTATTTATTAAGTATTAATTGTATTTTATTTTATTTATGGCTATTTATTTATTATAAGATTCTAAGTGAAACAATTTTTTCTCACACGTATTGGCGACCCTAAAATAATTGTAGGCGGACCCCGGTTGAGAATCGCTGCTATGATGCATTAAAAAAGCGTCTTGATATGTCACTAACAAGTAACAAGGCAATCCACCACGACCTAAAAATGCAAACAGTCCGCGAAACTGCAGTGTCGTTTTATAAAAGATTCCATTCAAAAACACCAAAACCCTCTCATCGGCCAGCTCGGATCGAAATCACTTCCAGACGATCCTGCGGGACGCCCCAGACGAAACTGGTCTAGGGACCTACTTCAAATTAAAACTAAAGCCGATCCAGGTTTCGGAGCTGTGCGCCTTCCTGTTTAAGCCCTCGTGTCACTTAAAATTCCGTTTATTATAAAGCCATAAATTTTACTTATTATACAAACATGTGTAGATTGTAAATATTCAATAAACATATTTCTTTTGAAAAAAAAACACACTAATATCGTTCTAAATGGTTAAATGAAATAATAATTGTATTCATCTACATATTTTCAATAGTATTTTATTTCAGCGGTACAAAAATCTATTTTTTATTCTTTCAAAACTTATATTGTATCTCCTGAGCACCTACGTTTTATTTCCGAGCCTCTTCAATTGAATAATCATGCATGCGTACACTGTTTCGCGAACACTCGGTTCAATGGGTTTTGCTTTTTAAACCGACGCTTGCGTCACGCGGAATAGTTTTTAATAAAATTACCAAATTTTCTTTCGAGTTGACAACTGAATTACAGTACCATATATGTTATTTCGCATTTGGAAGGTTCGTGTAAATACGTCGGATTTAAATATCCGATTCGATTACTGCAGTTTGCCCGTCGTAATAACATTTTAATAATAATAATAATTGTAACGACAATACGAAATGTAAAACTACCTGTTTTTTTTTTTTTTAATGTTTATTTAATGTACAATAATACGTAAGTTTATAGATGAGCAGGTGTTTATTTCGTGCTCGGCCCGGTGTGTTGTATTTTTGTTTTGCATTATCTGTCCCGTCCGATCGATACGCATTTGAACCGCTTCATTTGACACCTAAAACTAGACAGGACTCCCTGTCAGTATGTAAGAATTCTTTCGGGGAAAAAATAATAATAATAATAATAATTCCAACAACAGCAGCAAAATAAATAACGCAACATTATTACGCATTCGAACGTCAAGCTTTTCCCAATGCCTACTACTTATCGTGAACCAATAAACATAATGTACGGTCCCGGTTTCTCGCGATGTTTAGATTGAATTCATTCTTGATGTACGCTCGCTGCAAAAATATAGGTTATGATAATATTGTGTTTTTCGACGGAATCTCTGAATTTTCGACGTTTACCCAGAGGTTTTGGCGTGTTATCTAACAGGTGTATTTCGTTGAAATAGGACATTTTCTATCCCGATCGCTTCTTTTTCTTTGCGAAACACACTATCGTCATCCGTGCAGCGACGGTTCCCGAATATTTTCGGTTAAAGTTCGTCAAAGCACTCTTACGCGAATGTTTCTTTTTTTCTTTTTTTTCAATACACTTTTCACCTCCCCCCTCCCCCTCCGTTCCGTCCATCGTCGTGTCGCTTATCGTTTGTTCTTTCAGGGACAATTATTGTCTTGTTGTTTTCGAACGCAGATCAATAAACAGACGACCAACTCGAAAACGCGACGCCACTGATATTATTATCGTCCTGTCCATGGACCGAAGACGCACGCCACGCCGTGACAAACTGTCGTCGAAAAATAATCGTACGGAGTGTTCAAGCCGTGATCGACGACCCAGACGAGTCGACCTTTTTTAATTTCGAGTTTTTCGGCATTTCTCGCGGGAAACACGCGTGACTAGAGACTATCATTGTACACGTGACGTGTGAAGGAAACCGTTCGCGGGACGGTCGCAGTGAGGGATACAAAAAGGGGGCAAAGGGGACATTCCCCCGCAGAGTTACCCATAGTAATACCCTAACTGTTAGGTTTTATTTTTGACATAACCAGAGACTGTAGCATCAGGAGAACGTAGTTTCTCTAAACTCAAACCAATTAAAACCTATTTGAGATCAACTATATGCATGACGAGAGGCTTAAACTTTTGTTTAGAAAACAAAATATTATCTCATGTTATTAATTCAAAAAAGTAAAATACGATTGTGTATAATTCTGTTTTACATTTAACGATGCAATGTATAATTTAAGTTTGATGTTTAAGTAATAAAACTTATTTGTAATAGGGGTGGGAATATGGGGCGCCGAAATCGTATTCGCCCGGGGCGCTTATACACTTCAGACCATCCCTGCCCTAACACCCGAAATACATGATTTTATTAATAGAATATTTGCAAATATTTTCACTTATCATACTGTATTGTTGGAGCGTGGTCGTAATTCGTAGGATTGGTGCACGTACACGCATTCAGCTAAATTATATCGTACTTTTGTTTCTCCCACCCCTCCACCAAAAAAAAACAAAAATAGTATGGTATCCTATTACCGGGCCGTGGAAAAACTTAAGCGGTAAATCTCGGTAAGTCGAGGCGACGCGCCAACGACGTGCAGCAGCGTAAAGCTTGCGTATTCGAAGCGATACGTAACGATTCGATGGTCTCTTCGAACGTTGCTCATTTGATTATCTAACGTATAATAGGGCATACGGCGACCACTGACGGTTATGCGAAACCGTATACGTTCGTCATGAGAACACCATGACGTACGAGATTACTGACCGCTCGAAACTGAAGACGCGACAGGTAATTTAAGATGAAAAAAATGAAAAGAACAAAATCGAAATATCACCCCACGCGCATTAAATATGTAATGAATTAGTGTTGTATGCAGTAAGCCACTGTCGTTAAAGTTCGAATCGTATCGTTGTTTCGTTTCGTTTTTTTTTTTTTTATTATTTATTTATTTTTTTTTTTTCGCAATCTGCTCTCGCTCGGAATATTATTTGAAAAAGCCGCTCTACTACGTGTTAATATTTTCACATCGTCTTGAAGTCTGTTCGTGAAAAATAATGCGATTATTGAAACTGAGACGTAAATTTATTAAACATGACATTTATGCAACTTGTTAAAAACAATTTAAATTATTATTTCAGAGTCCCGTCGTCATCAGAAAAGTTCATAAATAATTAATGTTTACCCTCTTAATTGTAATTGAATTACTACCATTTAAATAGACTATAATGCGTTTAAGTTCGCTGAAATTGTATACATCTATTAGATTTTTTTTTATTATACGGTACGGTATTAAATTTCGTTCGCTATTCCGTATGGATTACGTCAGAGGAGAAGTACAGTGTTGTGTAAAACCAATTAAATTTAAGACATTTATGGTAATTTATGTATTACGAAATACCAGTACGATATTTTAGTTTGGTAAACACGTATCGCGTTTATCAATATAAAATTAATATGTAACGATAACCAGGAGGCGTGAACGAAATACAAATACATATTTTATTATTTAAATACGATCGCCCGGAACACAAAATATTTGAATATTATACACATAACATAATATTTCGTCCACGGAATGCTAACCGTTGCACACACAGCGCAATCGATTTTGAATAATTTTTAGACGCGGAGCATGAAATTTAATTCGAACTTGTTAATAATTATTAATACAAGTCGGAGTCGTGTTAAAATTGAATGTGACGCCTGCATTTATTTATACGCTGAAAAATCTTCCAACAACGTTGTGCACACACACACACACACACACACACACACACACACACACACACACACACACACACACACACACACACACGCACGATTTGAAACGCCGGCTATTTCTATTGAATATTAAATTTTTGTATCTACGTGTGGTTCACGATTGGACTGGTCAAGACGAGGGGAATACGTCTGGCCATATACAATATGATTTTTATAAGCCAAACGCAGTAACGGCAACTGACGGGATATATTTGCGTAGGGTGCAGTCGCGAAGATACGTAGGTGGCGTGGAGGGCAAGAGTGTGCGAGGTGTACACGTATATAGTTGTGTATAAGGTCTCGCAATTTTTACAATATGGTGACTGAAACTTAGAACACTTCGGAGGGGACGATTATTATTGCCCAACGGCCACACAACACTGTATATTATATTCAACACACATGCGCAGTGCGTACGCGTACACACACACACACACACACACACACAGCACTATGCACAAGACCGTGCAAAATAAAGCAAAACACCATACGTACACTTTAAAAGGCTTCACGTGCAAAACGCATGCTTGGAGCTTGTAGAATATAGGTTTAGGGGAACAAAAATGCAGACATATTATATATTTTTTCTTTCAATTATTTTCTTTGATCCATAACCAAAAGAGTAATTATTAAATTAATATAAATGGTGAAAAAAATCGATAGACGCCATGTGTTCACAGAGTTTTTTCGGTCTGTTATTTATTTTTTTTTTCGACAATACTCGAACTGTACAAACAAATAGTAATCAATTAAATTTTTTAATTAATTTTTGTTTCGTAAACCGGTTTTCCGAGTCTGTCAGGCGTAATTTGAGTTCATCATTACGATATTTTTTTCTCCTCTACAAAATACACTCACGAACCGAAAATATAATTAAAGCGTCGACTTCGGGAGCGCGTTCAGGACAGAAGTATTAATATTTGATTCATTAATTTATTGCTTGTATCTTACTTCTATTCGACAACGGATTAGCTAGTGTAGAAAATAATACGACGTTTCGACGACGGTACGTAATCGGCGAAGGAGCACGAATAATGATTTAATAACACGACTCGCGTTTATTTAGCTTTCGAAAAATCGTTTCAATTTAAATAATATGTATATCAGACCCATCAATTATTCAATCAACGCAAATGATCACGAATCCGTATGGTTTACGGTAAAATTTAAAATTACGAAACGGCTAGTGCAGTGGCGTCATTTCAGTTTTTTTCTAGACTAGGGCGACCATTTACTGATAAGCCGACTGAACTTTTATTTTTTCCGACTAAAATGTATTATATAACAATTCAATTATGTTCATAAGGGGTGAAAAAGTATTATTCATAATCGTCATTCGTATTCGTCATGGTATGACGACTCCGATTATTCGGCTGCACTAAAATAGATCGAATAACATTTATTATTTAATCAATGTTTGTATACAAATTGATAATAACATGAAAATATATTTTCTTATGGGTGCAATTGTAACGACTATAATATTTATAGACTAAACTAGTCCACTAAGGTATTAGTCTAAAAATAATGACGTTTTGTACTTAGTACAGTGTACCGATTTAGTATTTGGGTATGTCAATATCTGAGCGCCCGTCTCCCGTTATCTCAATTTTATCATTTAAATATAGACAATAATTTTATTCATAATTTATTTTCTACAGGTTTAATGGTTTTATTATTATTATTATTGTTGTCAACGGGCTCCTAACTGGCGGTTGGCCCAGAATGACGGCAACACGGTGCCCAAACTACCCTGCAGAGAAAAGATTTATAAATACGGGTGACCAATAATATGAACAATATATAACAAATTCGGTTTGTCTGCCAATCGGTCAGAACTACTATTCAGACAAATAAATAATAATGTACAAAATTGAGACGGGCGCCCAAAATGGGGGGGGGGATAAAATGCTAATATTAATAATAAAAAAAAGGTACATAAAGCCGTATGGGTAATTATAAATATTTACAATAATAATAAAACCTGGACGGCGACAGCGGACAGATGATGACGACAGCACGAAATCCAACGGCGGCGAGAACAAGCACACAACTGCACCATCAACTCCTACGACTAATTATCGTTATGATAAAAAAAAGGAACGCTCGGTAAACGGCACACGCCAAATACGCCAACGACGGACGGTGGCTGGAACAAAAACGCAAAAGCCGACTCGTCGTGGACCGTGGTACCGGTTGCGGCGATCGGGTTTAACCAAGGTTTAAGGTCGTGGATGCCGAGGGAGAGGGCCGCTGAAACGTCTCGAAAGTTCGCGACGTTCATGGCAGAACCAATAACGGTGGCGCGAAGTTTTCTGTTTAATAGTCGCCAAGGCGGCAAGTTTCGAACAATAATTATTATTATATTCTTTGTATATTTTATATTTTTCATGTGTACCAACTTGAGAGACAGCTAAACACTATAGACTGTGGCAAATAAATTGTAATTTGCAAAAGAAATCTTAAGTGTCTAGTTACGAATTAGAGACCTGTCTAATATTGTATTTTTTGTACTTATTTAGAGATAATATCATTTGATAAATAATTTTGAGAAAAAAAAAGTAAAATCTGTAATAGATAAATAATACTGTTTTGTAAAAAATAAATGTATAGATAACATTCACAAATGCAAGGGTTAAAAATGAATAGTAAGTATGTTTTATGTATAAGTATAACTGTATATTAAGTGTATTAGCCGTTGAAAATATCGTTTGTCTATACTTTCGTTTGGACATTCGAATCGATATGAAGGACGATCCGCGTTTACGTCGAATAGCTCTACACACTAAACAAATTCAATATTCGGTGCGATGCGCAGACGCTCGTACGTTTTATTAATATTTACCTCGAGAATTTCGAACTGTTATATTTTCATATCGAACGATGCGGACAAGAGTGTAAGTACATTACAAATCATTAAATCATTTCAACCGTCGAGTACTTGCAGGATTTCAGATATTCTCAATGTAAATTCAGCAATATTGTAAATTACAAAATTTCAATAAAAAAAAAAAAATAAGTAAATAAATAAATAAATTCAGCAAACCGGATTGTTACACTCGTAATACATTATTGACGTTCATCGTACTCGACGTTTGACGATACTGATCTAAATATAATTTTAATTTACAGAAAAGAAAAAAAATCACCGTTATGTCCAGCCAAAGTAACACGGTAAGAGTAATTACGACTTTACAGGCTCGGTAAATAACGATCGTACTGAATCTCGACGATCGAATACCATTGAAATCACTTTTTCGTTTCGCCGTTCTGTCACGCACATTTTTGAATTCATACTCTCGTGTACGTTATAAAGGTGTTGTTAACACCATTTTATTTCTCGGATTATAATTTCAAACGGAAACTATAATCACTCTAGTTTTACTCCACTCGCCTCCCCTTCCTGTGTTTCTTGTAAAGTTATTTTTTTTTTACTTATTTACAACAATTGTTAATAAATACATCTGTGGATATACAGGGTGTAACAGGTCTATTTGACAAATCCAATAAATTTTTTTCTATTCATTTTTTAGATTCTGAGTGAAGCGAAGGATCTTATGGTTTTACAATGATGTTTATTTTTTTTTTTTATTTTTTTTTTTTTTATTTTTTTTTTTTTTTTTTTTTTTCTGTAAACACTTTTTCGTATAGAAATCCTTGTCCAAAAGTTTCGTCCAGCAACTCTTTTGATTCGAAATTGAACTGAGATGGTACTTTAGAGAGGTCATTTTTCCAAAATCTCCATAGTTTTTCCAGTAATCAAGAATAACGATCGAAAAACTGAGTAAAAACGGTAAAATCGGTAAAAATCCACCGTAAACGAGATTTTCACTGTTCAGATTTTAGTTATTTAGTTATAAATCGAAAAATATTGAAGCTAGAAACTTGAAAATTTCATCCAATATCAAATACATACTTTTTTATATTGGACAAAATTTTAAGAACAATTAAAGCACTTTTGACTTAAATATAGAACTTTTAATTTACCAAATTGTTTGAAAGTTTTTATGTAATATAATTTTAAATATTTGACAAAAAGTTCTGAAAATTTAATATGACCTTACTCATATACCTACCTAATTATCCTAACAAAAATTCAAAAATCGTGACACAGGATTTTTTTTCATACACACTTTAATAAATTATTATACGATTTTTTTCGATATTGTCTGATTTCTTTTAAGTTTATTTCTAATGAGTTATAATTTTTATAATAATTGAAGTTAAAATGAGTTATATCTAATTGAATATTTTATGAGGGTTTAATTACAAAAAAGCTCACCAAAAATTGTACAAATAACCGTAAAATACGTAAACAGTATTTAAATAATAATATATTATATTACACTGAAGCTTTACTCAGAATCGTTTTATACTAAAGAAATGAGTCATCATTTCTTTAAAACTTAATACATTCATCACCAATATCTTGTCCGAGGACCGAAGGGACGATGGACGAACTTGTACCACCATCATCTCACTTACCAGCTTTTTTAAACTTTTTTTTTTTTTAAGTAAATACTAAGGCCTTGCGCTACAACAATATTGTCTTCTAATATTTTTTTTTCTTTTAAAACTCAATTTGAAAATTTAAAATTTAATTTTACCGTTTAAAAAAAAATCAAAATAGCCATTTTATAAACCTGATTTTTAGAAAAATATTAGTGTTTAAAATTTTAATAAGGTTGATCCATTTATTTTCTATGATTTTTTAAAGTTTGTGAAAAAGTTAAGAATTTTATTGTACACCACATAATATTATAACACATTTTATTGCATAACACTATTAATTACATGGCTGATCCAAATTCAATTTTTATTCCAAGATTTTTGATATCGCTTACATCTTTTATCATCAAATTGATATTTATTATTTATTATTATGAGTCCAAGTAATAATCACGAAATAATATGAATTAAATATTTTTAATCAATTGTATGCTTTCATGGAAAAGTTAATCAAATCACCGACTTCTTGATAGACCCGTACAATATTAATTGTGCAATAATTTTAGTAATTTAATTCACATTTTCAAAAAGTTTAAAAAATCATAAGAAATAAATGACCAAACTTTAATAAGATATTTTATTACCATAATTTTTCTAAAAATCCGGTCTACAAAATGGCTATTCTGATTTTTTTTTTTTGAAATAGTAAAATTGAATTTTTAATTTTCAAATTTGAGTTTCCAAAGTGCAAAAAAATATTTGAAATCGACAGTATTGTGGCGCAAGGTCTCGGTATTTATTTGAAAAAAAATTTAAAAAAAAAACGAATAGAAAAAAGTTATTTCATTTGTCAAATAGACCTGTTACACCCTGTATGTATATAGCTAGATTTACAAACGTATGCTTCGACGTTTTAACGATTATGATTTATGACGCGTACACAACCACTGACGCTGTACCTCAATTACGACGATAATGAATTTTTGTGATTGTACGAGGGTTGTGAAAGGTTATTCGATCATTAAAATATATTTCCCGAGGATTACGAAACACGACCAACGAACGTCGGCAAATAATATTTACACGTGTGATTAGTTGTTGAAAACGAAACAATAGTCGTATTAGCGGTCGTGTAAACGCACGCGATTCCCGTGTTGTGTTATAGCGGCGGCGGCGCGGCACGGCGCGCGTATCTCGTTTTGAATTCTTACAAATATTCGTTTTGCCGGCATTATCGATCGGAGGAAAATATACGGGTGACTGCCAGCCGGCCAGCCAGCCAGCCAGCCAGCCAGCCAGCCAGCCAGCCAGCCGACAGCGCTCGCGTTCAGCGAAATAATATTTACTTTGTGGTTCGTTTTCAGCAACTTTTTTCGCAATCTCTCGAACGACAGATAAAATGCGCCTCGGCCGTTCTTAAAAATATCATTACGACGAGATAAAAAAATAAATAAATAAATACGAAATAAAACGTTTGTGTGTGCGCTATCCTGGAACGCGTGGGTTTTGTTGTGTTTAAGTCTTATCGTGATTTAATCTAGTCCGGTGTTTTAACGAGTACACAGTTGATTTGTGGAAAATTATAATACGCCACAACTATAAGTATCAAAAAAATATGCGTTTGGCGTTTGTTTCCATGCGGTCGTGCCCGTGGACTCAGTGTTGTACTGCAAAGATAACTCATAAATTATCTAGATAAGATAAACGATAATTAAATTTTGATTTATCTAGATGAGATAAATAGATAACACTCAAAATATTTATCTAGGTAATAGATAAAAGATAACCACTTTTATCTTGATAAAAAAAAGAAACCGATAATTATTAATATTTGATATTGTTGACCCAACTATCCAACTACCTAATAATATTTTGGTTGCATGCATTTTTTTTAGACGATAAATCTTAAATATCTAGTTCGCGTTTGCATTTAGATGGCCCACGATTGTCGGTTTCAAATTCATTGTGCTCGACATTTTTTTTCAGTGTACCAGAAGATGTAATAAATCTATCCATTTCCAATTAATAAAATAATAAATTATACATTAACAGCTATAATAGCTACTCAGTAATCACTCTATGCGTATTAGTAGAAAAAAACAACGGTTTCTGTTTTGTACGGAATTATATCTATAAAAAAAATACATAAAACGTATAATCATCATAACACAATAATGTATGTCAACGTTAACATGTAAACTATTTTTAGCTGAAATTGTTTTTCCCACAATGACGATGCTCCGTGGACGACGCATTTATCGGGCGAACAATCAACATAGGTATCAACTCAGCGTAAACCATAGTTTTTATCATCATGATTATTTCGTAAATATTATTATTATTAAAAACTATATGATTCTCCAGTTTAATAGTGTTTTCAGAGTGCGGTTCGATATTATTTTATGTCAAAACACAGATATATAAAACAACTAGATAGCCGACTCAGTGATAAAGTCTCGTAAGACCTATGAAGTCTGACAGCCATATGCGAACAGGGCAAATGCGATTGATTAATCCATGATTTTTTTAAAAACAATTTAATAACCTAACTAATAATAAGTTTAATAAGATATAACAATGTATAACTTACGAAAAAAAAAATGAACTTTGCTTCCTTTCAGTCTCCTATTGACACAACCAGACACAAAACAAGAAACCACCATGATGTTGAATTACTTGAATTGCACTTTATAGTTTATAGTTTATAAATTATAATCGAAAAATTGTGTTTCAATCCGAATCCATATAGAAAGATAACAGATATATAAAACAACATTTTTATATATCTGTGGTTTCAATCACAGAAAAATTATATTTCGTGAAATAATATAAAATGTCATGGATTAATCAATCATATTTTGCCCTGTTCGCATATGGATTCTAGACTTCAATTTTATTCGTTGAGTCGGCTATCTACTTGTTTTATATATCTGTGTGTCAAAATTATCTACATGATTATGCTCAGATAACCAATTTATTAATCTAGACAAGATAAACAGATACTTAAAATAATTTTTATCTAGATAAGATGAAAAGATGATTAAATTTAATCTAGATAAATTATTAGACGATAATATAATTAGGTAGATAATTTTATCTAGATAATGCTCAACACTGTCCGTGGCATAGACCTTGGTCTCGGTAAACGTATTTTTCGTGTAGTGTAGAACGGGTACAATGCATTTTGGTACCTATGCGTTTTTTGGAGGGTTTTAAATGCGTTTTATAATTATTTTGTTTTCGAGCACAGTTTTCGTCGACTTTTTTGTGATTCAATACGAACCGAAATGAAATCACGTTTGTTCGATGTTTTTGAGGAAACGTACGTACATGTTCTACCGTCGACGCGAGCAATTAATATTTATCTAACTTCGCATCAAAGAGTCGCTGAGATTCCGTACAACTAATAACATCATCACTGGCCGACATACTTGTCTGAGCATACCTAATACTCTCATAAGCGCTGCATACAAATAAACTAAATTACAAAACTTTCTAACAAAGCTCAAACTTCGTAATGCGTGTTAGATTTTAAAGATTTTTGTTTATCGTATACTTTTGTCGTAATCATGATTTTTTTTTTTAGGAGCATTTTGTAAAACAAGTATTGTTCTAAATTTTCACAGTATTTTTGTCGTATTATTTATAGTACATCTAAATTCCGACCCCAAAGTCATAATCACCTTATATACAGCGGTACAGTGATGAATAATATTATAAATGATTGCGATTTTCGTGAGTTTTATTCTTTTTTTTTTTTTTTAATATTATTTTCATAAAATGTTTTTTCTTTTGCGTGGTAAAATGTGTTTTAAGTTGTGCGAAATCGTGTGCAATCGTTTCTAACGAGTTTTTTGCGATTTGTAATCCGGTACAATTATTAGGTACGATTGTCAGACGAAATATGCGCCAATAATAACCAAGCGAATCGTCACTGATGTTTGACGTTTTTTTTTTCTCAGTCGATTAGTATTTCATACGTCCGTTGTCGCTCGTGACTGGTCAGTGATTTTTACCACTCGAGCTCGCCTCCCGCCGTCGTTCGCTCCATAATATCATTATTGTTTCTCTTCGACCAGTCGAGCTTTTGAGTGTGTTCGTCTTAATCGTCTGTCTGTTGAAAAAACCCGCTCGGCCGAACTCAAACAACTGCTCTTTGGCGGTTTCTCCGTTCGTTTTACATGCAATTTAATTTTTCTCCGATTACCTCTCCGCGCGCGTGTGTCTATCTGCACTATCGTCTCGTCTGCGCGTGTGCGTTAACCGTATAAAGAAAAAAAAATATGGTTTGTTATTAATAATGAATTTAATACCCGGTCTTTGTTTTTTTTTTTTTTTTCAAGAGAGTATATAAAAACAGTTTTTATTTATTCGTTCCTTTTTTTTTTTCGTATTGTTCGTTTAATAGTTTGTTGACCTCTCTATATATGTATATGTATATACATACACGTTCGTAATAACTATAATAATATTTTCTTTCGTTCGCGGCAAACAAAATAAATAAATAAAAATCCTAAGTGTATATTTCGCGAAGATCTTTTAATTATAATTACGTTGAAAACCCCGTAGAGCGGAATGTTTTTTTTAAACTCTAACTCAAACATAAAACGAAAGTCGTCGAGTAGTTGTATACGTCTAGTTAACTCAAACTTAACTACCCTTTGGTTTTCATTAATAATAACGGCCGTTAGCAAAATAATTAAATTCTGTGCGGCGGCGGCGGTGGCGACGGCGTCCCACGAACGGATCAGATCTAAAAGCGTCAAAACCTAATTTCGAACTCGACGACGACGACCGCGGACGGGAACAGTTTACACGATGGGCGAGGACGATATTCGTTCGCCGGCGTCGTCGTCCGGTAGACACGGGCCTACGGGGACCTATAATAACACGTACGGATGCGCACGGGTGCACGCTCGCATCATATGGTTCGGATTTGTTATTTTTAATTTTTAATAACACCGTCTATTATTATCGTCAGTAGGATAATTAATTTTCCATATTTTATTAATCGTTCGATAAAAACGTTTTCCAACGGTTTTTATGAGTTTATTATTGTTATTGTTATTGTTATTTTTTTATTTTCATTCTGCTCTCGTTCCGTGAATTCGCGTCTTTTAGATTTTCCATTTAATAGTTGATACGTAGGACGGTTAGCGTCCCAACACCCGTGGCACGTTCAACGCGCTCGTCATTGTCGCCATTAATAAAACAGGTGCCATGCTACTTTGTTTTTAATCGATTTCGCGTAGTAACAAATGCTGCCGGCGAAATTCGATTATAATCTTACGCGAGAGAAAGTCGTCCGAGTACATTTTCGGTGCGTCTGCCGGGAAAATCGAATTTGTTGATTTCCATCGAAACGCTTTTAGAGCGATCGGAGGAAAAAAAAACCTAGGAATTATCGTGCGCGAGCGATGTATAAATAATGGAATTATCATGAAAAAAAGACGAGAGAGCGAAATATTTTTAATAAAATTCCCGGATATTCGTCTCACCGTGCGAATTTATTTTCGTACAATAAGATCAATATTAATCGCGTCGTTCGTACCAATCGCCTTTGTGTTGCGTATCATTAAAATTTCACTCGCAGCTAACACCGATTTTGCAGTTACCGGTCCGGTGCGCGGGAAGAAACCGCAATGTGCCAATTTAAGTCGTCCGACGAGGGAGTCGTCGTTAAATCGTTGGACGTGACGTAATAACAGCGTTTGACGAATCGCGAGTATAGCGCCCGATCACCGTATATTTATTATAAATATATCTTTTGTGTATGGTATAGAGGTCTTAAGTCGAAATAGCCTAGTTTTCAGGAAGAGAAAACAACAATTTGAAAAATCATTCAAAATCGTCGAGGATATAATGCGTCTTGGCTGATAATTAATTAAATTTAAAATTTGATGTACCTGAAATTTAAAATCAATTCTTCGAGGTTTTCAAGTGACTTGAGTTAATTGGATTTTTATTTGTTACGACTTACGCTATTTATATCATCATGTGTTTGAACAAGGTATGCATTTAAAATGATAGATTAACTTGACTAAAAATAATATCAAGACCATTTTAAAATTATTGATTTGTCTGATCCTCAACACTTAACTAGACATACGTGTTTTGTACCAAATAAAATGTGACTTAAAAATATGTTTAAACCTTAAAAATTTTCACTGACAATGAGTTATAGTTTTGACTTATGCGATTTGTAACAACAAAATAAAATTATAAATATATTTTTGATTCTAATTAGACGATTAGCCAAAAATTTCAATTTTTGACTTAAGACCTTTATATACCATATACGAGAGATATATTAGTTGAGTATTACAACAGTGTGGCATAGTGATCGAAAGACGAAGCGACCAACAACCGGCACAGGGACTTAGTCAAGAAATGTCGGAAACGTAATGATACAAATGAAATCGCAAACGAATCCGATTGAAAAATCGCGTTTTCGTTTCGATCGGATTATTTTCTCGGGTCAAAACGAAATCGAACAAAGACCATGCGTCGGTTTAGATTTTCCGATCGTTGTGTTGTGTATGACATAAATATATAATATATAGTACCTATAAGTATAAAGTTCAAAGTCTTTCGCGGCGACCGTCCGAAAACAGACATATTTTGATCGTTTCAACGTTAAACAACTACGCGGAGCACAATTATTATTACCGTCATGTTTAAAAACTCTTCCGTGATTCGTTATTTCCGAGTCACACGAACACTAGGGCCAATCGTGTGATTTCGCCACGGCCCAAGTGAACCCTGGGCACGCCACATCGAGTGTATAATACATTTTCCATTGTGATTATTAAAAAAAAAAGCCGTCGTTTTGTAAAATACATTTTTTATAAACGAGTAAAGTGGAAAATATAGTCAACGGATTCTCACCTCGATCCTTGAGGACGTATATTACGTATTAGGTGTTCTAGAAGAGTTGCCGAAATTCAAGTGACTAGCCGAAGACAAGAAATGCGATTTTTCGTATAAAATTACAAGGCATATTATTTACTGCTCAAATAATTTTCAACAGTTTATAGCAGGGGTGGCCAAACTTTTTTTGGTCACGATCTACTAAAAATGTACTTCACCTTTGAGGATCGACTTTCATAGAAAATTTTGTAGTTGAAATTATACAGATAAAACTTATCGACAATTTGTACTAATTTTTTTTTTATATTTAACTTATTATATATTTTATTTTTAATTAACTACAACCTTGATTAATTTTTGTGCGCGTGTCCCTAAAAATAAATTCCAACATGATCGACTTTGAAACTGTCCGCGATCGACCGGTCGATCGCGATCGACCGTTTGGCCGCCCCTGGTTTATAGTAACAACACTGTTGAATATAATGTAACAAATCGAATTTTTTTCTACGGACCCCGTTTACGTGTTGATTTGGTTTTCTGGACTCCAATAGAAATCACTTGCCGACCCCTGATGTGTATATTATAATTAATGTGTCGTGCGGTCGGCGGCACTCGCAGGACGCGACACCGGTCGCCCGACGATTCGGAAACGGACGCACGCTATGATAATATCATTATGACCTGTCGTTTAATTATTTGTCCGGCGACACAATAATATAATATTATTATCTCCGAGTCCCGCGCACACATCTACACACGCGGTTCGAAACCGGTCGGATACGATCGTATATGGTTTATGCTGCCGTCAAATTATATCACACAATAATATATTCCACGCGGCCCGACGGCGTACCGGAATAATGTTTTTTTTTTTTTTTTTTAAGTATTTCGGGAATAACGTTTTGTTTTTTTGTATTTATTATTATTATTATTATTTTTTTTTTTTTCAATACGTTTCGTACGGTTTTATGAGTTTTTTTGGTTTTTTTTGTCAACAGACGATTAATTAACCGAGTCAACGGCGCGCGCACACTAAATCAAACGCACGTATTCACGGGTGTAGTGTGTGTGTGTGTGTGTGTGTGTGTGTGTGTATACATACGCGCGCGCCGATAGACCGTTCGGACGGTCCGGGGGACACGACATGTATATTTTTTAATGGCTATCGCGAAGCCGGTGCACATGCACCGTCGACGACGTGTGTTATTGAATATATAATATGTACGTGTGTGCGTAATACGTACGGCGTACGTGTATTACGTGTCTTTAGACGCATAAAAAAAAAAAAATAGAAAAATTAAAAAAAAAAAAACCACCTGTTTCCGACCGTACGCGTAACGGTCGTGGAATATATACGGCCGAAACGGCGTTGTTCGTTCCAAAAGCGTTAGTTCACGCGGCGCACGACAACAATACGACGGAATACGAATAATGCCCCGCCGACGACGTGCAGCTAATGGAGAGACATAGGCAGAAAGACGAGAGTTCTAATTATTATTACGTTCGCCGGACGTGTGTCCGGTTTTAATTGTTCCGCGGACGGACGCGTCGGCGCGACGACGACGACGGCGGATGGAAACGCATTAAAGAGGGTATATAGTATATTATGTCGCGCCTGTGTTGAAAAATATAGTCGCGTGTACGGACGAAACGATCGTCGGCCGTGTCGTTTGCGTACGTCGAAAAACGGGTGCACTTAAAAGCAAGACCCGGGGGGAGGAGGAAAAAGAAACACAAACAACAGACGTTTAAAAAATATAATATATACGATACTGTTACGACGCCGGCGCGTTTTCGACGGGAGATTCCAAGATTACGACGTGCGATTTCGTTCGCGAATTCCATAAAGTCCGTAGGTACTCGGGCAGACGCGAAACCGTCTAAAGTGTCGATACACTCGTGTTGTGGTGGTTTATGTTCGGTGCCAAATAGAAAAATATTTTGGCGGTTTTTATTTATATTTTATTTTTTTACTCGTCGTATATAATGTATACGTAACGTATACTTGAGGATAAAAAAACATAATATTATATTAGTCACGGGGTTTTAACGGTGACGGAACACTGTGTAAATCGTACGAAATACAACGATGAGAATAATATCGTCCCGTATCGCCGCGCATTCTGCACGCCTCGTGCGCATGACATACGAGTGTGATTTATAATAATAATAATAATAATAAAATAACGCGCGCTCGCATGCTCGAGACGATCGACACAAACGTCACACGTACACGCAAAAGTGACATTACGACCCGCGGGTAGGGTGAATGTGTTCCGGAGAAGAGACGTGCCAATTCTACGTCCAGAGTACCACGTGAAATTGTTACGTCTTCGTGATGCACCCTGTATCGTAAATCGTATACGTATACGTATGAAATTACGAGAAAAAGTGCGCTAGTGTGTGTGTGTGTGTGTGTGTGTGTGTGTGTGTGTGTGTGTGTGTGTGTGTGTGTGTGTGTGTGTGTGTATGTGTGTGTGTGTGTGTGATACAAGTACGTGCAGACGGGATTATACACTTTATGATATTATATTATATGCACCTGAAACGTGATCCGTGACGAAATGGCTACACGCGTGGAAGCGACCGGAAGAACGGCCATGTGCCCGGAACCAATAACAATCATAACAATAATAATAATAATAACAATAATAATAATAATAATAATAATAATAATAACGTCTACAATCCGTGTTCGTACGAGACGACTTTTCGCGATACAACGACAGCATATATTTACTACTTGGTGTACGCACGCGCGTATAGTGCGTACGTAGTTTTCGAGAGTGTAGAGGGACGCGTTGTTTTTTTTTTCGTTTTTTTTTTCATCAGAAACAAAAACTAACGTCCCGTAAAAAAGTTTTTCTGTAACTTATATAATATTATGAAATATCGAAACTTATGGCGCTGCGTTTTTCCAACGAGTTTCTCTGATTTTCCCGCGCCCCCGCCCTCCGAGACTCGGAGAGTCAGTTTATATCTCGTAAAAAGTCCATAATCATGATAATATTCGATTCGCGGGCGAACGTTAAATTGCATTTTCGCATTTAAACAGGTCAAATTTTCGATCCGCGCTCCGGACGTAATACGAAATTAAATAATATCTATATGGTGTTTCGCGTCAAGTCGCGTTGAAAATTATTCATTTTTCGCTGTGAAATCATCAAACGAATTCCGTCGTTTTAATGATGTCGAAAAAGAGCAAACTATTCGTACAGGGTGTCTCGGCACTATTTGGACGTTTCGATTTGACCCTGAAGTTTGTACACGAATATAGTTCTATGAATTTTTTCCAGATTTCACACGCGAACAATTAAAACACTTGCGGTGTCATGTCGTGTCGAATATTTATCGTTACGTGGTCCTGAAACACCCTGTAATATGATATAAAATATTCAACGATTATTATGACGTAACAATAACAGTGCTTGACTTGATATTTTTAAATTTTTTTTAGCGTACCCCTTCTATTTATTTGAAACGGATCGCTGGGAACGTAACATTTACTATAGAGAATTTGTAAATCATCAGTTTATCTGATGCAAAATATACCTATAACCTATAGCCATAATATTTGTACATTTGAATCGACAATGAATTGATGAAAAAAAATTGATTATTAAATTGCTAATAAATTACATAATGCCCACATAAATATAAGCATATAACTGTAATTATGCCATATGTATATTTAATACCTATGTAGTTTAATTTTTTTTTTTGTATCATAATTAATTAATAATTTAACATTTCATCTCTTAAAAAAATAACTTAATAAACAATTGTTTTTTTTTGTTTTAAAATATTTTTGTATAATAAATTTATTATTATTTTTTGGATTATGGATGGCTGAAGGGGGGTGTGGGGGGCTTTGCCCCCACGGTAATGTGGTTGTTAATTTTGTGTTGAACACTCGTTCATCATACATCCTCTGAGTCCCCCTTCTATTTTTTTTTCCAAATCAAGCACTGAGCAATACTGTAGCGTCTATATAGGAATCGTTTCGTTATCGACTGCGATAAACGCGTAAATATGTAGGTCGGAACTCTACAAAACATCGTTATTAAAATCGTTTTAAGTCTATCACATTAATTAGCCCACATATAGGCGCACCTACAGTCGCCGCCGCACACATTCGACCGAGTCTCGGCATTTATAATTACTATTTTCAAACAAAACATCGTGCGTCCAACTTTAATAGGATATTTTCAGCCTTTGTGTTTTGTAAGGCATAAATAATTTTAAGTTTCCTCTACTTGTCGTAAGTAGAGATATACAGCGAGGTTCCCTGAACCTGCTTTTGTAATCACATCAAAGACGAATAAAGTTACAGACTCGAGTAAAATCGTGTCATTCCATAAAAACATTATTTTACTACGCGAATCAGTTTAAACGACTACTTTTAAACCACTTATACTAAATTAATGAAATATTTTAGTCGGCATTATAATGTTCACAAGCAAAGAATCTACTGCCATGTACGCGTGGTTTATTAATATACGAAATATTTAATGCACAGTCAAACAGCCGTAAGTGGTTTTTCAATTTTTGAGAAAGAAAAAGATTTAAAATTAATACTAAAATGACTTATCTCCTTTCTCATATTCTGACTTGTTACCACTGTCATCAATAAATTTTCAATTTTATAACTTATCCCCTTCTCCTATTATGACTTGTTACCATAATCATCAATAATATTTCAGTAGATGGACTTAGTAGTAGCTACTATTTTTACGAATGAATATTGTATTGGTCACAATCAAGTTTAGGTTTTTAAAATATAAGTATTAATAACTTGTATTTTTTTTTCTTATAGATAGGTAATGAATACAAATAAAGTTTATCAAAACCAATGAAATCAGGTTTATTTTATAATATTAAATAATATGATATTTCTTTATTCATAATATTTTAAACAATGTTAACAGTAAAAACAATAAAAACAAACGTTAACAAAATCACAACAAAAAATATAAAAGTATAGAAATTAAGCCGTTATCATAAACTATTTACCAACTTGCGTTTAGTTTTCTTTATAGATAGTAATATTATCTCAAACCTTTGAGAATATTAATATAACTAGAATATATACATTTTAAAATAAAATAACATACAATTTATATTACCGGTATAGCATTGATTAAATATATGTATATTTAATCAATGGGTATAGGCTGTAGAATTTAGGTAAATAAAACGATTGCACAACATTTACTTAGGTACTTACATAAAAATTAGTTATTTAAAATATTATAATACTATTATATAATTTAATACTATAATACTATTATATTATAATATAATATATTATGTCTAAATGTCTTCTTCTTCAGAAATAATAGCATCAGTACCCTTTTTTGTTTTTAAATTAATATAGTACTTCAAGTATTAGGGGTAATAAACTAATAAGATCCTTTTTTTTTTTGTTAGTTATTGGTAACTCCTCGTTGTAGGCCATGCGCAGGTTATTAACTAATACTTTTTTACGAGACAGATCTAATTTAAAAAACACATCATTTTCGTTAAGTGATGTTTTGTAAGAAACAATATTCTTTTCTTGTTTTACGTATCGAAGCCATTTTACCTGTCTAAACACAAATTTTTCTCCGAACGTATTAGTTTTGGCAATTTTATATTTGGTTTTAAATAAATTGTTAAAGTCATAAAAGTCATGTTGGTTCATGTCTTTTACATTCAATTTATTTTTTCCTGCCCAGCGAATCATTTCCGTCCAGTTATTAGGATGATTTATTAAAAAAAAATTATAATTTGACTCATGACAAAAATAGATATTGTGTTTATGCCACGATGATAATATGACTTGTCCCCTTCTGCATAACAGTGTTTTGACTTGTCACCAAACGCATTCAGAAATAACTTGATAACAAATGATCACATCTTAACTACAGTGCCACCATCAGATCCGGCGTGAAATTTCTTACAAATTTAAGGCCAAGCGCACACGATACAACTGTTTTGGGACAAGAGTTGCATATCAGTTGCACGTGCAACTTTTTTGTGACCTATGCAGCGTATAACTCGGGAGTACGCACACGAAGCGATCGAAATGAGATTAGTTTGCAATCAGTTTAAAATCGGTTGTACTCATTCGGAAACCGCGGTCGCAGTCGCGTTGCAATTATTCTAAGTTGCACCGAACTTCCGTATTTGTGCACGTGTATTGTTTTTGTATTTTATGAACATGAGTGACCAAGAAATTAACTTAAAGTTTGTTGGAGAGGTGGAGGTGAAGCACGAAGAACTATTTTATTATAAACTTTCTGCGTGTTCAAGGAAAGATGTGACGGAGAAAGCATGGCAAGAAGTGGCTGTCCAAATTAATATGTCAGGTATGGAAAACTTATTGTTGATAATATTCAACGATGTCATCTAAATCTGAATCTGAACTCGACATAGCATTAAACCGAAAAAACAACTGCATCGATCGAATAGATTATCACCAACTGATCCAAAATCCGTCATGTCCGTGTGCGGACTGAAGTTTCGTACGGGTTGCAAACTGGATGCAATCACAACTGATTTGCAACTTTTGTCCCAAAACAGTTGCACCGTGTGCGCTTGGCCTAACACATAAACCGAAAATGTCAAAAACTGACTTGTCCCCCTTTACATGAACTCCGTCCATTATTTATAGGATATCAGACATCGCGTGTTAGTTACAACACGTTGACGGGTTATAATTTTCTAGCTTTTCGAAAATGTTTCCAATCTTTAGTAAAAACGGCGAAATTCGTCATGTACGTGACTCTTTCACTCGGCCGAGTTCGACCGTCTGCAGTGTGGTCCGAGACGGCGCACCGGTATCATAACACTCGCATACCGTGTCCCGTCGTCGTACGTATTCGCCCGGTCACCGTCCGACTTTGAATTTACCCAAAAGTCACACCGAACGATCCGACTACAGTGAGCACAGTGTGCACGACGTCAGTGCGTGCTCGAAGAGACGACGCGGTGTTGTTTTTGCCGTGCGCGAAACGCGAATTAAACAGTAGTATCGGTGTATACGGACGCGTTATGGAGATCGGCGGTCTATCGTTTGATTTGCATACTACATCAGACGTTTCGTGCGGAGTTTATAAGCAGTTATAACAGCTGTAGCCGGTCGCGGACATTTTATTCGCGCGGTCATTAGATGTGTCGCTTTTTATTATTTATTTTATTTTTAAACACGAGGTAAAAACAGGTAGTCGAAAACGTTTGACCCATTCCGATGTGTTTACTGTTATCAAAGTATATCCACGTTTTTTGTAAGTGTACGCGCGCTGCGGACACTCTTAAAACGACAGAGTTTAATTATTCGAAATCGGTAATTTGTCGAATCACTGCGTTACTGTTTGCTCGTCAGACACGTCGCAATCACGCTGCGAACAACGTGACCAACGACAAAATAAACGACGGTGTACGTCGACGCTCCATATTCTATAACTGAAGATGATTCGCCGCGCTTTTAACTCTGTGTTATGATACATGACTCTTATGACTCTTTCACGCGGCGCCGAGTGTTTGTGTGTACGTAATGATCGATGATTGATGACGATTTATCATTTGATCGATACCGACGACGTAGGCCACGTTTATGCTATTTGATACTTCGACTCGTATTAATAATTATTATGGAAACGATTTCGGTTTATTGATTTTTAAAAAAAATCTTTTACCGTCGAAATATCCATCCGTACCCTACGTAACCGCATAAAGTGTCCAATGGTCGATTTTATCATAATAGTGTGCCCCTGCCGGCGGCTGTGTGCGTGAAACGCGCTTAGAACACGACCGAAACCCGGGAGGCCGGTCAATCGGCGGCGGTACAACAGCCGTGAGTCACTGTGAAGTATATAGCGTCGTAATAATAGTATCATTGTGTGTGTGTGTGTATGTGTGTGTGTGTGTGTGTGTGTGTGTGTGTGTGTGTGTGTGTGTGTGTGTGTGTGTGTGTGTGTGTGTGTGTGTGTGTGTGTGTGTCGGGGACCCGGACGCACCGCGAGAGCTAAGTGGTTTTACTTAACACGCGCGCGTGATATTTTTACTACATTTTTAAAGTCATAATACGTATGCCGCGTCGGCGCCTCCGAGACGAAACGGTGACCATAAATTAAGTCCAACGCCTTAATTGAACACAAAATAATATCTAATCTGATCGGACGAAAAAAACACATTATTCGAGAGATTCTTACCGCCGCGCCGCGGCCGCCGCGACACGCACCGTCCGGTCGTCCGACGACTGTTTCCGACGACGCGACGTGAACAACGAACCGCGTGCGTCCCCGACCTTCTCGCGTTTATTGTTTTCGTTGTCCGTCCGATTTTCGACCGACTCCGGTCACATTACTCGGTACTTAGGACTGTGCGATTACTTTTTTCTCCGTAATAATCGATTGTTTTAATAATATTCGTTTGTAATCGATTAATCGATTATTTCATTAATCATCGGACAATCGATTAATAATCGAATAATCTTGATATAGAATAGGTATTTTAATAACAGTAGTAATAAAATAATAATGCTATTTAAAGTTTTATTATTGAGAAAAAAATAACAAATTATCAACCATAAATCTGAAAAAAATAATTGACGTTCACCTCAAGGGTCAGTCTTATCTTAAATCTAAAAATTGCGGCGGCATTGAACGTGTTAAATACTCGTTAATTCGAATTTGGGGATTCGGTTTTTCGAATATTCAGTTTTTTCGTTAATACTGTTATTTCGATTATACAGTTATTTCGATTATTCGGTTATTTTGAATATTCGGTTATTAATCGATTATTCGATATTTTTAAATTTTTTAAAAATATTAAATTAATCGAATAATCGATGACAATAATCGATTAATCGAAATAATCACACAGTCCTACTCGGCACTCGGTCTCGCTCGTAGCTCGTACCGGTGTAACGTATATGACGTATAATGTATAAAACACACGATGTCGTTTTATAATAATATTATGTTTCGGCCACGTCCAATACTCTCGTCACGGATTTTCACGTATGTAAAACGATCCATTGATCCATCTCTTGGTCTGGGATATGATCGGTGACGGGTTATAATCAGTAGGTCGCGTCCAGACTATGATATACGATCGAGGCGACCGAAAACGAACCAACACTCACACATACAGCCAATCGATTCGTTCACGGTGTTCGTACAACAACCATACCAGATGTTTACCCCGATTTAAATCAGGATCCTTTTGTTCGTTTGATGTACCACTCCCTTGCCGTGCTATCGGTCGCCTTGATCGAATAGTCTGGACGTAATCGTACGTGTTTGTATATTATATTTCACGAAGATGACAGCACACACATGTACCCAGTGGCCTATTTACGAGGAGGGATCATTGGGTTTGATCCCCCCCACAAGATTTGAGATGAATACATTTTTTTTATTTAAAACTAAATTCATTTTAGCTCTATGGCTCTTTGACACTGATAAATAGTAATTTGTGAAATATTTAGATTTTTTACGACTACCAAGTTGTGGACGAATTATCAAAAAAATTACTAGGGCACTAAATTTTGTTACATAAAATAAAAATAAAATATAATTCAGAATAAAATACATTGTTGCTTTTTAATATCTGTTAACTATTTCAAAACATGTCTACTGTTGTTTTATATTTAGGTAATTATTTAAATGCAAAATCAGAGTAAAAAATAATACAAATTTTACGGGGTTTATTTGTAATTCTATCTCATTTAAAATATGTGTGATCTCATACTTCCGAGTATTCTGTAACTCTTTTGTAACTTTGTTGTTGTGCCGTGGAGCTAAGTCCACAAATGTATACTAACGCAGTATCTAGTTATATAAATCATACATTTTTCCAGTAGTCATTAAATCTTAATACTAATTTAAAGGTCCCTATAACATTTTTATTTTGATCCCCCTCCTGGAAAAATCCTAAATATGCCGTTGCTGATGTACCTGTAATCGCCACATATTTTTCAGTGATTTAGAATTATTTTGAAAAACGTATATATATTATATGTATATAATCGCACATTGAATCATTCCATTCATCGTACAATCCGCACGTAATCAATGTCAAAAACAAAAAAAAAAACCATTCATAATAGCGAAACACATCGCATTTGTCGTTGTACATTATCAGTATCGACGATTGTGCGCCCATTCAATATACTCCGTAGATTAAATTATAGATTCTCGACTCTTTGAAGTGTTAATTGCGTTAGTCACGCGGACCGTCGGTTCGTTTTGTTTTGAAACTGTTGAACGGGGACTGAGAGAGCGGTGTGACGTTGGACGAACCGTGTATATATAATATACGCATCGCGCTTCAAACACGCGGCACCGTACTGTTTCGGCACGGCCATTTCGACGACGACGTGACCCGTTCGACTGACGATTCCGATGGGCCATTTTCACTCGCGATAATCGACACGACCGGGCACGAACACGTCCTAAACTACACAGGTAACACAAAGTAACGGCGAAAAAACAAAAAAAAAAAAAACCGAAAAAAAAAAACAAAAAAAATAACGAAAAATTAAATCACATGTCCGACCGTTTTTCGTGCGTATCAGCGACACTAATCAGAGTTACGTGTACGCGAATTATTCGTCGACGAACCGCCGGATCGACTTGACGTTGCATAAATTTACCATCGCCGGAATGTCGTGTGCGTGTCGGTTCGCCTCCGTCGCCGCCGCCGCCATCACGGTGACGGAATACCAAGTGCATTCTGCGCGCGGCACCAGACGGACACGGCGCGGCGTCGTCGGGTCGTGTACGAGCGGACATAATAAATCCGGGATTGTTTGTGTGTGTGAGTGTGTGTGTGTGTGTGTGTGCACGTGTGTGAATTATTTCGGAGACCGGTGCACGTCGGTAAAAACGCAGAAATAAAAATAAAATTTAAAAAAATAAATAAATAATATAAAGAGAAAAAAAAAACGACGTCGTCGTGTTACGGAGATAAGAAACGTAGTTGTCCACCGTTTGAACGGTCTTTAAAATACACGCTGCGGCCGGGCGGAAGACTCGACGTAATGAATTCTTAATGTCTGGCGCGCCGCAGTTGAACGGACTTATAACGCGTGTCCGTGTGCGTGCGGACCGTGTGTCGCGCGCGCCTCGTGAAAACGGTTTTTTTTCGAAGTTTTTGTTTTTTTCTGTTTTTGTTTTTTTTTTATCCCTTCCCCGTCCCGTTTTCTGTACGAGACGCCACCGGCCACCGCCGCGCCGCGATGTAGTGCGACTGTACGCGTTTTCGCGTTTCATTCGGCGATCACGCGAGCCGCTTGGTCGGCGGCGGTGAGACCGTTTTCGGAGCACGATTTTCCCGATTTTCATCTACGGTCGTATATCATGGCATGCCGGTCGACTAAAGCCACGACGGCATCACGTCCGGTCGTTCAAGTCGTGTTTCGAACTCTATTATCGTTGTAGGCGTTAGTGGCGTATTCGCGGGATTCAATCACGACGGTGGGAGGGCAGTAGAACCGAAATACGTGGTAAGAAGATACAGTTGAATGTATTATGTATTTTAGATTCTGAGTGAAGCGAATTTAAAGAGGCCATTTTTCCAAAATCTCCATAGTTTTTCCAGTAATCAAGAATAACGATCGAAAAACTGAGTAAAAACGGTAAAATCGGTAAAAATCCGCCGTAAACGAGATTTTCACTGTTCAGATTTTAGGTATTTAGTCATAAATCGAAAAGTATTGAAGCTAAAAACTTGAAAATTTTATCCAATACCAAATACATACTTTTTTATATTGGACAACATTTTCAGAACAATTATAGCACGTTGACTTAAATATAGAACTTTTAATTTACCAAATTGTTTGAAAGTTTTTATGTAATATACTTTTAAATATTTGACAAAAAGTTCTGAAAATATAATATGACCTTACTCATATACCTACCTAATTATCCTAACAAAAATTCAAAAATCATGAGTCAGGATTTTTTTTTATACACACTTTAATAAATTATTATAACTCAATAAAAATTACACAAATAACCGTAAAATACGTAAACAGTATTTAAATAATAATATATTATATTACACTGAAGCTTTGCTCAGAATCGTTTTATACTAAAGAAATGAGTCATCATTTCTTTAAAACTTAATACATTCTTCATCACCAGTATCTTGTCCGAGGACCGAAGGGACGAAGGACGAACTTGTACCACCATCATCTCACTTACCAGCTTTTTAATATCTTAATTATTATCCGTTAACTAGGAAATAAATTAGATGAGAAATAAATTTCGGAAAAGTTTGAACCCCGAAAATCTACCCATCAAATACGCCACTGGACAAATAAACGTCATTGTGTACGCACTCGTCGTTGAGCGGAAGGACACAGTACAATAGTACGACCTACATTGTGGCGGTCGACTTTTGTGCAGGGGCGTCATTTGCGTACCTAAAATTCTAAATTTTAATGTTTGGCCCGCAAAGCACATGCACATGGCCCGCTCAGCCACATCACAAAAAATAAAATAAAAATTATATTTATATAATTATATTAAAATATAATAGTTGATAATTGATTGATTGATCACGTCTTTATAATCACAAAACAGATAAACTTAGCTTATCATGTAACACGCTTTAATTTTGATTTTGCAGATTTCTACTAACGCTTGGTAGCCGATTTTCTGAGAAAAATCAAAAACTGTTTGCTATTTTTAATATTTTTAATCCTTTAAGCGAAGAATATTTTGATCATACATCAAGTAGTCTGAAATATTTTTTTGACACATTATGCTTATTTTCAAATAAATAGGTACAATGAAAATTCCTTCTGAATTTCAATCAGCAAAAATATTATTAGAAAAAAAAAATTATATTGATATCACAACAATTACTAACTCTTTGTCAAAACTTCCTTCGGCATTTTCTGAAACTCTTAAAGTACTTTCAATCATTTTAACATTACCTTGTACTGCTGCTTCTTGTGAAAGAGTTTTTTCATCTTTAAAAAGAGTCAAAAGCTTTTTGCGCTTAAGTATGAATGATGATGGATTAAATGATTTGATGGTGGTTAACGTTGAACAACTGAAGCAAATAGTATTGACTTACAAGAAGCTTTGATTATGTTTTCTAACATAAAGACATGGCGGTATCCTCTTGTATGAATTAATATTAAAAAATAAAAATAAAACTACCGTCGCCGGTAGTGTGTTCGAGTACCACGACTGCGACAGGCCGTCGTCGACACCAGGACCGACGCCAGAAAAATCTTATGGGGGGGGGGAGGGCGTCGTACCAAATTGCGGACTTCAAATACTATATTTACATTCATAAAAAAAAAAGTGTATAATCAAAGCAATAATAACGGATGACATTTTAAAATAACGTTTTTCCATAAATCAAATGCATAATATGTTAGTTAAGTAAAAAACCAAATGAACTTATGTACCTATTAGATGTTTATATTATAAAATTTATCGATTGGGTAAACGATTTGAAAAAATAACAGTAAAACTCATAAAAGTAGAGAGGTAGTTGAAAAAATGAAAAAAATAAAACTAATATTTTCAATGTAATTTTAATTCATTCTTATATAATATAAAGTTTAAATTATAAAATAATAAAAAAAATTTTTTACAATAATATTGTGGACTATATATACTTATACGGCGTTCATTAAGAGTTGCCCAATTTTCAATTCATTGAAGTCATGTCAGTCTCATCCAAAACGTCCTTAGATGAGTTCAGTACCATAAGATCAGTTTTATTAGAAGTTCTAAAAATAGATACCAGTAGACAGTATTCTCATTTAATTTATTCTGTAGTATTCTAAATATACATTTATTTTTATCCATAATCGATCGCCCACTGATATCGGGAGTCGCGACTATTTTAAAATGTCTTGTGTGTGTGTGTGTGTGTGACAATTATTATAAAACATTTCATTAATTCATTTCCATTTCAATTAAATTAAATTTTTTATTTGAATACAGTAAATAGGTAATTTCGTCAACATTAATCTGACTGCCCAAGTGCCGACTATCATTACGATGACGGGTCGTCATGACTCCCAACACCCCACTTCCCGCCGGCCCTGGTCGACACCCGGTGTAGGCAGACGTAATATTATAATAAACCGTCATGATAGTAATTATTATCGCGTGCGCCCGCGGGCGCGTTGTTCGCGTGCAGCGCGCGCGGCGTTGGCGACGACCGGGTACAAAAGATAAAGTAGACCGTCGTCGTACGAGAGCGTCTACTTATCTGCGGCAGTGAAACAATTGAAAAGTGAAATCCGACGAGGGTAAAAGTGTAACTAGGGTGTTTTCTTTTTTTTTTTTCTGCGAAGTACACACGCACTCACTTATTATGCACGTATTATATAGGTGTACGTACACGCGGGAAACGGGGAACGTTGAATGACGTCGCGCGTCTCTTTGATCTCGGCCAAGTAGTTCAAACATTGTCCCGCGTACGAATTGTATTCCGCGCTGCCGGCAGACATAATGAAACGGATAAAAGTAGTGCGTGTTATTGTACGCGTTCCTTACGGGCTAAGGCGACGACGACGACGACGCACAGTGGTCCGAAACGTAATTTTAGCCAGACAAAATTCAAAATATGAACTATTTTTTGAAAATCCTAAATAAATATCATATTATTTAATACTTCCTTAGGAATATTTATAAGAAAAAAACAATTTTCCTGCAATATTTCAATAAGTTACTAGGTAATATATTTAAAAAAAACGTACTAAACGAATGTATTTTCGGTTGATTTTCGCACAAATTTATTTGAATTCAATTGATATATGTACCTTATGAATGAATGATCGCAGAAACTTGATTTTTTTTTTTTAATTCATTAGTGTGGAAAAAGTACTACTGGATAAATTTATCATTTTTGTGTTTTACTTTTTTTTCATTTATGTTGTAGAATTGAAACAAATGATAAAATTGTATTGATTATTTAACAGAAATGGACCTTATCTCTGAAGTTACTCATAGTTACTCTCACCGACTACACAGATCTTATAGCAGAACTTCTCAGCTTTAAGGTGAAAAAAAATCGTCTGCGGCGGTTGGCGCCCTTTTTTAAATTAATATTTCCGTAATACAACATGACCACGAAATCGGCAGTTCTCGATAAGAAATATTTATCAACTGCGTTTTATTTTGAGCACTCGGATCATTAATTTTAAACTTTAATGACTGCGATAAGTTTTCAAATATGATAATTTTAAAACTAGCGATTATAATGCAAATTGAAAAAACTTAATATCATGTCATTATCGACCTTCCACTTGATGCATCAAGACGCAGCAATAATAGGTACGCAATAATTATTACTCCGTATACAAATGATTATGGATAAAAACAACGACGGTAAGTTTTAAACATATTATTATAACTACCCAAATTTAAATTTATGTATAGTTTCTATAAAAAGAGTAGTATGAACAAAATATGTTTACACTTATTTTTGGACCAAAATCTTCAATTTACGAAGTAGACGAAGATATTAGATCGCTTATTATTCACAATAACTGCGATAATATACGTAATCAATAATGTAATAATATTATTACCGATGTAATAATAATTGTGTTATTTATTAAAATTCTCTTTTAAAACTGTATGATTATCACTTACGTGTGTATGAAATAATTCATTCAATAATAATTTTTGAAAAAAATATAAAAATCGACATTGTCCGCCTAGAATTACGTTTCGGACCACTGCAGTGCGACGGTGTGTTTGGTTTTACTTTTTATTTCGGGTGAACACGTCTTGGTGTGCATATAAATTCGCGAGTCGACGGACGCGAAACGCCGCGGCGTAATTAACCAGCCGATTATCATATTCTTCGTCCCGTCCGTCTTCGGCTGATTTCCATTAGATTATTCGTCCTTTTTATCTGAATTTTTCGTTGTTTTTTTTTTCACAACACGTCGTACCTATTATATCACTGTCGGTGTCCTGCACGCGAGTGTTCCGGCATTGCATTCTTTACCGCGACGCACCGTACGAACGAACGTTTATTAACGTAATGGAATCCGTTTCCGTTTTGTTTTGCTTACCCGTCGTAAACCGTTTTGTTTTCAAGCGTTTAACGCGTAATAATAATTACAGTGCGAGTATTATAAATTATCATTGCGCGCGGTGGCTGACGGATTATTGCACCGGTAAATCACTTTTCGCCGTAATAACGCTCTTTTCGCCTTAAGTGGTACCCAGAGTTATTCTTTCTTTTTTATTTTTTTAAATTTTTAAATTATTTAATTTAATTTTATCATAAATCATAATCACAAACGCCGTAACGCGCGTCTACTTAGTGTAATCGGACGGAGGCATTAATTCAAACGTGACCGTTGGGAAAGAAAATTATAAAAAAAAAAAAAAACAAATTAATATTTTTAAGTTGATATTGTGGTACACACAAACAGAGAATAAGTGTTTATACTCTCGCGTTTTGACGTTTGTTGCGTATTAAATAAAAACACGTGTTTATCAAGTGTTTTGAGCTGTAGCAATACCTACTGTCTCTTTCGATTACAGTAGTTGTTCGTCGCAACTACCTCACAAGTAGACATATAGTGTTCGACCAGTGACGGATCTGAAGCTTATTTGAGGGGGAGGGGGCTAATCGGTATCACGGATTCTTAATTAACAATGACGTAACTGAAAACGTACTGATTTTTTTTTTTATGATTCGAATTTTGACGAAATCGACTGTTTTAATCAAATTTCATATAACTGATTCTCCACTCAACATCATTTTACTGAAAAAAATGATTTATCATTGCTTTTCGATTTAATACATCTACCTCACTTTACGCAGCAAACGCGAAAAGGATGTACAATAGACTTCTTATTGCGCAACAAGAGCAACTCGCCGGCTTTTTTTTTATATATATCTATAAATTATTTGACTAGATAATTCTTACTATCTAAAATAGAAAAAACCCTTAAAAATTAATAGATACTTCAATAACAATCTCCGGTGGTGTAGCTACTTGGTTGTGGTAATTGTGGTTGTGGTTCTGACCAACTTGTTTTGAACATGATATTGTTACCTATTTAAATTCGATAATATTATATACATTCGATATTCAAAAGGATACCGTTTTTTATCATTTATTTAAGTTTGATGTTACAGTTATAAGTTAACTTATAAGTAACTCATTTACCTATGAGTTGTGAATTTCATATCATCATATAATACGGCGCTATAGTTCTGGTAACAAAAAAAATCCCTAAGGGGGAGGGCGATCGCCACGTCGCCTCCCTCAAATCCGCCACTGTGCAGTTAGACGAGCTAACGTTTGTCAAATAGTTACGTCTCGTGTAGTTATAAAATATTTGTCTCTCGTATTTATAGCAAGACAATTTATTTTTAATCGATGAAAGCTAACGAAAACTATTTTTACGCAGGTAGTGACTTCATATTTATTAGATTTGGAAGTATTATATTACCGACGACCACAATTCTATTTTTCGTTTACGTTTCAATCGATTACCTTGTCAAATTATTTTTTCAAATCTACACATACGGCTTCCTCCCCCGGCGATTTCCTGGCAAAACGATCGAATCATCTAACGCCGAGCACGAAAAAAAAAAGAACGGTTATCACCATAAATGCGGTAAACAAACTTGTGCGTGCAGGGTTTTTTCGCTTCGCGTCACGACGAAGAACCCCTATCGTTGATTTGGACTTACGATCCGACCGTTTCGTTCGCGTACGAGCAGCGCACACGCTTACGTAGCACATATCGCACGTAACACGCAGTGAACTCGTGTGCAAATTTTGAAGTCCGTGCCGCTCGTTATGCGTTATCGAGTATGTCAATAGCAATCAGCACACCGTCTGTCGGATTCGTCCGTCCCCCCCCGCACTATGCACATAAATATTCGTCTTCGCGCGGAGTTGTTCATGACGTGTTTTACGACATTTGAAAATGGTTACGAACGCGTGTGTGAGAATTTCGAGATAGAAAAGGCATCGCCGATCGTCGTTGTGCTTCGATTCGAAGATTTCGGTGAGACCGACTCGACGTATATACACTCTGCCTACACCCTTGTACCCCGTAGACTCAATCGCGTGTGGCGTATATTATCAGAGGTGTTCAAACTTTTTCATCCCACGGCTCTTTTGTGTCTTCACAAAATTTTGACGGCTCCCAAATTACGAATAACAAAAAGTGAATGTTTATATTGTGTGTAATTTATTTTTATAATTTATTTATCATAAGACGTATCAATTTTTTTTTAATAAGTAGTTGATGTAGAAAAAAATTGTAATTAAATATTTCATGTTTAGTCTTATAGTAATAATTAATAAAAAAAAAATAAAAATAAAAAATTAATTAATATTACTTAACACTACATTTTTAGTGAGATAGATGAGCTTCTTTATGCTTCATAATTTTTTTTATGTTCAAATCGTGGCTCAAGTTTGGAAATAACTATTCTCATCTCCTTCTCAAAGTTCACTTTACTAATAATTTACTAATATACAATAAATTTTGTATAAAAAGCCTTAAATTAGAAAAAAAAATACGTGGGACACTCTGGGACTTCCGTGGTAAAGCTATTTCATAGCATTTTTATCAACTTAGGAAGCACCAATTATTTTTTACGTGCGTTTAGATGTGTAATTTTATGTAAAAATAAGAAATTTCGAAAAAAATGCAAACTTTAAATGCTTGTAAAAAAATATTGTGACTAATGATTTTCGATATTTTTTCATCGTCGGTATAAATACTTATGCACGTTATTGTATTACGATTTCAGCTCTTAATATCCAAAGCGTAAAATTTTACGAAGCAAAAACTTCCAAAAAATGAGAAATTTTCAATATTTTCAAAGTTCTATGTATAAATCAAAAGTTGAAATTTTAATCGAGTATGCGTGTGATTATTATTAGTAGTCAGTAAAATTTTCAAGTTCCTAATTCTATTATTGACGGAGTTATGGCTAAAACACTAAAATAGACTTCACACGAAAATCGAGAATACGGCATTTTTCCTGTTTTTTGTCAATTTTTCGGTAGTTATCGTCCACGCTTGGAAAAACTATTGAGAAATTCGAAAAATGAGAGAAAAAATTAATCTTATTTCGATAAGAAAAAGTGTCTCCAAACATAAAAAATAAAAATGCGTGTTAGGTTTTTTTCGTTACGGAATTTCTTGATTCGGTCGCCGCGCTCAAAGCCCGCGATAAAAGCTATGCAATAGCTTAAAAAAAATGTATATATTTAATATATAAATAATATATTGGTCTTCAATTAAAAGACGCGGCTCCCTTGGACAACATCCGTGACGCCCCTGGGAGCCGCGACGCACAGTTTGAACACCTCTGGCATATATTATTATAACGCGTGCGAAAAATATCTTTCGGGGGAGGGCAGGTATAGATAAAACCCGGTCCAAGGGATATAAATTCGGCTTCGATTTAAGGGTGCGTAAAACGAAAGTGAAACGGACGTTTTGTGTTCATTTTCAAAGTGCTTGGCATATGCCAATACTCCGCCGCCGCCGTTACGTAGGTGTGCGTACGGGTGCATTTATGTATATATACATATTATATACATATAGTATATGTATGTGTATGTATATAACGCACTACTCGGAGGTAATTTATTATTGGCCTCCACTCGCGTTTACGTGTACAATAATAATATATGTATACGCGCGTCGTGCAGACGCTCAAATTGAAAACGCCGAAAACGAAATTCGATTACTCGCGTGTGCTCTAGGTGCAGTAGCTCGCGTGTGCGTGTGTATGTAACGTGTGTGTGTGTGTGTGTGTGTGTGTGTGTGTGTGTGTGTGTGTGTGTGTGTGTGTGTGTGTGTGTTTATATTTCTTTTGTAACATAAAAACGCTTACACGCGCTTTTCAGCGGGTTATTTTATATGTACATACGTAGATGAATGTTTTTGAACGCCCGGATTTCAAAGGGGAAAAAACATTTATGAAATTTTCTTTTTAAATACGCTGTAAGAGTAGGAAAGAGTAGAGGATGGGGGCGTTTTATAATATATATTACGTTTCAATTTTTCAATCAGAACAAATATTCGTCGAAGAGGTGCCCCTTTTTAACGATGTATCATATTATAATAGTGGACATATTTTCACACACACGCCACGTGGCGCGTCTTGAAATTGGCGATAATTTATGCTATGAATGAATGGTCTTGATTATTGTAAAATGTAATATTCCACGGGGTTCGTCACGCGACGCGTTTCAATGATGTACTAAAAGAGTTGGCTTCAAGTAAAGCAAGAAAAAAAAAATGTAAATAATTAAATAGTTTTTGTTTTATATATTATTAACTTAAGTTTGATATTTGTTGTACACTATTAATACATTTAATAGTTATTATGAAAATTTGTATTTTTATCGTACTAAAATGAGTAATTTCATAGACATAAATAGTACAAACCTATTAATTTTATAATTTTATAACGCTATTGAGAATTTTTGAAATAGTTAAAAAAAATGTATCGTTCTGCGAGCGTAGCGAGTGGCTTTGTAAAACATGTTTTGTCAAAAGGGCCCATATAAAATTTCAGCCCCGAGGCCCAATAGGTGCTCAATCCGGCCTTTTAAAGATGTTCAAACACCATTTAAAATATAATTGTTTATTTGTATTTACATGTATTCTTTTAAAAAATCAATTTTATTTTAGGATTCGGGACTATTAATTGAATAGTTATTAGATGTTTATATTTTATATTATTAATTTAGTTGTTGAAAAAAAAACAAGAAAAAGTTCAATTAAAAATACAAAGAAACATTTTTTTCGTAATTATAATTTTAAATTATAAATAAATACGAGTAATAACAATTATTTATAGTTCACAAGTGTTAAAATATCTTGATACCTACTAAACTAATCCTAGTAAATTTATAATAGATACTAACCTGCTAAGATAAGCTGAAGAAAATAAGTTATAAATTAACCTGTGTCAAGTACCTACTTAGTATTTGGTTTATATTATGAAATAATAGTACATTTATTATAAAATAATCATAATAATTTAAGTGGTAACACAGTATTTATAGGACCAATCAATTGGTATTGTGGTTTGTAACTGTTTTATAAAATTGTTGTCATTCTTTTAGATTTAAAAATTTATATAAAGATACTTATAACTTGTAAGTAATAACAATTATTTTTAAATGTTCTAAAATTTAAAAATCTCTTAGTAGGTATAACTTCAGGAAAAAGAACTAAGAATGAAAAAAGTCCCTACTTATAATAAACTGTTCAATATTTCCCTTTATATAGTTTTAACATATTATAATAACAAGTTAAAAAATACTTACAAACCAAACTTTTTGGGTGTTTTAAACAAAAAATTATCAGTTTAATAATATATACAATAGGTAATATAATAATAAATAAACCTACATATAAAAAAAAAAAAAAATAGAAAATACCAGATCATCAAATGGATATTAATTCATGGTATAGAAATACTAATTTTCAATAAGTACCCTATTAATTCCTTGATTATTAATTTAATAAAAGGCCAAAGGATTTCTCAAAATCTACGCAATAATATAAAAATGATGACTTCTTTAATGTACATAGTACATATTTATGTTCACAATTAAATGTATTAAGTATACATCTTCGTGGTACCTAACATAATCACGGTAAGTTAACTAATATTGTACCTGTGATAGGATATACTTGTATTTCCATCTCTTTTGGTTATTCGTGCATAATTTTTACACGTTGCAACTGCGCAACATGATCCTCCGGTTTGTTTGTTTGATTCAGACATTCTCATAGATCAACATTAACATAAATCTAAGAGCAAACAAAGACAAACCGTATAGTCGATACTTCAAATTTCAATGGACAGCAACGGGCAAATAAATATTTTGTACTTCGAGTGACGTCATGTCGTGGTTACCTCCACTGCCATGTTTTTAATTATTTCGAAATGAGGCAACCTCTACTATCTATAAACCTTGCCTGAATTCAACGGTGTTGCCAGATTTGTAATATCAACAATACCCAAAGAGATATTAAATATTATATATTTCCAACCTCTTAGTGGTTCTCAAACCATGTGTCTTTGGAAATTATTATTAAATCCGTGTATTTTAACGCGTTTAATTTTACATTTTTATGTATCGTACCTACAATTCGTTTACATTATCTATAGTTTTCCATGTAACAAAATCTATTTGGTAACAAAACCATACACTATATTAAATTATGAATGTTACCGCTTTGTGCAAGTTTAGTAACTCATGGCCGACAAATACACATTGAGCTGTAACTCAGTAAGTTTTGATTCAATTTTTTTTAAATTAACTATCTCATTTTCTACATGCCCACATCTATCAGTTTAAGTTTAAAATTTTTTTTTTTAAATCTGCAGCACAGAGAGGTTGTTAGCTATTTTAATGCTCAGCAGTGAAAAGGTTAAACGTGTTACGATCCATCAGACGCCGAACGCGCGCCGATTGTCGGTTCATCAGTGTACTGCGATTGTGATCATTGAACATTGCACGTTTGTGTTGTGTTTCCCTAAATTATTTAACTACAATTTAAGAGGTTTGTGTCATTTACTTTGGAACATTATGAGTACTGCCTTAGATATACATAATTTGTGTTTAAACGACGATGTTATCAATGCATTTTTAGACATCGTAAAATTACGAACATCATTTATTCCACAAAACGTATTGTTTTATCAAATATCACTTATGTATTCAGCCGTTGAGAACGTGGACGGTTTTCAAATTTTATATAATGATTCTATTGGAAACACGTACACTTATACGCACTTAGTTTCATTACGATAATACACACATAGCCAATGCCCAATAGCGTCATTTCCAATAGAACCATTATATAAAATTCGAAAACCATCCACGTTCTCAACGACTGAATACACAGTGGTGTTTGATAAAAAAATACGTTTTGTGGAGTAAATTATGTTTGTAAATTTACGATTTGGAAATAACTGTTTCTCACACGGACAATATGTATGTGGCGTTTTCTAGAGTTGGAAGACCTGACCATTTGTGCGTTTATGCACTACAAAATAAAACTCTGAATGTGGTATACCAAGAGGTTTTGACATCAACCGTATTAGAATTGAGCATCTACGTATCATTTGTAAATATTCATAAAAAAAAGTTATATATAATTACAGAATCATTTTTTAATAACAATATAAGTATAGAATCATTATCATTAGAATCAATAGAATCATTTGTAAATATTATAATTATTATTATTTTTGTTGTCTTTATAATTCACTTCTACTATTTATTACTTTATATCATTAAGTAAAATACATTGTTTTTTTCTTTTAAACACAGCAATGTGTGTTGATTTAAGAATTTCATTTTGATACCACAAAAACTACACTCGGGCGAAGCCGGGTAATTCAGCTAGTAATATTATAGTTGAATAGTTTTTGTATACATTCAAGCGGGGCGTTAAATTGTATTATATTCGATAACATCTAAAACTATAGTTTTAAATACGATAATTCGTTAATTTTGATAAATTGTACGTAACGAAAATATTTTTTTCTTGTAACATTAAATTTTGGTATTGCACATATTGAATCCTGATAATACTGTAATTGGTAATTATTATAACATAATATAATTACTTTTTTTTTGTTCAAGAGTGTAAAATAATTTCAAACGAATGTACTATATTTATTCACATTATTTCTTAATATTTATTTATACATAAACGGTGAATGAGTTATCATCAAAATAACGAAGAAAAAAGAGAAATAAGTCATACAAAATTATCCGAAAATGTTTCGAGTTCTTTCAAAATCACTTACATATTTTGATGTGATACGTCTTTTATACATATATACATTTATTTGGCGTGTGTGTGTGTGTTTTTTCATATTCGTTCAGTTGTAAATCAAATTGTCAACGGGTTTAAAAAGTCAAATCAGCTCAACAGATACTATCATCACATAGATACCACACGATTAATATGGTACAGTAGGAATATCTAATATTAACGATTTATAATTATTTTATACTATCATACTTGGCTAATGTTTTAGTAAATTTCTTACGACGGGGCGGAACGGTGTAATATGATGTTTTTGGATAATTATTCCCGAAGAGGGTTTTAGGTCCTCTCAAGAGTCGAACAAGAACCGTGGTCCCGTAAACTTACCGTGGTTCTTGTACGTCATTGGGCGAATAAAAAATAAAACAAAACATAAAAAGGAAAAATGTCGTCACCCCGCAAGTCACGTAGAACGAGATCACTTTTTTTTTTCGTCGCTAAAGCAATTAAAACTTGCAGAAAATCAATTAAGTTTTGTTTGCACGAAACTCCGAACGCGTTCGATTAGTGTACAAAGTTTTTACGGGGTCAAAAATCACGCGAAACGAATAATGATCGGTATCGAATCTTTGCTCCGTTCGCGGGAACTTTGAAGAACGTTCGCGTTCGAAGAAACCTATATACACAATATTATACAAAAGCTCGTGCGACTCGCTGAAAACAAAACAAAAAATAAATCGCAGGGTTTAGGGTCGGAGCACGTTAGTTTAAAAATGTAAAACAAACGAGGTACTTTGTGATTTGAAGGCACGTCGTATTTTCCATACATAAAGTTTCCGTTCATCAACGAAAAAGGTTTTTTTTTTTTTTGTATACTGTTGTGTACACATTTTATGTATATGTCGGTTAGAAAAGCAAGTACGAAAAAACCAGTACACTTGACAGCTAGCTATGTCATTTTTCTCACAAAGTCCCGATTGTGTTCAAAAAAAATAAAAACGAAAATCGGTTTATATCAGTGAACGTTTGTCGACGTTTTAAACGTCTCCCACGACACAAAGGAAAACAAAGAAATCTACGTACCTAGTGAAACGGCCGAACGCTCGGCAACGAACCAATCTAACGCCACGCGTATTATTCACGAAACAGTTATTTCGTCGGGAGACGAGCATATTATTATTATTCATATTGTAATACACCCGAACCACTTTATACGGTAAGCACACGCGAATGCGAGTGAAAAAAAAAACGACGAGTCACGTGCTTTTAACTTTGGAAAAAGGGTTAGACAACTGCAGCGTGCGTTGTTCCCGTCTTTGTTTGAAATATCCTCGGCGAATATAATGCTTTAAGATGAACGGCGGAAAGTCGTAGTGAGAGAATTTTGATTGAACAAAAAAAAAAAAAAATCGCTACTCATGATATACAGACGATCTGGCCAATATCGAAACCGCATTGACGAATTCATTATGATCGATAGCGACACGCAGTATTGACCCTGTTGAGGTGGTTCTCGAATGAAACTTTAGTCAAATTTAAAATCACGGCTGTGTGTAGAACGGAAATTTTACCGAAATATCTTCAGGCTTAGACCGACAGAAAAATATCACCATCGATCAGTAGAAAAATCGAATCGTTCGAAACGTCGTCGCTACAAACTCGTGGTTTGTAAAACAGACACCGTACGGCAGGCGTATCAAACTCAAAGTATCAAGTGGGCCAAATACATTGAAAAGTTTACAATACCATACTGTGCGGGCCGCACATATAATTTTTTTTTTAAAAAAAACAATATTTTATACAAATTTTTCAATTTTATCCTTTACGTTTACAAATACAGTACCTAGATACGATTGAACGAAAGTTTAAAAAAATAAACATTTAAATAATTAATAATTAATTATTTATAAGATTATGTTATTTACACGTACGTATTAATAATTCTTTTTGGACGATATTTGACATCTCTTTTACCCCGCCGACTTTTCAATTTCGGCAGAAATATCATTTGATATTATTCGAACACGACATTTAGATGTGTGTCGGTTAATCTGGATCTAACGGGTGATTTATTACCGTTCATTAAAGAAAATAGTTGCACACATTGATAAGTGCTCCTCAACGTAGAATTGATTTTACAAGCAAATTTGCGAGTTTCTACATATCGTGCTGGCACGAAATTGTGAATTAGAAAGATCAGAACAGAACACAGTATACCAAACAAACCATTCTCTAAGAATCTAAGATAGTTGTGACACGGTATTAATATTTGATTTTTGATTTTTTCATTATTATTGGTAGCCGCAGCTACAAAAAAACGAGCCGAGGGCCGCTTGTTTGACACGCCTGCCGTACAGAGTAGACAAAACGATTTTTAGAACGATCTGGTCATAGGAACACGTGAAAAACTACTGAATTTCGTTCGGCTAGACACCCTGATGCTCCTGGGCCATAAAAAATAAAAAAATTTAAAAAATAAATGCATTATTCGGGGAAAAAAATTAAACGGCACGAGACACGGAGATTGTCCGCCGCCGATTCGTATGGATCGAGCCGTACGATATCGTTCGCGGTTTTATTCGTTTCCAAAAACGATAAACACGACAAAGGGCCGGGAAAACGGGAAAACTTGGCACTACTGTGACGCGATCGTTGCGATCACGACACACTCGGAATCGAGTAGTGCGAAAACACTGTACGAAGGGAAACGAGCGGACGAACGGTGATTTATCAGAGATGTAAAATTTACGTAAATTTTTTTGTTTTTTTTTTTTTTTGGTAATTTATCGAGGAAAATTTACCGTAAATTCTGTGAATTTGGTAAATTTTGATAATTTTTGTATGTCATAATAGGAACACCCATAGGAATTTCTCGCTTCTTCTTTTTCGTGAACTTAAAATTATTGTAACGCTTATTGTTATTATTTACTGGATATCATGGTGTTATAAATTTAATATAATGACTTTGTAAAAGTACCTTGTAGTGCAGTACTACCTATACTATTATCGACTTTTGTTTGTATTTTAAATTATTTTATATGAATATAAATATTAAAAATGTACCTATAAAATAAATTGTAAATCAATCAAATCAGACTCATTATATAGGTACCTTGACATAACATCATCAACAACAACAACAACAAAAAAAACAACAAAAAAATTCTAGTTTTTTAGTTTTATTTGTCTTTTTTTCTAGTTATAAATAGAACGTTTGACGTTTTAAGTTTTGTAATATCAACAATTCCATTCTTCTGATATGTTATATGAATATTCAACTCATTATAAGACGTTTAATTCAACGTGTCACGTGATAATTTTTTCGGTAAAAAAATATTTACTAGTAAAAAAACAATTGGTAAATTTACCGGTAATTTCGCTTACCGGTAAATTTACGCGGTAAACATTTACCGAGCTTATAACATCTCTATGTTTTACACGGTCTGCGTGCCGCCGCGCCGTGGCCGTGGATACCGCGCCGCGCCACCGGTGCGATCGAAATAATTTCTTTTACGGGTCGGCGTATATACGTATAAAAACGTTATTTTTCCCGACCGGCAATCGCACGCGCTGCCGGGCGTAAGTACCTGGCGGCGGACTGAAAAATAAAAAGCGGAATAGAAAAAAAAAAAAACAAAACAAAACAAAACAACAACGGCAGCAGCAGAACGTTTTCGTTCGAAACACACTCGATTAT
This sequence comes from Therioaphis trifolii, assembly GCA_027580255.1. Classification (NCBI taxonomy): domain Eukaryota; kingdom Metazoa; phylum Arthropoda; class Insecta; order Hemiptera; family Aphididae; genus Therioaphis; species Therioaphis trifolii. Next base: position 2,893,673 of record CM050406.1, on the reverse strand, counting down.
AACGTCCGGGTCGGCGCGCTCTCCCGGCACCGTAATGTTCTCTTTTATTGCCCGAATTCAATTACGGCCGCGAGCGAGCGAACGAAAACGAAAAGAGGAAATTTAACAGTTTTCACGTCGCGGCCGTTGATACAGACTCGCGCAGGATTTCCAGGCACCGTCGCGCCAGACCTACCACGCACGTCGCAATCGTGTACGCACATATTATGTTTTTTTAATATTATTATTATTTTAAAAATGGTTGTCGGTGATTACTGTCGATGCGAGTAATGGCGACTTGACGCGGCGCAGGCACCTCCGAACACTCGCATGATAATAATAATAATAATAATAATAATAATAATAACAATAACAATAATAATAATTATGTTATGTTAGTCTTATGGGATCCTTACACTGTGCAGACTAGCTCAGCTCAAATTGAAAGAGTTCAGCGCAAATTTTTAAATTACGTCTCTCACATCCTCAAAATTACTCACCCACAACACGATTATCTCCCTGTTCTATAATATTTAAAACTCGATAGTCTAGCCGACCGCAGAGTTAATGCCAACTTAAGTTTTCTCCATAAACTCCTAAATAACTCCATTGATGCACCTGAATTACTATCCGAAGTTAATTTTAGAGTTCCTAAAATCCATTCTCGCACATCAGCTCCCTTCTATGTCCAATTCCATATCACCGATTACGGACGAAACCAACCCATCCATCGAATCATCCAGCTAATGCCTTTCAAACTCAAATATTAGTCCTGTCTCATCTATATGTTATTTGTCCTATCTGTCTTATTTTTCTAAACAACTAACAAGTATATGTAAATGTTAATTAATATTATCTGTACCCTGGGCTTGCCTGTAACAAAATATGTAAAATAAATAAAATAAATTATAATAATAATAATAATAATAATAGTTACTAAAATGTTTTATGATAAAATAAATAGATATTGGCCTATTTTTAATTTGCTTCTTAACTCAATTCTGGTTTTGATAGAAATGTAAATATAAGAATATTTTTGATTTTTTTTTTACGTCAAGTTAATATTGTTATTACTTTTTTTGTTTATATTTTATTAAACAGCTAGTTTATGCAGTGCCATTTAATGTTTGATTACGTCGATGACTTATTTATTTTACATATTGGTTTTTTAAAGAAGAAATGATATAAATATAAAGATATTATTATATAGAATATGTCACGATTATCGATTTTAATATTAACGTTGTCCGATTTCCGCGATTTAAAATTAAACATCACGTTGACGTGAGTAATGTGGAAAAATCCATCATCAAACCCTATGGGGTTGTAGGAATTTATGACTAATCAAATGTTTTGAATAAAAAAACACGTCATATTCCGTCGTTATGTTTTTGGTAAGAACGTTATTACTCTCTATTTCTATAACAAGCTATTAGCTTAAAAGAAATAGATATTCATGCAAACTACTTTAAAACTTTATATTATGTAAATTATGATTGTACGAAAAACAAAAAACATATGAAACGCGCGAAAAAATTACGACGTGGTGTTGCACACGTACATTACATAATAGACTGTAGTCGAATTTCCACGTTACGCGCACGGAGGAGAAAAAAAATTGACTCGCATCCCGCCGTGTGGATGACGACGGGATCTGAACGGGATCATCTCGTAAAAACGGCACAAAAAGCATTTCACCCGGAAATCCCGTCGTAAACGTACGGTCGACAGCTAATATATATACATGCATGTAGGCACGCGATATCATTAAAATCAATATTAAATGAGACTGCCACGTAGTAAATATCTTCCAAAAGCCAGCGAGTGAAAAACCGGCCGGAACGCCCCGAATATTACAACACCGTCGTACGTGTATTTGTAATAATTATCATTATTAGTAGATCAAGGACTTTCATGCGTTTGCATATTTTTTTCTGGTAAACTTTATCGTATGCTTGTTAAGTACAAAATACATTTCATAACGTTTATGATGAAATACTCAAAGTTTTCAGTGCATATTTTTGCATATTTGGACATTTTTTGGTTTAAGGGCCATATTTTTGATTATGAGAGCATATTTTAAGCTTTTAGTGCATATTTTGATGGTTTATCGAAAATCAAGCGCGTTGTTGAATATTTTTCACGAATCGGCGTCAACAATTCTTTATAAACTTATAAAGACGATAAAAATAAATTTTATCTTGAAATAATAATAATGGTCAGTATTTATTATATCTATTTTTGTATTTTTATTTAACGAATAGTAGGTATGCGGTACGATCTCTGCAATTTGCAAATATCAAAGAAATGTTAATAATTCAGTGCAATTCTAGTTTAGGTAAGGTAAATATTTGAGAGTAATTCAACAATTAATTTGAAATACCTCTTTTGTTTTATTAGACGCAAAATAATAATTAAGAAGAATGGGATCCAACATTCAAAAAAGATTCCAAATCAATTTGATACAATAAATCTAGTTAGAACTTATATAGAATAATAATAAATAAATAAATAAATAAATAAATTTTTTAAGGGCATATTTAACGGCATATTTTTAATTTTTTGATGCATAAGTGCGTATTATTTTAAAATGCATATTTGATGATTTTTTAGTGCATGAAAGTCCTTGCTTTAATTATTAGTATTATGATTATTATTGTTGTTATTATTATTATTTACAAAGCATATTGTATGGCGCGCAACACACACGGCAGCGGATCGCGGAAAAACCGCGTCGAGCGCACGGGATTTTTTCGCCGCGCGACCAGGTCGGAGGACCTCGCGGGTAAAACTCGGGCGTGTCTTTTCACCCGGCCAAACGCGTCGCTATCGAGTGTGCTCGTCGTCCAACTCTCGTTTTGTTTGCTTTGCCGTCGGAATATTTGCGTCCGTTTCGGACGCTCGTGAAGTCACGTGCCTCCTTATTTCCTCCAAGGCCGATGTGTAGCGGAATCATGACGTGGTCATTTCGCAAATATTTGCACGTTAGTTTTTGAAAAAGTCGCTAATCGTTTCGCGGTTTGACCAAAAACGGAGTTAGAGTGTTTTTTTTGTTTTTAGCGCGACTGGGGTTCGCTTTATTTGTTCAATACATTCGAACAATTAGCGTGTTTATAGTGACGAAAAAATACAGTGTGATTTGGCGTTTGCGAATGAAGAAATAATCGAATGAATATTTATAAACTAATACGCGTGCGAATAAGTATTATGGCCATGACGAGTCGAATGAAAACAAGAAATGTCCAAGTACGCCCGCAAGATAAAATCCCACTTGGGAGCAAGATCAAAATATAAACGCCAAATAAAAACGGTTATTTTGAATTTTAATATATTTCTAGTATATTCTAAAATAGCATCGAGTACTGAACACACTAAATGAAGTAAACATCGTTATATCTTCGCGTGTTGTCCGTATAGACCAGTGGTTCTTGACCGATGTTCCGCGGAACACTGGTGCTCCGTGAAATCGGCTAAAGAGTTCCGCCAAAATTTCAAAACTGGCTAAAAAAAATTAAAAAAATTATTCTTAATTAAAATTACTGGGATAAATTGTATTTTTGGTTTCATAGTTTTCAATAACATTATATCATTTACCAAATGTATTATATTATTACGCTGACTAAATACGAGTATCATTATATTGTATGTAATTTTATTTAAAAAAAAAAAATGCAAAGTATTGTTTTATTTTACGACCTAGTGCTCCGCGAAAATCTTATAAAATCATAAGTGTTCCGTGGTTCTAAAAAGGTTAAGAACCACTGGTATAGACGAAAAATGTTCATGACATAATATTAACGCCTTTTTTTTCGTCACCGTCCCACCGGGTCGTTGTTGTTGATACGCTGCTGCGATTTCAATTATCAAAGTCATCGTTTTGTTGCAATATTCATACACACACATATTATATTTTAAATGTAACGTGTACTCTTACGTATCGCGTACACGCGATCACGCCAATAACACGCGTCGCGCCCAGCAGCGGTAGCCGAGGCGTACCGCGGCGGTGGTGGCATTTCGTGCGTGACCAACGCGAAATCACGTCATAACGATCTGAGTCCCGCGGACGCGTGTTATATCATTTGATCGGACGCGTTTGTTTTTATATATTTTTTTTTTCGACGCATATTATATTCGTATATAAAATTATCAATAACAAAAAAAAAACAACTGTTCGCAGGGGTGAATCCTGAAATATGGTATTCTAGGGCGAGGAGGGTGCAAATCAGACGTTTGATTAGCCCGTGTATAAATTGAGACTTATGGACACTTCCAGTAGAGTAGTTAAATCCAAATCAGGTGAGCAAAAAACATTGTATTTTAAATACTCGAATCCAAAACAGAACGACAACTCAAAAAAAAAAAAAACAAAACTGACACGCATACAAAGTTCACCCGATCAGCGGTCAGTTAGAACAATTATTTTTATCGAAACATTGTTTTTTTTTCACAAAAAGGCGCACGAGTAACAGGTGACTTCTAGTTTTTGATATTTTTTTAGAAATATCGTAGAATCATGTTGGTGGTCAACGAATATGTTTCGTAATACCAGGAAGTCACGTTTAAAAATTTAATTTGCATATTTTGTCATTATTGCATATAAATGCATATTTTAGTATAATAGAAAAATAAAGATCATATTTGATAATTTTCGATATAATTTATTAAATTAGATTCGATAAAAAAGAACTAAATGGTAAATTTTCTGTTTAAAAATAATATTTATATCATCGTTTAGATAATTTACTATCTATCTGATAAAATCGAAACATATTATATAGGAAGTGAACTTCAGTTGCCCGTCATTTTTCAAGAATTTAATTCTAAATAATATAATTATTATTACATAATTACTACATAATTAACATATCGAAATAATACTTCTTACAATAATTTGTTTTCATATAAATATTATTATTAAATGAATAAATAAAATAAAATACATTTTTAGAGCATATTACAATTGCGTATTTCTTGTTTTTTTAGTGCATACGTGCAAGCATATTTAGAGGTTTTTAAGTACTAGAAGTCCTCAGCCCTAGTGATAACAATTTAAATCTGCTCCATCAAGGTAGGTACGCGGTCCACGTTAACCAGCGTATATTTGAACATTAATTACTAGATTGACTCACCTGGGCCCACCATATAAAAATTAAGAGACTATTACTTAACCAAAGACGTAGAAACCTCTATTTTTTATTAAATAAAAATTCAAAAATTAATCTAAAAACTAAATTAAACCTATACAAAATGTTATCAACTCCTATTTGGTCTTACGGCATACAAGTATGGGGAACAGCCAAGCCATCAAACATCGAAAAAAATTCAGGCATTCCATTCCTACCTCGCTCCGCCTAATAACGGGCGCACCCTATTATGTTTCCAACCACACTTTACACTCCGATCTTCACATTAACACCGTATCCAAAACTGCATCTTTCTTTTACAAACGATTCCGATCCCGCTTAGTCAACAATCCAAATCCCCTTATAAGAGAACTCAACTCAAATATTATTCCTGGAAATCCTCCTAGACTAGCTCCTAACTCGCCGTTGGCGTAGAGATCTCGTCAATCAAATTAACTGTTAATATTAATAAATAGTCAAGCTAAAAAGTGTCATCGCTGGGTGACTTCTTTTATCGGTCAACTCACGCTCATTAATATTAATATCACCCGTACGGGTATTGTAAAAAAATATAATTTACAGATTGTGTATTTTTTTTAAAAATAAAAAAAAATAAAAAATTACTAGATTGCTAAAAGCAGGATACAAATTGAAAAAAAAGCTGGTAAGTGAGATGATGGTGGTACAAGTTCGTCCTTCGTCCCTTCGGTCCTCGGACAAGATATTGGTGATGAATGTATTAAGTTTTAAAGAAATGATGACGCATTTCTTTAGTATAAAACGATTCTGAGCAAAGCTTCAGTGTAATATAATATATTATTATTTAAATACTGTTTACGTATTTTACGGTTATTTGCATAATTTTTAGTGAGTTATAATAATTTATTAAAGTGTGTATAAAAAAAAATCCTGACTAACGATTTTTGAATTTTTGTTAGGATAATTAGGTAGGTATATGAGTAAGGTCATATTAAATTTTCAGAACTTTTTGTCAAATATTTAAAATTATATTACATAAAAACTTTCAAACAATTTGGTAAATTAAAAGTTCTATATTTAAGTCAAAAGTGCTATAATTGTTCTGAAAATGTTGTCCAATATAAAAAAGTATGTATTTGATATTGGATAAAATTTTCAAGTTTCTAGCTTCAATACTTTTCGATTTATGACTAAATACCTAAAATCTGAACAGTGAAAATCTCGTTTACGGCGGATTTTTACCGATTTTACCGTTTTTACTCAGTTTTTCGATCTTTATTTTTGATTACTGGAAAAACTATGGAGATTTTGGAAAAATGACCTCTCTAAAGTACCATCTCAGTTCAATTTCGAATCTAAAAAGTTGCTGGACGAAACTTTTGGACAAGGATTTCTATACGAAAAAGTGTTTACAGAAAAAAAAAAATAATAAAAAAAAAAAAAATAAAAAAAAAAAATAAACATCATTGTAAAACCATAAGATCCTTCGCTTCACTCAGAATCTAAAATAAACACCGTCTCGAGATTTAGGGGAGGCTTTTTTCACCCCTCCCTTTGAATACGCCTCTGACCGTCCGGTACTCCGGCGAGAGCGGTCGTTGTCGCAGGACGTCGCACCATCACACGCGCTGCCGTTGACGTCGGATCCGTCGAACGAGATCGTCCGCGAGTAGTAGTAGGTGGGTGTAGAGGAAATGATATTATCGCAGGTGCACTGTCGTTACGACCGCGTGCGGTGGGCGTCGTTAACGACGCGACGACGACCAGATTTCACGCACAAAGGCTCTGATCAGTCGGCCCGCCCGCATGAAACTCGAACGGAAATCGCGTACGCCCTCCGTGATAATATAATATAGTAGACGGGCAATCGATATTAATTTGATCGTGTTTACCACGTTGTTTGGATTAATTACGCGGTAGGGTCCGTCGACGATTAAATATTGATATCGGGTCAATCAAATTTCAATGACACAAACGCCCCTGCCGCGGTTAGGTGTTCGAAATTATGCGGCGACGCCGTGTGCAGTCATTGCAAGAGCTCTGAGACCAGAGCCCAACTTAGGGGGGGCTAGGGGGGCTGCAGCCCCGGGCCCCGATATTATTTGGGGCCCCGGGCTCCTGTTGATATTTAATTATTAAAGTGGCATTTTGAAATAATTGTATGATATTACTGTTTACGTAGTTTTGTTAGCCACGTATCGTAATGGAATTTCCGAATTTATGATTATTCTCTAATCGATAAAATAAGCTATTAAGTTTTAAGATAAAGTTGGTCACTTTATATCATTATGATTACAATTTATCTTAACATAGGTACATTTTGATGGTCAGTTTCGCATTATTAGTACAATCGGTACACTATATTCACTAGTATTCTGTCGACTGTCGTGATATTAAATTAGTTTTTAGTTGAGTTCGTGAGTTAGAGCTAATTGAAAACGCCAGAAGAACGTCCCTTCACCAAAAAAAAAAAATTAAACTCACTCGTTCGTCTATCTTCTGAAAGGGATATAACTAATAAACTTGATTTTTCAGATCTAATTCAAAAAATTAGTGAACTAAAATCTAGAAAAAAATTTAATTTTTTTATTATTGACTATGTTAAAAAATGCATTATCACTTTGACTTTGTACACAATGTATATGATGTATAACAGTAAACATTTGTTTGAATTAAAAACTGTACCAACACTTCTTTATTTATATTTATATTCTTAATTTCATCGTTTTATTTATATTAATTGCCATTAAATAATTACTGATAGCCTTATTATGGTATAATTGATTTATAATCTTATAAAATAAATTGAATATAAGATATAACAAATCTATATAGCATAAATACTACATTCATAATTTAAGTAGATAATTTAAAATTTAGATAATAATTAATTTTGGGGCCCCATTAGAAAATTTGACCCGGGCCCCAAAATTCCTAAGTTGGGCTCTGTCTGAGACCTTTCGTTTTAACTTTTAAGTTCATGAACGCTCAGGTGCTAAGAAAAACACGTAACGACGCTGAAAAAAATGATACGAATTATAGTTTGAATTTTGCATAATATCTAATAATATGGAGACTGAAATGTCAATTTTTTTTTTTTTAATTTGCGTTTTGTGTAGGTACTCAAGTGTTTAAGTACTGTACTGTGGTTTGATCGAGTCTCCACGCAAACGCGCACACCTGATTAAAATCAACATTCCACGATTTGATTTCAAGTATATAAATATACTAAGCACAGGGACGCTCGGAGGGGGGCATTGCCCCTCCTGAGATTTTTCGTGTCAGTTACAAAATTGGAGGTTTTTTTTTTACATGAAGTCGGTCTCACACGACTAGGGCACTCAGTGACTCTCCGACAATCATTGTACCATTAATTACCAGTATAATATTATTATGTACCTACTCGTAAAATTATTAGTTGTACTTCACGAGTCACAATTTTTTTTTGCTCCCCCCCTCCTCCCCTTGAGTGACATATCTGTGGGCGTCCTGACTAAGCAATTAGTAAAACTTTAACGTTCAATTAAATGCTTGATTTCACTTCATAGTTTTTTAAGTTAAGGGCTACCTCAAGACGAGTTATAATATATATTCAAAGGCATGTAATGCGATAATATAACTCTTTAGAAATGCATTACTCGGTAGTAACGACACATAAATTTAATCTATGAAAACAGGCGTTGGTCAGGCAAAAAAAAAACACTTTTTCAACGCTGCGCAAGTACATAATGGCTCGGTGCTATTTTTGGTTAAAGTATAAATTATAATTCTTATCAAATGCGTAACACTGCAATTCGCGCGTTCGGTCTTTTCATCGAATGTGTAATTATTGCACCCCGTGCCCGTGACCCCGCGGTGTAAAACACGGGTATGCGTCACATTCGAACGACTAAAATGGCGGAGGGATCAATGATCTTTACTATACATTACGTGATATCATTGGACCCGAAGTTTTGGGTCTATACGGCGGTATTTTTTTTTCTTTAGGACATAACATGGCCCAACGATTTCGCGTGAGCTCCACGCGTCGATTTAAGTCACTGCTGCTGTGCGAAACGTTTGATTGTAGATTTTATCGCGATCGTTCGTGTAGACCAGTGTTTCCCAGAGTGGGCGATATCGCCCCCTTGGGGGCGCTAGAGCTATCCAGGGGGGGAATGGAAGTTAAAAGCTAAATTGGGGGGCATTTCATTACAAAAAGCGGGCGGTGACAGTTTCATCTGTCGTTTTAGCGATAACAGAAACAACGAACGTGATCTAAATTATCAGAATTATTTTTGCATTAAATTGCGAATGCCTGTCTTATTCGTTGTCGTTTATTGTCTTTATAATAATAAATTGCCGTATTAGTTGTGAATCATTTTATTTAAACAATTATTTAAAGATATAAAGTTTGGGAACCACTGGTGTAGACGAGCTACGCGGAAAACCGCGGGGGGACCGTCACCGCGTGAAATAATTCGCTTCGACCGCACACGAGTATTTCGCACGTGCACGACAGTGTTATAACTCGCTCGGCGCATACGTCGGGACGAATAATCGAGTAATCTTTTGTCTAGCCCCGGCGACGACCGTGTCCGCAGACGGCGTGCTCGGCCGACTAGGCTGACGGACGGATCGGATGACGAGCGTGTCGCGTGAATGAACAAAATCGTCGTCGATGCGAAATAATTCACGTGTTTTCCGTTCGTAACAGGTGCCGCCAAAATCTTCCGAAGGGGGTCACGGGTAGAGGGCAAACGACGTGATTTTATTCGTCGTCGTCGGACCGTCGTGAAACCTATGGGAATCGTGCGGGACGTCGTCCGTACATCAGACTCCGTGGTGGCGGTCGCCGTTTCCCTCAGAGCGCATTGTTCAGGCGATACGTATTAATTTACAAAAGAGATAATTCTCCGTTTCGACATTATGTCGTACGAGTGAGCAGGTAGGTGTGCACGGTTATGACCAATTAAGTCACCAGATTTTCCAATCACTGAACACGGCGACCCGGCGGCGGCGACGGTTTTGTTTTGTGTCGTAAAATATATTTTATGTACAACGTACGACTATTATTTTTATTTATATAGTTAGGTACGTGTTTTTTATTTTCGTTCGGTTCGTAATACGCAGTGACACGTGAGAATCCGTGCGGAAAGATGAAGCGAAAAGATTCCGAGACGATTCGACCGACTGAACGGTAAAATATAATAATGATTTATTATTACCGTCAAAACAATTAACAGAGAGAGAGAGAGAGAGATAGAGAGAGAGAGAGAGAGAGAGAGAGAGAGAGAGAGAGAGAGAGAGAGAGAGAGAGAGAGAGAGAGAGAGAGAGAGAGAGAGAGAGTTCAAATGATTCACGGCGCGGGGCCGGCCGGTAGTATCAGAGGCGGTAATTATCGTTTTGCGTATTTCGACGGTCAGATTTAAATTTACATTACATTTAACTCGCCGCGACCAACACTTTTGGTACGTTACACTGTAATCTCGTATCGTTCACTTGAGCGAACTCTATTTCGACTATTACCTATAATGTCGTTGATATCGTCGATTTTTTTTTCGCTCGTGCCCCGTAGAGCAGATCGAAACGTAATCTACGACCGGTCGTGTCCGAGGGTTCACACCCGTGACGTGCAGTCGTGTAATATGCCTGTGCGCGGTTAAAAAAACTACCTAATTTTAAAACGATCGCCAACCGAACGCCCTCCGATTCGCTGTTTGATCGACGTATGTATCGATATACGTATTTATTTTACTTCTTTCGGGAATTCTCTCGTACTCAAACCCAAACCGGCACGTTTAACTCGCACACGCTTTTGTCTAGAAATATTTCACCTTATTCGTATCGTTCTGGTGACGACGCGCCGACAAGTCATGCGCTACGCGAACACGTGCGACCACCGTTTTCGCGTCCACGTCACCCTATTGATTATGCTATTATAACATTATCGATTTGCACGCGGTAAACTGCTCTTCTGCTTTGTTCCCGTCCGGCAAACGTCTTTATCGATCCGACGGTGATATTGTATCGCACACACACACATACACACACACACACACACACACACATACACACACACACACACACACACACACACACACACACACACACACACACACACACACACACCAGTGGCGTAACTAAAACTTCTGAGGCCCGTGGCAAAATAATCCAATGGGACTTTACTTTAACAAACTTGGAAGAAACGGGTTCAAAGGGCATGCTTCACTTTTATTTCCATGAGAAACGGTCCTAAAGAAAAAAAAAAGAACAACTTATTTTAGGCGGTTTGATTATTTTTTCTTGTTCTTCTACTTTTAGATTCTGAACGGAGTGAAGAATGTATTGATTTTACAATGATGTGTGTTTTTTTTTTTTTTTTTTTTTTTTTTTTTTTCACGATTTGGGGCAGTAAAAATGCTTCGATTGCCTTATATAGCAACTTTTCTGAAAGGAAATTGAATCTAGTTGGTACTTTGGGGGGTCAAAAGTTAAAAATTTTCAATATTTTTTTAACGCGCCGGGAAAAACCCTTAAAAAATGAGGGAAAAACGGTATATTTTACGCAAAACCAGTTTTCGACAAAATCAAATTTTTTATTTTGCTATAACTCAAAAACTAATCGATGTAAATACATGAAATTTTCACCAAATGTTTAGATTAGCGTTCTCTATACACCGTTAAATTTTCAAAGTATTTTGACTTTTATTGAGCTAATTATAGACAATTGAAATTTTCAATTTTTTTAAGTATTTTTTTTTAAAATAACGATAAAATTTTTTTTTTTTGCCAGAAAATCTTGAAAATTTAATACAAGGTTTCTTATAAGTTGTTCCATAACTGATAAAAAAAAATCCAAAATCGTAAGTCACAATTTTTTTTTATAAGTGCTCAAAGTTCCAATTTATACGAAATATGTAAAAATTGCGAAAATTTGAAGTTATTTTGCAGTTGAAAATTCATAAAATTTTAAGTATTCAAAACTAAGAATTGTAAATTCGGTACAAAGTTTGACATACGTTTTCCTTCAATTATCTGTAAAAAAATTTGCACTGGAATAAAATCAAAAATTTTTATGAGTGTTTGAAATTACAATTTTTTCACATAATCGCGTAAAATAACAATTTAGGCATCATTGATTTTTGATATTTGTTCTTATTCAAAAAGTATAGGTCGTAGAAACTTAAAACTTTTACAAAATGTTTAAATAGGCATTTTCTTTACATAGTTGTATTTTCAAAATATTTCGTTAGTTTTTTAGCTATTTATAGGCATTTGAATAATTCGATTTTTCTTAGATTTTTTTTTATAAAAGTCGATAACAATTTTTTGGCCCTACCAAATCGCTTGAAAATTTAATAGAAGGTTTTGAATAAGTTGATCTAAGAGTGATTCAAAAATTATTCAAATACATAGGCACAATTTTTTTTTATAAGCAGTTGAAGTTCAAAAATCGACAAAATTTGTCAAAATCACGAATATTTGCAAATTATTTTGTAGTTGAAAATGTATAAAAATTTTTGTATTCAAAGATAAGAAATGAAAATATTATGTAATATCACAGTTGATAAAGATAATTAAATAGATTAAGTTTATTATAATATAATCAGTAGCTGACAGCTGTTCTATACAAAATATTGGTAGATTGTAAACACAAGGTGTATAACGTACCTTTACATTGTCGTATACGCCACGCAAAGGCTTGACGTATAACAACACAAAACAAGGTGTTTATTGGTTTAGTACACTCTAACCGTTAAACAAGCATGTAAAGAAATACCTATTAATTGGCCCGGACGACTACCTTCTTAAGTGACAAAGAATACAATCTAGCACTGCTTAATAGGATAGTCGAAACAGGTTTCTTTAAAAGGCTTGCTTTCCCTTACAGCTCTAAAGTTATTTTACACTCGAAACAACTGACAAAGAAAAAGATCTAGCACTGGATGTTTCGAGCGTGAGGTAACCTTTACCTAAACGATATTGTACTTCTCCCCTCAAACTGACAAAGAAAAAGATCTAGCACTGGATTGAGGTTTGAAAATACAATATGTTTTAAACACCGTTTTTGTTTAAATGTCCCAACTTTCTCATGTACTTTTCACAAGTACAAAAAATAGAAAAAGATTAAATATAAACACTTTTTAATTAAACACAAAAATATTATTATTACAAAAACAAAAGAATTGCCGGTCACCTCACTGGTAAATCGAGCAGCGTTTCGGCCTCTACAACGATGGCAGCAGAACGAACAATTATCACGTCTTACGGAGTCGTTTTATTCTGTTGCCATCTATCTGGTCATCATTTTTGAAGGTGGTGTGTGTATTCGTATGCGTACGTGTGTGTTTGCTGACAATATATATTTATTTTATTTTATAACAATAATTAAATAAAATTGGGTGTTCGGTATCATTTATGTGATGATACAACAGTCCCATGTGTTTGAAATAAAATATGTCCTCATATTTTGGGACAAACTTAATGTTTAAATGTTTGGGTAGTACAAATGTTGATAATACATGTTAATATTAGTGGAGGGGTTTAACTTATTGTAAATATGTATAAAATGTAATTTTTCAGAGAAGATTTTGATGTACATGTTTTTAAGCTACCACATAGTTAATTACAACATTCGTTTCATATACACATAACGATACATTTTGTTTTTAAAATTTTACATAATTGTGTTTTATTTTAATCTAACATAATTGTTTTTTTTTTTTCTAAATTAATACATTTTTTTTTTTTTTTTTTTTTGAGTGGTCTTAAAATAGTTGTTTGTTTCCGGCAATAGAAATATGGAAATCGATAATTTACATTGTTTCACTAGTACATTTTGGAATGTATACATTTAAAATTGTATGTTAGTAAGGTTTTGTTTTTTTTTCTTACGAATAATGGTTAGTATTTGTGCTCTTATTTTTTTCTAATTTAGTAACTTAATCTTATACTCTAATTACATTTGATTATTTGTTTTGTACAAGTTTTGATTAACATTATATATTTAATATATCTTTTTATCTAAAAGTGTTTGCATTTGTTAAACTAGAATATTTTATACAGTTCATTTATGCTTACGGGTATATCTACCACGCCAGGGGCATTATATGATGTGTATTATATTGCTAAGGTTTTCTGACAATACCTACGTATCTCCCACGTACTTATGTTCCTGTCCCTACCTATTTGCTATATATTGTTATCTGATAAAATATATGTTTATAATGTTCTGTATTAAACTAAGAATAGACGTCCTTTATACTTATTATTATTATTATTTTTGTTGTCATCATATTTGAAAATTGTTGCTAGTAGTCTTAGTTGTTGATCCCTCTTTTGTTAGTTGGTTTATTTTAATTGCACCGGTCGCTCTCCTGTTTTCGTCAAAAACATCGTCTCCTCCGTGAAAGGATGCTCCGTTGTCGCGATCGAATATCGAAAAGGCCTGTGGGTTTTTAGGTCGGTGACATTCTTACATTTTTGGTTTCGTCTCTCATTTTGTGGGACGGGTCACCATCTTGAAGCGTATGTCGATAAATTGATAAAGGTAAGTAATCGAAAATGTTTTCAAAAATAGGTCCCAGGATTGTAAATAACGGATTATTTTCAAAGGTAGTAATTTTCTGTTTTTTATAGTAATAAAATATTTTGTAAGGAAAATTTGTAATTCATTGTGGATTTCGGTACCTGCGTTTTATTGTTCTAAATTGCAATAGATTGTTTTAATTTGAATTGGTAGGTAATATATTTTGTTAAAAAAAAAAATGTTAATTATTTTTATTCTTGTTATTATTATTTATTATTGTTTTTTTTTCTTCTCCTATAAATCTGACTAGGTTTTCAAATTTTTTTCTGATTTCTTCTTCTATTGTGGTTTCGACTTTGGCAGGAGCTATTCGTATTTTTTCGATGTTTTTTTTTGATGTTTGAGAGGGGTTATTATTTTGGACTAATCTTCTGATTTTATGGTGGCTATATAATTCTTTTCCTTTATTCATTCTATTTATGTTATGTTGGACCTTTTTTATTCTTTTAGCTAAGGTTTTTGCTGCTTTATTTTTGCTCATCTGAAAATGTTTTAAATGTATTTTCTTTTATTTTATTTATTTTTATTTATTATTTATTATTATTATCATTATTATTTTTACATATATATATATTTATTTTTATTTATTTTTTTTTTATCATTATTATTATTATTATTATTTTTTTTTTTTTTTTTTTTTTTTTTTTTTTTATGAGTGCCTAATTTTTGTTAGTCATTCTTTTATTGTTTAATTTTTTATATTTTAATATCCTAAATAACGTTAGAATACTGAATTATTTGTTAGTAATTTAATTTTTGCTCAAGATTCAGATTTAATTATTATATCATATTTTGTTTTCTCTTAAGTACCTAGTTAATTATATTTTATCTTGAATATTTTCTTGAACTTGTAAACTATTGGATTCGGTATTATGGATTACTTGCACCGTTTCTGATATTTTATTTTTATTTCGTTTTCTCATATATTTTGATATTTTGAAAATTGTGATACCTAACAAGATCATTAATAATGCAGATAGCGCTGTTGTGTGAACTGTCGTTACCTTTTCTTTATATTCATTTGTTAGTTCATTTTTAAGTTGTTCGTCTAGGGCTGTCATTGACTTTGCGTATATGTTCAAGTCGTTAAATTTCGTAGCCGAGTTATGGTGGTTTGCGTTATTTTCTTTTTGGTTTTTAATTATGGTATTAAATTTCCCTGTTGGTAGTTGGAATTGTGGTACAAAATCTTTGGAAAAGTTACCTTTTCCTAGATATTTTGCTAAAATAATATTGTTTTTGGTAAAAGCTTTGCAATTTGGTTTCAAGGTTAGTATTCCTGTTCCATTTATTCGTATATTATTAACATCATCCTGACAGTTTATGATAAGATCTATTGTTTCATGTGTTGCGTATAACCAACGGTTATTGTTTCCTAGTTGGTGCCAAATGTCATTAAAAATAGGTACAGTTTTAATTTCACAATTTTTTGGCATAATATTTCCGTTTGTAAATAGTTGGAATTCGCAATTTGGTTTGACATTATTTGATAGTGGTATGTTAGTTTGACAGATTAGTTTTTGTTTTATTGTTTTGCACTTGTCAATTTGATTCTGATTAAAAAAGGTATATAACTGTTTATTATTTTCTACCGCTAGAAATTCATGTGTGGATTGTATAAAAATGAAATCATTATCTTTCACGTGCACTGGTAGATTAATGATTCGGTATAGAGTAAAAGGTATGTTTTCTATTAATGGGATATGTATTACGTATACTAATAAGTGGTTATTATAAAATATTTTTAGGTCTATAATTTTTATAAAGTCGAAATAATTTTTTGTACTTATTTCTACTGGTAAATTTAAGTTTGTAGGCAGATTTGTTTTGATATCTTTTAGTTGTGTTAGAAGTTCACTCGGTTTTAGTACTTGTGGGTTAATTAGTCCGTTGTGTGCGTTCATTATTATATTAAGGAGTAGTGTCGTTTCTTTTGAGTATTGGTTTAGTATCTCGGTATAAAGTGAGTTGAAGAATAATATCGATTCAATTATATTTAAAATTTTGAGATCATCTTTTTGCAGTTTTAATTCGTCATTTAGTTTTTTTATATTATATTCTACATTATCCCGAATTATTGCGTAATTTGAGGTAATGTTTTCTACTGAATCTAAAGTATTTTTAAAAATTTTAATCTGTTCCCTTTGAATTAAGAGGGATTTTATCTGTTTTTCCTCGAGAGTTCGGATTTTTCTCTCATAATTTTCGCCTTCTTCTTCGGTGAGTACTCCGAATAGGGCACGCTGTAATTTACCTATCCCACCGAAAAATGAACTACGTCTTTTTCGTTTGTTGATTGTGTTTACGTCAGTATCGTCAATTGTTAGGTATTGTTGTAGTATTTCGCGTTCTTCAGTAATTTTTTTAAGTGTTTGGATATTAATTTTCATGAGGTCTATGCAAGTTTCTGTTAATTGTGCGTATTTTGATTCATATTTGGTACATAAATCTTTTAGATTGTCGAAATACGTCGTTATAGTTTTATGTTTTTGTTCATAGTTCGATATGTTATAGAATGTTATTAAATTCCATTGCGACACTGAAATGTGTAGTGGCGATATGTTTTCAAAATAAATGCCGGGGTTATTAGTGAATTTATTATGTTCGAAAGGAAGTGACTGTGTTATTAGTAGGCGAATAGTCGCAAATAATAAGATAATTTGCGTTTTCATATTGTATTGTGTATATTTGTCTTGTCGAGATTTATTGAGCACCCACTGTAAAAAAAAAAAATAAATAATTTTATTCTTATAATTTATTTATCAATAAGGTTTTTTTTTTTATTTGAGGCGTTTTTGTTTATTTTAACTATTTTTCATAACGTTAATATTTCTTTGTCATAGAATGGTTTCATTCTTTGGACGTGTATGACGTCAATGGTTGTTTTTCCATTCAGTGTTAATTCTACTTTATAACTAACGTCTGTCAATTTCTCTACGATTTTGAACGGTCCTCTGTATTTATTCGCTAATTTTTTTGATTGGTTGGGAACGTTGAAATCGAATTTTATTAAAACATTTTGTCCTGGGGTAAAATCTATATTTTTATGTTTTTTATCATATTGCGACTTTTGAATTGTTTGTTCTTTTTCTATAATTTTCGGGATGGTTTCCCTGACTTTTTGTAATTGTTCAAAAGTTTTAGTGTAATTAAAGGAATCGTCATCTGATATTAATTTGTTGTCTAAAGGCTGATTTGCTTCTATCCCATGAAGTAAGTAAAAGGGGCTTAGTTTAAGTCTGGAACTAGGGGTGGTATTGTATGCAAATACTACCATCTTATAGTACATAGACCAATTTTTTTGATTTTCATTCACATAGTGTGATAAGCTGTTGCAAATGATTTTATTCATGAGTTCTGTCATACCGTTTGTTTGGGGGTGATATGCGCTGGAGAAAATTTGAGTAATACCTAATTTTTTACACGCATACTCCACTTCTTTATTTTTGAAATGAGTACCTCTGTCACTACAAAAGTATTTAGGTACCCCATAGGATGTAATAATATCCATTAAAAAATTTATTGTTGCTGTTCCATTTGCGTTTGTTACTGCTTTCGCAAATGCCATTTTCGTTGCGTTACATGTAGCCACTATAAGATATTTTTTTCCGTTAGAGGGTGGTAGTGGACCTAAGTAGTCGAAGGTTATAAGGCGTTGCATTGGTTTTCCCGATATTAATGGAATGGGTTGGAGAAGTCCATGACCTTTCCCAGGGGGGTTTTTTATCATTTGACAGGAGTTACATGATTTAATATATTTTATTGTATCTTGGATCATTGTGGGCCAGTAGTATTTTAATTTTAATTTTGCCAAAGTTTTTGTAATTCCAAAATGTCCACTAAAAACCGAATCGTGATAAGACTTTAATATAGTATTGATTAAATTTTTAGGTATTACTAGCAGGTTTTTCGTTCCATAGGGAGACCAATTTTTAAAATGTAATAAATCGTTTTTAATACAAAATTGTCTTGACTTTTTTTTATATTTAGAATTAATATTAGTTTTAATTGCGGTTATTATACCATTACAAAATTCGTCTAATAGTTGATTTTGTCTTAAGTTTTCAATATTAATGTTATCTGTGGGTGTTGATTCATCATTTTCACAATTTTTTATTTCGCTTATTAATATGTTGATATTTTCTACGGGGTATCGAGATAAACAGTCAGCCGCCAAATTCCATGAGCCTGGTTTGTGTTTAATATCTATGTCAAATTCTAATAATTTAAAAATAAATTTGGTTATTCGAGAAGAAGGGTTTTTCATAGTTTTAAAATATTGTAAACTTGAATGATCACTAAAAACTGTAATTTTTCGACCTACTAGATAATCTTTAAAATAGTTTAATGCAAATACTACTGCTGACATTTCGAGTTCTGTTGTGGAAAAATTTTTCTCACCTCCCTTTAATTTCCTAGAAGCGAATGCGATTGGGTGTCTTTTTCCGTCAGGGTTTTCTTGTTCTAAAATGCCTGAAAGACCCTCTATTGATGCATCTGTAGTGACGAAAACTGGGTATTCGTCCTCAAAATGTGCTAATACGGGTGCTGTTATTATGGCATTTTTTAAAAATTCGAATGCGTGGTTTTCGATATCACTCCACTTAAATTTGTTTTCTTTTTTTGTTAAGTTAATTAGAGGACTTGCAATTTTCGCAAAATTTTTAATATATTTCCTATAGTAACTTGTTAATCCTACGAATGAGCGTACATCTTTTACTTTTTTAGGCACGGGGAAGTTTGAAATTGCTTGAATATTTTTTTCTATAGGTACTATCCCTTTGTTAGATATTTTATGACCCAATAATTCTATTTCAGTTTTGAAAAATACGCATTTATTTGTTTTTAATTTTAATCCTGCTTCGTCTAATCGAATAAAAATTTCTCTCAGTCTTTTTAATGCTGTTTCAAAATTCTTCCCAAAACAACAAATATCATCTAAATAGGCCACCATAGTTCTATATAGATAGTCACTAAATAAGTTATTAACTATTCGTTGAAAAATTGGTCCAGAATTTTTAAATCCTTGTGGAATTCTTTTAAAGTGATATAGTCCGAAATCTGTAATGAAAGCAGTTTTATTTTTGTCTTCTATTTTTAATGGTATTTGAAAGTAACCTTGAGCCATATCGATAGTTGAATAATATCTAGCTCCTTCTAGGCTTCTAAATAAATCTTGTGATCTAGGAATAGGATGTTTATCACTGATTGTTTCATTATTTAATTTCCTATAGTCTACCAAAAATCGATATTCTCCTTGTTCCTTTTTGGGTATTAAAAATACTGGAGCAGCGTAGCTACTTCGACTAGGTTCAACTATATCAGATGCTATCATTTGGTCTATTAAAAATTTTAATTTTTCTCTTTGTGTGGGTGATACTCTGTAAGGCGGTTGAAATATGGGATTGTTTGATTTTAATTTAATTTCAACTGGTTCGACGTTTGCACAACCAATGTCTAATGGGTCAGATGTAAATAGATGTTTGTATTCGTTTATTAAATCTTTTACTATTTCTCTTTGTTCAGTCTTTAATTCTTTTGAAATTTGTATTACCGTCCCTTGTTTGTCAGTAATCTCGTCAAATTTAATAGTCGTTAAAATGGTTTGTTCTTCATTGTTGGTTTTTTCTGAATTCATAGATTTTTTTATTTTTCCCAATGTCATACCTTCGTAAACTCGTGTGTATAAATTTGAAAAATTATACACTGGTATTGTTGTGTCATGTGTTTTTAAAATTTTTGTTTTTAATTTTAGATAATATTTTTGACTTAGTATGTCAGCTGGGGCAATGAATATATTTTCTGTATTATTATAATTTTGTTCATTAATTTGTACTCTGATTTTTAAATTTGTTGTGGTTTTTGGAGGAATAATTTTATTTTCGATAATTAATATTTTTCCTTGAGTGTTATCATTTCTTTTTATGTTTATGTGGGTATTTAATACTGATTTATGTGGTTTTATTTCATTCCTAATATTTTTATCATCATGCTTTTCACTATAGTTAATACTGGCTATACATTCTTTTCCCGTATATTCATTTGAATTGCAATTTTTGTGATGGTGGTACCAAATTTCGTCCATTGTTATAAAATCGTTTTTAATTTGAATACTTTTATTTTTAAAATTGATTATTATGTTGTTTTCAATATTAAAATCATTTCCTAAAAGTAGTTTGCATTGAAGTCCTCTTATCACAAAAGCATTTATAAGGTAATTATGGTTGTTTATTCTAATTGTTAAATTTATTTTTCCTAATTGTTCTAATTCGTTATTGTCTGCTCCTGTTATTGTAACTCTTTCTTTGGGTTTTAAAAGTTCTTTATTTTCGATTAATGAGTAATCTATACATGAAAGATTCGAACCGGTGTCTATTATCGCATGTTTTTCGATCCCCCTTATTTCTACTTTTATTGATAGTACTCTCTGTTTACGTTTTTTTTCTGTAATTATATTGTTATAATTGTGTCCTATAACTAAATTATTATTTGTTGTTTGTAAACCGTTTTGACGTTCAAAATAGTTATTTATGTGTTTTTTTATTGTATTTGAATCAGGAAAACTAGTGTTTATAGTAATATTAGAAAATGTTCGCGGGTTGTTTGTTTTAATGAAAATGCCGGGTGTCCAATGACAATTTTTGTGAAAAATTCCAATGTTTTGGCGGTTTGGTTTCCAATAAATAATTGCGTTTGTGTTCTCATTTGCTTCGTATATTATAAACAGATTAAGATTAAATAAGTTACTAATAAAAGCCAAGTCATCATCTCTGAGATGGTATCCTGTTTTACAATAGGGTATATTCAACATATTTAATATTTGTAAAGTTGTTTTGTATATATTATTATTTTGAAGACAAATCCGCAATGCATGGGCGCCGCAGTCACCATCACGCGGTACGTCGTCCAATTTGTTGAATGAACCAGCCATCAACGCCACTTCATTCTCCAAATTGTCATTGTCATTAGTCATTGAATTATTAATATTATCAGTTTGCGACTGATTAGTGGTTGTGATATTATTGTTTAATTTATTCCCCGGTAATGAAAATATTCTAATTTTAATATTTGAATTTTGAAAGATAAATCTTAACATGCTAGCTATAATTTCCCATTGTTTTTTGTCCAATCCCGCGCATATTTTTGGTAATGCTAATGTACTAATTTTGTTTTCTATACAAAATTGTCTAGTATTTACTAAAGTGTTAAATATGTTTAAGTAGGTGGGTTTATCATAATATTTGTCCTTTGTAATTAAGTATAAAATCCATTTATTATTTAAATTTAAATGAGCTACTTCTGTAATATTTTTCTTTTGACTAATTAGTTTATCTTCATTATTAAATTTATTTTTAAATTCTAAAGCTATACCTCTTGACATATTTAAACATTTGCTGACGCAGTGTCCTATTGCAATATGAGATTCTAAGGAAAAAATGTCGCCTATTAATTCTTCATAGTCGCATGTGAATTTAGTTTGTGTGTTATTATTGTCGAGTAAGAATTTTTGGAATTCTGTTAATGGTATTAAATTACATTGTGAGTAAATTTTTTCGATTTCTAGTTCACTTATCTGTGTTTCGTAATTATTATTATTATTATTTTTATACCAATTCTTAATAAATTCTATGTGATTCTCACTATTTATATTATGCATCCGAGCAAGATTATCCGATTTTTTGTCTAACTCGGGCCTTAATCGTTTTTTTGGTTTATACATTTGTCTGCGTAATGGCCTTTCTCGTTGCATCGATAACACGTTACTCTCTCTGTTTGTTTTTCATAGTCATTTCTATAACGCTCTGGAGTTCTCTCACGGCTGTTATCTCTACTTCGTTGATTCCTGTAGCTATTATAATTGTAATTATCTCTATTTCTCGAATATGACCTGTTTCCGTAATCCTTATAATCGTTCTTATTGAGGTTGTCTTCTCTGTTTTTATTAACTTTTCTCTCGGTGTAGGGACTTTTATCTCTGTAGTTGTTTCTGTTTGTTTCATAATTATTCTCTCTTTTGTAATCTCTGTCTGTGCTATACTCTCTTGGTCTCCTTTCGTAATTTTTTCTCTCAGTGTACGGACTTTTATCTCTATAATCATTCCTATTTGATTCATAATAATTATTCTCTCTTTTGTAATCTATGTCTGTGTTATATTCTCTTGGTCTTCTTTCGTAATATTGCCTCTCTCCGGATCTTCCTCTATTTGTTTGTCTATTTAAGCTTGATTCTCTACTCCGGTAGTTTTGTCTCTCTGGATATGGACTTTTATCCCTATAATCACGTTTCTTACTTAAGTAGTTCGTTTCTCTCTCGTAACTTCTATCTCTCATGTTGTTGAAATTCACCGATTTATTAGTTTTTCCTGTATTGTTCATTTGTACTTTTAATTCATTAAGTTGTGTTTTTAATTCATTAATTTCGTCGTCTCTATTATTAGCATTTTTATTTAGTTGCATTATTTGTTTATTTAAAATTTCACTGTATTCGTTGATATTTGGGTTTCTTGAATTTATTCTATATTTCATTAGTTCATATTTTTTTAAATTTGTTTTTAATTCTTTTAAATTATTATTATCATGTAAAGAAATAGCATGTAATATATTTTCTTTTAGTCCTTTTAGTATATGTGTGCAAATATCTTTCTCACTCATATTATTGTCAAGTTGTATACATAAGTTTTCTATTGCGTTTATAAAACTAATCACTGATTCATTATCTCCTTGTCTCCTATTTTCTAACTCAGTTTTTAGGATTGTATCATAACCTATTGGGTTAAATTCTTCGAGAAATTCTTGTTTTATTCTAGCCCATGTCAAATTCTCACATTTTCTTTCTAAATTCTCTAAAAACATACTAGCTGTGCCTTTCATATATACGGATAAAAACTTTATTTTTTCTGGTTCGCTCCAACTATTTACATCAGCAGCTTTCTCATATTGTTTAAAAAATTTACGTACATCCTCATCTCCGGAAAATGTATCTGGTTTTACAACTATATACTTGCAACTATCCATTTTTAAAATTTTAGTATTTTTATTTTTTTCAGGATTTATAGCGTTTTGAGAATAAATAATTTTAGAATTCTTAGGTATTAAATTTTGACTAATTGTATTTTGGTTATTGCAAAGACTATTAGATTTATCTAAATCTATTAATTGGTAGTCTACCGAAATTTCCTCAGTATTTACGGGAGAACTGGCTTCAGATATTTTTAAAATATTATCAAGTTTATTGGAAACCGACGAAATACTATCGTTTAAGTTTTCACAAATTTTTAAAGATTCTTTCTGGTTAAATAAGAGTTTTTTTTGTATATCTGTATCTGTTAAAATAGTTTCGGGACTAGATTCGGTTAATCCTGCTTCTTTTTCTAACTTTTCGAGATCTAATTTTTGTTCAATCGATTGTTTTATTATTTCATTATATTGATCTTTACCAACAGATTTGTTTATATCATCAGGTTTTAAAATACCTTTTATAAACCTACTTAGTCTTTGTCTTAAATCAGTAGATTTTCCTTCAGAATTTAAATTTTTGCTTTCACAGTATTTTATAAGTTCAGCCTTTTTTAAAATGTAAATGTCTGTTGCTCTGTTAATTTTAGTTGAAATTTCCGAATTAGGATCTTTTAGATCGCTCATTAAGGTATTAGATAAGTTGACAATTTTTGTTAACAGATTATAATTAATATCAGCCGGAAATATTAAATGGTGCAAATTAAAATTTATATTAAAATTAATAATAATTTAAATTTAACTTATACAAATTAATTAATATTTACGAATTATAATTCTAATTTAAAAACCAACTTATATAACCACATAAATACATATACACATATACATATACACATATACATATACATACATACACACACACATACATATATATATATTATATATATAATATAATATAATATATAAAACAAATGCCCTATCAATTTATGTGTATTAAATACATATTAAGTTTAACATACGAGTAGAAGAAAATTATTAAGTGAAATTTATATAAAATATTTTCCTATCTTATTATCAAAGAATAAGGGAAAATTCAAAGAGAAAAAAAAAATCCGAATAATTATGTCCAATACTTATTACATATTTTTTTTTTTTTTTTTTTTTTTTTTTTTTTTTTTTTTTTTTTTTTTTTTTTTTTACAAACCTTTTTAAAGTTACTCTAGTTAAGAGTCAAATGACAGTTCGTTGAGAATCAGTATTTCATGCGTACCAAAAAAAAATAAACACTATTGGTACATTTTACTAGTACTTAAAAAATTAACACACACTTGTACCACGGCAGTACAAAAAAAAATCGAAGGAGAAAAAATCTAATCACACTGGCTGTGCTAACACACACAAAAAAATTTTTTCGGTACCTAGTGTAAAAGTAACGAGTCTACGTTGGGCGCCACTTTGTCGTATACGCCACGCAAAGGCTTGACGTATAACAACACAAAACAAGGTGTTTATTGGTTTAGTACACTCTAACCGTTAAACAAGCATGTAAAGAAATACCTATTAATTGGCCCGGACGACTACCTTCTTAAGTGACAAAGAATACAATCTAGCACTGCTTAATAGGATAGTCGAAACAGGTTTCTTTAAAAGGCTTGCTTTCCCTTACAGCTCTAAAGTTATTTTACACTCGAAACAACTGACAAAGAAAAAGATCTAGCACTGGATGTTTCGAGCGTGAGGTAACCTTTACCTAAACGATATTGTACTTCTCCCCTCAAACTGACAAAGAAAAAG